>JAWNPT010000054.1:870000-1470000 GCA_035047365.1 Drosophila ustulata | reverse complement strand
ATTTATTTATTTATGAGCAATGAGCTCTCGCGCCTGCTCTGCTCTCTGCTCCCTTGAATATAGTATGAAAATACACACATCGTAGCAACCTCATAATATCAATAATAACAACAAAAACAAGGACAGTAACGACAACGACCACGACAACAATGGCAACACACACAATGTTGAGCCTGACGTGACGTTGTTCATTTTTTATGAACGTCATTTGTCGTCCTTTCGCTTTTCATTCAAACTCGTACTTAACTTAACTTGTTTATGAAATTCCCTCGCCTTTTGTCCCAAAACATCTCTCTCACTTTGTTGCCCCATTTTTCTTTCGGCCATAGCTGCCGCCACTGCTATTATTATTATTTTTATTATTATTATGCTTGCTGCTGTTGTTGTTGTGGTTGTCTTGTCTTTTCTGTCATTTCTCTTCGTTCTCATGATACCCAATAAGGGCTTGCAGATTGCGGGTATAATTGAAAATACCATATCGAACTTGATGATATTAAGAAAATCAGAAAGAACCACTTTTAGAGTTTTAATTATTCGTGTATTTTATTTTGAATAGGGTTTGCCCACATGAATAAAAGTGAATTAACTTTAAAATCAATACAAAAAATATTTCTCAATTTTATCAAAATCATTAAATTTTTTAAAAATATAAATTTTCTAATATGGGAAAATTCATTTTTTTATATTATTCAAATTTTTACAAGATTTGATAGATTGCAGAAAAGTGTATTTAAATATATCTTAAGCTTCCTTTTTATTGACACAGGGTATCAGAAGGTCGATGTTGTTATGCTGTGCGTTGGAGCATTTTCACTTGTTTTCGTTTGATTTAATCATAATTCTGTCGGAGCACATCAACCAAACCACATTGTTCCTAACCTAAGCTGCACCCCTGATCACCTTTTCTCCCCCCACCAACTGTTATCTCTCGCAGTTCACCCTCGGAACATGACAATCGAAATCGAGTCAACATTGAACAAGTGTTTTCCGGCGCACACACACAAACATTGTTGTCTAAGCACACACATGAGTAATTGTGTGCGTGTGAGCGATTCTTGTTTAAAATTGCATTGGATGACAGTATGATTCGATTGAATTGTGCTTTTCGGCTCGCACAGGAAATATAATCTGCAATGGGCCATTGAGCCGTAAGAGCAGTTCTAATGACCATTATCGATCTACGAGTGATTCACTTAACTTATTTCGACTGCCCCTCGGTGATGGAATCAATAACAGCTAATAGCGCACCCCACGCTGCACCTCTCACCATCAATTCCCACTTGCCGCAGTTTCGAGTTGTCGATTGCCGGTTGTAATACCCGACAGTCAAAAGGGTAAAGGGGAAATCAAACAATAAAATTAGAAAATAATAATTTGTTATAAATTCTTAATAATTTAGTCTACAAATAATATTAATGTTCTTAAAGCTTTTAATTTTGAAGCCTTATTCTCAAAATAGAAGCCACAATTATTATTGAAAAATATTTCTGAACTTAATTAAGGAAAATGAGTTTTATTTTTTCATGAGTTTTATTTTTAGTAAGTTTATTCTTGCTTTATTTATTTCTTGCTTTATTATAGTTCCTATTAATGCATAATTTGTTTTCTATTAAAATAAAAAAAAATCATGACTGAAGTTTTAGTAAAAAAGATTCTCAAATTCAAGAATTTGATTGTTTATTAATCATGAAGGTATTCTCTCATTTCTAGCCGTGTGTAAATAATTGTGACTGATGATGACCACGCAGTAAATTAGTTAGTGGGTATCTAAGAGTTGAGCACACTCGGCTGTGTAGCTCAGTTGTTAGTTGGCAGATGCCAAATAGGCAAAAGCAAGATAAAATTGCCTTCGATGGAAGCGACAACTCGCAAGTCTTTCGTCCAAAGTTGTTTCGCCTTGTCTTTTTTTTTATGTTTTTCATTCGTCTTTATTTTTATTTTTTTTAATAAGTTAATTCAGACTGAAGTCGCTTTTGTTGTTGTTGTTGCAATGATATCATAGCCGCAACTTTAACACCAACGCAACAAATGTTTTTGAGTCTTGCCGAGGTTCAAATCTGGTTCTGGTTCCAGTTCCAGTTGCAGCGTCAGTTGCAGTTCTAGTTAAATGGCCTTGACTTTGGCCGCCTGCTGCTGGGATTTGACTGACCGAGAAAAAAAAGGGGAAAAAGAGTGAAAGTTCGCGATAGAGTTAATAGCTGTAGACAAAACAAGTTACCTGTGATCAAGGTGTCTGCATAGCTTGCCGCTGACATCAGCTCCGAGGCATCTGGTGAAGAGTTTTCCCCCGACTTTTCCCTTTGCTGGACGTGCTTGCGCAGCTTGCGAAGATAGGCTGATTTGTATTCATTGCTTGGTTTACCGCCAAGGCCGTAGCTCACCTCTAGCACCGTCAGTGGTATAACGGTCGACGAGACGGCCACCAGATCTGTGTGAGAGCAAGAGGGCGAGAGAAAGAGAGAGAGATCAGTTGGTGGCAAAATTTTAATTGCAAAATTCAACTCACCCGCCTCGAATTTGTCGGCAGGATTGCGCTTATATAACATAGGCGATGGCAATGCACTGACGCAATCCAAAGTGAAACCAAAGATTAAGATGGCTGCCACCACCAGCAGCTGACTTGCAGTATTTAATGTTGGTTTTCCCTGCATTATTCGGTTCGATTCTCGTTCACGTCTACACCAGCGAAGACTTGTGCCACGACTGCTTAAGCGAATTTTAATTTTTGCACAGGCGTAACGTCTGCAGAGTTGTCGCCTAATGCGTACAAGCAACAATATTTTACTTTACATTTCTCTCTATTCTGCTATTTTTCCCATTCATCTAATTTGTTAAGCATATTCATTTCTAAGAATTAATCTCTCAGCAGAAAACTGTTGATCAATTTTAATTTGAGGAATAACTTAATGTGGATTTCTCATTTCAAAATAGTGGGTTGTTTTAAAGCAGCCAGCTTTGGATAGCTAACTGATGTGCCTCTGGTACCACTCAGCTGAGCGTCACAGTTTTGGTTAGAGTGCTCACGAAAATATTCGTTGCATATTACAGCTGGGCGCAGTATTGCATGTGATAAGTATCGACCGACCACCACAATCGTTGAAATCGTTTTTGTTGAAATTGTAAAACTGCAATGTGCTGGTATATATTGTCAACATACAGGGGTTCTGTATTTTGGTTTAAAACATTAAACGCTAGGAGTTAAAACGTTAAAATTAATAAGTAAAGTAAGTAAGTTTTTTAACTATATAATTTTCTACTATATAATTTTTTAAAAAACACGCTGAAAAGAGACTAAATAGAATGACTCGCATTTTTATACTTGTTTTGGAAATATACCGAAATATTGATGAAAGTGACACATATCAGAGCTTCGGTATTTTGGTATTTTTCATGTTTGTTGCTGGTGGTCACAACCCGTCTGATGTTGAATAAAATAAGCTTTTGGAAAGGAAACAAAAAGTCTGACAGTGTTGTTTTGCTTTTTAATGGTCGCTCTCAATGAAAAATAATTTGTATCATCAAATGCAAATGGTACGGAGACATAAATGAATGCGTCCATAAATTAAAAACGTGGCCAAGTAAATTGAAGTAATACAGTAGAATAGTGTTTTGTGTGGTGGGGATTGCAACAACAATTATCAGATGCGAAAATAAGGTGCAACAAAGAAGGAGCAAGAAGCAAAGCCAAAAGCAAAAGCATGAGCTGAAACTGGTCAAACAAACAACACAAAAACAAGATAATTTCAAGGCGAACGCAACGGGAAGGAAAGGGAAATTAACTTGGCAGTGAGGTGACAAATAAGAATAAGAATCGAATTGCAGCTCTCTCTCTGTCTCTATGCTGTATTTGGTTACGACGGCCGCGTGCTGATTGCCACTCTACTTTACTTGTACACCAATACATGCACCTGGCCAAGTGTATGTGTTGGTGTCTGTCGTGTCGGTGTGCGTGAGTGCAGCAGGCCGCAATAACAGCAGCTGAAGAAGAAGAACCAGCAGTTGAAACAGAAGTGGAAAAGAAGGAGAATCAGAGACGCGCGCACCCAACGAATGCGAGTGCGAATGCGAATGCAATTGCTGCAACATAATAGGAATAACAAACAACAGAACAGCATTCTCATCCTCATCACAATCTCAGAAGCAACGACGACTATCCAAATATGAGCACAGTGTTCATCAACTCGAGGAAGAGTCCCAATGTGCTGAAGAAACAAGGCACAGACCAATGGGTCAAGCTCAATGTGGGTGGCACCTACTTTCTAACCACGAAAACTACGCTTTCCCGTGACCCCAATTCGTTTTTGTCGCGTCTCATACAAGAGGATTGTGACTTGATATCAGATCGGGTGAGTGAACATTACTACATAAATAAATATATTATTTTGCATGTTTTGAATGTTTTGCAGCTTACATACAAGTATGTACATATGTGTCATAGCTGCTAACCATATTTATAATAGCGGCTATTCGCGCTTAAAGCTGTGCTCTGTGTATATAATTACAGTCATAAATTCAGCACCAAAAATTTTAATGTCAGTGTGTGCACGCCCACACACACAAACATGCGCACACATGGAAGCAAGCAGTGCAGGCAATTCCAAAAACAAATACTACACTAGAAGATGCAGCAGAAGCAGAAGAACTTGCTAGGGTCGCGCCAAGCTGCATTTAGCGTCAACGTCAACGTCGACGTCGACGTCGACGTCGGCAGTGACAACGGGCATCGACTACACATTGCATTGTTAGTGATAGAGTAAGGGGTGGATGGGGGCTGCATAAGCATTAGTTAATGCCGTATTTGTAACCAAAACTAGTTTAGTGTCACTTCGGAGTGGGCTTTGCTTTTCATTTGTTTCCCATTCGTTTGTTACTGTCATTGTTGCACACCTTCGAGTGTTTATTTGCCATTTTCCATTGGACACTTTTATAAACAAAAGTTTGTGCGGCGAGCGTCAGTTGAACAATCGAATGTTGTTGCGTTGCTCGTAGTCAATTAATTCCCTTAATTTTGTTGGGCCTAGTATTTTGGTTGTGACTTGGTATTTAGATGATGATTGCAATGCGCAAAATAGTATAATTAAATAGGCCTCCCAGATTTTGTTATTGATTCAATTTTTCATGCTGCCACCCACTCGAAACACACATAAACGCACAGGCAAACTCCTCTGTTCGTCACTGCAACTACAAAGGCAGCCCCAACAAACTTGGTGCCCGCCAATTAAGGCGCACACAAACACAAGCACATACCACGCTGAGAGCGACACACACACATACAGATGGTTAGATGAGCGATGGAAGTGTTAGGCGATGTGGATCGTGCGCTGCTGTATGTTATGTTCCGCTGCTTAAATTGTTTAAAAATCAAAAACAAGAAAATGTTCGCTACTGCGAAGAAAAGGCCGATACGACCAGCTAGCCAAATAGTCCAATAGTCGAGTAGTCAGATAACCACCCAACAGGGTGACCAAATTCAATAATATTTGATTTATTTTTTTATGTCTCTTTTTGTTTACAATCTGTATGTTTAAACAATAAGTAAATTGAATAATTAATATTAAATTAACAGAAATATCAGTTTTCCAATGAGCCTTGCTATTATATAAAATGTTAATATGGGTAGCAAAAAGTTCCAAGTTCCAATTGCTCCACATTAATTATTGATTTGTTTTGATAATTACCGTATATACTGTATTGAACAGTTTTTTGGCTTACTACAAAGTATAACTCAAAATCAAAATTTATTCCTAATATTAGTTGTCAATTGCCTCAAATATTTTTAAGAGTTATGCTGTTAACATGTTATTTCTTAGGCTTTTCGGCCTTTATAGAACAGTCGATCAGTCAGAACACAGATTTGCATACACAGTATATATGTACATATGTATATATATTAAAAGATAAGTTATGCTCTTTTAGTGACCAGAAAATATAGTAAATTAACATACAGGTTAAAATTGCACAAATGTCTAAGTATGATGCGATTCTAATATTCCACATACTGTTGCTTTTTACTGTTCTAAAATTGTACTTTTTTTGTTTATATTTATAATGGAAAGTGAATTTAGTTAATTAAAATCGAAAAAAATACAAATAGTAGGATTAATAATTAATTAACTGTAAATTCCAAATTATTTGTTGTTAAAAGCGAGTACTCGTTTTCATATTTGTTGTATTCGCCAGAATTTTAATATAAAATATCGACCATCAAGCACAATAAATATAAACATTTGTTGTTGCTAGTTCCCCTTTTCTACCTCTAAACAATAGAATATGCATTCTGTGGGAGACAGACAGGCGAGCAGACTGCGAGTTGTGGTGTGGAAGAGGGGGCAGGGCAGCCATTTATTGACTTGATGCTTGGCTGTTCGAAGCTGACACATAATATGATAACAGCAGTTTTAACAAGAGTAGATGCTCTGTGGCTTTGTCGTTGCCATTGACTAATTGGTTTCCTTGTTGTCTTCTCGTTGTAGGATGAAACTGGCGCATATTTAATTGACAGAGATCCCAAGTACTTTGCGCCCGTGTTAAATTATTTGCGCCATGGCAAACTGGTCCTGGACGGCGTCTCCGAGGAGGGCGTCCTTGAGGAGGCTGAATTCTACAATGTGACGCAGTTGATTACGCTGCTCAAGGAGTGCATAAGTCACAGAGATCAGGTGACTGCCCTCAATCTAATCCAATCTTGTAAAATGAACTCACTTCTTCTACTTCTCAAAACCAAAACAGAGACCGTATGCGGACAAGAAGCGCGTTTATCGTGTGCTGCAGTGTCGGGAACAGGAACTGACACAGGTAATGTCTCCTGACATTATTCCCAGTTATATATAGTATTTAATATGTGCCTTTCTGTATGTGCACAGATGATCTCAACTATGTCAGATGGTTGGCGTTTCGAGCAGTTGATTACAGTTGGCATGCAATACTCCAACTACGGCCCCTTTGAGAACAATGAGTTCCTTTGTGTGGTGTCCAGCAGCCGGACGTGAGCTGGAGCTAAGTGATCGCGCCAAGGTTTTGCAGCAAAAGGCATCGCGAATGTAAGGGCGGTTCTCTCTCTTTGTAAATCACAGTGCAGTCGCCTTCTGTCTCAATCATTGTCTTTCTGTCTGTCTGTTGGTCACTCTGTTAAGATCGATAATATACCCATAATGCACTTGATGTTATTCAGTCCACATACATAATCAGGCCATTTGTCGCATGACATATTTTAATTACGAAGTCATTAGTGGCTGATAAGCTGTAACCATTGATTTATATTTTATCTATCCATCTCGTCATTCTGTATTGGTTTTGTGCTTAATTCAAATATTTATTGACATTTCTTTTGTTATCAAATTACACTATAGCTTATTGCCCACAAAATGAATAGGAAATCCATTGCTATTAAATTAAATTGTTGCTCTTTTTATTACTATAATTTGTGATTTTATACATACGTATATAAACCAAACACATATCACCGCTCATATTTAATGTAGTACAACAAAACTCTCTGTTTCCTTCTCCATCACACTCATGTCCTCTTTCACCTCTTTCATTTACGGCTTCGCTGTCTCAGTCTATGTTTCTTTCTTTGTCTAATTGCAGTCTCGGAATTTAAAAAGCTGAAAAGCTGTTTTGCCTTTTGCAAGAAAGAAGAGTAATCCCAGCCAATCACCACAACAACATCAAGAACAACTAATTGAAAATTAACAACAACTAGAACAACAACATTAATTATTACAAGCCTAACGTGATCGGAGCCTTATTTTATAGCTATGCAGTTTTTAACGAAAAAAGTGGAAACTATGCAAGCATTAAATTATATAACGTCAATCGCTCAGTCTGTCAATCATAAAAAGACCAAAACCAACAGTTACCAACAACAAAATCAATCAGTCACACTAAATTATAACATCCACCATCATAAACTCGTATGTATTTTTATTTTGTTTTTAAAAATTATGAAATGGAATTTTGGGTTAAATGTAGTTTCACGTATTAGACCCAAAATTTTGCAATAATTCACATGGTCCGATTGATTTTCATTCGTCTTATGTTTTCTTGCATTCGTTGAGAGTGTGTGAGTGTTTTTTGTTGGTATGCATTAAAATAGAGACCCGACATTCACAATCAACCGCCTACCCCCACACACTACCCCCACACACACACGACTCAATTCGAAAGAACTGCGCTCTTCAAACGATCCACAATCAATTAATATATATATATATAGTTATTTATATATTAACATGCTTAGTTATGCGAAATTTTTTTTTTGTTTACTTTCCTGACTGGAGATAGCAAGAAATTGCATATATATATATATGTATACTATATTTTTGGCTTCCCTTTTGCCTTCCGCATTTGAAGAGTGCGTTATTACGCTTAATAGAAAGACGAGATGTTGAAAATGATTTCAAGATTTAAGAAGCACATGCAAATAGAGAGATGCATTCAATGTGGGTCAAGCACAAAACAAAACACCGCCAACTTTTGCTTAGGCTAATGAAACAAACACAAAACAAAACAAATAACAATTGACTTAAATAACTAATATGTATGTATGTATGTATGTATGTGTAACCGACATTATGCTAAGAAGACAATTTTGTAGAGCAAAGCACCTAGAAGATGCCTAGATGCTTATGCAAAACACAAACACAAATATAAATACAAATACAAGAAACACATTCAAACTTGCGTGAAATAGTAAAATACAAAAGAAACTAAAAACTAAGGGAATAATGTAAGTGTTTCTCAAGACACAAGTCTGTGACAGCTAATGACTTAGACTTTTGCGACCTGCACTCGTCTGAAGAATGCTAAAGACCTGGAGATATCTCTGGCTCATCTAGATCTTATACGGATACAGATGCGGTAGTCTATATATTTGCTCTAATTGCAATCAAAGCCAGAGTCAGTCAGCTGCCATAGTTTGGAGCACTAAGTGCTAATTAACTCGACAATGTTCTCGATAAGGATCAAACGTGACGCGAAACGTTTATAATTGTACTTTTAGCTGTTTAGCTGTTTTTATTGTGCTTACAATAACGATACCTTCGACGCAGACGTTTATGACGATGACGATAATGCTGAGAAAACCACTGACATCTATGCTCATTTCATGCAGCGAGTTTTGAACTCTGTATATCAAACAATATTAATAACGGTGACGATAACTTGCATATATACATATATTGTTAATCACAATATTCAATAATAATAGCATATATTGAGATGAGTGTGCATCACATTGATTATTAGAATTATAGCTACCCAGTCATAATTCGTATGTCAATTGCCATTTGTGTTTACTAAAACTTCAAACCCATGATCATGAAGTACACATTGAACATAATTCATCAAATGGGCTCAAAATTATTTGTTAACAAAAGCAGCGCAACATTAGTACTAATAATAATAACTCATGCTAAAAAAGGAGATCAATGATTTCATTCGGCTTCATTCTTTTGAGCAACCTAATTTCTCGGCATTAAGTTTCAGTTTCATTATGTCTTGATTATCAATTATAATACTAAACTAATAATTGTAATAATAATAAAGGAAAATGCAATCGTAATAATGTAAATGCAGTTAATTAAATATTAATATTATGGCAAAACGTTGTTTCGTTCTATTGCGTGCAAAGTGCGTATTTAGCGCCCGGTTTGCATTACTACCTTGAGCTTTATTTAAATGAATACAAACAAAAACCGACAAGCAAAATTGCGAATTCAAATGCAAATCTAAGAAAATCAACTGAATATAAAGAAATATTTTAAATCAGCACTGAAATATTGTGAAAATTTCACTAGAACAACAAAAACATGGAATTAATAATAAAGATGAAGATGGAAATTAATATGGCGATGAAAATGTTAATGCGTTGCAGTTTAAGATACAGTTACGCATTATTAATTATATATTTATGTATGTACATATATAATTTTAAAAATAAACTAATTAATACACCATAACCAAAACAAAAATAAAAAAACAATGCAAAACAGAAAGAAACAAAACAAAACAGAAGAAAAAAAAAAAAAACAAATTTAATAACGAATCAAAATGTTGCCACCTAAGTACTCGTTACCCATTTTGTATCCAATTTTGAATTGTTTTATGTGTACCTAAGTACACGTAAGAATAATTCTAACATTTATTTGGCAACTCACAAGATCGAGCATAGTAACAACCCTAACGAACCATTCTCAACTATATATCCGAATCGAAATTGTACTCAAAATCAAATGCAATTAAATGCAACATGAACGACTTGCAGACACTAATGTAATAATGTAAAATACTCGTGAATAGCATATGATGTCACTCTGGGTATTCACAGATAGTAGAGCAGAGAGAGTTACAGTTCCAATCTAGACCATTCTCAACAATATAATTCAATATGAAATGACGGCAATACCCATATATACATATAACTTATTATACTTGCATATATACCCTGTATATCAACACACACATTAACGTGCTTGGATTTACTTGCATTGTCACTGATTCAAATCTCTCGGACTCACATCAACAATATTAGACATTATAAATAAAAATACATTAAAGATCCCTTTTCTAAAAAAAATCAACAACATTCTTTAATTACACTTTTTTGTATTACTTAAACTCGCATATGTGTATGTGTAAAATAAAGTTTTTTCTTTCCATTTTTTTTAAAGCAGGTTTCAGAAAAAGTCACTTTTTATCAGGAACTAAATGAAGTAATGAAACGAAAAGGACTTTAATGAAATAACCCTTAATTATTGAATTACTTAAATTTCGATCACTGCAGTCGCTGAATTAAAAATCTATGAACGCAGTCAGGGAGGGAACATCGAGGTATTACATAACATTGAACATTGCATATTAAATATATGTGAATTCTTAATTTCCACGGTCCCTTGCGGGATTTGAACTCAGAACTTTTTCTACTAAGAGTTTGCAAAACTAGCCTCAGAGGCTATAATTGAGTGCTGGGCTTCCAAACGGTTTTTTAAAATCTGTGATTAAAGATAGCTAGAATAGGTATTTCGGGAATTGGCACCTAAGTTGGTTGCGTTAAGCGTAGTAGCATTGACAGTTTGGACTGAACAAAAATGATGAACTTAATTTATGCATACCGTTTAACATTTAAATACAAGCGTCCAGAATGAGTCCACTTAGTAAGCACCAACTTGGGGCTTTGGGATTCGATTTCAATTTGTCAATCAAGTTGGAACTTCGTTTAGCATAAGCGTATATAAAGCTTTTAGCAAGTAATTTGGAGCTTAAGAGCTTCACCAGCTCGGGCTTTAACTAGGGAACTTTTTGGCAAGCTTATGAAAACAGTAAAGTTTTCTGTGAGTTCAGGACATTTAAAATCTTCGAAACTTCAGGGAAAGTTCTTTCTATGTTTAGAATCAAAATTTTGTGTGGTTGAAGTTTTTGAGGCGCTTGCGAATTCTACTGTACAATGTTCTCTAATTGGCTAAATGTTCGTTTCTAGCCAATACAAATTCTTGTTTATCGCTCTGCGGCTTTAATGCAAATTAATTGCGTATTGCAGACTTGGATACGTTAATATTTAAATTATATTTAATACACAAAAAGGTTGTCTCCCAGTCGAATATATTTGACTGCAGCATTGGTACTCCTTGTCTTTATTTTGTGGATAAATTACTTGGAATATATTTATTGTAACTACGTTGCAGACCAAACGACTTTCACATATTATTAGTAAATATGTTTTTTATGTTCGTTTAAATGAGCTTTTGATGAAATTACTAATTGACCATATAAATAACTCGATCCATCTAAACACTAGTTGCTGTTAATGAAAAAGATTATTTTATACGTTTATTGTTATATCTCAGTCCGAATGAATACTGGAACACAATAAAACAAGGGAAAGATAGTTAGGTCTGAAGGCCTCCGTAAAAGTGGCATTAGTTTATACCATAGAATTTAGTTGTTTCGAATATGGTAAATAATAAGAAATTGTGTTATGTACGCACTTTTCATACAAATTCTAAGTATTATAGTAAATCCAAAGAAAAGTTTGAATTGACCTGCGGCTGCAATTTACATTGCCGAATTAGCAGACTCGCGACCTTGCACACTTCTAAATTTGTCGACCGCACATACAATACCAATCGATAACTATCAAATTACTTTGTAATTCTTTTTGTATTAATTATCTATTTATAAGTTGCTTAACAATTGTTAGAATTGCAATAATTGCATTAATACTTTAAAATTGGGGACATATAAATTATTATTAGGCCTCTTATAATCATTATTAGTTTTATTATTATATTAATTTGAAGCGTTTTCCCCAGACTTTTCCCTTTGCTGGACGTGCTTGCGCAGCTTGCTAAGATAGGCTGATTTGTATTCATTGCTTGGTTTGCCGCCAAGGCCGTAGCTCACCTCTAGCACCGTCAGCGGTATAACGGTCGACGAGACGGGCACCAGATCTGTGTGAGAGCAAGAGGGCGAGAGAAAGAGAGAGATCAGTTGGTGGCAACATTTTAATTGCAAAATCCAACTCACCCGCCTCGAATTTGTCGGCAGGATTGTGCTTATGTAACATAGGCGATGGCAATGCACTGACGCAATCCAAAGTGAAACCAAAGATTAAGATGGCTGCCACCACCACCAGCTGACTTGCAGTATTTAATGTCTACACGTCTACACCAGCGAAGACTTGTGCCGCGACTGCTTAACCGAATTTTAATTTTTGCACAGGCGTAACGTCTGCAGAGCTGTCGCCTAATGCGTACAAGCAACAATATCTTACTTTACATTTCTCTCTATTCTGCTATTTTTCATTATTATTTGTTAAGCATTTTCATTTCTAAGAATTAATCTCTCAACAGAAAACTGTTGATCAATTTTAATTTGAGGAATAACTTAATGTGGATTTCTCATTTCAAAATAGTGGGTTGTTTTATAGCAGCCAGCTTTGGATAGCTAATTGATGTGCCTCTGGTACCACTCAGCTGAGCGTCACAGTTTTGGTTAGAGTGCTCACGAAAATATTCGTTGCATATTACAGCTGGGCGCAGTATTGCATGTGATAAGTATCGACCGACCACCACAATCGTGTGCTGATTCACAACAGCGGAATATATATTTCAAATACAATTTGTAGGCCACTTACTTAAATATAGTTTTTTTAATAATTGACTTTTATCACGTTTTTGTTGAAATTGTAAAACTGCTATGTGCTGGTATATATTGTCAACATACAGGGGTTCTGTATTTTGGTTTAAAACATTAAACGCTAGGAGTTAAAATTAATATTAAGTTTTTTAACTATATAATTTTCTACTATATAATTTTTTAAAAAACATGCTGAAAAAAAACTAAATAGAATGACTCGCATTTTTATACTTGTTTTGGAAATATACCGAAATATTGATGAAAGTGACACATATCAGAGCTTCGGTATTTTGGTATTTTTCATGTTTGTTGCTGGTGGTCACAACCCGTCTGATGTTAAATAAAATAAGCTTTTGGAAAGCTCTTTTTAGGAAACACAAAGTCTGACAGTGTTGTTTTGTTTTTTAATGGTCGCTCTCAATGAAAAATAATTTGTATCATCAAATGCAAATGGTACGGTGACATAAATGAATGCGTGCAGAAATTAAAAACGTGGCCAAGTAAATTGAAGTAATACAGTAGAATAGTGTTTTGTGTGGTGGGGATTGCAACAACAATTATCAGATGCGAAAATAAGGTGCAACAAAGAAGGAGCAAGAAGCAAAGCCAAAAGCAAAAGCATAAGCTGAAACTGGTCAAACAAACAACACAAAAACAAGATAATTTCAAGGCGAACGCAACGGGAAGGAAAGGGAAATTAACTTGGCAGTGAGGTGACAAATAAGAATAAGAATCGAATTGCAGCTCTCTCTCTGTCTCTATGCTGTATTTGGTTACGACGTCCGCGTGCTGATTGCCACTCTACTTTACTTGTACACCAATACATGCACCTGGCCAAGTGTATGTGTTGGTGTCTGTCGTGTCGGTGTGCGTGAGTGCAGCAGGCCGCAATAACAGCAGCTGAAGAAGAAGAACCAGCAGTTGAAACAGAAGTGGAAAAGAAGGAGAATCAGAGACGCGCGCACCCAACGAATGCGAGTGCGAATGCGAATGCAATTGCTGCAACATAATAGGAATAACAAACAACAGAACAGCATTCTCATCCTCATCACAATCTCAGAAGCAACGACGACTATCCAAATATGAGCACAGTGTTCATCAACTCGAGGAAGAGTCCCAATGTGCTGAAGAAACAAGGCACAGACCAATGGGTCAAGCTCAATGTGGGTGGCACCTACTTTCTAACCACGAAAACTACGCTTTCCCGTGACCCCAATTCGTTTTTGTCGCGTCTCATACAAGAGGATTGTGACTTGATATCAGATCGGGTGAGTGAACATTACTACATAAATAAATATATTATTTTGCATGTTTTGAATGTTTTGCAGCTTACATACAAGTATGTACATATGTGTCATAGCTGCTAACCATATTTATAATAGCGGCTATTCGCGCTTAAAGCTGTGCTCTGTGTATATAATTACAGTCATAAATTCAGCACCAAAAATTTTAATGTCAGTGTGTGCACGCCCACACACACAAACATGCGCACACATGGAAGCAAGCAGTGCAGGCCATTCCAAAAACAAATACTACACTAGAAGATGCAGCAGAAGCAGAAGAACTTGCTAGGGTCGCGCCAAGCTGCATTTAGCGTCAACGTCAACGTCGACGTCGACGTCGGCAGTGACAACGGGCATCGACTACACATTGCATTGTTAGTGATAGAGTAAGGGGTGGATGGGGGCTGCATAAGCATTAGTTAATGCCGTATTTGTAACCAAAACTAGTTTAGTGTCACTTCGGAGTGGGCTTTGCTTTTCATTTGTTTCCCATTCGTTTGTTACTGTCATTGTTGCACACCTTCGAGTGTTTATTTGCCATTTTCCATTGGACACTTTTATAAACAAAAGTTTGTGCGGCGAGCGTCAGTTGAACAATCGAATGTTGTTGCGTTGCTCGTAGTCAATTAATTCCCTTAATTTTGTTGGGCCTAGTATTTTGGTTGTGACTTGGTATTTAGATGATGATTGCAATGCGCAAAATAGTATAATTAAATAGGCCTCCCAGATTTTGTTATTGATTCAATTTTTCATGCTGCCACCCACTCGAAACACACATAAACGCACAGGCAAACTCCTCTGTTCGTCACTGCAACTACAAAGGCAGCCCCAACAAACTTGGTGCCCGCCAATTAAGGCGCACACAAACACAAGCACATACCACGCTGAGAGCGACACACACACATACAGATGGTTAGATGAGCGATGGAAGTGTTAGGCGATGTGGATCGTGCGCTGCTGTATGTTATGTTCCGCTGCTTAAATTGTTTAAAAATCAAAAACAAGAAAATGTTCGCTACTGCGAAGAAAAGGCCGATACGACCAGCTAGCCAAATAGTCCAATAGTCGAGTAGTCAGATAACCACCCAACAGGGTGACCAAATTCAATAATATTTGATTTATTTTTTTATGTCTCTTTTTGTTTCAGTTTGTATCAGTTTTCCAATATAAAATGTTAATATGGGTAGCAAAAAGTTCCAAGTTCCAATTGCTCCACATTAATTATTGATTTGTTTTGATAATTACCGTATATACTGTATTGAACAGTTTTTTGGCTTACTACAAAGTATAACTCAAAATCAAAATTTATTCCTAATATTAGTTGTCAATTGCCTCAAATATTTTTAAGAGTTATGCTGTTAACATGTTATTTCTTAGGCTTTTCGGCCTTTATAGAACAGTCGATCAGTCAGAACACAGATTTGCATACACAGTATATATGTACATATGTATATATATTAAAAGATAAGCTATGCTCTTTTAGTGACCAGAAAATATAGTAAATTAACATACAGGTTAAAATTGCACAAATGTCTAAGTATGATGAGATTCTAATATTCCACATACTGTTGCTTTTTACTGTTCTAAAATTGTACTTTTTTTGTTTATATTTATAATGGAAAGTGAATTTAGTTAATTAAAATCGAAAAAAATACAAATAGTAGGATTAATAATTAATTAACTGTAAATTCCAAATTATTTGTTGTTAAAAGCGAGTACTCGTATTCATATTTGTAGATGCGTGGCTTTGTCGTTGCCATTGACTAATTGGTTTCCTTGTTGTCTTCTCGTTGCAGGATGAAACTGGCGCATATTTAATTGACAGAGATCCCAAGTACTTTGCGCCCGTGCTAAATTATTTGCGCCATGGCAAACTGGTCCTGGACGGCGTCTCCGAGGAGGGCGTCCTTGAGGAGGCCGAATTTTACAATGTGACGCAGTTGATAACGCTGCTCAAGAAGTGCATCAGTCACAGAGATCAGGTGACTGCCCTCAATCTAATCCAACCTTGTAAAATGAACTCACTTCTGCTTCTCAAAACCAAAACAGAGACCGTATGCGGACAAGAAGCGCGTTTATCGTGTGCTGCAGTGTCGGGAACAGGAACTGACACAGGTAATGTCTCCTGACATTATTCCCAGTTATATATAGTATTTAATATGTGCCTTTCTGTATGTGCACAGATGATCTCAACAATGTCGGATGATTGGCGCTTTGAGCAGTGTATCACTGTAGGCATACAAAACTCCAACTACGGCCCCTTTGAGAACAATGAGTTCCTTTGTGTGGTGTCCAGCAGCCGGACGTGAGCTGGAGCTAAGTGATCGCGCCAAGGTTTTGCAGCAAAAGGCATCGCGAATGTAAGGGCGGTTCTCTCTCTCTCTTTGTAAATCACAGTGCAGTCGCCTTCTGTCTCAATCATTGTCATTCTGTCTGTCTGTTGGTCACTCTGTTAAGATCGATAATATACCCATAATGCACTTGATGTTATTCAGTCCACATACATAATCAGGCCATTTGTCGCATGACATATTTTAATTACGAAGTCATTAGTGGCTGATAAGCTGTAACCATTGATTTATATTTTATCTATCCATCTCGTCATTCTGTATTGGCTTTGTGCTTAATTCAAATATTTATTGACATTTCTTTTGTTATCAAATTACACTATAGCTTATTGCCCACAAAATGAATAGGAAATCCATTGCTATTAAATTAAATTGTTGCTCTTTTTATTACTATAATTTGTGATTTTATACATACGTATATAAACCAAACACATATCACCGCTCATATTTAATGTAGTACAACAAAACTCTCTGTTTCCTTCTCCATCACACTCATGTCCTCTTTCACCTCTTTCATTTACGGCTTCGCTGTCTCAGTCTATGTTTCTTTCTTTGTCTAATTGCAGTCTCGGAATTTAAAAAGCTGAAAAGCTGTTTTTCCTTTTGCAAGAAAGAAGAGTAAATCCCATCACAAAACATGAAGTTGAAAAACGAACCACACTTCACTCCTAGAACAGCAAAAAGAACAGTCAATCACCACAACAACATCAAGAACTAATTGAAAATTAACAACAACTAGAACAACAACATTAATTATTACAAGCCTAACGTGGTCGGAGCCTTATTTTATAGCTATGCAGTTTTTAACGAAAAAAGTGGAAACTATGCAAGCATTAAATTATACAACGTCAATCGCTCAGTCTGTCAATCATGAAAACACCAAAACCAACAGCACCAACAACAAAATCAATCAGTCACACTAAATTTTAACATCCACCATCATAAACTCGTATGTATTTTTATTTTGTTTTTAAAAATTATGAAATGGAATTTTGGGTTAAATGTAGTTTCACGTATTAGACCCAAAATTTTGCAATAATTCACATGGTCCGATTGATTTTCATTCGTCTTATGTTTTCTTGCATTCGTTGAGAGTGTGTGAGTGTTTTTTGTTGGTATGCATTAAAATAGAGACCCGACATTCACAATCCACCGCCTACCCCCACACACTACCCCCACACACACACGACTCAATTCGAAAGAACTGCGTTCTTCAAACGATCCACAATCAATTAATATATATATATATAGTTATTTATATATTAACATGCTTAGTTATGCGAAACTTTTTTTTTTGTTTACTTTCCTGACTGGAGATAGCAAGAAATTGCATATATATATATATGTATACTATATTTTTGGCTTCCCTTTTGCCTTCCGCATTTGAAGAGTGCGTTATTACGCTTAATAGAAAGACGAGATGTTGAAAATGATTTCAAGATTTAAGAAGCACATGCAAATAGAGAGATGCATTCAATGTGGGTCAAGCACAAAACAAAACACCGCCAACTTTTGCTTAGGCTAATGAAACAAACACAAAACAAAACAAATAACAATTGACTTAAATAACTAATATGTATGTATGTATGTATGTATGTGTAACCGACATTATGCTAAGAAGACAATTTTGTAGAGCAAAGCACCTAGAAGATGCCTAGATGCTTATGCAAAACACAATCACAAATATAAATACAAATACAAGAAACACATTCAAACTTGCGTGAAATAGTAAAATACAAAAGAAACTAAAAACTAAGGGAATAATGTAAGTGTTTCTCAAGACACAAGTCTGTGACAGCTAATGACTTAGACTTTTGCGACCTGCACTCGTCTGAAGAATGCTAAAGACCTGGAGATATCTCTGGCTCATCTAGATCTTATACGGATACGGATGCGGTAGTCTGTATATTTGCTCTAATTGCAATCAAAGCCAGAGTCAGTCAGCTGCCATAGTTTGGAGCACTAAGTGCTAATTAACTCGACAATGTTCTCGATAAGGATCAAACGTGACGCGAAACGTTTATAATTGTACTTTTAGCTGTTTAGCTGTTTATTGTGCTTACAATAACGATAACTTTGACGCAGACGTTTATGACGATGACGATAAAGCTGAGAAAACCACTGACATCTATGCTCATTTCATGCAGCGAGCTCTGAACTCTGTATATCAAACAATATTAATAACGGTGACGATAACTTGCATATATACATATATTGTTAATCACAATATTCAATAATAATAGCATATATTGAGATGAGTGTGCATCACATTGATTATTAGAATTATAGCTACCCAGTCATAATTCGTATGTCAATTGCCATTTGTGTTTACTAAAACTTCAAACCCATGATCATGAAGTATACATTAAACATAATTCATCAAATGAGCTCAAAATTATTTGTTACCAAAAGCAGCGAAACTTTAGTAGCAAAACTAACTCATGCTAAAAAAGGAATAGTCCGATATTTTCAATGCAAATATACTGCCAAAAATTTTTGTATTTGCGCACGTTCAATTGTAGAGCTTCAAGCGCATGCGCATGAGAATTTTTTTGAAAGCTAAAGCAATTCTGATTTGATAAACTGAAGTTGTTTTGGAAGATAGTTTATGTTTTTGCCAGAGTAAAGATATCAGCTCATCAACACTGTAATCCTAATTAATATCAGACAATGTCCAGAGGTGCCTGCAAATTGTCCCTCTTATATTATTTTAGTTTCGAATTATAATGGGACTGGAATTTTATAAATGTTTTTACTTTTTAATATTTAATTCCACATGAATTTTGAATCGATCTTCACAATATAGAATTTGCTGATTGTTATTGGTATTATGGTATTGTTATCTTAGGGAGTTCACCTGTTTAATGCGTCATTCGATTACAAACACATCTACATAAACGTACAAACACATAATATATTAAGAACGATGGTTAACACTTTTTGAGCGAAAATAATTTATTAATAACATTTTAATAATTCACAATTGATTACACCCGTTTGAAATTTTCCAATTGAGAGGAAAATAATAATTTCAATAATTTCATTCGGCTTCATTCTTCTGAGCAACCTAATTTCACGGCATCAAGTTTCAGTTGAATTTATGTCTGATTATCAATAATAATACAATTAACTAGTAATTGTAATAATAATAAGGGAAACTGCAATCGTAATAATGAAAATACAGCGCCCGGTTTGCATTACTACCTTGAGCTTTATTTAAATGAATACAAACAAAAACCGACAAGCAAAATTGCGAATTCAAAAGCAAATCTAAGAAATTCAACTGAATATGAAGATATATATTTTAAATCACGACTGAATTTTTGTGAAAACGGCACTAGATAAATAAAAAAAAGGAATAAATAATGAAGATGAAGATGGAAATTAATATGGCGATGAAAATGTAAGGCAAATAAACTAAAATTGATGTTTTGAAATAAATGCGTTGCAGTTTAAGCTGGACTAACGCATTATTAATTATATATTTATGTATGTACATATATAATTTTAAAAATAAACTAATTAATACACCAAAACCAAAACAAAAAAAAAAAACAATGCAAGAAAAAACAAAACAGAAGAAAAAAAACAAAACAAATTGAATAACGAATCAAAATGTTGCCACCTAAGTACTCGTTACCCTTTTTGTATCCAATTTTTATTTGTTTTATGTGTACCTAAGTACACGTAAGAATAATTCTTACAATTATTTGGCAACTCACCAGATCGAGCATGGTAACAACACTAACTTTACATAAGCTTGTAATTATTACGAATACGAACCATTCTCAACTATATATCCGAATCGAAATTGTACTCAAAATCAAATGCAACTAAATGCAACATGAACGACTTGCAAAAACTAATGTAATAATGTAAAATACTCGTGAATAGCATATGATGTCACTCTGGGTATTTACAGATAGTAGAGCAGAGAGAGTTACAGTTGCTTGGATTAACTTGCATTGTCACCGATTCAAATCTCTCGGACTCACATCAACAATATTCGACATTATAAATAAAATTACATTAAAGATCCCTTTTCTAAAAAAAATTACACTTTTTTGTATTACTTAAACTCGCATATGTGTATGTGTAAAATAAAGTTTTTTTCTTTCAATTTTTTTAAAGCAGGTTTCAGAAAAAGTCACTTTTTATCAGGAACTAAATGAAGTAATGAAACGAAAAGGACTTTAATGAAATAACCCTTAATTATTGAATTACTTAAATTTCGATCACTGCAGTCGCTGAATTAAAAATCTATGAACGCAGTCAGGGAGGGAACATAGAGGTATTACATAACATTGAACATTGCATATTAAATAAATGTGAATTCTTAATTTCCACGGTCCCTTGCGGGATTTGAACTCAGAACTTTTTATACCCGCTACCCATAGGGTAGAAGGGTATTATGACTTAGTGCCAACAGAAAATGTATGTAACAGGCAGAAGGAGGCATCTCCGACCCCATAAAGTATATATATTCTTGATCAGCGTCAACAGCCGAGACGATATAGCCATGTCCGTCTGTCTGTCCGTATGAACACCTGGATCTCAGAGACTATAAGACATAGAGACACCAAATTTGGCAAAAATGTTCCTTCATACCCTACTCAGATCAAGTTTATTTCAAAAGTTGAATGCCACGGCCCCTTCGCCCACAATAAGCATTAATCTAGAAAAAGTCAAGTTTTTTTTAATGTAAATCGCGTATAACTCCAAAAGTTCTTTGTGTAATAATGTGTAATTTGGTAAGCCATCTGCGCTTGACACTCTTAATATACCCTGTAATTTTGGTAAAAATCGGATAAGTAGAACAAAAGTTATTCGCGTAATTATTTATCAACATTTTTGTTCCCAATGCATATGGACGTTTTAAGTGTGTGATTGACCTAGAGATATCAAATTTGGTGACAGTATTCGTGTAGGTCTTACGCAGATCAAGTTTATTTTAGATTTTTGCCACGCCCCTTTCCGCCCCCAAAAACTGTAAAAGCCGTAATAATGAACCTAGAGCATTGAATTTTTGTATGCATAATAACAATGATAGTCTGAATGACTCCTGTGAATTTGGTTGAGATCGAATGAAAAACAAGGAAGTTATTAATGAATCAATTTTATATGCAAAATTCACTTGCAGCTGCTCGCGCTTTGTTTGTTTAGTTGATAGTGTGACCATGTCGGTATTTAATGGATTTAAAAAAAAAAATGTATATACAAAAAAAAACAAATTTCAGTATATTCTGTGGTAAATTTTTTGTTAAAATATCATTAAAGCTTTTTGTATTCTCTCAAAATGGGTAGCGGGTATCATACTGTCGAGCACTCTCGACTGTAGCTTTCTTACTTGTTCTACTAAGAGTTTGCAAAGCTAGCCTCAGAGGCTATAATTGAGTGCTGGGCTTCCAAACGGTTTTTTAAAATCTGTGATTAAAGATAGCTAGAATAGGTATTTCGGGAATTGGCACCTAAGTTGGTTGCGTTAAGCGTAGTAGCATTGACAGTTTGGACTGAACAAAAATGATGAACTTAATTTATGCGTACCGTTTAACATTTAAATACAAGCGTCCAGAATGAGTCCACTTAGTAAGCACCAACTTGGGGCTTTGGGATTCGATTTCAATTTGTCAATCAAGTTGGAACTTCGTTTAGCATAAGCGTATATAAAGCTTTTAGCAAGTAATTTGGAGCTTAAGAGCTTCACCAGCTCGGGCTTTAACTAGGGAACTTTTTGGCAAGCTTATGAAAACAGTAAAGTTTTCTATGAGTTCAGGGCATTTAAAATCTTCGAAACTTCAGCGAAAGTTCTTTCTATGTTTAGAATCAAAATTTTGTGTGGTTGAAGTTTTTGAGGCGCTTGCGAATTCTACTGTACAATGTTCTCTAATTGGCTAAATGTTCGTTTCTAGCCAATACAAATTCTTGTTTATCGCTCTGCAGCTTTAATGCAAATTAATTGCGTATTGCAAACTTGGATACGTTAATATTTAAATTATATTTAATACACAAAAAGGTTGTCTCCCAGTCGAATATATTTGACTGCAGCATTGGTACTCCTTGTCTTTATTTTGTGGATAAATTACTTGGAATATATTTATTGTAACTACGTTGCAGACCAAACGACTTTCACATATTATTAGTAAATATGTTTTTTATGTTCGTTTAAATGAGCTTTTGATGAAATTACTAATTGACCATATAAATAACTCGATCCATCTAAACACTAGTTGCTGTTAATGAAAAAGATTATTTTATACGTTTATTGTTATATCTCAGTCCGAATGAATACTGGGACACAATAAAACAAGGGAAAGATAGTTAGGTCTGAAGGCCTCCGTAAAAGTGGCATTAGTTTATACCATAGAAATTAGTTGTTTCGAATATGGTAAATAATAAGAAATTGTGTTATGTACGCACTTTTCATACAAATTCTAAGTATTATAGTAAATCCAAAGAAAAGTTTGAATTGACCTGCGGCTGCAATTTACATTGCCGAATTAGCAGACTCGCGACCTTGCACACTTCTAAATTTGTCGACCGCTCACACACACATACAATACCAATCGATAACTAACAATTTAATTGGAAAGATATAAATTATTATTAGGCCCCTTCGTATTATTATATTAACTCGAAGAAAAGGCTTCATTTGACATTGTCTGTTAAATAGCTTGAAGGGTTCCGATTACATGTTGTGGAACATTTCGAACATAAACAACAAATTGAGGAAATTGTTGGTTAAGAAATTAATTGATTGAAATAAAAAGCAAATCGATTGCGAGGACTTTCAGCTGCAAAAGCTTTTACTGTGAGTTTTATTTTGAGTTTGAGTTGGAGTTTGTCCTTGAGCTGCGTTCTTATTTGGGCTCTCGGTACTCATCAAAATGCGGGAAATACTCTGGATATTGATTAGAATTTACGTCATTGCGAACTTATGTAAAGAAAAAACGGAAAAAAAATGCCCAGTTGCGCGAAGTTCCACAGCTCATGTGATATTCATAGGCAATGCACAAGCTTCGTTGTCCTTCTTCTTCTCATTCCCTCTCCTGCTCACATTCTCCACTCCCATATCCTGTGTGTGTGTTGGTGACAATTACAGCTGGCACCCAAAACACTTTTAGATTTGCAGCGCAACTAAACATTCCCACTCCACATAGAGTACGCGTTTACCGAGACTGCGACGGCGACAGCGACTGCGACTGAGACAGAGGCAGCGGTAGCGGGGTATTTAGCACGTAGCCCGCTGTTGGAAATATTATGCCACATATGTATGTATGTACGTAGCAGGAGGCAGATTCATGCACGCATATCGATACAGCAGCAACATTAAAATTTAACTGCTCCCAACAACAACCCCAGCGAATCCGCCGAATTCGCGTCCACTGTCCGCGTTTGTCCCTCCCCTATTCTCTGGTCTGTGTCGCGTTCCCCATCTGAATCTATTGGCGCTGCGTATGATGCGTTTACCACCACTAAAACGGAGGCTATTGCCAAGACACGTGTACATTTATATTTTTATTCTAAACAAAGGAATAAAAAGTTGTCGCCCGCGCACATGAGACCGCTGTCGCTTCCATTAGTAGTAACTGTGGCAGATCAGATGAACGTCAACAAAGTTTTGTCGGCATGCTCTGCCTTTAGAGAATGCTGACTTTCTCAAGTCATTTGCCATTTCCGGTTGCATACAGCATGTATACAAAATTTACATGAACGAAGTTAAGCGTTTCGTTTTTTTTTTTTTCAATGTTACAAAATATGCCATTTAACTACCCCCTAAATTTCACATAATTATAATTTTAATCTTTTAAATTTGACGGCATCTTTGCAGCCAAGCATCTTTGTACTTTGTTATACCCCCTACCCATAGGGCAGAAGAGAATTATAACTTAGTATCAATATAAAATGTATGTAAAAAGCAGAAGGAGGCATCTATTCTTGACCAGTGTTACGGTCGAGACGATGTAACATAGCCATGTCCGTCTGTTGTTGTTGCACCTAGAAAAAGTTTAATAGGCGTAATCTTGGAACTAGAGGGCAAAATCAGATGCATCTGCATGCGGTTATTTCAATATGTCGAAAGAGTCGTCGTGTTTGGTATATTCTGGATTTTTTAAACGTAAATGGATATTTAAACTCAAAAAATAAAACATTTTAGTATATGATTTTATGGTTATTTAAAAATTATAATTATATTATACCCATTTCGAAAGAATACACTTATTTAATATACAAATCATATACTAAAATGTTTTATTTTTTGAGTTTAAATATCCATTTACGTTTAAAATAAGTGTATTCTTTCGAAATGGGTATAATATAATTATAATTTTTAAATAACCATAAAATATGCTTCAATTTAAGCACGTAGCAGAAAACAATGTATAATAAATAAATGTGGTTAGTTTGCTTTTGCGCAAATTCTGTTACAGAATTTGGGTTCAAGAGTATTTGGTCTGTTTTTGTATTTAGCTATCTTACAAAATTGGTATTTATCAATTTTGATAAGTTTGGTTTTGGTGTTTTAGGCAAGAGTATTCAGTGGTCTTCTGTAAGTTTCTGTTATTTTCCGCCTTTTTATTTGTTGCTTAAACAGCATCGACAACCAATTCGAAAGCAAACTGAAACGCGTTTTGCCGTTAAGGACGCTAAGGACATTAGTGCGTTTTGGCTTTTATGTCAAGGTTTCACAGTGCCTTGTGGCAGTCTCAGTCTAAGACGATGGCGACTCAAAATTGAGTGGAAACCTTGGGGACTGCTCGTAAAGCGCAGCACGCAGCGAGCCTAAGCGAAATTTCATTGGTTTTTATGGTAACGATGGCTTGGCTTCATCTCCATCCTCGCATCGAACTTCTACAATTCACCCGAAACTTGTTCGTCTTTCGTTTCGCCAAGGCGCTTTCACTTTTCGCGCCCGCCAACAGCCAGCTGATGGGGTTGCAATTGGAGTGCCCCCCTTTGAAGTGAATGTCCGTGAATACCGACTATTGCTTCAGTTTGAAGTTATATTTGCACCTTTGAATGTGTAGCGACGTTAATATTGGCATTGGCATCGTTGTCAGTGTCGGTGTCGCGGCTGCATCATTTTTCCACATGCGCAATTGTCAACCCCACTGAGGCGACGACGCCTCGCGTGCGTCCTTCAACCCCACAAACGACCCTCCAAAAAGTGCAAGATGTGACATTGCACCACCAACACATCGAGCCCAGCACACTCTGCATCCCTCTGCACTCCACACTCCATAACCACTTCAACTTTGAATAGTGCAAAAAGTGCACTCAAGCAGCAGCTGCTCCTCAGTCTCCACATCCATCTCCATCTTCTCTGGTTCGACTCGGCTTCATTTGCAGGCGCGACTT
Organism: Drosophila ustulata; assembly: GCA_035047365.1. NCBI lineage: Eukaryota > Metazoa > Arthropoda > Insecta > Diptera > Drosophilidae > Drosophila > Drosophila ustulata. The sequence goes on along the minus strand of JAWNPT010000054.1, from coordinate 1,443,875 downwards.
CATCCACCGTTTCACTTTCGTTCGCTTTTCAGGGGGGCAAGAGCATTCTACAACTAAACCTGGGGCAAGTACTGCAAACAGAAAGCAGTAAGGATTCTATGTCAACATGACATTGAAGTCGACATTCTAATGCAGAATGCAGCATACTCCACTGCTGCACTCAATGCCCCGGTGGGTGTTCGACTTGAAAGGGTTACAGCCAAAAGGAAAAGGTAAGGGATATTGATGGGGAGAGGAGGGGGAAGTGTAAGGGATGCAGTTGCCGTTGGGGTGTTGGCTTGTTGTTGGGTTAGACAATCTGGCTTGTTTGGCTTTGTTTTTCTCGTGTTTGTCTCGTGTCTGTCTAGTGTATCTAACTGTGCAAATCACCCGCTCTCCATAATTCTGTGTGTGTGTGTGTGTGTGTGTGTGTGTGTGTGTCTGTGTGTGTGTGTGTGTGTGTGTGTGTGTGTGTGTGTGTGTGTGTGTGTGTGTGTGTGTGTGTGTGTGTGTGTGTGTGTGTGTGTGTGTGTGTGTGTGTGTGTGTTTTTGGTAGTGTGCGTATATATGAGTGGGCTTTTGTGCAACTCAAGTGCATGTCGCCATCGCCGTGTTAAGTGCGTCAAACAAAGCCACGGCTCTCGTCCCTTTTCCCTATCCCTCTCTTTTTCTTTCACTCTCTCTCTCTCTCTCTCTCTTTCTCTCATTCTCTGTACTGTTTTTGACTATTGGGGCTGCTTTTGTATGTGTGGTTCAGCATTTGCTGCGTGATTTCTGTGCAATTTAACCCCATTTTTACGAAGAAGACTTTTCTCTCATCTCAGTTTTGCTCCGTTGCACTTCCTTCCTCTGGTTCTAGCTTCTTGTATGCCTCGCCTCATTGTCGAGTGTTGGAAGATTTCACTTTTGCTGCAATCGATATAATGTGCAGTTTGCATCAAAATTGGGGACACAACTAATACTCTAGATGTTCCACCCTCTTTTATTTTATATATCACATTTAACTGCTACCGCTAAATGACGAAATGCTCCTTCTGCCATTCAAAATGGTTGGAAAACAAAAGCCCAAAATAAAACTTCTAACTATATAACAGCCATAGTGTTGTAGTTATGTATACCGCGTTCATTACGCAGATAATTAATTTTCAATTTTGGATGCCACGCCCCTTCGCGCACAATATACAAAGATCAAGTTTCATATGTAAATTGCATATACATACATACATATGTAACTTGAGAAGGCTGTTAGTGTAAAACGTTAATAAATCTATTCTTTATACTTGTATATACCCTGTAATTTTAAATGAATTCCAACTAGCAGATGAAAACATTTTTCTTTAAAATGTTCATAGAATGTGTTCCTTAGCAAAATAAAGTGAGTATGTGTTATTAATTTTTTAATGTCGGCTTAGTTTTAGATTTTTTAATAAATAAATTATTTATTTTTATTTTGTCCATTTTCTTAATTTTTTGTAGTCTGTTTTTTTTCATCTGAAAAAAAAAATGAAAATTCTTTAGCTCGACCTTGCGTCATTATTAGTGAGGTTGTCTTTTCATTCAATAATTGTCATAATTGTCATTGTCATTGTCATTGGAAAACCTACCTATAGGGTAGAAGTGTATTATAACTTTCTGTCTGTCTGTCCGTCTGTCTGTTTAGAATTTAGCCACGAATTGGAGCCTTCAGAAAATATACTTTACAGGTGTTGCCGTATAGCTGTAGCTGTGATCGTGTGAAAGATCACCTATGAAATAGAACAGCGCGGACGTGTTCTGAAAATTTAAGTGAAATCGAGTAAACATGGAAGATATAAGTCAGACGCAATGTGCGTCGGTGCCTGAGTTTAAATCCCGCAAAGTTAACAAGTTTTCTAAATATTTCAAAAATATTTTCGTGCCCTAAAAAACAGGGAAACGGGTATTTTACAGTCGAGCACACTCGAATGAAGCTTTCTTACTGATATATATATATATAGACTCTTCTATGAAAAGATACAAGTTTATCGTGTAATTCAGAGCCTATATTTTAATATTCTATATATTTTATAAATTCTGAAAATAAATTCGTTATTCATTTTGTAGTAACCAAAATGATCGCTAGTTTATAGAGAAGCTGTGGATAAAGTTGGATTGAATAAGAATGACCAGAGTTAAAAGATTTGCTCACAGAGAACGAACAAAAGTAATAAACATTTTAGTTGAAGTGGGGAAGGGAACGAGAAATGCAGAGCCAAAGCTAATGAATGCAAGCCATACATGGGAGATTGACAGAAAAAGCAGGAAACATGCTTGCATAAGCGAAAGAAAGAAGGAGGACTGTGAATGTGAGTGAAAGAAAGAAATATTTTCCAATGCAACGAAAAGGAAAGTTTGAGGTGGCAGCCTCGACTCGTCTGGTGCGCTATTGAAATAACCTTGCCCGTTGCCACCGCACACGAATGGCAACCAAGGAAGTAAAATACAAAAAACAACGAACTGCTAAAAAGAGAAGAGTGGGAAAAGTGAGAGGGGAAATGCTCAATACAAAACATGGAAAAAAAGAAGCTGAAGTTGAAGTTGAGGCTGCAGTTAAATTTAAAGGAACTGGCTGACGAATTAAGGATGTGCGTGCTGTAAGTTGTGAGAGTGAAACGCAGTAGAGAAGTAGAGAGGTAGGGGGTGGTTGAAGGCGGTACTAGCTGCAATAGGACGTCGACTACATCCTGCAGCAAACATCGCCTTTGTTCTGACCTTTTTTGTGTGCTTGTTTTTTTTTTTTTTGTACTTGTGCATGTGTCAAATTTGTACGACGAAGCCAAAAGGGGGTGGCTTGAAAGTGGCGACAGGAAAGAGAAGGTCTTGCACTTGAACTACGCCAAATACAGCACAGTAGAATAAGATGACAGATATGGAGACGGAGACAAAGAGGTAGATTGAATTGTAACCGATAGCCGACATGGCAAAGCTAAGTTGCTGCTGCACTTCAGCGGAAAATGGATTGAGAAGAAGGAGGGAGTAGGGATGATGAAGCGGACTGTGCTATTAAGGGATGCAATTGCAAGTGATTGTACTGCAAGTGTCGTTTGGGGTTTGCTCAGCAATTGCGAGAGCGAATGCCAAAGCGAAAGCGAAACATATGGGAAGAAGAGGAGTCAGAAAGCGAATAGACTAGAGTTAAGGATTGGGAATGGAGTGGAGATGAAGTGTGGGCCAGTAGCTCTAATGATGTGTCTGCCTCGTGTTCGAAATGACTTTGGAGCTGCTTAGGCAAACACAACAAAACAAAACATCCAAACGGACCAACAAGCCGACAGACATATGTACATAGCAACCATTAGCATTGCATTTGCGCTTTAGGGTATTCTGAGTTTATTTACTTCGTTCATATTTATGTATATTCTAGTCGAGCCATGGCAAGAAAAGAACGAGAATATTTACACTATAATGTAAATGGTCCGAGTTCAAATTGCATATTCAAAGCTATGGCAACGGATAATTATTTTGCTTAACAGTTTGATTGCTTGCTAACATTTTCTGCTTAATTTGTTTTTGACAAATTAAAAGGATTATTGTTGTTACTGAAAAGTTATGGTTAAACAAAAAAAAATTATCTCGACTTGTAAGTTAAAAAACGTGCTAAAATTAACAATAAATTCTTCAATCATATGATGTCACCCTTGGGGAGGAGGAGAACGTGAACGCCATGTAGACCCCGTTACTATGTATGTGTATGTGCTTCTTCTTGGTTGTTCTCTGTGTTATTGTTGTTGTACAACGCTCATTGTTGTGCTGCTGGTATTAGTGGTTTTTTCCTTTTTATACCCGCTACCCATAGGGTAGAAGGGTATTATAACTTAGTGCCAACAGAAAATGTATGTAACAGGCAGAAGGAGGCATCTCCGACCCCACAAAGTATATATATTCTTGATCAGTGTCAACAGCCGAGACGATATAGCCATGTCCGTCTGTCCGTCTGTCCGTCTGTCCGTCTGTATGAACACCTGGATCTCAGAGACTATAAGAGCTAGAGCTACCAAATTTGGGGACAGTACTTCTATAGGTCCTACGCAGATCAAGTTTATTTCAAAAGTTGGATGCCACGCCCCTTTCCGCCCCCAAAAGTCTGTAAAAGCCGTAATAATAGACCTAGAGCATTGAATTTTGGTATGCATAATAATAATTATATTCTTAATGATTCCTGTGAATTTGGTTGAGATCGAATGAAAAACACGGAAGTTATTAAAGAATCAATTTTATATGCAAAATTCACTTCCAGCTGCCCGCGCTTTGTTTGTTTAGTTGACAGTGTGACCAAAACGGTGTTGTGATTTTTACCCGCTATTTTCAAATATATTCAAAAAACTAATTTTAGTATATTTGGTATATTTTTTGTTAATATATCATTTAAATTTTTTGTTTTCTCTCGAAATGGGTTGCGGGTATCATACGGTCGAGCACTCTCGACTGTAGCTTTCTTACTTGTTTTTTTTGGAGTTCTCATTAGAAACTTTTTTTGTTCTGTTTTTGCCAACAACATTTTCAGTAAAACGTCAAAACAAAAAGGGTTCGCATATAAACACATGTGAGACCCCTTTTCCATATAGTATAGAGATAAGCGTCAGCGGAGATTTAGATATTTTAGACATGCGTGTGCACTTCCACAGTCCACTTTCCTGTTTCCTACTCTTGCCTTTTTTAAACCGAATGCCTGCGTGGTTGGTTGGGTCTCTGTTCCTGACATGTCTCTCAGTGTGTACGGCTGACCAGTCCCCAATCTCTCCACTTCCACACTTACTAAACATGCTTAATTAGAAAGTAGCTGCGGTCGCTCCCACACAGCGACTGCAGCAGCGGCAGCGACAGAGGCAGAAACGGCAATGGTAATGGGGGTGGTGATGGCGTTGGAGACGGAGACGGGGATCTGCGACTTTGGCTCATATTTCACTGACCAGCGCACCACTTGCTGAGGCAGCAGCCACCGCGGTAACCCCCGGGCTTCCTCTTCCCCGCCTCCCCGTCTCATCCTGGCAACCCTTAGTCTTAGCTAAGCATGAGAGACTTTTTGTTTTACCGTCGCGTTGCGTAGCATTGCGTTGTCTCTCGTTTCGGCTGAAAATGTTGCTCATTAGGCGAGGCATACGCGAGGAGCTTGTGGTGGGAGAAGTTTGGAAAGGGGGCCGTCACGCACATATGAATATGTTGAATTAATCACTTGGGTTTTGGGTTCTCTCCTTTTTTTTTTGTTTTTTTGTTTCGATATGTCGTGTGTTGTTCGCTCTTTTTTTTTCTACTGCCTGGCATCGGCTTGGCCGTTTTAGCCGAGCCGAGCGAGACCAACATCCAACAACCAACAACCAACAACAACAACAACAACAACAACAACAACAACAACAACAACAACAACAACAGCAACCAGGACCAGCTTCATTCGCGGCCCCCGCTCAAACCAAACTGGACACCACATTGACATGGGCATTGCTCTAGGCATATTTGGCTGCCCCCTGTTCCCGTTCTCGTTCCCCTTCTTCTTGCCCCTACCCCATTTCCCACTCTCCGTTCGTCAGCCTGCTTTTATATTATGCAGCAAATCGATAAAAAAAACTTTGACCGTCCACCCCCCGTGCTGAGCAACTGTGAAATGTGTGAAACGCGCGCATTAAATAAAAAACGCAGAAAAATTTAAAAGAGGGATAACCCCTCTCGTAGCCTATCCGACGCTCCCCTGACGCTGCTAGAGCCGAAAAAGGGTTTCGCGTTGTGTTTGGTTTGGTTTTTATTTTCTCTACTGCCTGCCCAAAGGTGTGGCCATTGCCCATCCCCTTCCCCCACCAAACACTGTTTGCAACATGCACCTTCATTCTACGGAGGCGTGTTGTAGATAAGGCGAATAACTGCGATTGTTTGGAATATTAATGCAAAAGTTTGTATGCTACATTCGCAAAGTCTGCTTCTAATCCTAAACCAGATTTGTATTTTATAACATTTAATTTAAGGTGAAATCTGTTTATATACAACAAGTAAGAGACAGACGGACACACAGACGGCCATGGCTAAATCAATTTGGCTGTGGTCGGCTATGATCGAAATTATATATCCTCTTGGCACTTGCATTCATTTGCACAAACTATAAAAACCATCTACCATAATCAAAAAATAGTACTAACACACAGAAAGCTTTGTACTAAGATATATTTTTGAATAATTATTGAATTTAAAATTTAAAATGGAAATTTTCATTGTTGAAATATCAATATTTATTTATTTTTACTTATAATTTTTGACTTCATTGTCGCAGCAATTTTTAATAGCTTATTTGTGATCCTTGCAAGTGTTTCTTTTAAATTTGAATTTGTTATTTTCTTCAACTGTTCGTTCCAGTTTTATGCAATTATGCACTTCACATATACATTGCGTTTTGGTTCGATTTGATTCAAGGCATAGTTATTTTAATCAGGTTTTCTCATTGATTTGATCTTTATTTTGTGGCGAGGGCTTGGGTTGGCGTAGCCGTAACTAATTTATTTTTAATTATGTGGCGCAGCTGCAGGCTGCAGTCTGATAAATAGCGACAGAGCTACATGAAAGCAACTCCAGCAGCTAACAACAACAATAACGACAGCGATGACTCAAATCAAAGGCACAATTTGTAAACAGTTGTTGTTGTTGTCGCTTGGTGTTTTTAATATTTGAATGCAAAATGCAAAAATAAAAAGCTGACTGACTTGACTGACTTTGAGCGTACCCGAATTTAAAACCAACGAAGTGTGTGTGTGTGTGTCTTTGAGCTTGTCGTATGTCAACTGCATAAGGATAAAAAACATGAGCAACCACAAGCATTCTTGTAACGCACACACACCAATAAAAGCCTGCGGAAGTGCAGCAATTGCAACGAGGCTCACAAAGCATTCTAACATGATTTTAATTACGATGACAACAGCGAGAAGAAGAAAATCAAGCGTTGCCGACGTCACGAAACTCGGCCCAAACTTATACCACAAAACAACTTCAGACCCCGTCGCCATCCTCCATTTCGTGCCCCAAACCCAAAGTGAAAAGTGACAAATGCAAACGCCGATTCAACAACAGCAACAGCTGCAAAAATAACAGTGAAACAGAAGCAAAACGACAGCGATACAAACAGCAACAAGAGTAGAAAGGAAGAGAGAAACGTGTGAAGTCCTCAAATCGCTTGCAGCGGGATGGCGGCTGACAAATGCTTCGCACTTTTTTGTCAGCCTCATTTCGCTTGGCCTTGTGGCATGTCCTCCCTTGCAGCGCCACCTGTGCCGTCATGCTGCCACATTGCAGACTCGTTTCCGTGTTGCACTGTTGCAGGAACTGTGAATTGCATTTGCATTGTGGACGACATTTAGCAGTTCATAGATATCGCACCCTTTCATCATTCTATCTATTGATATCTGCTCTAAATTTTACGTTAGTTGCTTTGATTTGAAATCATATCTAAATCATGTCATTTTTTTTTTTTTATCGTTACTTAATTTTATTTTATGCAAGAACTACTTTAACTATTTTTCTAGATAAAGTTAGGCTCGCTTTAAAAATTAATATGGATTTATTAGAATCTGGTGCTAAGACTCTTCTCACTAACTTCTATGTTTTTCATTCAAACACAACCAAATATCAGTATTAACTTCGACTATAGATATCATTGTGTGTACCAAAACTAGTAATTCTAGCATTAAAATATCCCTAGCTAATCGTTTTTTTTTTTATTTGAGAGGCGGAAAGCGGCGCAGCAACACTTGATCTACGGGAAACAAAAACACGTGTGTAAACATTTGGTAGCTTTTAGTCTCTGAGATCTAGGTCTTCATACGGACAGACAGACAGACGGGCATGACTATAACGTCTCGGCTTTTTACGCTGATAAATGTAAATACTTTATGAGGTCGGAGATGCATTCTTCTGCCTGTTACATACATTCCCTATAGGCATACCTATTCCCTAATACCCTATGGGTACCGGGTATAATAAACTGATCAAATTACCCTGGAATGTGCACCTTCTGCTGCATATTTCAAGCTCACAAAATCAAATGTAAGCTAATTTGCTTAGCAAACTTTGTACAGCTCTTCTGCTTGACCACGCCCACTAAGCAGACTCGGCACCATTAAAATCCTGGTCCGACGTCTATACATACACACACTTGCAAACTTGTTATCCACCGATCTTACAGACTGAATTATCAGTTTAGCGAAGTCCCGTGTCGAAAGTGCAAGTATACAAGTTATTAAATTAATAATTAAATAATTATTACGTAGAAGCATCATACAAGATCAAAGCAGGCAAGTGTATTAAATTGTTTATTAGTCGAGAGTGCCCGACTACGAGATACTCTGTTCCCATTAGCTTGTAATTATATATGTTTCTATGAAAACAAGTTTAACAAACACTTTTTGTTCAGTTAGTACGATTCTTACCAACATCACAAGGTATGTATATTAAGAGTTGAGAGCATATATGGCTTACCAAATTATACCTCATTACATAGAGAACTTCTCGAGTTATAACTAATTTACATCAACAAAATTTGCCTAGTTCCAGATATTCGCATATTGTGGGCGAAGGTTGTACCTAAATTTAAAATAATCCTCATATGTAGGTAGAAAATTTGGTGTGTCTAGCTATCTGTTTCTGAGATCACGCAATTACACCGACAGACGGACAAACCGGCGGGCTAAATCAACTTGGCTTTTGATGCTGATGCTGACCAAGAATATATGTATATACTTTATAGGGTCGGAAACGCCTTTCTTCTTATTTTAAATAAGAAAAGGGTATACAAAGTGACATATTTTGAAAGTAGGGGATTCGTATTCATTTGCGTATAAGAACGAGCACATTTAGAATGCTTTTGACTGTTTGAATATGGCTGAAAAATCTAAAAAAAATTAAAATCTGGTACAATAGCTGAATTACTTTGGTCGGATTAACTCATTAGAAAGATGCATATTTGTGTGTGAGTTTTGTTAATTGTGTTTTAATTTTTGCGTAATTTTGCGAAATTAATTAACATGAAGAAAAATACAAAAACTAAAAAAAAATTAATGTGTATTTCCTATTAGGTAATATCATTAAGTAATAATTAGGTTTTTGAATAACCTAGATAAAAGAGTTCAAATGTGAAGAAAATGTCTAATTGCGTACCAAAGATTGTCTTTCCCATTTACCTTAAATGTCAAGAGATGTTTATATTTTTTGTATTGTATAGGTTTGAAGTTGAAGAATATTTGTTGAATTTAAATTCTTATTGAGTATTGTTTTAAAGATTAGTTAGTTTACTAACTACGAACACAGATATCTAGAATGTAATTTTTCTAATAATTCAAAATTTTATTAATAATTCAAGAGATGCTGTCATTAGAGAGATTTTTAGGAAAGTCAGCGAATTCGTTGCGAATATAATGGAATACTTGGTAGCGTTTCGCTTCTCTTGAAATCCACGCCCAAGAGTGCTTTTGCTTTAATAGACCTTTAGCGGCATATATAGACAGAGACAGATTGTGGGTGGGGATGAAAGTGTTTGGTGGGTGGCGGGAAGTGGTAGGTGGGAATTGGAGAGGAGGGTGGGATTGTAGGAATGCGGGCTCTGCGTTATATTATTTTGACAATTTTTTTTATTTTCAAAAAAAAAAGGGATAACAAGAGAAAGAGCGATGCGAGTACATGCAAGTACATAACAACTGCGTGTGTGTGTGTGATGCTTCGTGGGTGGTTGGGCTTGTCGAAAATAAATGAAAAAGGCAACACATCATTGGTGGCATGTGCATAATCAAGCGACGGAATGACCACGGCCGATAGGCAGGAAGATGGAGGGAGAATGAAGTAGAGTCGCGGCATAGGCCCGAAATCGAAAGCCGACAACGAGGCAAGTGGCAAGTGGCAAGTGGAACTGCAATTGCAGCGGCACCGGCAGCAGAGATAGAGCGCTGGAATGCTGCGCAGCTAGCGTCAGAAATAGTGTCCAAAGTGCGTTGCAAATGAGCAAAAAAAGGCCACGCCTCCCGCTCTTGGCCAGATCCTGGTCTGGGCCTACTTCTCACTGCCTCAGCCCCTGCTTCTGCTCCTGTCTCTGCTCCTGCCATTGTCCTTTGCATCCTTGTGCAGCTGCAGCAGTTTTGTATGTGCTTTTGCTGCTGCTGTTATTGTTGTTCTTATTGGAAGTCCGTGTTGCCCTGGTGCGTTACCTTCCTTCTCCTACAGCTCCTCCTTTTGTGCCATGTTTTTCCTTTTTTTTTGTTTTTGGGCAGGTTTTTTATATAATTTTTTTTTTGTGGTGGGGCGATTCTCGTTTTTTGCTATTTTTTTACTCTGTTTGTTTTTGTTTTTGTTTTTGGTTATATTTCCTGCACAATTTTAATGGATTTTTTCGTAGATGTGCATGCGTTATATATCTACATTCGCTTTCCCAAATATACAGACATATATATAGATATAGTGTATACATACATATTGCGTGTGTATGCAGGTTGTTTTACTTTATGCACATGGGCTCGTTTCTGCTTCTTTTTTTTTCGTACGCTCTTTTTTTGTTGGCTAACGTCGCCATCGCCAGCGCCATCGCTGCTGCTCATCATGATGAGCATTTTTTTATTCAAGCAGATAATTACATTTAAATAAAATAAAAATTTCATGTAGCGCAAGGTGGAGTCGTCGTTATGCCCCATCCAACAAGCAACAACAACGACAACGGATAACAAACAACCAGCATAGCTCCCACTGCTCCCACTGCTCCCTGCTAGAAGAGAGCCCACAACTGGGACAGGGATTGAGACTGGGAACTGGGGCCGGTCCTCATTCTGGCTTGGGCCTGGACCTGAGCCTGGACTGGACTCAACTCGCAGGCGGTTGTTGGTTTTGTTGGCATGTTATTTTATAATTCATTTCGTTGCGTTGTTTGACTTACGCGGCAATGCACGCTACTGTCCCGGCATGGCAACTGCACTCCTCTCCACTCAGCACAGCAAGCTGCACTTGCTCCTGCACTGGCTCATGATGGAGTCAGAGCTGGAAGCTCATCGTGCAATCGCATACTGTGTTGTCACACAGCGCCGCAAATTGCGCCGCATTTGTCTACTCTTAGGCTGGTCATCTCTTTTGCAGGTTAACCAGTAGGGGTGTCCAATATGCAATTCATTCGCCTCGCCCCTGCTGCCTTCCCTTTTCAAGCTGCCTTCCTTTAACCTCCTCGTTTACTGCCCAGGTTTTGCTTGTTTGCCAACTGCAGTCAAGTTGTTCTGTTCTGTTCTGTTCTGCTCTGCTCTGCTCTGTTAATGCTAATTGCCAGGTTTATGTAGAGCTTCTCTACAGCAAGTTGCATTTAATGTCCGCTGAGGACTGTACTTCATCCTCATTTAGCCAAGTTGGTGTCCGTCTTTGGGGTCATTTCGAATTCTAAAAGTGTCGCAGTCCAAAATCTTCAAAAGCACATTTCTGCTTATCTGCCCCGTTCTCCTTTTTCATTTATTTTTCTGCCTACTGCAGTAATCCCTCCTCACAATTATACTGGGGTTTGCCCTACAGAGTGATAAACAAACAATTATTATTATTATTATTTAATTGTTAATGAGAAGCATAACTGGGAGTATAGAACCATTTTTATGAATTTCTGAAAGGTTGATGTGGCTTAACATTAAATTTTGAATTTATTCAAGAATTTGATATTTCTTTCTTCAGTATTTTACCTTGGAAACATTTCTGCGTTATGTCCATTGGTCAGGGATTAATCTGCCCGAAGTTTAAAATCCATCGCTTAACTTATAAGGTATGTTTATTTGTCTCATATGTTATTTGGATTAGTATTTAGCAAAGGTATCTGCAAGTACAATCGAAGAATATCTTCCTGTACCGAAATATAAGGTTGATTGTTTGTATTATATTTTGTTTGGTATGTTAAAACAGTCAGATGCAGCTTTGAATGTAAAAAACCTAATCTATTTTAAATAATTTGTGTAAATTACATTTAGAATAGTAAACTATACTAGAACTAAATGTTCTGGTTCTTTATACTATATACGTTCGAGTCGCGATAATTCGTAATGGCACGGGGATCATATTTTTTACGAAATACGCGAGACTTCGACATACCGATCCAATTACTTATCGAATATTTTCAAGGGAACATAAATTTTTACGAATTATTGAGAATTTTGAATTAGCGGGGTAGGAATTATCGCTACTCGACTGTACTATATTATTTGGATTATTAATAATGGAGAGTTTCAAATTTTAAATACCTGCACTTTGTATGAAAATATTGTATAAAATTAGTAGTTTAATTTTTTGGACTGTACTGTGTTTTTAAAAACAAGTAAGAAAGCTATAGTCGAGAGTGCTCGACCGTATGATACCCGCAACCCATTTCTAGAGAAAAAAAAAAAACTTAAATGATATTTTAACAAAAATATACCAAAGAATATACTGAAACTTGTTTTTTTTTTGTATATATTTGAAAATAGCGGGTAAAAATCTACAACACCGACATGGTCACACTGTAAATTTTTGCATATACAATTGATTCTTTAATAACTTCCTTGTTTTTCATTCGATCTCAACCAAATTCACACGAGACATTGAGACTATCATTATTATTATGCATACAAATTCAATGCTCTAGGTCCATTATTACGGCTTTTCCAATTTTTTGGGGCGGAAAGGGGCGTGGCCAAAATCTAAAACAAACTTGATCTGCGTAAGACCTACACGAATACTGTCACCAAATTTTATATCTCTAGGTCATTCACACACTTAAAACGTCCAAATGCCTTGGGCACAACTATTTTGATAAATAATTTAACAAATAACTTTTGTTCTACTTATCTGATTTTTACTAAAATGACATGGTATATTAAGAGTATTAAGCACAGAGGGCTTACCAAATAACACATCATTACACAAAGAAGTTTTGGAGTTATACGCGATTTACATAAAAAAAACTTGACTTGTTCTAGATTTATGCATATTGTGGGCGAAGGGGGCGTGGCATCCAACTTTTGATAAATAAACTTGACCTGCGTAAGGAATGCAGGAACCAAATTTGGTGTCTCTATGTCTTATAGTCTCTGAGATCTAGGTGTTCATACGGACAGACTGACAGACGGACATGGCTATATCGTCTCGGCTGTTGACACTGATCAAGAATGTATACACTTTATGGGGTCGGAGATGGCTGCTTCTGCCTGTTACATACATTTTCTGTTGGCACTAAGTTATAATACCCTTCTACCCTATGGGTAGCGGGTATAAAAAACTGCAAAAATGTTGATTTCCAGGTATATGGACTTGAAGAATTCATGTTGGAGTAATTGCGCGGAAGTCAGCAATTGAGTCCAATAAAGTTGAGAATTCAGTTGGACTTTCAGCTGAAGTTGAGTCTAGTCGAGTTGCAACAGAACGCAACAGGCTGCCCTTACATGGCTGAGTTGCAGCTGCCACAGCCTCAGTCTCAGTCTCAGAATGCGCCTGTGTCACGAATTTATCTGTGACTTGCTTTTGTTTTTCAAGAAACACAACAGCCCCACGACACACTTTCATCGAATCAATATAATTGTCATAAAAAAAAGCGAGAATAACGACGAGATAGAGAGAAAATTGGAGGCAGGATGGAGGGAGGCGAAGGTTAAGCGTTGAGGGTTGTCGATGCCAGGTGACAAAAGATCCAAAGTCGAGACCAACAGGTTACTGTCGATGTTGTCGAGGAAAAGCCAGCAAGACAATAAGAATCCATTGCGTTAGTTTTGACCATGTGGCTGTGGCCTTAAGTGACACCTAGATGGACAGACAGACTGCTGGTTTATTGACTGATTGCTGCTACTCTTGGTTTGGCTTTCCTTAACGCACCATCACCGATATTTTTGACATTGTCTGCTCAATAATCGGCATTATCATATTTAGATCGCTCGTCACCGTCACGTGCACCCCGTACTTACTCTGCAAAGCTGTTGCTTTCGTCTGCTTTGCCACACTGCGTATACTTGATGTGCAGTTGACAATTTTTGTTGGTCTTGCGTTGCGAGGGTTTTGTAATGCAATAATGCATCCTGTGGACAGACAATGCTTCTCTTAACCAGCTTAATGCAATGCCTGTGATGAAAATTAAGTGGCGCAGAAACAATGTTGCATTCCTTCGCCAAGTTGCAGCGCTTCTATTCGAAAGTTGCGTTGCATTCAGCTCGCATAGGTATTTTGTATGCATAAGTCTTTCTTTTTGTTCCCTTCATAATTGTGTTTTGTGCTGTATAAGTTGCTTCAACGTGCTTCTTGGTGAATTACTTGACAGTGATTGTGGCTATTGTTTAAACAATCTCGACAATTTCACGTTATTTACAAGAAAATACAAAAGCATTTCTTTTGATAAGCCTCTAAAAATAATAGGGACACAAGTAATCTGCTAAAATAAAGCTACATAAAACATTTATTGGTACTATTGTCAAGATAGGAACAAAAAAACATATCTCCCTTAGAAATAGTCATTTAAAATAAAACCACTTTTATTAAAATTTTCGTTTGTATTGGGCATACAAATTATAAACAAGTAAACTATTTTATATAATAAAATAATTAGTAGATTTTGATTTCAATTTTAACCTTCAAACGAACTTTCAGGAAATAAAGAGAAACAAGTAAAAAAGCTACAGTCGAGACAACAAACTTGATCTGAGTAAGACCTACACGCATACTGTCACCAAATTTCATATCTCTAGGTCATTCACACACTTAAAACGTCCATTTGAATGGGTCTCACCTTTTTTGATAAATAATTGAACAAATAACTTTTGTTTTACTAATCAGGAGTGGCACCCAACTTTTGAAATAAACTTGATCTGCGTAATGAATGCAGGAGCCTATGTACCAAATTTGGTGTCTCTATTGTCTCTGAGATCTAGGTGCTCCTACAGACAGACAGACGGACATCGTCTCGGCTGTTGACACTGATCAAAAATATATATACTTTACTTTTAATATTTAAACGCATTTATAAGAAATATTGAAATACGACGTGGCTATTACAGAAGTAATTTGGAAAAATAATAATAATTCAATTAACATTAACACTATACATAATCTGGTAGAAGGAAACATTTTCTATTACAGGTTTGCTTTGATTTTTCAGGTATTACAACTAATACATATGTATATGCAAGGGAATAATAATTACATAATGGTGAGTACAGTTAGAATTTAATTCGAATATTAAAGTGCTATACTAATTGAGGGTCGATAAATCAATTGAAATTTCTATCGATACCGCACGACTTCCTTGAAAAATGGTGAGGGTGGCAATACCTTTTTTAATTTGGAAGATAAGACGAAGTAAAATTTTTTTCTTATTACTTGGCCTTCGACTAACTTAATTAATTGAAAACCATTAAGATACATTTGATATTTACCCAAAACTATAATTCCCGTTTTTCCCATTTTCAACGGGAACAAGGTATAATTATCTGTCGAAAGAACTTGCAGCCGACTACACACTGTGTTGGGGGTAAGGGGAAGATGCAAAATAAGGAAGTTGCACAAGAGGAACTAAGCTTGTTAGTAACTTGGTCGAATTGGTGAAGAGGGGCGAAAAGAGTGGGAGCGAAAGTGGGCTGAGAATTGGCAAGTTGATGGGTGGTTTAGTTAGCAGAGGCCTCAATTTCCCAGGATGAGAAATGGGAGTGGTCGGAGGGGGCAGAGAAGGGGTTGCTGGTGTGCAAGCGTGCCTTATTTCACATATTATTATACATATTTTATTTTAACTTTTTTTTGTGTGTGCAGTTTTGTGCAATTGCTGCGTAGTTGTTGTTGGGCTGTTTCTTTACAGTCTTCGTCTGCCTCTTTACTTCACTTTCATCATTGTTTCTCCATATATGCGTGGGTGTGTGTGTGTATGTGTGTAGGAGAGTGAGTGATTGTGTGGGAGCGTGCGGTTTTCTGCACTCATATGTGCTTGTAAAGTTTTTACTTCGTTAGCATAATGAGAAACCGCGTGTTCATATCTACACGCCTACACACATTCGCACACTCAAGGATACTGCGTTTGCATTAGCCCAAGCTCCAAGCTGATTGCGCCTCTTGCGTGAGTATTTTGTGTCAATCTCTCGCACTCTGTGTCTCAGTGTTTGTGTATGTGTTTGTGTGTATATGGAGAAGCTGTTGTATGGGGAGGAGTGGGCGTGGGCTGCACAGCAGCACACAGCCACAGCAAATTCTATTTAAATTGTGTACAACATTATTAGAAAGTTTTCCATTGCCCCGACCAACACCAACACCAACAACAACAACATCAATTGCCGCAGAGAAAGCCGAAAAAATAAGCACAAAGTACACAACCAGGCAGCAGAAGCAGCCACACACTCTGTTGGCCGCGGGAGAGGGGAAATGAGCGCGCGCAAAAAGTTGCAAAGAACGCTAACATAAGCAAAAAGAAGAGAATATGTTGGGAAAAAGTCGAGAAACAAAATTTTTAATTTGCCTCGCGGTAACACACACACACACACACACACACTTACACACGTGCACGTTAAACTGCCTTAACAACGAGAACCCGTCGCATTTCTTGGTACCCCTATCCAGAAGAGGCAGGCAAGGCACCTCTCAGGCTGCTGTTCGCGAATTGTATTAAATTTCCTTGGCTCAATTTTATTTAGTTGCGGCATCTTCTTCTTTAACTGTCGACATGTCTAAATGAGCAAGTCCTTAGTTTGTCGTTGCAAAATTAAAAAAAAAATAATTCAATATTAATTAGCAATTTTTAATAATAAATAAAGATGCATCCAGTGACAATGGGAAGATTTCTTTGTTTATTTTTTTTACTGCAAATTCATAGGGTAGAAGAATATCATATTTTAGTGCCAACAGAATTTATGTAATGCGTAAATTATATATAGTCTTGATCAGTGTCAACACCGGACACGATACAGCAATGTCCGCAATGTCCGCAATGTCCGCAATGTCCGCCTGGATCTCAGAGACTATAAGACTTAGAGACACCAAACATGGTCAAATGCTTCCTGAATATGCTTGTAACCGGATGAAAAACAGAAGTTATTTGGAAAACACTTTAATAGGCTACAAACCAGATGAAGCTGCACGGGCCTACTTAATTTTGCCGAGAATATCTCTCTACTGCAACTTTCTAATTTTTTATTTAAAATTTTTTTTTTTTTTTTAATTTATTTTGCACGATTACTTTATGTTTCAAATTCACAAATTGAGTACAGAATGTTAACTCTTAACTTTCATATTAAATCGGATATTTAAGTTTAAAGTTATAGATATTATTGATCAAAATACAATACACTATTGTAGTTTCTGCAACTTACTAGGATGTGCGAGCTCTGTGCTTTTGCTAAATCTCCCAAATTTGTTTAAGTCACAACCACGAATTGACTACTAAAGGGCATAAATTGGGAATTAAAAAAAAATGATATTGGACAATATTAGTTGATGCAAGCTGCGGCCAACGCCAACTGGCCAACTGGTATGACCAAATGACTTGCTTGCTGCTCTCAAAGTTGAGCCCGCTTCACTGTGAATTCCAATTGACAGTTGGCTGATTATACATAATAACATAAAAGTACGCACATGCATTCACGTGTTGGGTGTTGAGAGAACCAAGGAGTGTGGTAGCGGGGGCTTATAAGGGGATACAAAACTTTTCCTTATTCTTTACTGCTCAAACTGCTCGAAGAGCTTGGCCGCCCCCGTCAAAGGGCAGACTTCCCCCTCCTCCTCCCTCTTCCCTTTCCCGCCCTCACTGGTTCACTCCTCGCCCTTGTAAGCAAGCTTAAAGGCAGATGGACGAAAACGATGCGGGGAAGGGGGCCAAGGACTTTTTTGAAGAATTAAAACCGCAAATGTTGCTGTGCATATTATGCAAAATTAGTAGCAGTACCTACGACACACACATACACATACGAGTTGCTCGGTATGTGTGCGTGTGTAAGCGTACACAAAAAGAATATTTAAGAAACTTTTCACATGTTTGTTTTGCTCGTCCGTCACTCCGCCTCCCCCGTGCCCCAAGAGGAAAAGGAAAAGCGGTAGGCGTTTCCATCATTATTTTCGTTTTCCTCCCGTTCGGAGAAGGCGACGGCAATTCTAGATTTCTGCTAGATTCTGCTGAGAATTTGCGTTTGGGTTTTTTTTAGGGTGTTCGAGAGTCGTTTGCCGCGAGTCCAATTGCAGGGTATTAACAATTCGGTCCGCTGAGAAAAGAGAGTTAAAAGAGACTTGGGGTGTTGTGTTGGCACAGATGAGGGCAAACTTGCACTTCTTAAGCATATTTCATTACGCTTGCTTTGCAGCGAGTTGCCGAGTTGCCGCCAGAATGCGATGGTGGCATGTGGTATGTGGCGTTTGGCAAAGGGTAGAGCCGCGTCTTCAGTTTCGAATGTCAAGGAAGATCGAAAGACCTAAAAGCAGCAACAAGGATGTCAACTGGCAAAACGAACGACAAAATGAAAAAGGCGTAGCTAGAGGAAGAACGAGAGAGGGAAGTGGGGGCAGAAACAAGATGATGAAGGAGAAGAAGAGCACCGTCGCCCTGGAAACATTAATCGCATCGTAAATGTGGCTGCCATTTGCAACTCACAGCCAGCTAATTTAACCCTGAACCGTCTCAAGACGAGCGACTTTCTTTACACACATCCATAACACATACAAGCGATACACACACATGCCAAGGTCTGCCACCTTGAGCCTTTGACTCCGTTCCTTCTGTTCTTCGGAATTCTTCTCTTGGTGTCTCAGTCTTAGGGTCTCTCAGTGTTGCTCCTTTTGTCTAAAAAAAGATATGCGTATGTTTGTGTATTTTTTAAGAAAAAATAATAGCGCAAACGCTTGCGTCACTTTCGGCATTCCTCCTCTCCTTTTCTACCTTCCCTTTGACTGACTGGTTAGACTCCCTCTGCTGATTATTTTGAAATTAATTTCAAATCCCTTTTCTGTGGTTGCCACATTGCTGCGCACAAAAAATGTCTTCAACTTCCAGCAGTGTACTTAACTTCATTACTCATCATCTTTGCTCGTATTTCACATCTTATTTTTCTGTGGCTTTGTATCATGCAGGACCCACACATATAGACAGGCACATGCGGATAAGTTTGTCAGTTTCTACAGCGGTTCGGCTTTTCCTGTGCTGTTTTTTGTTTGGCAGCTTTCTAAGATGATTTTCAAAATATTGCTGGTCTTTTAGAATGTCGAATTTACCATTAAAACTATATAAACTGTTTGTTGTTATAATTTTCAATCAACATTATCGAAATTCGGATCACAAATTTTGTAGTGAAATTATCATATTTATTTTGGACATTCCTTTGACAATTTGGAAGTGAAATCAACATATTTATACCATGATAAATTGTTGAACTTGCTCAAAATGTAGAATGCCTACCTTTTATAAAGGCAGCTCAACATTAATATTCTTAAGAGAGTCAGAGTGTTGTCTTAAACAATTTTAGATACTTTTCAGGTATCTTGTATTTATGACAACAGGCATATTGATGTCGAATACCAAGCCTAAAAACATAGTATTTACATTTCTTCGAATCACGACACAGCCGTTTTTATCGTCGATAGCTCGGTATAGCGATTGTAACCTCTAAGTGCGATAACACCAAGGTTGTATGTAACATTAATACTAATAATTTTGGATGGCAATTTGAAGCACTTTTAATAATTTGACAAAAAAATTCTGGAATTGAGAAGAACCAGACAGATTTCCTGCTGAAGCCGCAGAACCTTTCACTCATCTTCTGAAGAATATGTAAAATCTCATGCATAAGATTGAATCTAATATCATTACATTATCTAGTAATTGAGAGTGTTAAGCATCATGAAATTCATCCTTTTTTAAAGAAATTATAATTTTTGTGGAATACAGTTTATTTGAACAACTTTGGCGAGTTCGAAAAAATGGCTAATTAAGAATTTTGACCGGTTGTTAGATAAAGATTTTTGAAAAAGAAGTTGGTCTTATCCACCAGATTCAAATGTTGTAAAATTGAGCATTTTGAGTTGGACCTGCCATATCGTCCCCGTCCCAACTGATCTACCGAGAATAATTGTGCTCGAAATAATCGAGGCTGTAGGGATCGTCTATGAATAAGTCAAATATTTGTTTAACAATTATTTGGATATTAATAAGGTGACCGGAAGATTATTGCCGCGTTTTGCTGAAGGGGCAAAATAAAGACGATTGTTGAATGAGGCTCAAATTGAGCAAAATGAGCTATGATTTGGATCCACACTTACTATTCAGGCTTAATTTTACTTCCGGTGAAAAATATTTGTTTCAACATTTTTCAAAAGTTCACCAAAAAATGAAAAATATGCCAAAAATTAAAAGTTTAAGAAGTTTTTATAGGCATCTTCCATGAATTAGCTCAATCTCAATTATTTTAATATACAAAATCTGGCTCCAAGATGGACCCCATGTTTGCTTAAGGTGAAGAATAACCGACCAAGTGCGTCACTACAATGAATGAGTGAAATTGGGCAAATTCACTATGATTTGCATCCAAACCCATCATATCCGCTTAAGTCAACAATTATTATGACGATTACTTATCAGCTCACCCTCGCATCGTGAGTTGTTTCATTCAATTTGAAGTGAATGCGGAACATCTATAAAAGCCTTGAGGCCTTTCATTACCGCAGCGAGGCGATGACTCCTACAGGATTGCATTACGGCAGTCAGTAGTCGGTCTGGTTGTCAAGATCATTGGCCAGGCTAGCCTTGCAGTTGTCAGTCAGAAGTCAGTAGTCAGCAATCACATGCGAGTTGCGAGCTGTTGGCTGCCCAATGCGAGAGCTGAGAGCTTTCTAAGCGCGAGGGCCGTATGCAAATTCAGCCCTCGGTCTTGCTTGTTAGCCTATCACGAAAACTAAATAAACCCACACACACACATGTGTTGCCTATTTGCAGTCATGTGCGTGTGTGGGTGTGTGGCACCAACCACAAGCAAGGCTAGCACTCGTTTTGCACTATTCGGAACCGACGAGACCGACACGTATTTAGGTCAGGACACAACTCTATTGCGACTTGCGACTAAACATGTGCAATGCTCCCATTGGCTGTTCGCAAACCCAAAGCAGCTAAAATACACACACAGATACACGTGTGTGGTGTTGTGGGGGTGGGGGCGGTGACGCGGCTCTCGGGCCCGGCCAAAAGCCAATCACACTATCGCAAATAATTTAAACAAATCTAGGACAACGTGCTTCGTCCAGCCGCACCTCGCTGCGCACCCACAACAGAAAGAGAGAGGCTCGCAAGAGAGGGGGGAGGGCCTACGCCTGCATATAGACACACACTCGTACGCACCCAGCGACATATACATACACACACTGACACACGCATAGCGAAGAACCGAAGCTGCGGCGAACGAACGAGTGAACACGATGCAGAAACAGCAATAGCAATAGCAGCAGCCGATGTGTTTTTGTAGGGAACAAAAACAACAACAACAGAGTGCTGACTAGTACTAGTGTGTGTGTGTGCTTTGGAAATGCCGACGGAAAAGCACGATTCTCACAGCTAGCAAGAGTGACAGAGAGCGAGTGAGAGTGAGAGAGGTGCTCCCACACACACACACTGATGTGTTCGCAATAGCAAAAACAACTATGTCCGTGTCGTTGTGTGGGTGTGAAATAGAGAGCGAGTGAAATAGATGAAAGGGCGATGATGAGTTGAAGCGAGACGGCGCCGAGCAAGGACGATTTGCTAACCGAAGGCCAACGAAAGTTTCCACTTGCCTCGGCCTCGCCCTCGCCCTCTCTCTCTATCTCTATGACGGCCTGCCGCTGATTAGAGAGGCAGCCCTCTCGTCTGGCTCCTCTAAAAAGCAAGTCGCAGGCAAAACTTAGCAAAAACACGAAACCGACGAGCGCCGAATGCGTCGTCGATGCGATTCGATGTGATGGCGTTGACGATGACGAGAATGCGTTGCCCCAAAACTGACGACGACGACGAGGAGGCAACCGAATGTGGATGCAACGATTTGAAAGGGCTTCTAAATCTCCATCGGCAACTGCGATTGGTCCACGACCAATTCGAGGGAGCGGGCGCGGCGAGGCTTCTATGTGGTTCCATTTTTCGTATGACCCGCAAACTAACTCGACAGACTTGCATTGCTCACAAACACACACACACACATTGAGATTCCCTCACACATGTGGCAGATAGAAGCGCAAATTACAAACAGCGAATAGCGACAGAATAGACAAGGCCAACCAATGTGGTTGGTGCTTGGCCAATGATTGGAATAGAGACTCAGCCAATTTTGCACAGGGAACTTATTTGATCTCTCATAGATCTATCTTCAAACTTTTTTTGATAGATCTCTTTTAAAGAATATTGTAAATAATTAATGCAATTTAAATGTAAACTTAATACAAGTATTGGCTATAACATAAGCTACGAGATCCTTATAAAAACTATACAGAACAATTATACAATTACACATTCAAATTGGTTAAAAAGTAGATCCCCAACTTGAAGGAAAGTAAAAATGGACGTAAAAATAAATACATTTTTATTTTAACATGAGTAAAGTAAAAATGAGTACTTAATTTTAAGATCAAATACAACAAAATTTTTGGAAGCTGCTTTGTGAAGTATTAATCTTGCCTTGAATCGCCAAGATCTTAGTTAGTCTAGCAAAGAATAACTCTTCTTTAATATTAAAATTGATCGTATTAAGATTAAAATTCAATTGACATAGTAAAGAGTGTCTTTAGTTTCTTCTGATATTTATTCCAGTTGATAATTGATAAGCTCGTCATCCTTTATTTCAGTAGAATAGAATGATATTTAATTGCTTGGTAACTAGTCTCAGAGTATATTCAGCATTCGTCAATACTTATCCTATAGACAAATAAAGTACTACTTGATAGCTACTAAACTATGATTACAAATCAAAAACGATATTCACTCGAGTATAATAAATATATATCGAATTACTTCAATACTATTCGCGAGGTTCTTCTGATATTTAGATAGACTATAAACTTAAATATCTTGAACAAATCTAAGAGTATCTTTATCGTCTTCTTATATCGGCGAAATCTATATGTATTTATAGTAATTCGTGTTCACTGACACACTGATTGAACTATCAACGCACAGCTGAAACGGTCAAAGCTACAATGCTCAAATTTGTACACAACGTAGGCGGCCACTAATAGGCCGTTTTGCGAAATAATTATTTAACTATTTTTAATCAGTTAAAAAATTCTAATAAATGGTATAAGTGTGTACTTGTGTTTGGACACCTCGCGCGCAATGACGGTAATGGCTCTGAGATAGTTGCAAGTTCGTAGTCGTACAAGTTATTCAGTTTAAGAACGTAGTCGTAGCCGAAATTGCTCAAATGTTTCTAGCACATTGTATGAACAAGTTATTTGATTTTACATATAAATAGCTCTCGGTGAGCTTAACTTAGACTTTGTTATCTCTTCCTTCAGTGAAGGCTATGTTCCTGGGAACGAGCGTCTGAAGGCGGATGCTGAAGTCGTAGGTTCGATTCCTAATAGGATCCCATTCTATTTTTTTATTCAGCGACGGCTTGTTTTTTTTTCAATACGTACATATATATATGTTATTTATGTTTATAAATGCAATTTAAATAATTTTCAAGTAAGAACTGAGTGGCTGCAGTGGGAGGCTGGAGTAAAGGTTTATTCTTGCAATATAGATATTACCTACATACGTTTCAATGTAAGAACGTTTCACGTTTCAGAAAATATACAAATGTCGCTAACAACATAGAAAATATGTACATATGTTTAATTTTGTGTGAGCACAAATCCAATTTATTTATCTGTTCATGAAAATTGCTCGGTAGGTTACATTTTGTTTATGGAATTCTTTTTTTTGCAAAGGGCGCGAGGCGAGCTGGCTAGGGCTAGGGCTAGGGAATACAAACTTCATAACCAATTATTTGATGATTGTGCAAAGAGTATCTAGATCGGATGGAAAGCTAAGATAATTAATTGATAACTATTCCCACATAACTATTTGATAACTAGTTATTTGATAATATGCTAAGAATAACTTACTAGATAGTAAACTCAGGTACTAAATTGATAACTATTCCCCAAAAATCTTCCGTTATTAAGATTGATAGTAGACTGAAATGAGAATGAAATAGTAAACTGAATTTAGTTTGTTTCAGAAATCTTGAGCGTCTTCTTATATTTGTGAAATAGTTAGATAAACAAAGATAATGAATTGATCACAATGCCAACTGTTTTCAGCTTGTTGCTCAGCTAATGAAGGACGTTGCTATATCAGTTGCAATTTGCTTTTGATGTTTTGTGTTTTATATTTGCTTTCGCACAACATCTTGTTCTATTCGTGATGTCGTTGTGCACTTTAAGTCTTGGCGAGAGTCATGGCATCCATGGTACAAGCTAGACATAACATTAGCACTTAAACCAGCAGTCATTCGGCCACGCGGCGCTAAAGCTGAAACAGATGAGACTCATCAAATACATAGGAACAGACATACACAAATACTCTCTCATTTTGGACACACATGCAAAGTCAACTGGCTCATAAAGGTCACGAGGCCCACGCCTTTAGCCCGCTGAGGTCCTGACTCCAACTCAAAATTGGACTCGAGTCTGTATCTCGATCCGACTCAGCTCTTGCTCTTTGTCTGCGTCTCTCTCTGGTTTTTGTTGGCACTCGTAATATGCGTAAAATGTATTTATGATAATGCTAAAAAGAATTACGTTAATGTTAATGCAAAACTGTTACGACAACAAGAACAATACGAGAAAATGATGACGGCGTAGAAAATGGCAAAAGGCTCTTTTCTGTGCCCCTTCCGCACTTTCGGTTTGCCTCTTGCAGCGTGGGCGCTGTGTTATCGTAAAAGCTGATAAATTTACCCGAAAGACAAACTCGTAAAGGCAAAATGTTTCATTCTATTAAAAATTTTTATTGCAAATTTGTAATTTACAATTTGCATTTCGTGTGTTGGCTTTTTATATGGCCTCGTTCCCTTCTTTCTCTCTGTGCTTTTCTCTTTGAACCCCTCATTCCCCGCGGGTTACCATCTTTCCATGCTCATATGCCCCGTGTAACATTGCTGGGTTATTTGACTTGCGACTGTTGCTGCCTCTTGCCACTTGCCGCACGCCGGTTGCCGTTGCTTTTGTTTTGCCCGGACCATTTTATAACCGTTATTCATAATAAAAAATATTATAGAACATAATTTTGCAAACATAAAAATGCAACGCGACATGACAAGGGCATTCAACAAGGAGGCAGCAACATCAAGAGGCATCAACATCAGCATCAGCAGCGCGCCTCGCCAAGCAGATGTCGCAATTTCTAATAAGAAAGGATGTGGTCCGTGCATTCATGTGGGGCTTAGGCTTCAGATAGGGACAGTGAGCGGGTAACAGCCGCTCCCCACTCTCCACTTTCCGCTCTCCTCATTTCACCTGAGGCGATGCCGATGTCGATGCCAATGCCGATGGCAATATCGATGGCGCAACCATTGCCAAAATTTTAATAACATGTCGTAAAATATTTGTTTGCCTATAGGGTCATAAAAAAGTCATTACACATACATGGCTCATACTCATATTCATACTCTTACTCACACTCAAACGCAGAGGCATGGGTATTGGATGACAATAGATACGGCGACTGATTTCGCCTACAGCCCCTCCGCGGGCCTATTTATCGCCCTCGTCCCCGTTCTATCAGCTAGCTGCGATTGCATCGGCTGCGACTTTGGAAATACTCGCATTTGTTTCTGTTCTCTCTGCACTCTGCTGGCCAAATGAAGACGCATAAAATATGACTATAACCATTTGCCTCATTCAGGCTCCAGGCTTCATTCAGTTGTCCACTCAGTATGTCCAGGCATCGTGGCATCCTTTTACGATCAGCCATAAATAAGGCATCTCGCAGAATGTCCTTCTATCCTTCGGCTGGCTATAGACCCAGCCAAGTTTTCATATAACCGACTAAGCCTCTCAATTTAAATGCATACAAACTGTTGACTGCATATGGAGATGCACGTAACCGATAGTTGGCAAAAAACTCAGAGATTCGTTTCTGGAGTACGAATTTATCTTTTATCAATATGAACTTGCAAATAGACAAAGCAGCTTGTCAATTTTTTCTACAACTTTTTCCAATTCACTCTTTGAGATTTATGAGATTATGAGTAAATTAAGATCAGCTTATATCAGATAGATCAATAATTTATTTATTCCTTTAACATATTTCAGATTTTAAAATAAATTGCTGATAGGTCGATTAATATAGAGTGTAGCTCATAGTTGAACTCAGCTGAAATTCAATTTGAAATATTTATTTGTGATCAGCTCTACTGTTTTGTCGTTTTGCTGAAATGTGTATTTGATCAAATGAAATGGAATGACAGATTATTACCATCATTTAAATCATGTGGGGCTGGTAAATTTGTTAAGATACCTTAAAAAATGTCGTATGTTAAATGAGTAGTGAAAATTTCACAATTGTTTTTTAACAGTTATAATTCAAAAGTATCCGCTGGTAAAGAAGATTTACATCGGTTGAAGTTAGGGTGTTTTGACGCGGTAGAAGAGTCAATGCTATTTACACTTGGAAAATCAGGAAGCATGTTCCGCTGGGAAGTTCTAAATATTTGGAATCGAAGGGGGTGTATAAAGAAGAAAGAAAGGAGCAGGGGCTGTGTGTGTGCTGTTGCGAAGCGACGCAACGCCAACTGATTGCTTTTGGCTTTCGGAGTAGAAAGCAATGCAAACCACACGCATGAAGACGTGAGCTTTGAAAATGGCGCAGTGCAAATTGGAAGGCGATTTGGGTGCTAAGCGC
The DNA here is from genome assembly GCA_035047365.1 of Drosophila ustulata. NCBI lineage: Eukaryota > Metazoa > Arthropoda > Insecta > Diptera > Drosophilidae > Drosophila > Drosophila ustulata. The sequence goes on along the minus strand of JAWNPT010000054.1, from coordinate 1,417,069 downwards.
ATTGCGAGCAAGCCGAGGGGGGAGCGGAGGGAGTGCAGGAGTCGATAGTAAGAAGAGCAGGGAAACGTTCTAGTTTAAAATTGTTTTAGTCTCGCCCCCCCACTCATTTCCCCCTCTCTTGTGCCAGTAAAGCAGCAATCTCGCTCTCACATAACATTGAATATTATTCTCATTTTTATTTTTATGGCGACTAGAGGACACATTTTAGGTACAATTGCGACGCGAAGGCGCGCTTATCGCGCATACGCGATGTGGGACGTAACTAACAAGAAAGCAGGCATTTCCTAGGCGGCAGGCAGTCAAAATCTTTAGCAATAAAATTCCTCTAAACACTCATAAAAATTGCAGGCATATTAAAAATTGTGTTTGTTCACAAAAAACAGCAGCAACAAGGGGCAGTGACACAAGAACCTCTCTCACTTGTACTCTCTATATATATGTATGTCAGTATGTCTCTTTCTAACTCGCTGTGTGACGGCTTCGTGGTGTACTGTGGACGACTGATGAGAAATTTCGCTCATATGCGTTTTAAAACATTGACCCCGCGACTCCCCTCTCCCTGAACGTAGATGTCGCTACGCTGGGCCTCTGCTCCTGCTTCTGCCTTAGCAATGCCTTTGCCTTACCCCATAGCGGGACCCATAAAAATGTATGGATATTTGAATAGAATTTGCAATAAAAAATGCCGTTAAAAGGCAGCTGTATTTCGCTTTCTCAGTGCCTGTGTGCGAGTGTGTGTCTGGTGTGTGTGTGTGTGTGTGGGTAGAATGGCAATAACAACTTGTGCGTTATGAAAAACTAATTTCTCTAAACATATGCGTATCAAGGTTTAAGCGAAAAAAGAAAGAAGAAGAAGCAACACACTGGGTCGCGAAGGGGGAGAAGGTCTTGTTTTTATGACAGCACCCCTCACTGCCATCCCTGTTCCCTTAGCCTTCTTCTTGGTTGCGTGCGCATGTTGTGGATGAGATGTGGATTGCTTGGTGGGATCGAGATGGAATGGAATGGAATGGCATATAGAATATGGTGTGGGTTGCTTTTGTTGCTCGACTCGCAAAATTGCAAATTTACGAGTATTTATATTGATGTCATTTTACTTTGATTTTAATGCACGCTCAAAATGCGTGCTGAGATTTTTAATATTTCTTCGCTTTGCTGTTTAACGCTGCCCATGTTTCTTGTTCTGTCGTTGTCAATTTTTTGTTTTGCGGCATTGTCTCTGCTGCTGTCATCGTTATCAATATCATAGTCAGTGTCGTTTATCCCTTGTTACTTGTATTTTTTAATCTTCGATCAGCAGTTCAGATTACAAAGCGAAACTCAAATCATTGCTATAATAAACTATTCTTTTGTTGAATGCTGTCTTAATTTCATAACAATCCGAGCACTAGCTTGCAAATTACATTGACTTGATGATTTACAAAAATGCACTTCAGATGTTGATTGAACATTGTTTTTTAATGGGAAAAAATAATAATAGTGCAGTGGCTGGCTAATTGCTGCTCCGACTCTGCAGTTGGAAAGTACAGACTTTAAACCTGATCGTGCAACCATCAATGATAAAGCCTACGAAAGATTATGAACATCAACATAACTCAAGACAAGGTTGTTAAATTAAATTGCTGTTCATGCAGTTATTGATAGTGCGCAATTAACTTAAAACAAATAAACATTCATTTAATTTGAATGTAAATCAACAGAGATTTTACCAGAAATCAGCATACACCGTTATTTTAAATGTGTCTCAATAGTTAATTGAAGCGGTTGAGCACATTATGCAGTGCCTGGAAAGGACTCGCGATTCGTATGCTGAGATCGCTTTGGTCAAGGACGGCAACAATTGAGCGTAGCCTAGCACAAAAAAGTGCCTTTGTTTCGCGGCCACTTTACTGTGCAGCCAAATGCTGGAAATCGCCTCGAATTAATGTAATCGATATAAGTGCAAGCATTAGCCGAGCATTGCTTGGTCGGGTGTTTCCAGTTGGCAGCTGGCAGGTGTTCAGCTCAGTTAGAATACAATAAATGCTCTCTATTGCCTCCTCTACTGTGTTCTGTGCACTCGAATGTATGAATAAACGTGCTTTTGCATGCATAGTTAGGCCTTTGGGGAAGGCTCCTCCCTCTGTTTCGCCCCATCCTCGTGCTTCGTTCGTCGACTGCTTTGATTCTGTTGTTGTTATGCTAACCACTTGACAGTCAAAGCGTTAAAAAATTATGCACAAAAGCAGCGAGTGCTTCGAACGGAAAAAAATCCAAACAGCAAAACAGCGAAACAGAACAACAAACAGCAGCAAACAAACAAGAAAGCAAAGCAACAAAAAGTAGAAACCACAAAATAAAAAAAAACAAACAAAAAACGTAAGCAAAGGCAAAATCCAAATCAAATGGCGAATGTTATCTGAATGGGAGAAAGTGTGCATTAGTTGTTTATTTGACTGCCACAACAGTACTTGAATACCGAATGCCCCATGCTGCACATGTGGCAATGGCAGCCAATGAATTAAGAAGGTGTGGCATTGTGCGATAGCCCTCGATTGGGGATTGTTGCAGCAGCCAAATGTGTAGATAAACGTTAATCGACAACTTAAGAGTTAACCGTACTTGGTGCTGCCACGAGAGGAAAGTGATTGAGAGACAGAGAGAGCGGGAGAGTTGCATTGAGTTATCAGTAATTTTGTAATAAAACAAAATTTATGTGGGGTATTCAAAATAACAAACACATTGCCCAGAAAGAGGGTGCAAACAGAAAGAGGCAGACAGAAAAAAGTAAAAACAACAAATGTAATGGGGGAATGAAAAGCGTGAAAAGCGTTCAATGCGAACAAAACCAAAGAAAGCAGCATGCCGAAAAAAAAAAACGAAATGCGCCGTGCGATGCATCAGGCGATGCCCTAACCATGCACCAGCATTCGTTGCAGTGCCTTCTGCCTCTTACTTCGACTCCATTTTCATTTCTGGTGTGGCCGATGGGTCAATCGAACGAGGAGCAGCTCGAGGAAGAGAAGCACACAGCCGGTACGCGTGTGAAACCAGCGATTATGCGACGCGCTCTCGAACAAAGACAAGGGACAGCAGTCAGTGGCATTTGCTATGGCAACAACACCAACTCGAGCTGCAACAAAACCTGCGACCCACATTCGACCCACAACAAAACCAACAAAAAGGGGTGGCTGAAGGGGGCGGGCGCTGCAGGGCTGCGCCTGGGCATGAGCCATTTTTAATGGCGGAAAATAAAAAGTGTTTGCTGAAATTTGTACGCACATGAAAAAAGAATACATCTAGGATGCAGAATGGAGCAGGGATCCACTTCCCATATGCCCATATGAGTGTGCTGCATCCTCCATATCCTGCACATCGACAGCATCGACATCAGCGTCAGCGGCAGCGTCAGCGTAATGCAAGCCTACACAAACATTTTATTTGCATTAGCGCAGCGGCAGAAACAAAAAATTTAATATGAAAAAAAAAAAACAAAACGAATTGTCAAAAAAAAAGAAAGAATCCAAAACGACAAGAAAAACAAGTAAAAATCCAAAACAACCAAAAAATAAACAAAAGTAATGGAAAAACGCACGACGATAGCTAAATAAAATACATGGCATGTTTTTTCATGTGCTTCGTTTATATAGAAAGCAGCCTCCTCATATGTGCATATGATGTGTATGTTGTCCTGTCCAGCGTACCTACTTAACTCACACACACTCACGCACTCACACACACACACGTTGCAAATGCAGCCAATAAAAATGCAGCGGCAAAAATTGCGTGCAACAGGAATAAGAAAAAAATGCCAAGCTCAAACAAAAAGCCGCCCAAAAAAAAAAAATGAAAAAAAAAATCGCAAAAACACGAAACGATGGCGCGCGTAAAGAACAAAAAAAAAATTCAAAATGGAGCGAAAAAATCAAACATTTTGCCACATCAAATGGCCTGGGTGCGAGTGAAATAACAGCAGATTGGTGTCCACGACGCGACAACTGCGCTGCCGCAGCCACAGACTCTGTCTCTGCCGCTGCTGTTGCTGTTGCAACTACCACTGTTGCAGTAGCTGATGCAGTTGCAAGTGCAGTTGCTGTTGTTGGGGCTACTGCATCGGCCAGTTACACATGGGAGGGACATGTGCCGTCGCTTGGCCTGAACAAAGCAACACCAACAAAAAAGAAAAATAACAAAAAAAAAAGGTAGAGCAAAATATATAAAAATTTGAAAAAAAAGGAATGAATGGCAGGAAAAATGAGAAAACACAAAACCCACAAAAAAGAGTAGAAGTGAAAAGTGCAATATAATAAAAAAGGTTCCAATTCTGCCTCCTAACTTCCGGCGTTTGCCAGAGTGAAGCAACGACATAGCATGGAATGGGCTTCAAAGCGAGACCAAGACAGCACGAGTGATGGACAGAGAAAGATTGTGAAAAACGAGAGGGGACGAAAAAGATAAAGAGAGATAGCAAAAAGAGCATGTGAGCTGTCAGTCGGTGGGTATTTTTTTTTTTGCTGTTTTGGGTGTTTTTGTTTTTTTGGTACAGGCGAAGTTTTTTGCTTTTTATTTAGTTGTTTTGCCAGCAAATGCATGTCAGGTGCGCTGGATAATCGATCCCCATCTAAGTGTAGATCTTATTGAATGTGTTTAGAAAGGAGCTGACAAACTGTAATTTTTTTTGTTACATGAAACATTGGCCATGGGGTGTATGGGCGCGCTCGAAAGTATGCAACAAAAAATTGCAAGTCACACGATCGAGATTTCGTGGGCCCAACTCTGAAGAGACTAGTGCTGCGCTCCTGGGCGAGGCCCAATGCATTTGTCGATGCACTTTGGGGGCGGCTGACTTTTACGAGAGAGAAAAAGGAAGAGGAAACGAGAGAGAGAGAGAGAGAAACGCCGCGGCGCAGTGTGAGACGGCAAATGCATCGGGCGCCTCCTATGCAGCCAGTGCATCGATATCGATGTTGGATGTGCAACACGAGCGAGTTGCAGCCGATGGCGCTGATGCTTCTGACCATCCACAACAACATGCAACACCCAATGTTACCCACACGCAAGCATACACACACACATGCATGGAGCGTGAACAGCGCCAAATAGACCAAAAAAGTTCAAAATGAAATAAAATAAAAACGTCCATAAATAAATAAAATTAAGCTGAAAGTGCAAAAAAACGCAGTGCAGTCAGCAAAAGAAGGAGAAATGCAGCTGCATCATCCATGGCGACTGCAGTTGCAGTTGCTGCTGCTGTCGCACTTTACATTCACACAAACACACACGCACAACCACACACACAGACACACAAGCTGCAGTTTGGCAACTGTGCGACAAAAAAAAACGCACAAAAAAAAAAACACAAAAATTGCATGCACAAAATAAAAATAAAAATGCATGAAAAAAATGTGAAATATATTTAAATTTGTTACTTGTCTTGTTGTTGGTATTGTACATGTACGTGAGTGTGAGTGTGTATGCGTGTGTGTGCGTGAAAGAGCGACGTAATGTGAGTTATTTCAGGTTTCTCGTTCGGACGCGCGGCGCAAAATAAAAATGGAAAAACTCCGCCCTAAAATACGGATCAAAAAAAATATCGTGAAAAAAGAAAGCCTGCACGAAAATAAATAAAAGCCAAGCTAATAAAACTAAAAAAAGAGCAGTCGAAACAAAAGAGGATAAAATAAAAATAAAACAAGGGGAAACAGCATGATGGTAGATAGATGGATCCACCATAGATCCAATATATAAGTGTATATATGTGAATGCACTAATTTAAAATGCAGCATTTTTTGAGGCTGGCAACGAACGGAGGCAAGTGCAAGGGGACAATGTTGCCGCAGAAGCCGAATGCCCCTTGGTGCCTTCAATGCCCTCGCCTTTTGAGCGCCCAATGCTATGACCATTTATGGGCAACAGAAATATTCGATTAAACCAAGCAGACCCCAAAGCAATCCAAGCCCAAAACCTGAAACACACATAGAGATGTTGAAAATATAAAATTATCCTTATGATCAAGTAATACGAACATTCCTGAGAAGTAACTTGATTGTATCTCTAATTTAATTAATTTCTGACAGTGATCTTAAATTTTTTCTGATATATTTTTGGTAGTTTATTTGACTGTTCTCAATCATTTGATAATTTTTACTTTAATTTGATAATATTCTGTTCAACAAATTTTATATTTTGAAGTTAATGAGTTTACTGCTGCCTAATGGCAGCTTAATTATAAATTTTATTATAAAGTTTTGATTTACCATATTTACATTATAACCTAAAAATTTACATCATACACTAAAAATCGATTTATAAAGCTATATTATTGATGACAGGATTCTGGATTCATTGTAGTAAATTTCTATAGTCATAATTTGATAAGTTTAAGATAGAAATATTCAATTGGTTGACCGAAGCCAAAGTAAACCACAAGCTATAGATTTGCTTTTTTCATGACTCGAGGGAGATTCTTGCTGAATTGCTGGTTAACTTGAGCGGCAGTCGTCTTTGAGAATTGAAAATGAAAACTTGCGACTTAAGATTGCGAAGGCGGAAAGAAAGTAAGGCTGACAGAATGCGTCGATAACTTTTTTATTTCGAAGCTCTAAAAATGAGACATTTCATATTACTTTTATGGCTACAGCAACTGCTGCTGTTGCTGTTGCTGCTGCTGCTGTTTCCTGGGTGAGTCCTGGGCGAGCTCCTGTGCCTGTTTCCTGTTTCAGTTCGGTTCTCTTTCTGCAGTGGGTTAAAAACAATTCGGTAACTTGAGGGGCTGGCAAGTTTGAGGTTAGGTTACCGTTAACTGGTGCCCAAACACACGCACACACACATTTTTATACCCGCTACCCATAGGGTAGAAGGGTATTATAACTTAGTGCCAACAGAAAATGTATGTAACAGGCAGAAGGAGGCATCTCCGACCCCACAAAGTATATATATTCTTGATCAGTGTCAACAGCCGAGACGATATAGCCATGTCCGTCTGTCCGTCTGTCCGTCTGTATGAACACCTGGATCTCAGAGACTATAAAAGCTAGAGCTACCAAATTTGGGGACAGTACTCCTATAGGTCCTACGCAGGTCAAGTTTATTTCAAAAGTTGGATGCCACGCCCCTTTCCGCCCCTAAAAGTCTGTAAAAGCCGTAATAATAGACCTAGAGCATTGAATTTTGATATGCATAATAATATTTATATTCTCAATGATTCCTGTGAATTTGGTTGAGATCGAATGAAAAACAAGGAAGTTATTAAAGAATCAATTTTCTATGCAAAATTCACTTGCAGCTGCCCGCGCTTTGTTTGTTTAGTTGACAGTGTGACCAAAACGGTGTTGTGATTTTTACCCGCTATTTTCAAATATATACAAAACAAAAAAACAAGTTTTAGTATATTTGGTATATTTTTTGTTAATATATCATTTAAATTTTTTGTTTTCTCTCGAAATGGGTTGCGGGTATCATACGGTCGAGCACTCTCGACTGTAGCTTTCTTACTTGTTATATATAAGTACGTGTGTGTGTGTGTATGTGTATACTTAACGGCACTCAACGCATACAAAATTTCAAAATCATCAAAAAGTAGAAAAATACGCGTTTCATGCACATTCGCGGCATTTATGAGCCCATCAACGTCGCTCATGGATGAAAGTAACGCGTTTTATGCGTCGTTTGGGTGGCTGCAAATGTATCTTTTTATGTGGCTGGCGATGGCGACGGCGAAGGTTAGGCCTGGACAGGGGGTGGGTGAGAGAACAGGGAGGCAGGCGGCAGTCGACCACATGAGAACACATCGCGAGCGCCGTAAAGGCATCCAGCCCAAGACCAGGAACAGGAGCAGCAGGAAAACCATCAAGTTCAAAGTTTGGCAACGTTTATGAGCCGTGCTGCTGTCGCCAGTAAAAATGAAGAGCGTACTCGGTTCGCTTCTCCTTTTCTCGCTCTGCTTTTTTGGAGCTGGCTGGAAATGGACACGCCAGAGATTCGAACTCGAAGTCGAAGCTGCAATTGTTGGTTTGGCTTTTCACCTGACTGCAGATGACCTGGTAGCTGCTCTGCTAGCCAGCTGGAAAGCAGCATAGTTGCCGCGTCTCTTGCCACCCCATCTTCATCATCTGCATTGCAGCCCCATCCCTTTGTCGTCATCTCCCCCGCGATGGCAAACTACCAAGTACTTTTACGCCCTATTAAAAATATACTTTTTATAAGCCATATAAAAAAGGCGACGTCGAAACAGAATCGACCAACAGTCGAAAACTGGCCCCAAGTAAATCGCATAAGCGAAATTTATTTGGAAGTGTCTCGAATGCGAAGCTGTAGCTTCAGACTCCAGAGAGAGACATTTTATGCGCCTACCTAAGTCATTTCCAACAATTTCGATTAAAAAACTCATCTAAACAATTTATGGCGGAACGTAAAAATCAAATCAAAATACACGCGTAACAACGGGACAGTAAAACTGCAACATTCAGCATACGAAAATATAGCCAAACATCCGACCACCCCTAAAAGAGAGTAATTCATCCCCCAGTATTCTTCCATTATTCACATTTTACAGTTAACAACTATGCGAAGAAACCATAAATTTAGAAATAAGATGGCCTCGAAGACTGACAAGCCAACCCAACTCAACTTAAATCAAGCATTGCCTTCTGATTCAGATGGCCATTACGATTGACTTTGAGTGTACTCTATCGTTAAGCACACTTCGTACAGATCGTAGACATTTTACCTCTCCCCTCCTTGAGAGAGTTGCAGTCCCCAGTGAAGCATCTTCACTCTACAAAGTAATTAAATCTTGTGACCACGAAAAGGACTCTTGGTTAGGGTGCTCCCATTCCTACTGAGTTGATAGCAAATATTTCTGACATTTCATATAAATTTGCGCCAAAAAAAGGCTTAATTGAAACATCAAACTATTTCTGTTTTTATTTCCATTTAGGCAATTACCTTAAATGTACAATTACATTTTAATGCAATTAACGACATTACACTGCACACCCTGACTAACAGACTGAACCACTAAAGGGGCATGGCGATGCTGCTAGTCAAGCGTAATAGTTAAATAAAAATTCTTTGGGGGACGAATCATTATAAGTAATTTTTAGGGATTTTTTTTGTCCATACTGTTAAAAGGTAAATAAATTAATAGACAACATTTAGCAGTGTTTGTAAAAAAAATAATACAAATTACAAAATAAAAAAAAAGGTGCATACAAAATACAAAATATTTTTACCAACTTATTTGAATGAATGCAATTTGCTATCAGCTATCCAATTGAAATTATTAACGTAGTAATCCAACATTTTTCCATCCCATCCGATGCTTTGTATCGTTTGTTTTGCTTATGAATTAATAATAATTTCTAACTAGGCAATTTCATATTTTTTTTTTAAACAATCAAGAATACCAATTAGATTTTTATTATAAATAAAAAGAAGCTAGTGCGTAACTTATGATTGTGCGTTTTCAATTAGTTAGTTTATTTGATCTCTTCTTAAAAACTGAAAAAGTTGCAGATTCTCTCGACGACATTGACGATGATACAAGTAAAGACCAATAAGGTGGTTAAAGCGGGTACAATGGGTGTGGTGGCGATGACGACGACAGTGTGGAGGGGCGAAGACTAAGACGAAGGCGCAGAAAGTTAAAACCGTGCGGGATATTAAAAAGTGCACGGGTAATGTTTCTTTTATGACTAAAGTGGCAACGGCTGAGCCAGCGACGAGGCAGAAAGGGATTGAAAGTTGCTGAAGGTGGCAACAATGCCAAGCAGCCAGTGGCAGAAAAGGGCAGAGGGCAGGTGACTAAAGAAGGAGACAATAGCCTCTGAGTGGCTTCAAATGTCAGAGGCAGGCGCGCATGAGCGCTGAGCAGCGACCCAGCAACGCGACTCTGCTCCAGACTGTAGACTCCAACAACGTTTTCAATTGCCGCTGCGGCGGTTGCTGGCTGTTAGCTGTTGGCTGGGCTGGTTCTTGGTTCTGGTTCTGGTTCAGCGTCATTTCGTTTTTAATTTCCGTAATTCCGTCAGCAGAAAAATTTTTGCAATATAAAAAGTAAATATCGAAATTTATAGACCTGCAGATGTGCGTTGATAGAGGAGGGGGAGGGTTGTATTGAAGGGGATTGGTAAGGACGGGAGGGATTTGGCGGGCAGAGTTGCCAAGCGGCGTTAGTGTGCGGCCGAGGCGACATTAAAAATGTTAAATAAAAACAAACAAACAAACAAGCACACGCACTGACAAAGATACACAGAGATACGACGTACTCATAGAAGGCCCTCTTGGCACTCCCCTTCGCCCTACAAGCCCCTTTGCCACCCCCTTTGGTAACTTACACGAGGAATTTAATGACAACACTAAAAAGTTTAAGCGTTATTATTTCTAGGGTTGCCGAACCCCCGAAAATCAGCTCGCGGGATAAGAGCTTAGACTTCACGCGAATGCGGTGGGTGGTACGGTGGTGTGAGTGCAAAAAAATACGAGGCTGTAAAATGGCAAATTCATGACCTGCAACTGGCGGCGTCCCCAGCCCCTTCTCCAAATGTGTGTGTGTATTCTAACGGCAACTAAAAATGAGCAGAGCGATTGTAACGATTCAGTTATTACGGTTATATTGCCGAAACAACGCGCGCTGTTCGACGTTCTCAGCTCTCAGCTCGACGCTCGACGTTCACTCGCCCGTGGCCGAAACAAAGTCGAAACGCACATAACTCAATCTTCGACGGCTATAACCTACCCTAGCCCCCACACCAACAACTGCTGGCGCTTGCCCCCCTTTTTATTGCTAATGGCAGCATGAGAGAGTAATGGCCGAGGGGTGAGAGAGGAATTGGGGGCGGGAGGCAGTGGGAGTGGAAGAAGGAGAGGACGACGGCAAGCGGATGCTGGCGTTGATGCAGTTTATGCGTCGCTGTAAAACTTGCTGTAGTTTACCGCCTTCGTCGTCGTCGACAGGGTCGCTACTTCCTTTCTTGCAGCAGAGACACGCCCTTAGAGCAGCAAAGAGGTGAGCAGAAAAGCAGAGGGGGTGGGGGAGTGCTTCTTAAAAACGAAACAATTTTTACAACTTTGTTGTTTGCCTGCGGCAGCCTTAAGCCATTTCTAGTTGCCTGCCCCACAGTTGCAGCCTGATCTCGTTCCCATTCTCATTCTCAGGGCCAAGTCAGTAAAGTGAATGTAGTAATTTTTGAAAAATCTTTGTATTTAATGGACCATCAAGCACGCCGCTGCCACAGCCGCTGTTCCAACTCCCCACCACCTGGAAACTATGGTATGCTGTGCTTGGCTTGGCTGTGTGGACTTTGGCTAAAAGGCCCTAGTCGACAGGCCTGGCCTGACTGCGTCACTCTGTGCATCGCTAATATTGCGCATCGGTTGTAAAAATACGCATTTTAATGCTTCAATAAAATTAAAATGCAAACTCTGCTGGTGCATGGTGCATTCTGCATGCTGCATGTGGCCGTGGGTGTGTTAGAAGCTGGGGCAATATCGTTGTCGCAAGAAACAATTAGCGTAAAAATACGCGTTGCATCAGCTTACATATATTTGAGAGCTGCCGCCACGCCTTGTGCCAGACACTAAAGTGCCGGACGTGTTAATGCACACGCCTTGTTACTTGTTCCGTGTTCCTTGTTACTTTCTCGCTATATTTTGCCTTTCCCATTTTTGTTTTGCTTTGTTGTTGAGCTTGTTGCCAAATAGTTTGTTGGCATTTTTATGCCAAAAGTCGACTGATGCAAATTTTAGTAACATACTTTTTGGGGCACGTGAGAAGTGGTTCTGTTAAACGAGAAGGGGGCGGAGTGCAGAGTGTTGAGTGCGAGAGTTGAGCGAATGCGGTCACTCAACCGTGTCTGCTACTTGTGCCTGCATTTGTGATCTGTGATCTGTAGTCAGTGGTACTTTCAAGTAAATGAATATCCGAGTGCAATATCCGCTGTCCACTCGACCAGTGAACCGCAGCACACAATTTGCTTATAAATGAATGTTTAATCAGCCAAAGTTGGGTCATCCTCGCCATGCAGACAAGTGCCAATGGGGCTCCCATCTTAACTCGTTTCTCGCTGACTGCGAACTAGCAAAATTGCATCAGCGGAGCAAAAATACATATTTGCCGTGCGTAGGGCGTTGGTTGTGTTTGAAAAAAAAAAAGCAGAGCAAGAAGAAACTGAAATGCGGATAATGCAAACAGCAAATTAAACATGAAATTCACGTATTGCAATACGACTAAAAAGTGCAAAAGCGAAGCTCGATGACGCTAGACATGTGTGGCAGGATCTGGTTGCAGGCGATGCATGGACAGATGGATAGATGAAGTGGAGCCACTAATTGAAAGCGGTTTGATGCCTTTGCGTTTTGCAGAAGACCACCCCGAGGACATCAGGCAGTGGAATTGGAATTTGAATTGGAATCAGAATCCGAATCAGAGCCAAAGGCAAATATTGAAATGCAGCAGAGCTTTTTGCATATTTAAAATCAATTAAGTCAATAAATAATAAGGACGACCTTAATGCAATTTAATATCAACGATATCAGCAGAATGCGGCAATGTTTGCAAATGCAACCGGCATCCGGCAACTGGATCAAAACCAAACAAACTCGCCACAGTTCCGATTTCTAGAATAAGCAGAGTCTGAGTTCCACTTCTTTGCTCTCGTTTTCCTCTGGCTTCTCTCGTGGATTGCGACACGCTTCAAGTGCTCTTCACAGGACTCTTGTGAGGAACGCTTAACTTTTTCTCAGCTGGTCATTTAGGCGGCCAACAGCGGTTAACGTTAAGGGGGGACCGCAACAGCAACAAATCTGTGCACTCGACGATGAACTTAAATTGCTGGTTGTTGATGTTGATGTTGACGTCAACGTCGAGGTCGATGCTGGCCAACGGGGCGTATGCGCAACACGCGACTTGGTCTCTTTATGACCAGCTATGCATGCAGCAAACAGCTTGCAATATGCAAAGCAAAGCAGAGCAAAGCAATTGCCAGAGCATGCCACGGCATTCACTCGGCCACGAAATCGGCCACAATGTACCATTGTCCACTTGAGTCCAAGCAAAACTCAAAAGCAACAACGAGCGACAAGAACGACAACAGCAATAAGCACACCAAGTGAGGCGGTTAATTTAATTGCAGCCCAGCCCCAAATCGCACTCAATCCACTCGGGCAGAACGAGTTGAATGGAGTATCGAGCAACAAAAATAAGAACTAAAAACAATATGTTATGGTAAACGCATAAGCCTAAAAAGTCAGCAAGTGTCCACGTGGCACTTGCAAATACTCTTTACGAACTCGCACTCGTATCTGTCCATAAACAAAACATGGCAAATGACGGCAGCAGATAAAACAACAGAAACAGTAAAGGCAACAGGAACAACAAGCTGAAACTGGAGCAACGACTGGCTGAAGCAATAACAGCAGCAGGAATGTGGCACAGAAAATGGACTCGTGCCGCCACCGAGCTGGTGCAACAAAAGGAAGTTAAAGGTGATGGCCCCCATCTGCCATTTCACAGGTCGCCAAAAAGTATGCAACAAAAGATGAAGCAGCGGAAAAGGCGGAAAAAACAGCGGCATATGCATACACACACATTTACACTCCCACTCACACAGATGACAATCATTCATGCCGATGACCTCAGTCTCAGTCTCCTTCCAAGTTCTTCCTCGTCGCCGGTCGTCAGTCGTCTCTCAGCCCCTTTTTGCCCATTCTCCAGTCTTGGGGCGGCAACTTTCTCCTTGCAGTTCCCATCGAAGTGCCATGTACCATGTTTGTGTGTGTGTGGCGGCTGCATCTTTTTGCTTTCGTTTTAGAAAGCCACGACTCGCAACTCGCACGACATTCACAAACAGCGCTGGCTAAAAAGAAACTGCAACGAAGCAAGGACGAATTTTTTGGCAATTTTTTCGCATGTCCTTGCGCGTGTGTGTACCTACTGGTACTGTGTATCTGTGTGTGTTTTGCTTTTACTTTGCTTTTTGCCGCTTATTGTTGCTGTTGCTTTTTGCAAACAAATTTTTCCTTTTTGATCACGGATTGCGGATTTCGAGTGGCAAATGGCAGATGGTGAATGGTGAAGGTTGGATGGTGGATGCCGTATGGCCGATGGTGGTTTACGGGTCGCATACTCGTTACGATTACGGCCACGGCTACGCCGATTCTTTACTACTTTTTGGCCACATGCATTGACTAGCGCTCTGTCTGTGGGGCACCAAAAGGATGGCGTGATTGCAAAAGGACGTCAACGAACATCGCTCTGCCCAGCACAATAAGAACTCAACTTGAAGCCTCCAAACAGGTGGCTGTTGTCGGCAGCAGCAGCAGCTACAAAACAACATCAGTAACACCATCACAGCAACAACAACATGCAAATTACGATCAAACAAATGTGGGGCACTTGCAAACGAAGGAGAAGGAGAATGAGCAACAGAAACGGAAACTGATTCTGACAGAGACCCGATAAATTATAGAGTCAACTTGGAATTGGACCTTGAGTAGACGGAAGAAATGAAAGCATCTCTGGGTGCGTATTCTCCATACCCATTACACTGCGGATTCCCAATGTTTCTTAATACGTGATAAAAATCAATGTAGCCAATAAACTACAGGCTCTCTTACACTCTCTTTGAAATGCTCAACAGGCTGATGTTCTCGTGGCTGATGTTCTTGTTACTGCAAGGGACTGACAGAGGCGTAGATTATATCAATGTAATAGTAATGCCGACTCAATGTTGTGGATTCGCTGGATTCTTGAGTGATACTCGGCTCATCGAATGGCTTAACAAACACAGACACAGACTCATTCACATAGAAAGTGGAAAATTCAACTAGAAGGAGGAAATAAGAACTGGTACATGGGATATGAGATCTTAAATAAGGCTCATGTGTCTTTAAATATGCACATGCCTTATCGAGTTGTCTATTCTCTCTCTTTCTGTATTTTATATATTTAACTAACTAACTTTATATATTCTAACTAACACTAATTACATTAATGTTTAATATATTTTTGATAAGCTGCTTCAATTTTCTTGGGAGCTTAGTTGAATGTAGATTTCTTTGTATAGTTGTGTAGTTGGCTCATTATTATATATACTCTTTACATTTTTGTATTTGGCATGTAATTTTGTTGCTGTATTGATTATGTTGTTTTTCTTATACATCAATTAACTTCATCAATAATTACTATATGCTTAGTACAACAAATGAAGAAAGGATAAGCATCCTATACGTAAATATTCGAAGGTTTCAAATTTAAAAGTGTCTTCTTGTAGTTGGGTAGTTATCTCTTGCCAATGTATTCATCATATATTTTTGTGAAATTTAGTGATTTTGCTATATTTAACATATTTTTTAAACTACATAATATATTATTAATATGGTGAATAAAGAGTGCTAGCTGTAAAGGTCATGCATTTGATTAGTACAGAGTCTTTTCTCCTTGTTGGTTTAAGTTGCCTTATGAAGTGTTCTTAAGCAAGTGCAGCGCATTGTGTTCCCACTTGTCACATGTGCGTGCAGCAAGTGAATGGCGTTGTGTGAGATAAGCATGCTTCATGCTAAAAGCAGATGCAGATACTCGAGGTTGTACCCAAAGTCGATGTTGATGTCCTTGCTCTTGCTTCTCTCGCAGCCACAGCACAGCACCTTCAAGAGCGAGCAGCTGAACAAAGGGCGCCGAAAAAATCGAGCAGACAAATCCTGGTTTGTAAGCCAATTTGCACTTAGGCTTATCTAATGTCATATCATTTGTATAATGTTGTGTTTGGCCTGATACTTGATACCAACTGTAGTATTGGCTCGAATTGCCCCGTTCCCTCTGTCGCTGTTTTCTCTTTTTTTGCACTATGTATGCGTGTGTGCGGCCTAATCCTCCGGGGTTCATTTCTAAGCTCATTTATGTTTATCACAAATGCGTGCCAAAGTGTGTCGTTATTCTTCTTCATCTTCTCCGTCTTCTTCTTCTACTTTGGCGCGAACAAAAACATTTCAAATATTCTCAAAAAAACATCACATCCTCCTCGCATACACAAAAACACACACACACACTGAGAAATGTGGCAATAACACAAAAGCACTTGCTACACTCGCGCTCCGCGTATGGTAATGCATATATGGGGCATCTATAGAGTGTGCGTGTGTTTGACTTGGGGCATGAGCAGAGGGCGTGGTAGAGTTGTTGTTGTTGGCCACAGGGGGGGGGGGGTGTCTGCGCTCAACTAGTCGGAGCATGTTCTGGCTGTAGAAATTCATCTAACGGCTGTAACAGGTAATTGAACTTGGGTTATATGGCCCACGGAATGGCGAAGCTTCGCCCCTCCCCTTTCCCCTTCGCATGGCGAATGGCAAATGGAATTGAATGGCGCCTGTGTGCCAAATGTGACCTCCCTTTGCCCCGCCCCCGCCGCAGTACGGCCATAGATAGCAAATGCGTGCGAACTACATAATGTGGACATAAAAAGGATTTGGCAACAACGACACCAACAGCCAACGCATGTGGTGAGCGTGGTAACTGCGAGTGTACCAAGGACGATTGCAGAGAGTACTCAATTTCCAAGTAACATTCTCCTGAAAGTTGTGAATTGAATGCCATAGTTTCACACACACACACACACACACATACTAACACCCACACTCGTAAACGCGACTGTATTAGAGTGTGGGCTTAAATGTGTATGTATATGTTGATGTGGAAGTGGGAGTGTTGGAATGCGTATGCGTAATGCGTGGTAACTGTTGAATAATTCATGACCAACTGGAGATTTGTGCAGATGCTGCATGCAGATCCAGCTGCCCAAATGGTGCTCAGATGCTTGCTAAGCGCATTTGATGCCGATTTGTGGGCAACATAACTGTAAATCGGGTATGTAAACAATACACATAAGAGCACTCGCATATCCCTCCATTCAAATGTGAATGTCGAACTGAGAATGGAGAAAGCGAAATGGAATGCATATTTGAGCATATTATGCGTACATTGAAATGCATTGTTGTCCGAATGAGCTTGCTATCTTTATGCATATGTATGGCCAGCTAAATTGCAAATGAGTTGGCGATTCAGCGCTCTATTAACATTCTTACACTCTCACTGACGACTTGTAGCTAGTTTGGTTACTGTCTGCTGCAAGCTATGCGCCTGATAGTCTCCACAACGCGTTCAGTTGTAGTCCATGTGGATGGTGGAAGGTTGGATGGTCATAGGTACCGAGTGATAGCTGAGTTCGGGACACGAGTTGCTTATGGGGTGCAGACTGTATACAGCCCTGCCACTACAGCTAGAGAACAAGCCTTTTGGCTCGGACTTGTTGCAGTTGTTGATATCGTTTGAAAGCTTATTTCTTTTGTGTGCAAATGCAGCTGCAATCCCAATTCCCACTTTTTATCCTTGTCCTGTCCTGTCCATGACCAACAGGTGGCGTCCAAGCTCCTGGCCGGCACGCAGATTCAGAAAAAGCCACCACAGCTACCCAACACAACTCACTCCATTCTTCAAACCCGTGCAACCAATGCAAACCAACACGACCCATCCAGACCCGACTTTACTCGACTGCACTCACACCTACACGCAGAACACTTTGAAGGACGTTCAGTTTCTTTTCTTTTGTAGTGTAACTTTTTGTGATGACTGCACATTTGGCCTGCTCCTTTTTGGCAACGCCGCAATGCCGCATGTTTTCCTCTTTTTCTTTTGCTGGTCTCCTCTCCCTCGTCCCCCTTATCCTCTTGTTGTGGCAGGTGAATCGCGTATATGTTTGATATGGTGGCTTTAAGAAAGGGTGCATTGATTCATTTTCTGCTTTTTGGATGACATTGAATTCGTTGACGAATTTTAACACTTTTGTTAGCTCGGCCATTTCCTCTTTTTGCGAGCATTGAACGAATACTATGAGGTTTTCTTTTAAACTTTCTACTCTGCAATTGTAACTGATGTCAGTAATTCTGAAATGTTATTACTTCAATTCCAGGATGATAACAACCGGTCGAATTTAATATAAAGGCACTGTTTAAGACCTGGATTCACTTCCATGACGAAATAAAAAAAAAATATACACTGGACTACAAATTCTGTTAGTAATGATCAAGTAAGTTAATCATGCACAAATATGATTAATCAATAACAAATAAAGCGGCTAAAACAAATATGACTTTCTTAAATCTGGCTGTAAAAAGTAAAGTTCAGTTCTAGATATGTTGCGTCTTATAATGGAATAAATATAAAACGAATGCGCGATTACAAAAAAAATTGCTTGAATGCCAATCGATAGTAGTCTTATCCTGACTATGAATATTCATACATATGATATAGTAGTAAATATATAAAAGAAAGGAAAGCAAAGAGACAAAAAGGAAAGGAATGGAAGGAAGAAAAGGAGATGACAAGGAAAGAGGTCAGGAAATCTAAGTTAAACATGCCGAAATCACAAATTCAAGGATATTTTGTTAACTACAGGGACAATTTAAATGTCCTTTGCCATATCCTGTCGCATCGTTACTAGTCGCATGTCTATTTTTCAGATAAAATTAGCTATATCTCGGTCATCTTGTCGCATTTTCAAAGGACATGTCTTGCTAGGATCGCAAGGACCAAATCTATCGATCTGCATCAAATTAATATGGGATCATCTAAGGATCCAACACTTGTAATTTTTCGGTCCGGAAATCTAAGTTAAACATGCCGAAATCACAAATTCAAAGATATCTCGAGAAATACAATGACGATTTGAATGTTCTTTGGCAGGATCGTAGTCCTTGCAAATTCGCATCGTTTGACATGCGACTCGTAAGGGTCCGACAGGATATGACCGAGATATACGGTATTTTCTGTTTGAAAAAATGTCCTCGTAACTTTTTTGTTCGCAGGATATTAGTCCTTTTTGGGATGCCAATCGGTTTGTTTTGTTTGCAGCTACGCTTGTGCCAAAGGACATCCCGATCGTCCTTCAAATGGCCGAGATACGACGGATTTTCCGACATTTTGCCATTTTTCCTATGCAATCCCCTTGAAAAAATTTTAAGGCCAATTTTTCAGATAAAATTAGCTATATCTCGACCATATCTTGTCGCATTTTCAAAAGAAATTTCTAGCTAGGATCGCAAGGACCAAATCTATCGATCTGCATCAAATTAATATGGGATCATCTAAGGATCCAACACTTGTAATTTTTCGGTCCGGAAATCTAAGTTAAACATGCCGAAATCACAAATTCAAGAATATCTCGAAAACTACAATGACGATTTGAATGTCCTTTGGCAGGATCGTAGTCCTTGCAAATTCGCATCGTTTGACATGCGACTCGTAAGGGTCCGATAGGATATGGCCGAGATATACGGTATTTTCTGTTTGAAAAATGTCCTCGTAACTTCTTTGTTCGCAGGATATTCGTCCTTTTTGGGATGCCAATCGGTTTGTATCGTTTACAGCTATGCTTGTGCCAAAGGACATCCCGATCGTCCTTCAAATTGCCGAGATACGGCGGATTTTCCGACATTTTGCCATTTTTCCTATGCAATCCCCTTGAAAAAATTTTAAGGCCAATTTTTCAGATAAAATTAGCTATATCTCGACCATATCTTGTCGCATTTTCAAAAGACATTTCTAGCTAGGATCGCAAGGACCAAATCTATCGATCTGCATCAAATTAATATGGGGTCATCTAAGGATCTAACACTTGTAATTTTTCGGTCCGGAAATCTAAGTTAAACATGCCGAAATCACAAATTCAAGAATATCTCGAAAACTACAATGACGATTTGAACGCCCTTTGGTAGGATCGTAGTCCTTGCAAATTCGCATCGTTTGACATGCGACTCGTAAGGGTCCGACAGGATATGGCCGAGATATACGGTATTTTCTGTTTGAAAAAATGTCCTCGTAACTTCTTTGTTCGCAGGATATTCGTCCTTTTTGGGATGCCAATCGGTTTGTATCGTTTACAGCTATGCTTGTGCCAAAGGACATCCCGATCGTCCTTCAAATTGCCGAGATACGGCGGATTTTCCGACTTTTTGCCATTTTTCCTATGCAATCCCCTTGAAAAAATTTTAAGGCCAATTTTTCAGATAAAATTAGCTATATCTCGACCATATCTTGTCGCATTTTCAAAAGACATTTCTAGCTAGGATCGCAAGGACCAAATCTATCGATCTGCATCAAATTAATATGGGGTCATCTAAGGATCTAACACTTGTAATTTTTCGGTCCGGAAATCTAAGTTAAACATGCCGAAATCACAAATTCAAGGATATCTCGAGAAATACAATGACGATTTGAATGTTCTTTGGCAGGATCGTAGTCCTTGCAAATTCGCATCGTTTGACATGCGACTCGTAAGGGTCCGACAGGATATGACCGAGATATACGGTATTTTCTGTTTGAAAAAATGTCCTCGTAACTTTTTTGTTCGCAGGATATTAGTCCTTTTTGGGATGCCAATCGGTTTGTTTTGTTTGCAGCTACGCTTGTGCCAAAGGACATCCCGATCGTCCTTCAAATGGCCGAGATACGGCGAATTTTCCGACTTTTTGCCATTTTTCCTATGCAATCCCCTTGAAAAAATTTTAAGGCCAATTTTTCAGATAAAATTAGCTATATCTCGACCATATCTTGTCGCATTTTCAAAGGACATGTCTTGCTAGGATCGCAAGGACCAAATCTATCGATCTGCATCAAATTAATATGGGGTCATCTAAGGATCTAACACTTGTAATTTTTCGGTCCGGAAATCTAAGTTAAACATGCCGAAATCACAAATTCAAAGATATCTCGAGAAATACAATGACGATTTGAATGTCCTTTGGCAGGATCGTAGTCCTTGCAAATCCGCATCGTTTGACATGCGATTCGTAAGGATGCGACAGGATATGGCCGAGATGTATGGTATTTTCTGTTAAAAAAAAATGTCCTCGTAACTTTTTTGTTCGTAGGATATTCGTCCTTTTTGGAATGCCAATCGGTTTGTATCGTTTACAGCTATGCTTGTGCCAAAGGACATCCCGATCGTCCTTCAAATGGCCGAGATACGGCGAATTTTCCGACTTTTTGACATTTTTCCTATGCAATCCCCTTGAAAAAATTTTAAGGCCAATTTTTCAGATAAAATTAGCTATATCTCGACCATATCTTGTCGCATTTTCAAAGGACACGTCTTGCTAGGATCGCAAGGACCAAATCTATCGATCTGCATCAAATTAATATGGGGTCATCTAAGGATCTAACACTTGTAATTTTTCGGTCCGGAAATCTAAGTTAAACATGCCGAAATCACAAATTCAAAGATATCTTGAGAAATACAATGACGATTTGAATGTCCTTTGGCAGGATCGTAGTCCTTGCAAATCCGCATCGTTTGACGTGCGATACGGCGGATTTTCCGACTTTTTGCCATTTTTCCTATGCAATCCCCTTGAAAAAATTTTAAGGCCAATTTTTCAGATAAAATTAGCTATATCTCGACCATATCTTGTCGCATTTTCAAAGGACATGTCTTGCTAGGATCGCAAGGACCAAATCTATCGATCTGCATCAAATTAATATGGGGTCATCTAAGGATCTAACACTTGTAATTTTTCGGTCCGGAAATCTAAGTTAAACATGCCGAAATCACAAATTCAAAGATATCTCGAGAAATACAATGACGATTTGAATGTCCTTTGGCAGGATCGTAGTCCTTGCAAATCCGCATCGTTTGACGTGCGATACGGCGGATTTTCCGACTTTTTGCCATTTTTCCTATGCAATCCCCTTGAAAAAATTTTAAGGCCAATTTTTCAGATAAAATTAGCTATATCTCGACCATATCTTGTCGCATTTTCTAAAGACATTTCTATCTAGGATCGCAAGGACCAAATCTATCGATCTGCATCAAATTAATATGGGGTCATCTAAGGATCCAACTCTTGTAATTTTTCGGTCCGGAAATCTAATTTAAACATGCCGAAATCACAAATTCAAGAATATCTCGAAAACTACAATGACGATTTGAATGTCCTTTGGCAGGATCGTAGTCCTTGCAAATTCGCATCGTTTGACATGCGACTCGTAAGGGTCCGACAGGATATGGCCGAGATATACGGTATTTTCTGTTTGAAAAAATGTCCTCGTAACTTTTTTGTTCGCAGGATATTCGTCCTTTTTTGGGATGCCAATCGGTTTGTATCGTTTACAGCTATGCTTGTGCCAAAGGACATCCCGATCGTCCTTCAAATGGCCGAGATACGGCGGATTTTCCGACTTTTTGCCATTTTTCCTATGCAATCCCCTTGAAAAAATTTTAAGGCCAATTTTTCAGATAAAATTAGCTATATCTCGACCATATCTTGTCGCATTTTCAAAAGACATTTCTAGCTAGGATCGCAAGGACCAAATCTATCGATCTGCATCAAATTAATATGGGGTCATCTAAGGATCCAACACTTGTAATTTTTCGGTCCGGAAATCTAATTTAAACATGCCGAAATCACAAATTCAAGAATATCTCGAAAACTACAATGACGATTTGAATGTCCTTTGGCAGGATCGTAGTCCTTGCAAATTCGCATCGTTTGACATGCGACTCGTAAGGGTCCGACAGTATATGGCCGAGATATACGGTATTTTCTGTTTGAAAAAATGTCCTCGTAACTTTTTCGTTCGCAGGATATTCGTCCTTTTTGGGATGCCAATCGGTTTGTTTTATTTGCAGCTACGCTTGTGCCAAAGGACATCCCGATCGTCCTTCAAATGGCCGAGATACGGCGGATTTTCCGACTTTTTGCCATTTTTCCTATGCAATCCCCTTGAAAAAATTTTAAGGCCAATTTTTCAGATAAAATTAGCTATATCTCGACCATATCTTGTCGCATTTTCAAAAGACATTTCTAGCTAGGATCGCAAGGACCAAATCTATCGATCTGCATTAAATTAATATGGGATCATCTAAGGATCCAACACTTGTAATTTTTCGGTCCGGAAATCTAAGTTAAACATGCCGAAATCACAAATTCAAAGATATCTCGAGAAATACAATGACGATTGGAATGTCCTTTGGCAGGATCGTAGTCCTTGCAAATCCGCATCGTTTGACATGCGATTCGTAAGGGTCCGACAGGATATGGCCGAGATATACGGTATTTTCTGTTTGAAAAAATGTCCTCGTAACTTCTTTGTCCGCAGGATATTCGTCCTTTTTGGGATGCCAATCGGTTTGTTTTATTTGCAGCTACGCTTGTGCCAAAGGACATCCCGATCGTCCTTCAAATGGCCGAGATACGGCGGATTTTCCGACATTTTGCCATTTTTCCTATGCAATCCCCTTGAAAAAATTTTAAGGCCAATTTTTCAGATAAAATTAGCTATATCTCGACCATATCTTGTCGCATTTTCAAAAGACATGTCTTGCTAGGATCGCAAGGACCAAATCTATCGATCTGCATCAAATTAATATGGGGTCATCTAAGGATTCAACACTTGTAACTTTTCGGTCCAGAAATCTAAGTTAAACATGCCGAAATCACAAATTCAAAGATATCTCGAGAAATACAATGACGATTTGAATGTCCTTTGGCAGGATCGTAGTCCTTGCAAATCCGCATCGTTTGACATGCGATTCGTAAGGATGCGACAGGATATGGCCGAGATGTATGGTATTTTCTGTTTGAAACAATGTCGTCGTAACTTTTTTGTTCGCAGGATATTCGTCCTTTTTGGGATGCCAATCGGTTTGTTTTATTTGCAGCTACGCTTGTGCCAAAGGACATCCCGATCGTCCTTCAAATGGCCGAGATACGGCGGATTTTCCGACTTTTTGCCATTTTTCCTATGCAATCCCCTTGAAAAAATTTTAAGGCCAATTTTTCAGATAAAATTAGCTATATCTCGACCATATCTTGTCGCATTTTCAAAAGACATTTCTAGCTAGGATCGCAAGGACCAAATCTATCGATCTGCATTAAATTAATATGGGATCATCTAAGGATCCAACACTTGTAATTTTTCGGTCCGGAAATCTAAGTTAAACATGCCGAAATCACAAATTCAAAGATATCTCGAGAAATACAATGACGATTGGAATGTCCTTTGGCAGGATCGTAGTCCTTGCAAATCCGCATCGTTTGACATGCGATTCGTAAGGGTCCGACAGGATATGGCCGAGATATACGGTATTTTCTGTTTGAAAAAATGTCCTCGTAACTTCTTTGTCCGCAGGATATTCGTCCTTTTTGGGATGCCAATCGGTTTGTTTTATTTGCAGCTACGCTTGTGCCAAAGGACATCCCGATCGTCCTTCAAATGGCCGAGATACGGCGGATTTTCCGACATTTTGCCATTTTTCCTATGCAATCCCCTTGAAAAATTTTAAGGCCAATTTTTCAGATAAAATTAGCTATATCTCGACCATATCTTGTCGCATTTTCAAAAGACATTTCTAGCTAGGATCGCAAGGACCAAATCTATCGATCTGCATCAAATTAATATGGGGTCATCTAAGGATCCAACACTTGTAATTTTTCGGTCCGGAAATCTAAGTTATACATGCCGAAATCACAAATTCAAGAATATCTCGAAAACTACAATGACGATTTGAATGTCCTTTGTCAGGATCGTAGTCCTTGCAAATTCGCATCGTTTGACATGCGACTCGTAAGGGTCCGACAGGATATGGCCGAGATATACGGTATTTTCTGTTTGAAAAAATGTCCTCGTAACTTTTTTGTTCGCAGGATATTCGTCCTTTTTGGGATGCCAATCGGTTTGTTTTATTTGCAGCTACGCTTGTGCCAAAGGTTTGTATCGTTTACAGCTATGCTTGTGCCAAAGGACATCCCGATCGTCCTTCAAATGGCCGAGATACGGCGGATTTTCCGACTTTTTGCCATTTTTCCTATGCAATCCCCTTGAAAAAATTTTAAGGCCAATTTTTCAGATAAAATTAGCTATATCTCGACCATATCTTGTCGCATTTTCAAAAGACATTTCTAGCTAGGATCGCAAGGACCAAATCTATCGATCTGCATCAAATTAATATGGGGTCATCTAAGGATCCAACACTTGTAATTTTTCGGTCCGGAAATCTAATTTAAACATGCCGAAATCACAAATTCAAGAATATCTCAAAAACTACAATGACGATTTGAATGTCCTTTGGCAGGATCGTAGTCCTTGCAAATTCGCATCGTTTGACATGCGACTCGTAAGGGTCCGACAGGATATGGCCGAGATATACGGTATTTTCGGTTTGAAAAAATGTCCTCGTAACTTCTTTGTCCGCAGGATATTCGTCCTTTTTGGGATGCCAATCGGTTTGTATCGTTTACAGCTATGCTTGTGCCAAAGGACATCCCGATCGTTCTTCAAATGGCCGAGATACGGCGGATTTTCCGACATTTTGCCATTTTTCCTATGCAATCCCCTTGAAAAAATTTTAAGGCCAATTTTTCAGATCAAATTAGCTATATCTCGACCATATCTTGTCGCATTTTCAAAAGACATTTCTAGCTAGGATCGCAAGGACCAAATCTATCGATCTGCATCAAATTAATATGGGGTCATCTAAGGATCCAAGACTTGTAACTTTTCGGTCCAGAAATCTAAGTTAAACATGCCGAAATCACAAATTCAAGAATATCTCGAAAACTACAATGACGATTTGAATGTCCTTTGTCAGGATCGTAGTCCTTGCAAATCCGCATCGTTTGACATGCGATTCGTAAGGATGCGACAGGATATGGCCGAGATGTATGGTATTTTCTGTTTGAAACAATGTCGTCGTAACTTTTTTGTTCGCAGGATATTCGTCCTTTTTGGGATGCCAATCGGTTTGTATCGTTTACAGCTATGCTTGTGCCAAAGGACATCCCGATCGTCCTTCAAATGGCCGAGATACGGCGGATTTTCCGACTTTTTGCCATTTTTCCTATGCAATCCCCTTGAAAAATTTTAAGGCCAATTTTTCAGATAAAATTAGCTATATCTCGACCATATCTTGTCGCATTTTCAAAAGACATTTCTAGCTAGGATCGCAAGGACCAAATCTATCGATCTGCATCAAATTAATATGGGGTCATCTAAGGATCCAACACTTGTAATTTTTCGGTCCGGAAATCTAAGTTATACATGCCGAAATCACAAATTCAAGAATATCTCGAAAACTACAATGACGATTTGAATGTCCTTTGTCAGGATCGTAGTCCTTGCAAATTCGCATCGTTTGACATGCGACTCGTAAGGGTCCGACAGGATATGGCCGAGATATACGGTATTTTCTGTTTGAAAAAATGTCCTCGTAACTTTTTTGTTCGCAGGATATTCGTCCTTTTTGGGATGCCAATCGGTTTGTTTTATTTGCAGCTACGCTTGTGCCAAAGGACATCCCGATCGTCCTTCAAATGGCCGAGATACGGCGGATTTTCCGACTTTTTGCCATTTTTCCTATGCAATCCCCTTGAAAAAATTTTAAGGCCAATTTTTCAGATAAAATTAGCTATATCTCGACCATATCTTGTCGCATTTTCAAAAGACATGTCTTGCTAGGATCGCAAGGACCAAATCTATCGATCTGCATCAAATTAATATGGGGTCATCTAAGGATCCAAGACTTGCAACTTTTCGGTCCAGAAATCTAAGTTAAACATGCCGAAATCACAAATTCAAAGATATCTCGAGAAATACAATGACGATTTGAATGTCCTTTGGCAGGATCGTAGTCCTTGCAAATCCGCATCGTTTGACATGCGATTCGTAAGGATGCGACAGGATATGGCCGAGATGTATGGTATTTTCTGTTTGAAACAATGTCGTCGTAACTTTTTTGTTCGCAGGATATTCGTCCTTTTTGGGATGCCAATCGGTTTGTATCGTTTACAGCTATGCTTGTGCCAAAGGACATCCCGATCGTCCTTCAAATGGCCGAGATACGGCGGATTTTCCGACTTTTTGCCATTTTTCCTATGCAATCCCCTTGAAAAAATTTTAAGGCCAATTTTTCAGATAAAATTAGCTATATCTCGACCATATCTTGTCGCATTTTCAAAAGACATTTCTAGCTAGGATCGCAAGGACCAAATCTATCGATCTGCATCAAATTAATATGGGGTCATCTAAGGATCCAACACTTGTAATTTTTCGGTCCGGAAATCTAAGTTATACATGCCGAAATCACAAATTCAAGAATATCTCGAAAACTACAATGACGATTTGAATGTCCTTTGGCAGGATCGTAGTCCTTGCAAATTCGCATCGTTTGACATGCGACTCGTAAGGGTCCGACAGGATATGGCCGAGATATACGGTATTTTCTGTTTGAAAAAATGTCCTCGTAACTTTTTTGTTCGCAGGATATTCGTCCTTTTTGGGATGCCAATCGGTTTGTTTTATTTGCAGCTACGCTTGTGCCAAAGGTTTGTATCGTTTACAGCTATGCTTGTGCCAAAGGACATCCCGATCGTCCTTCAAATGGCCGAGATACGGCGGATTTTCCGACTTTTTGCCATTTTTCCTATGCAATCCCCTTGAAAAAATTTTAAGGCCAATTTTTCAGATAAAATTAGCTATATCTCGACCATATCTTGTCGCATTTTCAAAAGACATTTCTAGCTAGGATCGCAAGGACCAAATCTATCGATCTGCATCAAATTAATATGGGGTCATCTAAGGATCCAACACTTGTAATTTTTCGGTCCGGAAATCTAAGTTATACATGCCGAAATCACAAATTCAAGAATATCTCGAAAACTACAATGACGATTTGAATGTCCTTTGTCAGGATCGTAGTCCTTGCAAATTCGCATCGTTTGACATGCGACTCGTAAGGGTCCGACAGGATATGGCCGAGATATACGGTATTTTCTGTTTGAAAAAATGTCCTCGTAACTTTTTTGTTCGCAGGATATTCGTCCTTTTTGGGATGCCAATCGGTTTGTTTTATTTGCAGCTACGCTTGTGCCAAAGGACATCCCGATCGTCCTTCAAATGGCCGAGATACGGCGGATTTTCCGACTTTTTGCCATTTTTCCTATGCAATCCCCTTGAAAAATTTTAAGGCCAATTTTTCAGATAAAATTAGCTATATCTCGACCATATCTTGTCGCATTTTCAAAAGACATGTCTTGCTAGGATCGCAAGGACCAAATCTATCGATCTGCATCAAATTAATATGGGGTCATCTAAGGATCCAAGACTTGTAACTTTTCGGTCCAGAAATCTAAGTTAAACATGCCGAAATCACAAATTCAAAGATATCTCGAGAAATACAATGACGATTTGAATGTCCTTTGGCAGGATCGTAGTCCTTGCAAATCCGCATCGTTTGACATGCGATTCGTAAGGATGCGACAGGATATGGCCGAGATGTATGGTATTTTCTGTTTGAAACAATGTCGTCGTAACTTTTTTGTTCGCAGGATATTCGTCCTTTTTGGGATGCCAATCGGTTTGTATCGTTTACAGCTATGCTTGTGCCAAAGGACATCCCGATCGTCCTTCAAATGGCCGAGATACGGCGGATTTTCCGACTTTTTGCCATTTTTCCTATGCAATCCCCTTGAAAAAATTTTAAGGCCAATTTTTCAGATAAAATTAGCTATATCTCGACCATATCTTGTCGCATTTTCAAAAGACATTTCTAGCTAGGATCGCAAGGACCAAATCTATCGATCTGCATCAAATTAATATGGGGTCATCTAAGGATCCAACACTTGTAATTTTTCGGTCCGGAAATCTAAGTTATACATGCCGAAATCACAAATTCAAGAATATCTCGAAAACTACAATGACGATTTGAATGTCCTTTGTCAGGATCGTAGTCCTTGCAAATTCGCATCGTTTGACATGCGACTCGTAAGGGTCCGACAGGATATGGCCGAGATATACGGTATTTTCTGTTTGAAAAAATGTCCTCGTAACTTTTTTGTTCGCAGGATATTCGTCCTTTTTGGGATGCCAATCGGTTTGTTTTATTTGCAGCTACGCTTGTGCCAAAGGTTTGTATCGTTTACAGCTATGCTTGTGCCAAAGGACATCCCGATCGTCCTTCAAATGGCCGAGATACGGCGGATTTTCCGACTTTTTGCCATTTTTCCTATGCAATCCCCTTGAAAAATTTTAAGGCCAATTTTTCAGATAAAATTAGCTATATCTCGACCATATCTTGTCGCATTTTCAAAAGACATTTCTAGCTAGGATCGCAAGGACCAAATCTATCGATCTGCATCAAATTAATATGGGGTCATCTAAGGATCCAACACTTGTAATTTTTCGGTCCGGAAATCTAATTTAAACATGCCGAAATCACAAATTCAAGAATATCTCGAAAACTACAATGACGATTTGAATGTCCTTTGGCAGGATCGTAGTCCTTGCAAATTCGCATCGTTTGACATGCGACTCGTAAGGGTCCGACAGGATATGGCCGAGATATACGGTATTTTCTGTTTGAAAAATGTCCTCGTAACTTTTTGTTCGCAGGATATTCGTCCTTTTTGGGATGCCAATCGGTTTGTATCGTTTACAGCTATGCTTGTGCCAAAGGACATCCCGATCGTCCTTCAAATGGCCGAGATACGGCGGATTTTCCGACCTTTTTGCCATTTTTCCTATGCAATCCCCTTGAAAAAATTTTAAGGCCAATTTTTCAGATAAAATTAGCTATATCTCGACCATATCTTGTCGCATTTTCAAAAGACATTTCTAGCTAGGATCGCAAGGACCAAATCTATCGATCTGCATCAAATTAATATGGGGTCATCTAAGGATCCAACACTTGTAATTTTTCGGTCCGGAAATCTAAGTTATACATGCCGAAATCACAAATTCAAGAATATCTCGAAAACTACAATGACGATTTGAATGTCCTTTGTCAGGATCGTAGTCCTTGCAAATTCGCATCGTTTGACATGCGACTCGTAAGGGTCCGACAGGATATGGCCGAGATATACGGTATTTTCTGTTTGAAAAAATGTCCTCGTAACTTTTTTGTTCGCAGGATATTCGTCCTTTTTGGGATGCCAATCGGTTTGTATCGTTTACAGCTATGCTTGTGCCAAAGGACATCCCGATCGTCCTTCAAATGGCCGAGATACGGCGGATTTTCCGACTTTTTGCCATTTTTCCTATGCAATCCCCTTGAAAAATTTTAAGGCCAATTTTTCAGATAAAATTAGCTATATCTCGACCATATCTTGTCGCATTTTCAAAAGACATTTCTAGCTAGGATCGCAAGGACCAAATCACTTGTAATTTTTCGGTCCGGAAATCTAAGTTAAACATGCCGAAATCACAAATTCAAGAATATCTCGAAAACTACAATGACGATTTGAATGTTCTTTGGCAGGATCGTAGTCCTTGCAAATTCGCATCGTTTGACATGCGATTCGTAAGGATGCGACAGGATATGGCCGAGATATACGGTATTTTCTGTTTGAAAAAATGTCCTCGTAACTTTTTTGTTCGCAGGATATTCGTCCTTTTTGGGATGCCAATCGGTTTGTTTTATTTGCAGCTACGCTTGTGCCAAAGGTTTGTATCGTTTACAGCTATGCTTGTGCCAAAGGACATCCCGATCGTCCTTCAAATGGCCGAGATACGGCGGATTTTCCGACTTTTTGCCATTTTTCCTATGCAATCCCCTTGAAAAAATTTTAAGGCCAATTTTTCAGATAAAATTAGCTATATCTCGACCATATCTTGTCGCATTTTCAAAAGACATTTCTAGCTAGGATCGCAAGGACCAAATCTATCGATCTGCATCAAATTAATATGGGATCATCTAAGGATCCAACACTTGTAATTTTTCGGTCCGGAAATCTAAGTTAAACATGCCGAAATCACAAATTCAAAGATATCTCGAGAAATACAATGACGATTTGAATGTCCTTTGGCAGGATCGTAGTCCTTGCAAATCCGCATCGTTTGACATGCGATTCGTAAGGATGCGCCAGGATATGGCCGAGATGTATGGTATTTTCTGTTTGAAACAATGTCGTCGTAACTTTTTTGTTCGCAGGATATTCGTCCTTTTTGGGATGCCAATCGGTTTGTATCGTTTACAGCTATGCTTGTGCCAAAGGACATCCCGATCGTCCTTCAAATGGCCGAGATACGGCGGATTTTCCGACTTTTTGCCATTTTTCCTATGCAATCCCCTTGAAAAAATTTTAAGGCCAATTTTTCAGATAAAATTAGCTATATCTCGACCATATCTTGTCGCATTTTCAAAAGACATTTCTAGCTAGGATCGCAAGGACCAAATCTATCGATCTGCATCAAATTAATATGGGGTCATCTAAGGATCCAACACTTGTAATTTTTCGGTCCGGAAATCTAAGTTATACATGCCGAAATCACAAATTCAAGAATATCTCGAAAACTACAATGACGATTTGAATGTCCTTTGGCAGGATCGTAGTCCTTGCAAATTCGCATCGTTTGACATGCGACTCGTAAGGGTCCGACAGGATATGGCCGAGATATACGGTATTTTCTGTTTGAAAAAATGTCCTCGTAACTTTTTTGTTCGCAGGATATTCGTCCTTTTTGGGATGCCAATCGGTTTGTTTTATTTGCAGCTACGCTTGTGCCAAAGGACATTCCGATCTGCCTTCAAATGGCCGAGATACGGCGGATTTTCCGACTTTTTGCCATTTTTCCTATGCAATCCCCTTGAAAAAATTTTAAGGCCAATTTTTCAGATAAAATTAGCTATATCTCGACCATATCTTGTCGCATTTTCAAAAGACATGTCTTGCTAGGATCGCAAGGACCAAATCTATCGATCTGCATCAAATTAATATGGGATCATCTAAGGATCCAACACTTGTAATTTTTCGGTCCGGAAATCTAAGTTAAACATGCCGAAATCACAAATTCAAGAATATCTCGAAAACTACAATGACGATTTGAATGTCCTTTGGCAGGATCGTAGTCCTTGCAAATTCGCATCGTTTGACATGCGATTCGTAAGGATGCGACAGGATATGGCCGAGATGTATGGTATTTTCTTTTTGAAAAAATGTCCTCGTAACTTTTTGCTCGCAGGATATTCGTCCTTTTTGGGATGCCAATCGGTTTGTATCGTTTACAGCTATGCTTGTGCCAAAGGACATCCCGATCGTCCTTCAAATGGCCGAGATACGGCGGATTTTCCGACATTTTGCCATTTTTCCTATGCAATCCCCTTGAAAAAATTTTAAGGCCAATTTTTCAGATAAAATTAGCTATATCTCGACCATATCTTGTCGCATTTTCAAAAGACATTTCTAGCTAGGATCGCAAGGACCAAATCTATCGATCTGCATCAAATTAATATGGGGTCATCTAAGGATCCGACACTTGTAATTTTTCGGTCCGGAAATCTAAGTTAAACATGCCGAAATCACAAATTCAAGAATATCTCGAAAACTACAATGACGATTTGAATGTCCTTTGGCAGGATCGTAGTCCTTGCAAATTCGCATCGTTTGACATGCGACTCGTAAGGGTCCGACAGGATATGGCCGAGATATACGGTATTTTCTGTTTGAAAAAATGTCCTCGTAACTTTTTTGTCCGCAGGATATTCGTCCTTTTTGGGATGCCAATCGGTTTGTTTTATTTGCAGCTACGCTTGTGCCAAAGGACATCCCGATCGTCCTTCAAATGGCCGAGATACGGCGGATTTTCCGACTTTTTGCCATTTTTCCTATGCAATCCCCTTGAAAAAATTTTAAGCCAATTTTTCAGATAAAATTAGCTATATCTCGACCATATCTTGTCGCATTTTCAAAAGACATTTCTAGCTAGGATCGCAAGGACCAAATCTATCGATCTGCATCAAATTAATATGGGGTCATCTAAGGATCCAACACTTGTAATTTTTCGGTCCGGAAATCTAAGTTAAACATGCCGAAATCACAAATTCAAGAATATCTCGAAAACTACAATGACGATTTGAATGTCCTTTGGCAGGATCGTAGTCCTTGCAAATTCGCATCGTTTGACATGCGACTCGTAAGGGTCCGACATGATATGGCCGAGATATACGGTATTTTCTGTTTGAAAAAAATGTCCTCGTAACTTTTTTGTTCGCAGGATATTCGTCCTTTTTGGGATGCCAATCGGTTTGTTTTATTTGCAGCTACGCTTGTGCCAAAGGACATCCCGATCGTCCTTCAAATGGCCGAGATACGGCGGATTTTCCGACTTTTTGCCATTTTTCCTATGCAATCCCCTTGAAAAAATTTTAAGCCAATTTTTCAGATAAAATTAGCTATATCTCGACCATATCTTGTCGCATTTTCAAAAGACATTTCTAGCTAGGATCGCAAGGACCAAATCTATCGATCTGCATCAAATTAATATGGGGTCATCTAAGGATCCAAGATTTGTAACTTTTCGGTCCAGAAATCTAAATTAAACATGCCGAAATCACAAATTCAAAGATATCTCGAGAAATACAATGACGATTTGAATGTCCTTTGGCAGGATCGTAGTCCTTGCAAATTCGCATCGTTTGACATGCGACTCGTAAGGGTCCGACAGGATATGGCCGAGATATACGGTATTTTCTGTTTGAAAAAATGTCCTCGTAACTTTTTTGTTCGCAGGATATTCGTCCTTTTTGGGATGCCAATCGGTTTGTTTTATTTGCAGCTACGCTTGTGCCAAAGGACATCCCGATCGTCCTTCAAATGGCCGAGATACGGCGGATTTTCCGACTTTTTGCCATTTTTCCTATGCAATCCCCTTGAAAAAATTTTAAGGCCAATTTTTCAGATAAAATTAGCTATATCTCGACCATATCTTGTCGCATTTTCAAAAGACATGTCTTGCTAGGATCGCAAGGACCAAATCTATCGATCTGCATCAAATTAATATGGGGTCATCTAAGGATCCAAGACTTGTAATTTTTCGGTCCGGAAATCTAAGTTAAACATGCCGAAATCACAAATTCAAAGATATCTCGAGAAATACAATGACGATTTGAATGTCCTTTGGCAGGATCGTAGTCCTTGCAAATCCGCATCGTTTGACATGCGATTCGTAAGGATGCGACAGGATATGGCCGAGATGTATGGTATTTTCTGTTTGAAACAATGTCGTCGTAACTTTTTTGTTCGCAGGATATTCGTCCTTTTTGGGATGCCAATCGGTTTGTATCGTTTACAGCTATGCTTGTGCCAAAGGACATCCCGATCGTCCTTCAAATGGCCGAGATACGGCGGATTTTCCGACTTTTTGCCATTTTTCCTATGCAATCCCCTTGAAAAAATTTTAAGGCCAATTTTTCAGATAAAATTAGCTATATCTCGACCATATCTTGTCGCATTTTCAAAAGACATTTCTAGCTAGGATCGCAAGGACCAAATCTATCGATCTGCATCAAATTAATATGGGGTCATCTAAGGATCCAACACTTGTAATTTTTCGGTCCGGAAATCTAAGTTATACATGCCGAAATCACAAATTCAAGAATATCTCGAAAACTACAATGACGATTTGAATGTCCTTTGTCAGGATCGTAGTCCTTGCAAATTCGCATCGTTTGACATGCGACTCGTAAGGGTCCGACAGGATATGGCCGAGATATACGGTATTTTCTGTTTGAAAAAATGTCCTCGTAACTTTTTTGTTCGCAGGATATTCGTCCTTTTTGGGATGCCAATCGGTTTGTTTTATTTGCAGCTACGCTTGTGCCAAAGGTTTGTATCGTTTACAGCTATGCTTGTGCCAAAGGACATCCCGATCGTCCTTCAAATGGCCGAGATACGGCGGATTTTCCGACTTTTTGCCATTTTTCCTATGCAATCCCCTTGAAAAAATTTTAAGGCCAATTTTTCAGATAAAATTAGCTATATCTCGACCATATCTTGTCGCATTTTCAAAAGACATTTCTAGCTAGGATCGCAAGGACCAAATCTATCGATCTGCATCAAATTAATATGGGGTCATCTAAGGATCCAACACTTGTAATTTTTCGGTCCGGAAATCTAAGTTATACATGCCGAAATCACAAATTCAAGAATATCTCGAAAACTACAATGACGATTTGAATGTCCTTTGTCAGGATCGTAGTCCTTGCAAATTCGCATCGTTTGACATGCGACTCGTAAGGGTTCGACAGGATATGGCCGAGATATACGGTATTTTCTGTTTGAAAAAATGTCCTCGTAACTTTTTTGTTCGCAGGATATTCGTCCTTTTTGGGATGCCAATCGGTTTGTTTTATTTGCAGCTACGCTTGTGCCAAAGGACATCCCGATCGTCCTTCAAATGGCCGAGATACGGCGGATTTTCCGACTTTTTGCCATTTTTCCTATGCAATCCCCTTGAAAAAATTTTAAGGCCAATTTTTCAGATAAAATTAGCTATATCTCGACCATATCTTGTCGCATTTTCAAAAGACATGTCTTGCTAGGATCGCAAGGACCAAATCTATCGATCTGCATCAAATTAATATGGGGTCATCTAAGGATCCAAGACTTGTAACTTTTCGGTCCAGAAATCTAAGTTAAACATGCCGAAATCACAAATTCAAAGATATCTCGAGAAATACAATGACGATTTGAATGTCCTTTGGCAGGATCGTAGTCCTTGCAAATCCGCATCGTTTGACATGCGATTCGTAAGGATGCGACAGGATATGGCCGAGATGTATGGTATTTTCTGTTTGAAACAATGTCGTCGTAACTTTTTTGTTCGCAGGATATTCGTCCTTTTTGGGATGCCAATCGGTTTGTATCGTTTACAGCTATGCTTGTGCCAAAGGACATCCCGATCGTCCTTCAAATGGCCGAGATACGGCGGATTTTCCGACTTTTTGCCATTTTTCCTATGCAATCCCCTTGAAAAAATTTTAAGGCCAATTTTTCAGATAAAATTAGCTATATCTCGACCATATCTTGTCGCATTTTCAAAAGACATTTCTAGCTAGGATCGCAAGGACCAAATCTATCGATCTGCATCAAATTAATATGGGGTCATCTAAGGATCCAACACTTGTAATTTTTCGGTCCGGAAATCTAAGTTATACATGCCGAAATCACAAATTCAAGAATATCTCGAAAACTACAATGACGATTTGAATGTCCTTTGTCAGGATCGTAGTCCTTGCAAATTCGCATCGTTTGACATGCGACTCGTAAGGGTCCGACAGGATATGGCCGAGATATACGGTATTTTCTGTTTGAAAAAATGTCCTCGTAACTTTTTTGTTCGCAGGATATTCGTCCTTTTTGGGATGCCAATCGGTTTGTTTTATTTGCAGCTACGCTTGTGCCAAAGGTTTGTATCGTTTACAGCTATGCTTGTGCCAAAGGACATCCCGATCGTCCTTCAAATGGCCGAGATACGGCGGATTTTCCGACTTTTTGCCATTTTTCCTATGCAATCCCCTTGAAAAAATTTTAAGGCCAATTTTTCAGATAAAATTAGCTATATCTCGACCATATCTTGTCGCATTTTCAAAAGACATTTCTAGCTAGGATCGCAAGGACCAAATCTATCGATCTGCATCAAATTAATATGGGGTCATCTAAGGATCCAACACTTGTAATTTTTCGGTCCGGAAATCTAATTTAAACATGCCGAAATCACAAATTCAAGAATATCTCGAAAACTACAATGACGATTTGAATGTCCTTTGGCAGGATCGTAGTCCTTGCAAATTCGCATCGTTTGACATGCGACTCGTAAGGGTCCGACAGGATATGGCCGAGATATACGGTATTTTCTGTTTGAAAAAATGTCCTCGTAACTTTTTGTTCGCAGGATATTCGTCCTTTTTGGGATGCCAATCGGTTTGTATCGTTTACAGCTATGCTTGTGCCAAAGGACATCCCGATCGTCCTTCAAATGGCCGAGATACGGCGGATTTTCCGACTTTTTGCCATTTTTCCCCTTGAAAAAATTTTAAGGCCAATTTTTCAGATAAAATTAGCTATATCTCGACCATATCTTGTCGCATTTTCAAAAGACATTTCTAGCTAGGATCGCAAGGACCAAATCTATCGATCTGCATCAAATTAATATGGGGTCATCTAAGGATCCAACACTTGTAATTTTTCGGTCCGGAAATCTAAGTTATACATGCCGAAATCACAAATTCAAGAATATCTCGAAAACTACAATGACGATTTGAATGTCCTTTGTCAGGATCGTAGTCCTTGCAAATTCGCATCGTTTGACATGCGACTCGTAAGGGTCCGACAGGATATGGCCGAGATATACGGTATTTTCTGTTTGAAAAAATGTCCTCGTAACTTTTTTGTTCGCAGGATATTCGTCCTTTTTGGGATGCCAATCGGTTTGTATCGTTTACAGCTATGCTTGTGCCAAAGGACATCCCGATCGTCCTTCAAATGGCCGAGATACGGCGGATTTTCCGACTTTTTGCCATTTTTCCTATGCAATCCCCTTGAAAAATTTTAAGGCCAATTTTTCAGATAAAATTAGCTATATCTCGACCATATCTTGTCGCATTTTCAAAAGACATTTCTAGCTAGGATCGCAAGGACCAAATCACTTGTAATTTTTCGGTCCGGAAATCTAAGTTAAACATGCCGAAATCACAAATTCAAGAATATCTCGAAAACTACAATGACGATTTAAATGTTCTTTGGCAGGATCGTAGTCCTTGCAAATTCGCATCGTTTGACATGCGATTCGTAAGGATGCGACAGGATATGGCCGAGATATACGGTATTTTCTGTTTGAAAAAATGTCCTCGTAACTTTTTTGTTCGCAGGATATTCGTCCTTTTTGGGATGCCAATCGGTTTGTTTTATTTGCAGCTACGCTTGTGCCAAAGGTTTGTATCGTTTACAGCTATGCTTGTGCCAAAGGACATCCCGATCGTCCTTCAAATGGCCGAGATACGGCGGATTTTCCGACTTTTTGCCATTTTTCCTATGCAATCCCCTTGAAAAAATTTTAAGGCCAATTTTTCAGATAAAATTAGCTATATCTCGACCATATCTTGTCGCATTTTCAAAAGACATTTCTAGCTAGGATCGCAAGGACCAAATCTATCGATCTGCATCAAATTAATATGGGATCATCTAAGGATCCAACACTTGTAATTTTTCGGTCCGGAAATCTAAGTTAAACATGCCGAAATCACAAATTCAAAGATATCTCGAGAAATACAATGACGATTTGAATGTCCTTTGGCAGGATCGTAGTCCTTGCAAATCCGCATCGTTTGACATGCGATTCGTAAGGATGCGCCAGGATATGGCCGAGATGTATGGTATTTTCTGTTTGAAACAATGTCGTCGTAACTTTTTTGTTCGCAGGATATTCGTCCTTTTTGGGATGCCAATCGGTTTGTATCGTTTACAGCTATGCTTGTGCCAAAGGACATCCCGATCGTCCTTCAAATGGCCGAGATACGGCGGATTTTCCGACTTTTTGCCATTTTTCCTATGCAATCCCCTTGAAAAAATTTTAAGGCCAATTTTTCAGATAAAATTAGCTATATCTCGACCATATCTTGTCGCATTTTCAAAAGACATTTCTAGCTAGGATCGCAAGGACCAAATCTATCGATCTGCATCAAATTAATATGGGGTCATCTAAGGATCCAACACTTGTAATTTTTCGGTCCGGAAATCTAAGTTATACATGCCGAAATCACAAATTCAAGAATATCTCGAAAACTACAATGACGATTTGAATGTCCTTTGGCAGGATCGTAGTCCTTGCAAATTCGCATCGTTTGACATGCGACTCGTAAGGGTCCGACAGGATATGGCCGAGATATACGGTATTTTCTGTTTGAAAAAATGTCCTCGTAACTTTTTTGTTCGCAGGATATTCGTCCTTTTTGGGATGCCAATCGGTTTGTTTTATTTGCAGCTACGCTTGTGCCAAAGGACATTCCGATCTTCCTTCAAATGGCCGAGATACGGCGGATTTTCCGACTTTTTGCCATTTTTCCTATGCAATCCCCTTGAAAAAATTTTAAGGCCAATTTTTCAGATAAAATTAGCTATATCTCGACCATATCTTGTCGCATTTTCAAAAGACATGTCTTGCTAGGATCGCAAGGACCAAATCTATCGATCTGCATCAAATTAATATGGGATCATCTAAGGATCCAACACTTGTAATTTTTCGGTCCGGAAATCTAAGTTAAACATGCCGAAATCACAAATTCAAGAATATCTCGAAAACTACAATGACGATTTGAATGTCCTTTGGCAGGATCGTAGTCCTTGCAAATTCGCATCGTTTGACATGCGATTCGTAAGGATGCGACAGGATATGGCCGAGATGTATGGTATTTTCTTTTTGAAAAAATGTCCTCGTAACTTTTTGCTCGCAGGATATTCGTCCTTTTTGGGATGCCAATCGGTTTGTATCGTTTACAGCTATGCTTGTGCCAAAGGACATCCCGATCGTCCTTCAAATGGCCGAGATACGGCGGATTTTCCGACATTTTGCCATTTTTCCTATGCAATCCCCTTGAAAAAATTTTAAGGCCAATTTTTCAGATAAAATTAGCTATATCTCGACCATATCTTGTCGCATTTTCAAAAGACATTTCTAGCTAGGATCGCAAGGACCAAATCTATCGATCTGCATCAAATTAATATGGGGTCATCTAAGGATCCAACACTTGTAATTTTTCGGTCCGGAAATCTAAGTTATACATGCCGAAATCACAAATTCAAGAATATCTCGAAAACTACAATGACGATTTGAATGTCCTTTGGCAGGATCGTAGTCCTTGCAAATTCGCATCGTTTGACATGCGACTCGTAAGGGTCCGACAGGATATGGCCGAGATATACGGTATTTTCTGTTTGAAAAAATGTCCTCGTAACTTTTTTGTCCGCAGGATATTCGTCCTTTTTGGGATGCCAATCGGTTTGTTTTATTTGCAGCTACGCTTGTGCCAAAGGACATCCCGATCGTCCTTCAAATGGCCGAGATACGGCGGATTTTCCGACTTTTTGCCATTTTTCCTATGCAATCCCCTTGAAAAAATTTTAAGCCAATTTTTCAGATAAAATTAGCTATATCTCGACCATATCTTGTCGCATTTTCAAAAGACATTTCTAGCTAGGATCGCAAGGACCAAATCTATCGATCTGCATCAAATTAATATGGGGTCATCTAAGGATCCAACACTTGTAATTTTTCGGTCCGGAAATCTAAGTTAAACATGCCGAAATCACAAATTCAAGAATATCTCGAAAACTACAATGACGATTTGAATGTCCTTTGGCAGGATCGTAGTCCTTGCAAATTCGCATCGTTTGACATGCGACTCGTAAGGGTCCGACATGATATGGCCGAGATATACGGTATTTTCTGTTTGAAAAAATGTCCTCGTAACTTTTTTGTTCGCAGGATATTCGTCCTTTTTGGGATGCCAATCGGTTTGTTTTATTTGCAGCTACGCTTGTGCCAAAGGACATCCCGATCGTCCTTCAAATGGCCGAGATACGGCGGATTTTCCGACTTTTTGCCATTTTTCCTATGCAATCCCCTTGAAAAAATTTTAAGCCAATTTTTCAGATAAAATTAGCTATATCTCGACCATATCTTGTCGCATTTTCAAAAGACATTTCTAGCTAGGATCGCAAGGACCAAATCTATCGATCTGCATCAAATTAATATGGGGTCATCTAAGGATCCAAGATTTGTAACTTTTCGGTCCAGAAATCTAAATTAAACATGCCGAAATCACAAATTCAAAGATATCTCGAGAAATACAATGACGATTTGAATGTCCTTTGGCAGGATCGTAGTCCTTGCAAATTCGCATCGTTTGACATGCGACTCGTAAGGGTCCGACAGGATATGGCCGAGATATACGGTATTTTCTGTTTGAAAAAATGTCCTCGTAACTTTTTTGTTCGCAGGATATTCGTCCTTTTTGGGATGCCAATCGGTTTGTTTTATTTGCAGCTACGCTTGTGTCAAAGGACATCCCGATCGTCCTTCAAATGGCCGAGATACGGCGGATTTTCCGACTTTTTGCCATTTTTCCTATGCAATCCCCTTGAAAAAATTTTAAGCCAATTTTTCAGATAAAATTAGCTATATCTCGACCATATCTTGTCGCATTTTCAAAAGACATTTCTAGCTAGGATCGCAAGGACCAAATCTATCGATCTGCATCAAATTAATATGGGGTCATCTAAGGATCCAAGATTTGTAACTTTTCGGTCCAGAAATCTAAGTTAAACATGCCGAAATCACAAATTCAAAGATATCTCGAGAAATACAATGACGATTTGAATGTCATTTGGCAGGATCGTAGTCCTTGCAAATCCGCATCGTTTGACATGCGATTCGTAAGGATGCGACAGGATATGGCCGAGATATACGGTATTTTCTGTTTTGAAAAAATGTCGTCGTAACTTCTTTGTCCGCAGGATATTCGTCCTTTTTGGGATGCCAATCGGTTTGTTTTATTTGCAGCTACGCTTGTGCCAAAGGACATCCCGATCGTCCTTCAAATGGCCGAGATACGGCGGATTTTCCGACATTTTGCCATTTTTCCTATGCAATCCCCTTGAAAAATTTTAAGGCCAATTTTTCAGATAAAATTAGCTATATCTCGACCATATCTTGTCGCATTTTCAAAAGACATTTCTAGCTAGGATCGCAAGGACCAAATCTATCGATCTGCATCAAATTAATATGGGATCATCTAAGGATTCAACACTTGTAACTTTTCGGTCCAGAAATCTAAGTTAAACATGCCGAAATCACAAATTCAAAGATATCTCGAGAAATACAATGACGATTTGAATGTCCTTTGGCAGGATCGTAGTCCTTGCAAATTCGCATCGTTTGACATGCGACTCGTAAGGGTCCGACAGGATATGGCCGATATATACGGTATTTTCTGTTTGAAAAAATGTCCTCGTAACTTTTTTGTTCGCAGGATATTCGTCCTTTTTGGGATGCCAATCGGTTTGTATCGTTTACAGCTATGCTTGTGCCAAAGGACATCCCGATCGTCCTTCAAATGGCCGAGATACGGCGGATTTTCCGACTTTTTGCCATTTTTCCTATGCAATCCCCTTGAAAAAATTTTAAGGCCAATTTTTCAAATAAAATTAGCTATATCTCGACCATATCTTGTCGCATTTTCAAAAGACATTTCTAGCTAGGATCGCAAGGACCAAATCTATCGATCTGCATCAAATTAATATGGGATCATCTAAGGATCCAACACTTGTAATTTTTCGGTCCGGAAATCTAAGTTAAACATGCCGAAATCACAAATTCAAGAATATCTCGAAAACTACAATGACGATTTGAATGTTCTTTGGCAGGATCGTAGTCCTTGCAAATCCGCATCGTTTGACATGCGACTCGTAAGGGTCCGACAGGATATGGCCGAGATATACGGTATTTTCTGTTTGAAAAAATGTCCTCGTAACTTCTTTGTCCGCAGGATATTCGTCCTTTTTGGGATGCCAATCGGTTTGTATCGTTTACAGCTATGCTTGTGCCAAAGGACATCCCGATCGTTCTTCAAATGGCCGAGATACGGCGGATTTTCCGACTTTTTGCCATTTTTCCTATGCAATCCCCTTGAAAAAATTTTAAGGCCAATTTTTCAGATAAAATTAGCTATATCTCGACCATATCTTGTCGCATTTTCAAAAGACATGTCTTGCTAGGATCGCAAGGACCAAATCTATCGATCTGCATCAAATTAATATGGGATCATCTAAGGATCCAACACTTGTAATTTTTCGGTCCGGAAATCTAAGTTAAACATGCCGAAATCACAAATTCAAGGATATCTCGAGAACCACAATGACGATTTGAATGTCCTTTGGCAGGATCGTAGTCCTTGCAAATCCGCATCGTTTGACATGCGACTCGTAAGAGTCCGACAGGATATGGCCAAGATATACGGTATTTTCTGTTTGAAAAAATGTCCTCGTAACTTCTTTGTCCGCAGGATATTCGTCCTTTTTGGGATGCCAATCGGTTTGTATCGTTTACAGCTATGCTTGTGCCAAAGGACATCCCGATCGTTCTTCAAATGGCCGAGATACGGCGGATTTTCCGACTTTTTGCCATCTTTCCTATGCAATCCCCTTGAAAAAATTTTAAGGCCAATTTTTCAGATAAAATTAGCTATATCTCGACCATATCTTGTCGCATTTTCAAAAGACATGTCTTGCTAGGATCGCAAGGACCAAATCTATCGATCTGCATCAAATTAATATGGGGTCATCTAAGGATTCAACACTTGTAACTTTTCGGTCCGGAAATCTAAGTTAAACATGCCGAAATCACAAATTCAAAGATATCTCGAGAAATACAATGACGATTTGAATGTCCTTTGGCAGGATCGTAGTCCTTGCAAATCCGCATCGTTTGACATGCGACTCGTAATGGTCCGACAGGATATGGCCGAGATATACGGTATTTTCTGTTTGAAAAAATGTCCTCGTAACTTCTTTGTCCGCAGGATATTGGTCCTTTTTGGGATGCCAGTCGGTTTGTTTTATTTGCTGCTACGCTTGTGCCAAAGGACATCCCGATCGTCCTTCAAATGGCCGAGATACGGCGGATTTTCCGACTTTTTGCCATTTTTCCTATGCAATCCCCTTGAAAAAATTTTAAGGCCAATTTTTCAGATAAAATTAGCTATATCTCGACCATATCTTGTCGCATTTTCAAAAGACATTTCTAGCTAGGATCGCAAGGACCAAATCTATCGATCTGCATCAAATTAATATGGGATCATCTAAGGATCCAACACTTGTAACTTTTCGGTCCGGAAATCTAAGTTAAACATGCCGAAATCACAAATTCAAGGATATCTCGAGAACCA
Source organism: Drosophila ustulata (assembly GCA_035047365.1). Lineage (NCBI taxonomy): Eukaryota > Metazoa > Arthropoda > Insecta > Diptera > Drosophilidae > Drosophila > Drosophila ustulata. The sequence goes on along the minus strand of JAWNPT010000054.1, from coordinate 1,373,327 downwards.
CAATGGCGATTTGAATGTCCTTTGGCAGGATCGTAGTCCTTGCAAATCCGCATCGTTTGACATGCGACTCGTAAGGGTCCGACAGGCTATGGCCGAGATATACGGTATTTTCTGCTTGAAAAAATGTCCTTGTAACTTTTTTGTTCGCAAAATATTCGTCCTTTATGGGATGCCAATCGGTTTGTATTGTTTACAGCTATGCCTGTGCCAAAGGACATCCCGATCGTCCTTCAAATGGCCGAGATACGGCGGATTTTCCGACTTTTTGCCATTTTTCCTATGCAACCCTCTTTGAAAATTTTAAGGCCAATATTTCAGATAAAATTATCTATATCTCGGCCATTTGGCAGGATTGTAGTCCTTAGAAGTCCACATCGTTTGACATGCGACTCGTAAGGGTCCGACAGGATATGGCCGAGATATACGGTATTTTCTGTTTGAAAAAATGTCCTTGTAACTTTCTTGTCCGCAGGATATTCGTCCTTTTTGGGATGCCAATCGGTTTGTATTGTTTACAGCTATGCTTGTGGCAAAGGACATCCCGATCGTTCTTCAAATGGCCGAGATACGGCGGATTTTCCGACTTTTTGCCATTTTTCCTATGCAATCCCCTTGAAAAATTTTAAGGCCAATTTTTCAGATAAAATTAGCTATATCTCGACCATATCTTGTCGCATTTTCAAAAGACATGTCTTGCTAGGATCGCAAGGACCAAATCTATCGATCTGCATCAAATTAATATGGGATCATCTAAGGATCCAACACTTGTAATTTTTCGGTCCGGAAATCTAAGTTAAACATGCCGAAATCACAAATTCAAGGATATCTCGAGAACCACAATGACGATTTGAATGTCCTTTGGCAGGATCATAGTCCTTGCAAATCCGCATCGTTTGACATGCGACTCGTAAGGGTCCGACAGGATATGGCCGAGATATACGGTATTTTCTGTTTGAAAAAATGTCCTCGTAACTTCTTTGTCCGCAGGATATTCGTCCTTTTTGGGATGCCAATCGGTTTGTATCGTTTACAGCTATGCTTGTGCCAAAGGACATCCCGATCGTCCTTCAAATGGCCGAGATACGGCGGATTTTCCGACTTTTTGCCATTTTTCCTATGCAATCCCCTTGAAAAATTTTAAGGCCAATTTTTCAGATAAAATTAGCTATATCTCGACCATATCTTGTCGCATTTTCAAAAGACATTTCTAGCTAGGATCGCAAGGACCAAATCTATCGATCTGCATCAAATTAATATGGGGTCATCTAAGGATCCAACACTTGTAATTTTTCGGTCCGGAAATCTAAGTTATACATGCCGAAATCACAAATTCAAGAATATCTCGAAAACTACAATGACGATTTGAATGTCCTTTGGCAGGATCGTAGTCCTTGCAAATTCGCATCGTTTGACATGCGACTCGTAAGGGTCCGACAGGATATGGCCGAGATATACGGTATTTTCTGTTTGAAAAAATGTCCTCGTAACTTTTTTGTTCGCAGGATATTCGTCCTTTTTGGGATGCCAATCGGTTTGTTTTATTTGCAGCTACGCTTGTGCCAAAGGACATTCCGATCTTCCTTCAAATGGCCGAGATACGGCGGATTTTCCGACTTTTTGCCATTTTTCCTATGCAATCCCCTTGAAAAAATTTTAAGGCCAATTTTTCAGATAAAATTAGCTATATCTCGACCATATCTTGTCGCATTTTCAAAAGACATGTCTTGCTAGGATCGCAAGGACCAAATCTATCGATCTGCATCAAATTAATATGGGATCATCTAAGGATCCAACACTTGTAATTTTTCGGTCCGGAAATCTAAGTTAAACATGCCGAAATCACAAATTCAAGAATATCTCGAAAACTACAATGACGATTTGAATGTCCTTTGGCAGGATCGTAGTCCTTGCAAATTCGCATCGTTTGACATGCGATTCGTAAGGATGCGACAGGATATGGCCGAGATGTATGGTATTTTCTTTTTGAAAAAATGTCCTCGTAACTTTTTGCTCGCAGGATATTCGTCCTTTTTGGGATGCCAATCGGTTTGTATCGTTTACAGCTATGCTTGTGCCAAAGGACATCCCGATCGTCCTTCAAATGGCCGAGATACGGCGGATTTTCCGACATTTTGCCATTTTTCCTATGCAATCCCCTTGAAAAAATTTTAAGGCCAATTTTTCAGATAAAATTAGCTATATCTCGACCATATCTTGTCGCATTTTCAAAAGACATTTCTAGCTAGGATCGCAAGGACCAAATCTATCGATCTGCATCAAATTAATATGGGGTCATCTAAGGATCCAACACTTGTAATTTTTCGGTCCGGAAATCTAAGTTATACATGCCGAAATCACAAATTCAAGAATATCTCGAAAACTACAATGACGATTTGAATGTCCTTTGGCAGGATCGTAGTCCTTGCAAATTCGCATCGTTTGACATGCGACTCGTAAGGGTCCGACAGGATATGGCCGAGATATACGGTATTTTCTGTTTGAAAAAATGTCCTCGTAACTTTTTTGTCCGCAGGATATTCGTCCTTTTTGGGATGCCAATCGGTTTGTTTTATTTGCAGCTACGCTTGTGCCAAAGGACATCCCGATCGTCCTTCAAATGGCCGAGATACGGCGGATTTTCCGACTTTTTGCCATTTTTCCTATGCAATCCCCTTGAAAAAATTTTAAGCCAATTTTTCAGATAAAATTAGCTATATCTCGACCATATCTTGTCGCATTTTCAAAAGACATTTCTAGCTAGGATCGCAAGGACCAAATCTATCGATCTGCATCAAATTAATATGGGGTCATCTAAGGATCCAACACTTGTAATTTTTCGGTCCGGAAATCTAAGTTAAACATGCCGAAATCACAAATTCAAGAATATCTCGAAAACTACAATGACGATTTGAATGTCCTTTGGCAGGATCGTAGTCCTTGCAAATTCGCATCGTTTGACATGCGACTCGTAAGGGTCCGACATGATATGGCCGAGATATACGGTATTTTCTGTTTGAAAAAATGTCCTCGTAACTTTTTTGTTCGCAGGATATTCGTCCTTTTTGGGATGCCAATCGGTTTGTTTTATTTGCAGCTACGCTTGTGCCAAAGGACATCCCGATCGTCCTTCAAATGGCCGAGATACGGCGGATTTTCCGACTTTTTGCCATTTTTCCTATGCAATCCCCTTGAAAAAATTTTAAGCCAATTTTTCAGATAAAATTAGCTATATCTCGACCATATCTTGTCGCATTTTCAAAAGACATTTCTAGCTAGGATCGCAAGGACCAAATCTATCGATCTGCATCAAATTAATATGGGGTCATCTAAGGATCCAAGATTTGTAACTTTTCGGTCCAGAAATCTAAATTAAACATGCCGAAATCACAAATTCAAAGATATCTCGAGAAATACAATGACGATTTGAATGTCCTTTGGCAGGATCGTAGTCCTTGCAAATTCGCATCGTTTGACATGCGACTCGTAAGGGTCCGACAGGATATGGCCGAGATATACGGTATTTTCTGTTTGAAAAAATGTCCTCGTAACTTTTTTGTTCGCAGGATATTCGTCCTTTTTGGGATGCCAATCGGTTTGTTTTATTTGCAGCTACGCTTGTGTCAAAGGACATCCCGATCGTCCTTCAAATGGCCGAGATACGGCGGATTTTCCGACTTTTTGCCATTTTTCCTATGCAATCCCCTTGAAAAAATTTTAAGCCAATTTTTCAGATAAAATTAGCTATATCTCGACCATATCTTGTCGCATTTTCAAAAGACATTTCTAGCTAGGATCGCAAGGACCAAATCTATCGATCTGCATCAAATTAATATGGGGTCATCTAAGGATCCAAGATTTGTAACTTTTCGGTCCAGAAATCTAAGTTAAACATGCCGAAATCACAAATTCAAAGATATCTCGAGAAATACAATGACGATTTGAATGTCATTTGGCAGGATCGTAGTCCTTGCAAATCCGCATCGTTTGACATGCGATTCGTAAGGATGCGACAGGATATGGCCGAGATATACGGTATTTTCTGTTTTGAAAAAATGTCGTCGTAACTTCTTTGTCCGCAGGATATTCGTCCTTTTTGGGATGCCAATCGGTTTGTTTTATTTGCAGCTACGCTTGTGCCAAAGGACATCCCGATCGTCCTTCAAATGGCCGAGATACGGCGGATTTTCCGACATTTTGCCATTTTTCCTATGCAATCCCCTTGAAAAATTTTAAGGCCAATTTTTCAGATAAAATTAGCTATATCTCGACCATATCTTGTCGCATTTTCAAAAGACATTTCTAGCTAGGATCGCAAGGACCAAATCTATCGATCTGCATCAAATTAATATGGGATCATCTAAGGATTCAACACTTGTAACTTTTCGGTCCAGAAATCTAAGTTAAACATGCCGAAATCACAAATTCAAAGATATCTCGAGAAATACAATGACGATTTGAATGTCCTTTGGCAGGATCGTAGTCCTTGCAAATTCGCATCGTTTGACATGCGACTCGTAAGGGTCCGACAGGATATGGCCGATATATACGGTATTTTCTGTTTGAAAAAATGTCCTCGTAACTTTTTTGTTCGCAGGATATTCGTCCTTTTTGGGATGCCAATCGGTTTGTATCGTTTACAGCTATGCTTGTGCCAAAGGACATCCCGATCGTCCTTCAAATGGCCGAGATACGGCGGATTTTCCGACTTTTTGCCATTTTTCCTATGCAATCCCCTTGAAAAAATTTTAAGGCCAATTTTTCAAATAAAATTAGCTATATCTCGACCATATCTTGTCGCATTTTCAAAAGACATTTCTAGCTAGGATCGCAAGGACCAAATCTATCGATCTGCATCAAATTAATATGGGATCATCTAAGGATCCAACACTTGTAATTTTTCGGTCCGGAAATCTAAGTTAAACATGCCGAAATCACAAATTCAAGAATATCTCGAAAACTACAATGACGATTTGAATGTTCTTTGGCAGGATCGTAGTCCTTGCAAATCCGCATCGTTTGACATGCGACTCGTAAGGGTCCGACAGGATATGGCCGAGATATACGGTATTTTCTGTTTGAAAAAATGTCCTCGTAACTTCTTTGTCCGCAGGATATTCGTCCTTTTTGGGATGCCAATCGGTTTGTATCGTTTACAGCTATGCTTGTGCCAAAGGACATCCCGATCGTTCTTCAAATGGCCGAGATACGGCGGATTTTCCGACTTTTTGCCATTTTTCCTATGCAATCCCCTTGAAAAAATTTTAAGGCCAATTTTTCAGATAAAATTAGCTATATCTCGACCATATCTTGTCGCATTTTCAAAAGACATGTCTTGCTAGGATCGCAAGGACCAAATCTATCGATCTGCATCAAATTAATATGGGATCATCTAAGGATCCAACACTTGTAATTTTTCGGTCCGGAAATCTAAGTTAAACATGCCGAAATCACAAATTCAAGGATATCTCGAGAACCACAATGACGATTTGAATGTCCTTTGGCAGGATCGTAGTCCTTGCAAATCCGCATCGTTTGACATGCGACTCGTAAGAGTCCGACAGGATATGGCCAAGATATACGGTATTTTCTGTTTGAAAAAATGTCCTCGTAACTTCTTTGTCCGCAGGATATTCGTCCTTTTTGGGATGCCAATCGGTTTGTATCGTTTACAGCTATGCTTGTGCCAAAGGACATCCCGATCGTTCTTCAAATGGCCGAGATACGGCGGATTTTCCGACTTTTTGCCATCTTTCCTATGCAATCCCCTTGAAAAAATTTTAAGGCCAATTTTTCAGATAAAATTAGCTATATCTCGACCATATCTTGTCGCATTTTCAAAAGACATGTCTTGCTAGGATCGCAAGGACCAAATCTATCGATCTGCATCAAATTAATATGGGGTCATCTAAGGATTCAACACTTGTAACTTTTCGGTCCGGAAATCTAAGTTAAACATGCCGAAATCACAAATTCAAAGATATCTCGAGAAATACAATGACGATTTGAATGTCCTTTGGCAGGATCGTAGTCCTTGCAAATCCGCATCGTTTGACATGCGACTCGTAATGGTCCGACAGGATATGGCCGAGATATACGGTATTTTCTGTTTGAAAAAATGTCCTCGTAACTTCTTTGTCCGCAGGATATTGGTCCTTTTTGGGATGCCAGTCGGTTTGTTTTATTTGCTGCTACGCTTGTGCCAAAGGACATCCCGATCGTCCTTCAAATGGCCGAGATACGGCGGATTTTCCGACTTTTTGCCATTTTTCCTATGCAATCCCCTTGAAAAAATTTTAAGGCCAATTTTTCAGATAAAATTAGCTATATCTCGACCATATCTTGTCGCATTTTCAAAAGACATTTCTAGCTAGGATCGCAAGGACCAAATCTATCGATCTGCATCAAATTAATATGGGATCATCTAAGGATCCAACACTTGTAACTTTTCGGTCCGGAAATCTAAGTTAAACATGCCGAAATCACAAATTCAAGGATATCTCGAGAACCACAATGGCGATTTGAATGTCCTTTGGCAGGATCGTAGTCCTTGCAAATCCGCATCGTTTGACATGCGACTCGTAAGGGTCCGACAGGCTATGGCCGAGATATACGGTATTTTCTGCTTGAAAAAATGTCCTTGTAACTTTTTTGTTCGCAAAATATTCGTCCTTTATGGGATGCCAATCGGTTTGTATTGTTTACAGCTATGCCTGTGCCAAAGGACATCCCGATCGTCCTTCAAATGGCCGAGATACGGCGGATTTTCCGACTTTTTGCCATTTTTCCTATGCAACCCTCTTTGAAAATTTTAAGGCCAATATTTCAGATAAAATTATCTATATCTCGGCCATTTGGCAGGATTGTAGTCCTTAGAAGTCCACATCGTTTGACATGCGACTCGTAAGGGTCCGACAGGATATGGCCGAGATATACGGTATTTTCTGTTTGAAAAAATGTCCTTGTAACTTTCTTGTCCGCAGGATATTCGTCCTTTTTGGGATGCCAATCGGTTTGTATTGTTTACAGCTATGCTTGTGGCAAAGGACATCCCGATCGTTCTTCAAATGGCCGAGATACGGCGGATTTTCCGACTTTTTGCCATTTTTCCTATGCAATCCCCTTGAAAAAATTTTAAGGCCAATTTTTCAGATAAAATTAGCTATATCTCGACCATATCTTGTCGCATTTTCAAAAGACATGTCTTGCTAGGATCGCAAGGACCAAATCTATCGATCTGCATCAAATTAATATGGGATCATCTAAGGATCCAACACTTGTAATTTTTCGGTCCGGAAATCTAAGTTAAACATGCCGAAATCACAAATTCAAGGATATCTCGAGAACCACAATGACGATTTGAATGTCCTTTGGCAGGATCATAGTCCTTGCAAATCCGCATCGTTTGACATGCGACTCGTAAGGGTCCGACAGGATATGGCCGAGATATACGGTATTTTCTGTTTGAAAAAATGTCCTCGTAACTTCTTTGTCCGCAGGATATTCGTCCTTTTTGGGATGCCAATCGGTTTGTATCGTTTACAGCTATGCTTGTGCCAAAGGACATCCCGATCGTCCTTCAAATGGCCGAGATACGGCGGATTTTCCGACTTTTTGCCATTTTTCCTATGCAATCCCCTTGAAAAAATTTTAAGGCCAATTTTTCAGATAAAATTAGCTATATCTCGACCATATCTTGTCGCATTTTCAAAAGACATTTCTAGCTAGGATCGCAAGGACCAAATCTATCGATCTGCATCAAATTAATATGGGATCATCTAAGGATCCAACACTTGTAATTTTTCGGTCCGGAAATCTAAGTTAAACATGCCGAAATCACAAATTCAAGGATATCTCGAGAACCACAATGGCGATTTGAATGTCCTTTGGCAGGATCGTAGTCCTTGCAAATCCGCATCGTTTGACATGCGACTCGTAAGGGTCCGACAGGCTATGGCCGAGATATACGGTATTTTCTGCTTGAAAAAATGTCCTTGTAACTTTTTTGTTCGCAAAATATTCGTCCCTTATGGGATGCCAATCGGTTTGTATTGTTTACAGCTATGCCTGTGCCAAAGGACATCCCGATCGTCCTTCAAATGGCCGAGATACGGCGGATTTTCCGACTTTTTGCCATTTTTCCTATGCAACCCTCTTTGAAAATTTTAAGGCCAATATTTCAGATAAAATTATCTATATCTCGGCCATTTGGCAGGATTGTAGTCCTTAGAAGTCCACATCGTTTGACATGCGACTCGTAAGGGTCCGACAGGATATGGCCGAGATATACGGTATTTTCTGTTTGAAAAAATGTCCTTGTAACTTTCTTGTCCGCAGGATATTCGTCCTTTTTGGGATGCCAATCGGTTTGTATTGTTTACAGCTATGCTTGTGGCAAAGGACATCCCGATCGTTCTTCAAATGGCCGAGATACGGCGGATTTTCCGACTTTTTGCCATTTTTCCTATGCAATCCCCTTGAAAAAATTTTAAGGCCAATTTTTCAGATAAAATTAGCTATATCTCGACCATATCTTGTCGCATTTTCAAAAGACATGTCTTGCTAGGATCGCAAGGACCAAATCTATCGATCTGCATCAAATTAATATGGGATCATCTAAGGATCCAACACTTGTAATTTTTCGGTCCGGAAATCTAAGTTAAACATGCCGAAATCACAAATTCAAGGATATCTCGAGAACCACAATGACGATTTGAATGTCCTTTGGCAGGATCATAGTCCTTGCAAATCCGCATCGTTTGACATGCGACTCGTAAGGGTCCGACAGGATATGGCCGAGATATACGGTATTTTCTGTTTGAAAAAAATGTCCTCGTAACTTCTTTGTCCGCAGGATATTCGTCCTTTTTGGGATGCCAATCGGTTTGTATCGTTTACAGCTATGCTTGTGCCAAAGGACATCCCGATCGTTCTTCAAATGGCCGAGATACCGCGGATTTTCCGACTTTTTGCCATATTTCCTATGCAATCACCTTGAAAAAATTTTAAGGCCAATTTTTCAGATAAAATTAGCTATATCTCGACCATATCTTGTCGCTTTTTCAAAAGACATGTCTTGCTAGGATCGCAAGGACCAAATCTATCGATCTGCATCAAATTAATATGGGGTCATCTAAGGATTCAACACTTGTAACTTTTCGGTCCGGAAATCTAAGTTAAACATGCCGAAATCACAAATTCAAAGATATCTCGAGAAATACAATAACGATTTGAATGTCCTTTGGCAGGATCGTAGTCCTTGCAAATCCGCATCGTTTGACATGCGACTCGTAATGGTCCGACAGGATATGGCCGAGATATACGGTATTTTCTGTTTGAAAAAATGTCCTCGTAACTTCTTTGTCCGCAGGATATTGGTCCTTTTTGGGATGCCAATCGGTTTGTTTTATTTGCTGCTACGCTTGTGCCAAAGGACATCTCGATCGTCCTTCAAATGGCCGAGATACGGCGGATTTTCCGACTTTTTGCCATTTTTCCTATGCAATCCCCTTGAAAAAATTTTAAGGCCAATTTTTCAGATAAAATTAGCTATATCTCGACCATATCTTGTCGCATTTTCAAAAGACATTTCTAGCTAGGATCGCAAGGACCAAATCTATCGATCTGCATCAAATTAATATGGGATCATCTAAGGATCCAACACTTGTAATTTTTCGGTCCGGAAATCTAAGTTAAACATGCCGACATCACAAATTCAAGGATATCTCGAGAACCACAATGACGATTAGAATGTCCTTTGGCAGGATCGTAGTCCTTGCAAATCCGCATCGTTTGACATGCGACTCGTAAGGGTCCGACAGGATATGGCCGAGATATACGGTATTTTCTGTTTGAAAAAATGTCCTCGTAACTTCTTTGTCCGCAGGATATTCGTCCTTTTTGGGATGCCAATCGGTTTGTATCGTTTACAGCTATGCTTGTGCCAAAGGACATCCCGATCGTTCTTCAAATGGCCGAGATACGGCGGATTTTCCGACTTTTTGCCATTTTTCCTATGCAATCCCCTTGAAAAAATTTTAAGGCCAATTTTTCAGCTAAAATTAGCTATATCTCGACCATATCTTGTCGCATTTTCAAAAGACATTTCTAGCTAGGATCGCAAGGACCAAATCTATCGATCTGCATCAAATTAATATGGGATCATTTAAGGATCCAACACTTGTAATTTTTCGGTCCGGAAATCTAAGTTAAACATGGATCGTAGTCCTTGCAAATCCGCATCGTTTGATATGCGATTCGTAAGGATGCGACAGGATATGGCCGAGATATACGGTATTTTCTGTTTGAAAAAATGTCGTCGTAACTTTTTTGTTCGCATGATATTCGTCCTTTTTGGGATGCCAATCGGTTTGTATCGTTTAGAGCTATGCTTGTGCCAAAGGACATCCCGATCGTCCTTCAAATAGCCGAGATACGGCGGATTTTCCGACTTTTTGCCATTTTTCCTATGCAATACCCTTGAGAAAATTTTAATGCCAATTTTTCAGATAAAATTAGCTATATCTCGACCATATCTTGTCGCATTTTCAAAAGACATTTCTAGCTAGGATCGCAAGGACCAAATCTATCGATCTGCATCAAATTAATATGGGATCATCTAAGGATCCAACACTTGTAATTTTTCGGTCCGGAAATCTAAGTTAAACATGGATCGTAGTCCTTGCAAATCCGCATCGTTTTATATGCGATTCGTAAGGATGCGACAGGATATGGCCGAGATATACGGTATTTTCTGTTTGAAAAAATGTCGTCGTAACTTTTTTGTTCGCATGATATTCGTCCTTTTTGGGATGCCAATCGGTTTGTATCGTTTAGAGCTATGCTTGTGCCAAAGGACATCTCGATCGTCCTTCAAATAGCCGAGATACGGCGGATTTTCAGACTTTTTGCCATTTTTCCTATGCAATACCCTTGAGAAAATTTTAATGCCAATTTTTCAGATAAAATTAGCTATATCTCGACCATATCTTGTCGCATTTTCAAAAGACATTTCTAGCTAGGATCGCAAGGACCAAATCTATCGATCTGCATCAAATTAATATGGGATCATCTAAGGATCCAACACTTGTAATTTTTCGGTCCGGAAATCTAAGTTAAACATGCCGAAATCACAAATTCAAGAATATCTCGAAAACTACAATGACGATTTGAATGTTCTTTGGCAGGATCGTAGTCCTTGCAAATTCGCATCGTTTGACATGCGATTCGTAAGGATGCGACAGGATATGGCCGAGATGTATGGTATTTTCTGTTTGAAAAAATGTCCTCGTAACTTTTTTGTTCGCAGGATATTCGTCCTTTTTGGGATGCCAATCGGTTTGTATCGTTTACAGCTATGCTTGTGCCAAAGGACATCCCGATCGTCCTTCAAATGGCCGAGATACGGCGGATTTTCCGACTTTTTGCCATTTTTCCTATGCAATCCCCTTGAAAAAATTTTAAGGCCAATTTTTCAGATAAAATTAGCTATATCTCGACCATATCTTGTCGCATTTTCAAAAGACATTTCTAGCTAGGATCGCAAGGACCAAATCTATCGATCTGCATCAAATTAATATGGGATCATCTAAGGATCCAACACTTGTAATTTTTCGGTCCGGAAATCTAAGTTAAACATGGATCGTAGTCCTTGCAAATCCGCATCGTTTGATATGCGATTCGTAAGGATGCGACAGGATATGGCCGAGATATACGGTATTTTCTGTTTGAAAAAATGTCGTCGTAACTTTTTTGTTCGCATGATATTCGTCCTTTTTGGGATGCCAATCGGTTTGTATCGTTTAGAGCTATGCTTGTGCCAAAGGACATCCCGATCGTCCTTCAAATGGCCGAGATACGGCGGATTTTCCGACTTTTTGCCATTTTTCCTATGCAATCCCCTTGAAAAAATTTTAAGGCCAATTTTTCAGATAAAATTAGCTATATCTCGAACATATCTTGTCGCATTTTCGAAAGACATTTCTAGCTAGGATCGCAAGGACCAAATCTATCGATCTGCATCAAATTAATATGGGATCATCTAAGGATCCAACACTTGTAATTTTTCGGTCCGGAAATCTAAGTTAAACATGCCGAAATCACAAATTCAAGAATATCTCGAAAACTACAATGACGATTTGAATGTTCTTTGGCAGGATCGTAGTCCTTGCAAATTCGCATCGTTTGACATGCGATTCGTAAGGATGCGACAGGATATGGCCGAGATGTATGGTATTTTCTGTTTGAAAAAATGTCCTCGTAACTTTTTTGTTCGCAGGATATTCGTCCTTTTTGGGATGCCAATCGGTTTGTATCGTTTACAGCTATGCTTGTGCCAAAGGACATCCCGATCGTCCTTCAAATGGCCGAGATACGGCGGATTTTCCGACTTTTTGCCATTTTTCCTATGCAATCCCCTTGAAAAAATTTTAAGGCCAATTTTTCAGATAAAATTAGCTATATCTCGACCATATCTTGTCGCATTTTCAAAAGACATTTCTAGCTAGGATCGCAAGGACCAAATCTATCGATCTGCATCAAATTAATATGGGATCATCTAAGGATCCAACACTTGTAATTTTTCGGTCCGGAAATCTAAGTTAAACATGGATCGTAGTCCTTGCAAATCCGCATCGTTTGATATGCGATTCGTAAGGATGCGACAGGATATGGCCGAGATATACGGTATTTTCTGTTTGAAAAAATGTCGTCGTAACTTTTTTGTTCGCATGATATTCGTCCTTTTTGGGATGCCAATCGGTTTGTATCGTTTAGAGCTATGCTTGTGCCAAAGGACATCCCGATCGTCCTTCAAATGGCCGAGATACGGCGGATTTTCCGACTTTTTGCCATTTTTCCTATGCAATCCCCTTGAAAAAATTTTAAGGCCAATTTTTCAGATAAAATTAGCTATATCTCGAACATATCTTGTCGCATTTTCGAAAGACATTTCTAGCTAGGATCGCAAGGACCAAATCTATCGATCTGCATCAAATTAATATGGGATCATCTAAGGATCCAACACTTGTAATTTTTCGGTCCGGAAATCTAAGTTAAACATGCCGAAATCACAAATTCAAGAATATCTCGAAAACTACAATGACGATTTGAATGTTCTTTGGCAGGATCGTAGTCCTTGCAAATTCGCATCGTTTGACATGCGATTCGTAAGGATGCGACAGGATATGGCCGAGATATACGGTATTTTCTGTTTGAAAAAATGTCGTCGTAACTTTTTTGTTCGCATGATATTCGTCCTTTTTGGGATGCCAATCGGTTTGTATCGTTTAGAGCTATGCTTGTGCCAAAGGACATCTCGATCGTCCTTCAAATAGCCGAGATACGGCGGATTTTCCGACTTTTTGCCATTTTTCCTATGCAATACCCTTGAGAAAATTTTAATGCCAATTTTTCAGATAAAATTAGCTATATCTCGACCATATCTTGTCGCATTTTCAAAAGACATTTCTAGCTAGGATCGCAAGGACCAAATCTATCGATCTGCATCAAATTAATATGGGATCATCTAAGGATCCAACACTTGTAATTTTTCGGTCCGGAAATCTAAGTTAAACATGGATCGTAGTCCTTGCAAATCCGCATCGTTTGATATGCGATTCGTAAGGATGCGACAGGATATGGCCGAGATATACGGTATTTTCTGTTTGAAAAAATGTCGTCGTAACTTTTTTGTTCGCATGATATTCGTCCTTTTTGGGATGCCAATCGGTTTGTATCGTTTAGAGCTATGCTTGTGCCAAAGGACATCTCGATCGTCCTTCAAATAGCCGAGATACGGCGGATTTTCCGACTTTTTGCCATTTTTCCTATGCAATACCCTTGAGAAAATTTTAATGCCAATTTTTCAGATAAAATTAGCTATATCTCGACCATATCTTGTCGCATTTTCAAAAGACATTTCTAGCTAGGATCGCAAGGACCAAATCTATCGATCTGCATCAAATTAATATGGGATCATCTAAGGATCCAACACTTGTAATTTTTCGGTCCGGAAATCTAAGTTAAACATGCCGAAATCACAAATTCAAGAATATCTCGAAAACTACAATGACGATTTGAATGTTCTTTGGCAGGATCGTAGTCCTTGCAAATTCGCATCGTTTGACATGCGATTCGTAAGGATGCGACAGGATATGGCCGAGATGTATGGTATTTTCTGTTTGAAAAAATGTCCTCGTAACTTTTTTGTTCGCAGGATATTCGTCCTTTTTGGGATGCCAATCGGTTTGTATCGTTTACAGCTATGCTTGTGCCAAAGGACATCCCGATCGTCCTTCAAATGGCCGAGATACGGCGGATTTTCCGACTTTTTGCCATTTTTCCTATGCAATCCCCTTGAAAAAATTTTAAGGCCAATTTTTCAGATAAAATTAGCTATATCTCGACCATATCTTGTCGCATTTTCAAAAGACATTTCTAGCTAGGATCGCAAGGACCAAATCTATCGATCTGCATCAAATTAATATGGGATCATCTAAGGATCCAACACTTGTAATTTTTCGGTCCGGAAATCTAAGTTAAACATGGATCGTAGTCCTTGCAAATCCGCATCGTTTGATATGCGATTCGTAAGGATGCGACAGGATATGGCCGAGATATACGGTATTTTCTGTTTGAAAAAATGTCGTCATAACTTTTTTGTTCGCATGATATTCGTCCTTTTTGGGATGCCAATCGGTTTGTATCGTTTAGAGCTATGCTTGTGCCAAAGGACATCCCGATCGTCCTTCAAATGGCCGAGATACGGCGGATTTTCCGACTTTTTGCCATTTTTCCTATGCAATCCCCTTGAAAAATTTTAAGGCCAATTTTTCAGATAAAATTAGCTATATCTCGAACATATCTTGTCGCATTTTCGAAAGACATTTCTAGCTAGGATCGCAAGGACCAAATCTATCGATCTGCATCAAATTAATATGGGATCATCTAAGGATCCAACACTTGTAATTTTTCGGTCCGGAAATCTAAGTTAAACATGCCGAAATCACAAATTCAAGAATATCTCGAAAACTACAATGACGATTTGAATGTTCTTTGGCAGGATCGTAGTCCTTGCAAATTCGCATCGTTTGACATGCGATTCGTAAGGATGCGACAGGATATGGCCGAGATATACGGTATTTTCTGTTTGAAAAAATGTCGTCGTAACTTTTTTGTTCGCATGATATTCGTCCTTTTTGGGATGCCAATCGGTTTGTATCGTTTAGAGCTATGCTTGTGCCAAAGGACATCTCGATCGTCCTTCAAATAGCCGAGATACGGCGGATTTTCCGACTTTTTGCCATTTTTCCTATGCAATACCCTTGAGAAAATTTTAATGCCAATTTTTCAGATAAAATTAGCTATATCTCGACCATATCTTGTCGCATTTTCAAAAGACATTTCTAGCTAGGATCGCAAGGACCAAATCTATCGATCTGCATCAAATTAATATGGGATCATCTAAGGATCCAACACTTGTAATTTTTCGGTCCGGAAATCTAAGTTAAACATGGATCGTAGTCCTTGCAAATCCGCATCGTTTGATATGCGATTCGTAAGGATGCGACAGGATATGGCCGAGATATACGGTATTTTCTGTTTGAAAAAATGTCGTCGTAACTTTTTTGTTCGCATGATATTCGTCCTTTTTGGGATGCCAATCGGTTTGTATCGTTTAGAGCTATGCTTGTGCCAAAGGACATCTCGATCGTCCTTCAAATAGCCGAGATACGGCGGATTTTCCGACTTTTTGCCATTTTTCCTATGCAATACCCTTGAGAAAATTGTAATGCCAATTTTTCAGATAAAATTAGCTATATCTCGACCATATCTTGTCGCATTTTCAAAAGACATTTCTAGCTAGGATCGCAAGGACCAAATCTATCGATCTGCATCAAATTAATATGGGATCATCTAAGGATCCAACACTTGTAATTTTTCGGTCCGGAAATCTAAGTTAAACATGCCGAAATCACAAATTCAAGAATATCTCGAAAACTACAATGACGATTTGAATGTTCTTTGGCAGGATCGTAGTCCTTGCAAATTCGCATCGTTTGACATGCGATTCGTAAGGATGCGACAGGATATGGCCGAGATGTATGGTATTTTCTGTTTGAAAACATGTCCTCGTAACTTTTTTGTTCGCAGGATATTCGTCCTTTTTGGGATGCCAATCGGTTTGTATCGTTTACAGCTATGCTTGTGCCAAAGGACATCCCGATCGTCCTTCAAATGGCCGAGATACGGCGGATTTTCCGACTTTTTGCCATTTTTCCTATGCAATCCCCTTGAAAAAATTTTAAGGCCAATTTTTCAGATAAAATTAGCTATATCTCGACCATATCTTGTCGCATTTTCAAAAGACATTTCTAGCTAGGATCGCAAGGACCAAATCTATCGATCTGCATCAAATTAATATGGGATCATCTAAGGATCCAACACTTGTAATTTTTCGGTCCGGAAATCTAAGTTAAACATGGATCGTAGTCCTTGCAAATCCGCATCGTTTGATATGCGATTCGTAAGGATGCGACAGGATATGGCCGAGATATACGGTATTTTCTGTTTGAAAAAATGTCGTCGTAACTTTTTTGTTCGCATGATATTCGTCCTTTTTGGGATGCCAATCGGTTTGTATCGTTTAGAGCTATGCTTGTGCCAAAGGACATCCCGATCGTCCTTCAAATGGCCGAGATACGGCGGATTTTCCGACTTTTTGCCATTTTTCCTATGCAATCCCCTTGAAAAAATTTTAAGGCCAATTTTTCAGATCAAATTAGCTATATCTCGAACATATCTTGTCGCATTTTCGAAAGACATTTCTAGCTAGGATCGCAAGGACCAAATCTATCGATCTGCATCAAATTAATATGGGATCATCTAAGGATCCAACACTTGTAATTTTTCGGTCCGGAAATCTAAGTTAAACATGCCGAAATCACAAATTCAAGAATATCTCGAAAACTACAATGACGATTTGAATGTTCTTTGGCAGGATCGTAGTCCTTGCAAATTCGCATCGTTTGACATGCGATTCGTAAGGATGCGACAGGATATGGCCGAGATATACGGTATTTTCTGTTTGAAAAAATGTCGTCGTAACTTTTTTGTTCGCATGATATTCGTCCTTTTTGGGATGCCAATCGGTTTGTATCGTTTAGAGCTATGCTTGTGCCAAAGGACATCTCGATCGTCCTTCAAATAGCCGAGATACGGCGGATTTTCCGACTTTTTGCCATTTTTCCTATGCAATACCCTTGAGAAAATTTTAATGCCAATTTTTCAGATAAAATTAGCTATATCTCGACCATATCTTGTCGCATTTTCAAAAGACATTTCTAGCTAGGATCGCAAGGACCAAATCTATCGATCTGCATCAAATTAATATGGGATCATCTAAGGATCCAACACTTGTAATTTTTCGGTCCGGAAATCTAAGTTAAACATGGATCGTAGTCCTTGCAAATCCGCATCGTTTGATATGCGATTCGTAAGGATGCGACAGGATATGGCCGAGATATACGGTATTTTCTGTTTGAAAAAATGTCGTCGTAACTTTTTTGTTCGCATGATATTCGTCCTTTTTGGGATGCCAATCGGTTTGTATCGTTTAGAGCTATGCTTGTGCCAAAGGACATCTCGATCGTCCTTCAAATAGCCGAGATACGGCGGATTTTCCGACTTTTTGCCATTTTTCCTATGCAATACCCTTGAGAAAATTTTAATGCCAATTTTTCAGATAAAATTAGCTATATCTCGACCATATCTTGTCGCATTTTCAAGAGACATTTCTAGCTAGGATCGCAAGGACCAAATCTATCGATCTGCATCAAATTAATATGGGATCATCTAAGGATCCAACACTTGTAATTTTTCGGTCCGGAAATCTAATTTAAACATGCCGAAATCACAAATTCAAGAATATCTCAAAAACTACAATGACGATTTGAATGTCCTTTGGCAGGATCGTAGTCCTTGCAAATTCGCATCGTTTGACATGCGACTCGTAAGGGTCCGACAGGATATGGCCGAGATATACGGTATTTTCGGTTTGAAAAAATGTCCTCGTAACTTCTTTGTCCGCAGGATATTCGTCCTTTTTGGGATGCCAATCGGTTTGTATCGTTTACAGCTATGCTTGTGCCAAAGGACATCCCGATCGTTCTTCAAATGGCCGAGATACGGCGGATTTTCCGACATTTTGCCATTTTTCCTATGCAATCCCCTTGAAAAATTTTAAGGCCAATTTTTCAGATAAAATTAGCTATATCTCGACCATATCTTGTCGCATTTTCAAAAGACATTTCTAGCTAGGATCGCAAGGACCAAATCTATCGATCTGCATCAAATTAATATGGGATCATCTAAGGATCCAACACTTGTAATTTTTCGGTCCGGAAATCTAAGTTAAACATGGATCGTAGTCCTTGCAAATCCGCATCGTTTGATATGCGATTCGTAAGGATGCGACAGGATATGGCCGAGATATACGGTATTTTCTGTTTGAAAAAATGTCCTCGTAACTTTTTTGTCCGCAGGATATTCGTCCTTTTTGGATGCCAATTGGTTTGTATCGTTTACAGCTATGCTTATGGCAAAGGACATCCCGATCGTCCTTCAAATGGCCGAGATACGGTGGATTTTCCGACTTTTTGCCACATTTCCTATGCAATCCCCTTGAAAAAATTTTAAGGCCAATTTGTCAGATAAAATTAGCTATATCTCGACCATACCTTGTCGCATTTTCAAAGGACCTGTCTTGCTAGGATCGCAAGGACCAAATCTATCGATCTGCATCAAATTAATATTGGAACATTTAAGGATCCAACTTCGATCGTCCTTCTTTTTTGAGATTTTTCATATGGGGTGATTCAAGGATCAAACACTTTCATATTTTTAGATGTGGGGAACTGAAGAAAACAATTAGAAACTTAAAATTGCGGTAATCGCAAGGACAATCCAATGGAGAGGCACTATGAATTTTGAACTTGTAATGTGCATCCAAATTTATAAAGCCAAGGATAAAAGACTTAAATTGCAGTTATGCTTAAATTAAATAACAAACTTTATTGCTGATTTTAAATAAATATTATTGTTCAGTTTTAAAATAAATTGGACAGCAACTGATGCAGCTTTGTGTGGAATGATTGCTCTCGACTTCGGGTGCAACTGCAACAAATATAAAAATACATGATTTATTTTATTACAACATGATTTGTTTGGGATATTTTAAATTGTCATGTAAATTAGTAAGGCAATTATTGCAATAAAGTTAAATTTTCGTAGGTTAAGTATTTTATTCTGGAGCACCTGCTCGGTTGTAAAGCATCTCCGAGTAATATGAGTATGCGGAATATTAAAAATACAAAATACAACGTAGAAGTCAAGGTATGATCCTCCTTGGATGTATCAAGGAATGCTAAGAAAACAATGGAGATAGAGAGATTAAGTTGACCCGGGCAACTTCGGAAACAAGTAGCCTTCTAGCTAAAATAGGAATTGAAACTCTAAACGAATTTGGGTGTAGGTGTGTGTGTGGGTGTGTGAATATGTGTGTGTGTGTGTGCATGGCACAAAACTATTCGGCCATAAATCAGTTTGTGTCGTTGACACCCTCCATCTAACCAGACTAACCGAGTAAAGCGTAGTACAAATGGACCAACGACTCGTTTGAGCAGCTCTTCTGTGCTCTTAAGATTAAGAGCACAAATAGATAAAGAGTAGAATAGATGCGTGAGAGACGCGTATTGCTCTTGAAAAGTTTGAGAAAAGCCCAAGGAAACTTATTTGCTAAGAGCAGTAGCAGCAGCAGAGAAAATGGAAAAATTCAAACGTATATAAAAGTGAAGCGAAAATAGCAGAGACAGAGGAGCAGCAAATCGTCTCCAGCCACCCAGGCAAAGGCAAAGAAAAAAGAAAGCTCGAAAGGGCAATACAAATATGAAGAATAAGACGAACGCGAAGATGAAAAGAAGAAGACTGAGGCCAAATAAAAGGAGCGGGAATGCGAATGTGAATGTTCGTACGCAGCTCTGCTAGTGCTGATGTTGGCGTCGACGTTGTCGTCGCCGCCGCGGCCGCGGCCGACGCAGACATTGACAGCGCTGGTCCTTTTGAACTGCGCTGTATTGGTGTATTGGACTGCCTCCTTTAACTGTGCCTCCTTTGACTGTGACTGTGACTGTGACTGTGACGGCAATGTGTGGCAAGGCGACCTTGAGACCGCCTTTGCCTACATAGCGACAACAACAGGACATTTGGCAGACGTAGTCAAGGAATATGCCATCAAACTTTCATGCGACAACAGTACTCTCCTCGTTACTCGTACTATATCATTTAACATATATCTACATACATACGTTACTACACTCTCTTTATGGGAGTCCAATTGGGGCTACTGGCATCCACCATTAAGACTCTTCTTATTCTGTTTTGGCCAGCGGCAACCTCCACGCATTATCATTATGCTTTATGGCTGGGATAAGCAGGTTCCTAAGCGTCATTCTATGACTCAACTCTACAAAAAAGGGTTGTCGTTCTTATCAATTTGAAATCGACATTCTTGCATTGAATAAAGCAATCTCCGAACGCATTTTCACGAAAATATTATTTAAGAAGAAATAAAGCTAAAGTCAAGAGAGCTCGATCCTACGACACCCGCTACCCATACCCACAGAATACAAAATACGTAACATACATATATGATTTTTGAAAAATACATATACCAACAAATGTTCTACCCTATAGGTAGCGGGTATCAAAATACAATGATTTTAATGCCAATAGAAGATTTTGTTTAAAGAATTTGTTTTCAAATGTAAAAATGCTACATTCTTAAATTAGCATTCGTGAAATTAGAAAATAGCCATTTCAAAAAGATTTTCTTTCTCTGATAGAAGCACATGAAGTGTATTTGTTACTTAGCTTATTATGGGAAAGGGTATTTTCAGTCCACTCGATGCCCTGCAAATGATTTTGCTGTTGCTGCTACTGCTGCTACTGCTGCTGCTGCTGACGCTGCCTCTGTTGATTTAACAAAAAGCAACGAAAAGAAAATAAGCGAACAAAAAGGATTTTCATGCGCTTAGCTTTCTCTTTTGGCTTTCGCTGATGCTGTGCTTGTTGTGCTCTTAAAACTTTCTTCAACAGGTTGCAAGTTGGTCTGTTGGACGCTTCGTTGCTTCGTCGCTTGGCCACTTTCAAGCCAACAAACATGGTATACGACTGTGTTAACTTTTGGCGCTCTCTCGACTGCTGCGAATGGACAGAAATCCAATGCCCGTCTTGCCCCATGGCTCAAGTCGCTCCGCTGCTGGCTGGTGGCTGACCTTGAGCACTAGCTAAACGCTGTCATGGCAGCAGTCCTTGCCTGCCACGCCACGCCGTGCCACCTTCTACGAGTAGAATGCGGTCAGGTCTGGGCCAGGCCCCTTGTTATCCAGCCTGTCAACTGTACGGCCAGCGCAGAGCTCCCCCTCTCGGCTGGCTGGCTGGTTGGCTGGCTGGTTGGCTGGCTGGCTGGATAGCCACGTGTTGCACACGCCACTAATCCTGGCAACCAGATACACTCATGTGGACAGTCAGTGTGTGTGTGCGGCATTGTGTGGCATTGTGTGTGTGCTCTATTGCTGTCGGGACCCAGAGAGTTCTCGCTCCGTCGCCGATTAACTATTCGACATACATGACGCAGGCGAAAAAGTAGAAATTGAGATACCATGCTCTGGCTCATGTGGGTGTGAGTGTGTGGGAGTGTGTGGGAGTGTGTGTGCTGGAGGGAAGGTGGTAGGTAGGGAAGGGTGGATATCTGCGTCTCGCTGAAAGTATTTGCGGCATTCGATTACATTT
This sequence comes from Drosophila ustulata, assembly GCA_035047365.1. Taxonomy (NCBI): domain Eukaryota; kingdom Metazoa; phylum Arthropoda; class Insecta; order Diptera; family Drosophilidae; genus Drosophila; species Drosophila ustulata. Next base: position 1,351,481 of record JAWNPT010000054.1, on the reverse strand, counting down.
TAACGATGTGCCAAGCAGCGCGTAACGTCTTGCAATGCAAATCAATCGCAGATAAAACTATTCACCAGCTACGTTCCAAATGTGCGAAAATGAAACTTGAACTGTCGATGCTGGATAACGTTGCGTATGCGTAACGATAGCTTTTTCCTCGTCGTACTTGCGAAACACGTAAACCATGATTTGATGTGGCCCACCCAAGTATCGATAGAGAAGAGTTAATCATGCACCGGGCAGCAGTGTGTGATGTGCGTTTTGGGGGCTTAAAGTGTGCTGCAACTGCGGCTCTGTTGCATCGACCAAGATGTGTGGCAGCCGCAAACCAGTTTACTTTTCGTTGCTCTCAATGCTGCCATTCCAATTCCATTCGACAAACTCGAGAGTCGACAGTCGACACTCCACAAACTGATTATTACTTGCATTTTGCTGCGCTGCCTTGCTGCAGAAGGAGTCCCAAAAATGATTTGAAGTCGAGTATCAAGCAGCGGCAAGTGGTGCGAGGGCTGCAAATAAGCGTTGTAGCGAACTGGGCACGAAAACGAAACCGAAACCGGACAGCAAACGCAATGCATGCAACAGATGCGCCAGAGCAAAGGGGCAAGGCGAAGGAACGCAGCACACATGAAATCCAAGTATTAAATTGCAGCGACCTACATAGAAAGAAGGCAGCATGACGACGATGCGATACGATGACAATGGCATCTGCAGCGTGTCTCCCTTATCCCTTTTATCCTATGCCATCCCTCGTTCTTATTTCTCCAAACCAAAGTCACCGCATAGAGACGGGTGACAGAGTCAGACACAGAGAGAGCGAGAACGAGATCGAGATCGAGAGAGAGATCGGGATCGAGAGAGAGATCGGGAGAGAGTCACAGGATCAAGCGGGAGCCGAGAAAGATCTGAGATGCTGAGCGACTAACACGACTAACGATGTGTGTGTGTAATTTCAGCTTTCCCCTCTTCAAAAAGCTCAAATGCTGCAGTTTCGTGATCAGCTTGACGCGGAACTAAGAAAACTAGTTTCTAAAGCCGTCCCAAGATTCCCAGTTCCCCCTTGGACCTCAATATCGAGCTTTTTTAACGCAAACTGGTTATTGTTAAGGTCCGACGCGTCTGTGGCAAGCATTTGATTGAAGTTCTTAGCACAATTTCACTTGTGGGAAGTGGCTGCCTCTCTGCCCCACAATCAAGAGAGGTAATGGCCGATGGCCCCGCTATAATTAGGAGCTTAATCCGAAGAATTTCATCTTGCAGAGTGGTCTTCGCGTGCAGAGTTTGCTGCGCAGAATGAGATCAGAGAAACACCCAAAAATAAAAGGCAGCAGACTTTTGAAATTGCAGCCAACAGAATTATCAATCTGATGCATTGAGCTATCTCCTGCTACAAATTAGATTTAGGTATTTATTTCGAATTAAAAAAAAAAACCTATATACGTATGTATATATATTGTTTATTTCGATACAGTTATAATTGACAAGCAAATCACTCAAAATATTTTCTAGTTATATTTTGCTTGCTTTCTAATAATGCTTAGGCCGGAAATAAAAATAAAATCACTTTAGATTTACCATACTGCTTAACGAAAAGTATAACATTTATAATATATTCAAATACCGCCGATTTTTAAAGTTTACTTTAGATAACCATAATTAAAGTGAACAATTGTCCACTTAATGACTTTGGGAAAATATTTTGAATTTAAATAAAATGTAAAATTAACAGCAAATCAATTAATCAGTATTGTGCTTAACCTTGAAAAAATAGTTATTTGTAATTTGTAGCTGTAGATAAAATCTCTTCCCATTTCTAGTCTTTCGATACGTAGTAGAAGTAGTACAGATTTGATTGCTACCCAATCTAGCTAGTCGAAGGTAATATTTCCCACCCATTCTCCTTAGGAATCCCCAACTCACGCACGGAAAATATTTGCATGCGTTAAGTGGGAGAGCTGAGTGCAAACTTTATTGGGATTTGCGGACCAGTATTTATGCCAATAAAAGGGACATAAACGGATACCAATACGAATGTGTGTATGTGAATGCGAGGCTGTGTCAGAGTGAGTTTCCAGACGCTCGACGTGTCGACTGGTCGCACTGGCGTTAAGAAGCCTCTGCGTGTTTAGTTTTCTAACCTCTCCCTTTCCTCTGCTCTCCACTCTGCCCTTCACTCTTTACTACTGGCTGTGTTCTGTTCTTGTTTTGTTGTGTATTGTTTTGTTTTGTTTTGTTAGCACCCTTAAGTGTTTATCATGTAAAACAGCAAGGAAACATGTTAAACATGCCAAATATGTATGACCTACAAATTATGCGAATACGACACCCAGACAAGCGCAAAGGAGCGAGAGGGAGAGGAGGACAGACTGTTCGTGGAGCGACTGGAACTGGAGCGAAGACTTGCATATGAACAGCACACCACCAAATCAGAGGATTACCGTCGGCATCATCATCGTCATCTTCATCTTCATGGTCATGCCTATCCTCATCTTCATGCTCTTCCTCAGAGAGGAGGCTTCGAAGGAGCAAAAGTATCTTGGCAGAGACACACAACAATGCTGTGCTGTGTTGTTGTCGACTCTTTCAGCATCAGACAACAGAACCTCTGACTTGGCAGCCAGGCAGCCATCAAAAGCAACTCAAATGCGGCCAAGAAGAGAAGACCAGCCCCCCTTGCTGCCCCCACTCTGCCCCTCTGGCACTCCTCCCCTCGCTGGCTGCCCCAGTAAGCCGCATGGAAACGGCTCATGGCACCCGCTTGACTCCTTGACCCAGCCCGAGGCGATGGCGTGTGAAATACTTTTGTGGTCGAGTGTGTGGCCAGTCTGTGTGTGAGTGAGTGTGAGGGTATGTGTGTGTAGATGTGTGTGAGATGCTCTAGTCCTAGACTTGGCTCGAGGCGTCTCGTCTTGCCTAGCCTCGCCTCATCGCGTATTCAAATGAAGGCGGGCAGGGCAACCGAGATGACGAGTTTATTAAATATGGCCAAACACACTAGCTGACCTTCGTCCCCGTCCCCTCCCCCCTCTGCTTGCAAGATGGTTGCGGCAGGCAGTTAAAGGAAGTCATAATTGCAAATTACACACATAATCATCAGCAGCAGCATTCCCCAGTTCCCCCGCAAACACAAGAGCAACGACATGGACAGAGCCTGACACAGCCTTGGACGGACACACACATTGTCTCAGACAGATACTAATTTTCATTACATCTCGTCTGCGCAGCTGGCATCTGAATTGGATGAATGCCGAGTGCTGAACTCGTTCCCTTTGACCCAACAGCTCGCTATGAATTTATTAGAAATTCAAGAGTGAAATTCTCGGATTTTGGGCACACGCAAAGCACAGCACGTCTTAGATTGACTTGACCCACAAAATGTGTGCTCAGCAAGTGCGGGCAAGTGGGAGGAGACGCAGCCAGTTGGGGGGGCGTTCTCGAGTGTGTGTGGCACCAGCACGGAAAGAAAGAGCTGCCTGCTGCCACTGTCGGCGACGTGTTGCGTCAAGCGATTTCACTCCTGGGTAAGCTTCTAAACGTAGCGCATGATAGCTCTTTGGAGGCATCGCCCACGTCTCGCAGGTATTATGTAAATGAATTACAAACAGCAAAGGAGTAGACCAAGACAAGGCAAGACACGGCTTAACCCCTTGCATATCAATTGCCAGTTGAGGCATTTGACAAGTCGCCATCGAATCTGGCACTTAAACCAATCCCAGGTGCTCTCAGCATCTGCCTAATCACTATCGAACCTATCTCACCTAGCTTACACACAATATCTGTGGCCTGATCTTCAACTAGAAGCAATACTCGTTGCATGAACTCCGAGGACGTCGCAGGTCACAGAACGGACGGTTGACGGAAGTCAACCCCAAAACAATTTCAACACTTTTACGATACTTTTGTTGCTGCTTCCTTGTGGGCGCCACACACATAACACATTGCATAGTGTAGCAAGGCCGCTCTCACTCTACTACATAGCTGAGCATAAGGCATTCAACTTGGGCACATTTATTGATATGGGCAAGCGGTCAACCCCTCATGCCTCTTGCCACAACCCTCGCTCCGGCTGTGTGTTTAGTTTAGTTTATGGGGTGTCCGGTTGCTGGCGAGGCAAAGCGAGGCAAAGCGATGTGAAGCGAAGCGAAGAAACCCAGAGAGGCAAACAGGAATACGGGGCAAGGACATGAATCGGAAGCCAAGTCAAACGAAGGCGGCTGTCCGCAAATTAGCATGATGCGAGTGGAGTGGGTTGTTGGAGTGTGGGCCACGTCCACGATTAGGCCCATCAAAGGATTAGGCAATGACGCCCATTAAATAGGCTGGCAGCACGCCAGTTCAGTTCAGAAGAGTCCAGCCCTGGCACAAAGGGTTGATGTTTCCGCTGTCCTTGTCGTTGTCGTTGTCGTTGTCGTTCTCGTTGTTGCCTTCTAAGCTAGGTCAAAGGTTCAAAAGTTTTGACACGCAATTACTTGAGCACATGTGGGATAGTCCTGTCTGGGGAAACAGGCAACAAGCAAAAAAGCAAGGGTGAGGTTAAGGGTTGTTAATATCATTTTAAGTGATTTTATGATGAATTTGTGCCCTAAAATTCCAACTCATTTGCACACACACACACATACACACACTTATGATGATGAACATCATCATTAAGTCGAGCTGCCTTTTGTGGGTTTTGGGTTGAAAGTTTAGGGTAAAAGTTTTAGTGTGAAATGCTCACAGTAATTTTATAGGCGCACTTAAGCGGTTTTGCCTCTTGGCGGCAATTCTAAGCCAGACGCCGCCCCTCGCCACGCCCATCCACACAACACACCACATCTATTTAGTCTACATACGTGTCTCTGTGTGTGTGTGTGTGTGTGCGGAAGTGTTGATTTTGTGGCATTTCCGCCTTTTTGGACTTTGAACTTGTTGGTAGTTTTAAGGATTGTTTCGCCTGCAGGATTCCTGATTATGGCCCATCATAGGCTTATTCAATCTCTTTGTGCGAGTGCGAGAGCGAGTGTGAATGGGTGTGAGTGCGAGTGTGAATATGAATGGTTGTTATGTGTGTGCTTATAAGTGTGTGACAAATCATTTAATGCCCTAATCGTGTGTTCTTACATCGTGTGTTCTGGTCCTCACACTTGTTGCGATGCCGTCTAAATTTGAGCACGTTGAAAGCTGTGCTTAAATGCCAGCGCTGGTTTCTGCTTCCTAATTGGGCCACCGACTGAGGGTGTATGCAAATAGGTGACAGGCTGCTTTACTCAATTTTCTAATTATTAAAACTTAATTAAAAATAAAGACAAAGACAGAAAAAGTTAGTAGACAGAAAACAATATTTTGTTTTCCTTATAACCAGTTCATATATTATAACTGACTGCTTCACTCATGAAAAGTGAAGATCAAATATTTGACAGAACGTGAAGAAAACTATCAATTTGAAAATAGAAGAAACCATATTTAGACACGATATTATAGATTCATCTAAATGACCCAAGTGCTTTTCATGAAAAGTTAATTCAAAATAAATGATTGATGGATTTTGTTAAACGAAGACTGCGGAAAATGTATGTTTAATTTGAAGAAATGATCTTATTGGAACACAGAGTGCGATTTGCGATCGCTTTGCAAGTTTGGTACGCATCGAATACTAGCGCGTATTCATGAGTACTCGTAGCCAACCAAGTGGCTTTAAGGCAGACAGCTGCCTTGAAATCAGAGAAATACTCGCTTGGGCTTGGGGGATTAATCCATTTGTTCATTTATTTGTATATCAATACCGATGATATGGCGAATGTACTCGTTCAGTTTAAAGCTACGAGAGGATCACCTTGAGCTTTGTTTGACTTTTGCAACCCAAAACAAAAATAAACAACCAGAGTCTGTCATATCTCCCACCCCCTCTCTTTCTCACTCTCTGTCTGTCTCTCTCTCTCTCTCTTTCTTTTTTTCTTCACAGGTAAATATTTTGTATATGTGTTTTGTGCTCATTTTGTTTTGGTTTCTCTATCCATTAATTAAGCTACAATTGAGGGCAAATAAAAATGACGAACTCTGATTTTTTAATTATTTGACAAACAGATAAAATACTGGAATGTAGAGACAGGCAACGATAGAGAATAAGCGAAAATGTGAGCGAGAGAGAGAGAGAACGGAAGAAGGAAAGGAAAATGGATAGAAGCCGGGTGCATTGATCCCGATCAACAGAAACAACAAACAAAAACCAAAACCACAGCGCGGAGAAAAGCAAAAATGAGTTTTCAAGCCGACATCTACGAATAACAAAAAAAAGCCAAAAATGCACATGTGTGTGTGAGAACAAAATACGAAACGCGTTGAAAGCGCAAGCAAAATAATAATGCAACGCCAACACAACACAAATGTTATGCTCTGAAGATTCTCATTCTTCCGTTCTCTCCTGCAGGCTGCAGTGCACAGCTTAGGTTAGTTAAAAGAAACCCTCTTCTCTCCTCTCCTCTCCTCTCATCCGTTTCTCGTGGTTTCCGTCTAATTATTGCGCTACTCTAGTACAGTTAGATCCACTGCTCGAGCGATCAGTGATCAGTGCTGCCACTTTGGCTATTTTCACGTCAAACGCAGAGTCAATTAATTTATTAAGAAGAATGCCGATAATCAATAATTAATAAAAGTACTTGGAAAACAACGGATGGGAAAGGGACAAGTGATCAATGGTGGACTTCAATAATAGACACCATGCAGATGGAAGCCAACAGCATCAATAGCAAGAGCGAGACAACACAAGCCCAAAAAAACCTGCAGCGTACGAACAAGAAGACAAAGCAGCAATCGAAAAGCAGCATCGAGTTGAGTGGCGACACTGGCAAGAGGACAACGGGGAACTAAGCAAAGTCACGCTGATGGAACAGCGGTCTTTGAACCACCAAAAAATAACAAAAAAAATCTGCTGCAGGGTATCTTGAGTAGCAAGGGACACGACGAAGCGAAGCCAGAGACGAGCGGGGGAAGGCAAGGCAAGGCAATGCCAGCCGATCTATGTAATACAGCAGTCGCCATTGCAGTCGCGGTCGCAGTCGCTGCTGGCGTCGCTGGCAGCGTCGATGCAGTCCGAGGGGTGCCAGTGTATTGGTGAGCTTTGCACTGATCACGAAAAGAGCGCGCAATGCAGACAGTGAGAGCGCGAGAGCGCAAAGCTTACTGAGTAACTGAGTGAGTAGTAAGCTAGTGAGTTAGTGAGTTAGTGAGCTAGTGAGTGAGCGAGAGCGAGAAGCAGCTTTTGCCAAAAAATACAAATTTAATTTCGGCAAATGCGCTCAGCCCCTCTCACCCGCTTGCACTCCCTCGCTCTCGTTCTCACTCGCTGAGCACGCTGGCTTTGTTCGTTGGGCGGAGTGAGCGTTGAGCGTTGAGCGTTGAGTGTGGGGAGGGGGGAAGGTCTCGATGACAGTAGTTTGAAATATGCAAGCACGCCTGCACGCACACACATCCAACCTGGCCTGGCTCTGTGTTTGTGTGCATATACTAATATCATGCACTCCCCCCCTCACTCTCTCACTCTGTGCGGAGAGCAGCCGCACTTCCTAAATTCGCAGTGTGTCGTCGCTAGGCTGTTTTGTGTGTCCGTGTCCATGTCCATGTCCATGTCCGTGTGCGTGTGCATGTGCGTGTGCGTGTGCGTGTGTGTGTGTGTGTGTGTGTGTGAGTGTTGAGAAACCTAAAAAAGTTGCACTGAAGCCGTTAACCTCGGCTACGCGTTCGTCGTCCGAGTTTGTTTTTGGAAGTGATCGACGCAGCGAGCGGGGGGCGGAGAGAGGGGAGCAGAGTACAGAGTGTGTTCGACGAAGCGATCTTAGTTCGCTGCTGAGCGCAGAGAGCGGATCAGGCAACAACAACAACAACAACAACAGCAACAACGACAGCGACATTGATCATGAGGGGCAAAAGGGTGCAGAAGGCCAAGCGGGGGGGAGGGGCGGTACGGGCAGAGATCGCGCTTAGCCGCTGTAAAGTAAATAAGTGAAGTCATTTGCTGAAATGCACCACAGCAACTGCAACAGCAGATGTGAGGGGCAATTAAGCGAAGACAACAACAACCATTTGAGTCACATGCAGTGTTTGCTGACTTTGCTATTTATGTACATACATATGTACATATGTGTGCGTGTGTCTGTATTGGTGTCGTATGTGCTCCTCTCGCAGCCCCTCTTCTCTCTCCTCTCCCAGCAGAGCAACCAAATTTATACAAAGAAATGAAAAATTGAAAGAGCGAAGAAAAAAGCTCACACACAGCCAGAGGCAAATGCACATGTGTTTAAACTTGTTGGTTCTCTGAAACTTTTGTAAAATAACAAGATTTGTGAGTTGCAAATATTTGGCACACACAAACGAGTTCCGGACATGCAACTGCATCACTGCACCACTGCACCACTGCACCACTGCACCACTGCCCTCTCCTGCATCCTTCAACACCCTTTGCAGTTTTGAGCACAGCTTTCTATGTCTTGGAAGGGCGCGCAGGCGCAATGGAAAAGCGGCCAGCACAAGAGGAAGAAGAAGAGGAAGATAAGAGAGGCAACAAAACTGGAGAAGATTCCCAATTGGATTTCGTTGCCCACGTCGACTAATCAACTATGTAGTTTACATACATTCGTAATATTTATATTTTAAAGTATTTCAACTTCAAAATAAGAATAATGTACATTTTACGATCTATTGAAAAAACATATGTAAATGTTGATCTACTATATGTTCTCAATTGAAGCTAGAAAACGATGAACACAAATATTTACATATTTCTAAGCATTTCTAATTTTTTATTCAAATTGACAAATGAACTGTGTTGATGCTGATCAACAAATGGAGAAAACTCTGTTGAAGACAATTTCAATGGATTTTTATTTTTACTGTAAATTTTTTAGTACAACTGAATAAGCCACAACAGTGCAATACAGGTAGCTTGTATTATTAACTGTTACTTGAGTATTCACTCGACTTCAAACACTTAAATTATAATTTCTAGAAGATTAGAACTTCAGAAAATTAAAATGTTTGAGCTTCTCCATAAACATATGTATGTATGTATGCGTGAGAATGTATGTACATATCGGTATGTAAAAAAAGTTCATTTATGCATACATCACAAAATATAGTGTTTTGAGTATGTGTCTATATTGTGAAGTGGAGACCCTTGATGGATGGGCGGTAGGGGTTCAGCGACGAGGTCTGCTGAGGAGCCTATTGGATAAACAATCGCGGATCTTTTTAGTCAGGTTCGATGTCAGCCATCGTTTGCATTCCACGAAAATGATGTACGTCCAGGTGCAGCGCAGTGGAATCAATTATAAATGTTTATGCTAATTTCGAATCACGCATTTTTCATTAAAGTGCAAAGTAAACAGAGCAGAGCCGCATTGTGTTCAATGCGAGGGCGTGGCTCGACGTCGTGTGGGTTGCTTTGAACCGAACCGAACCGAACCGAACCGAACCGAACCGAACCGAACCGAACCGACCCGATGCGCACCACAACCACTTGCATGTCAACATTCACATTCACATTCACATTTCATATGCATTTTCACAAGCAGATCCACATTCACGCCCACTCAATCATCCCCCAAACCCTTTGCAGGCCCATCGACCGTAAAGGCCTAGTAAGTATTACATTATATTACAAATATTTAAAAAATGGTCTCCTCTTTTTGTGCGGCTGAGAAGCAGGTCGAGCAAGAGAGACAGCCAGCGAGGTGGAGAGGAAGAATAGAGAAAGAGAGAGAGAGAGAGAGAGAGAGAGCGCGCGATAGCAGCTGATGGGAGGAGGCTGGAGGCTGTCAACACATACGACGTCGACGACGACGACGACGACGACGACGACGACGACGACGACGACGAGCATACGACGACTACTACATGCGTATCCTTGATGTCCACATATGTCTACACACACACACACGCGGTGAGCTGCAAATTAAATTGATAAATGCACAAAAAGACACGAAAGTAAAGCGACATCGAAAATAATAAAAATACAAGTAAATAACATACAACGCGTAGGCACAACACAACTTGTTGTTTACATAAACGCCAAAAACAGGAAAGAGCCCTGCCGAAAAAGGGAAGCGCACACAGACACACACACACACACACACACACACACACACACACACGCAGACAACAGGAAGCAGTTCTCTATTCTATTAGAAGAGATCGAAACTAAACAATGTAAAAGGAGTAGATAACCCAATCAATCAATATACATACATATGTACATACATATGTATGTACATAAAATAGTTGCCTTGCGATCTCTGATTAAATTTATGTTGCGCTTTGTTCTTCACTCACATTCATGATGCTCACTTCCTCGCTTCCCCTGTCAGTCCCCCGTCTGTCTCAGTTTGATCGCTTTCTATCTCCAGCTAGTCTATTTCTCTCTCTCACGCTCACGCCACCAGCAGCTATGTCCAAAATTAAACGCACACACGCACTACACGTGACTGTGTGTGCGAGGGAAAGAGAAGCAAAAGCATAGATGGGATACAAAAGCAAGTACGCACTTTATCCGCTGCCTCCTGCTGCATCTGTGTGTGTGTGAGAGTGCGAGTGTGCGAGTGTGCGAGTGTGCGAGTCTGCATGTCATTTCACAACACCCGAAACGTGCAAGGGGAAGCGGAGAGAGATGCGTATGTGGAAAAGGTGGAAGGCGGAAGCCGCCAACCAAAAAACGAACTGAAAATAAACAAAACAAAAAGTGAAAACACAGCACGAAAATAAGGCGAAAAAAATGATGTCAGTAGAGAAAACGAGCAAAACAACAAACGGCAACAGCAGCGGCAGCAGCATCAGCAGCAACAACAAAAAGCCGGCAGAATAAAAATGAACCAAATGAAAATGCGCCACATAAAAGTAAATGTGTGTGTGTGTGTGTGTGTGTGTGTGTGTGTGCGTGCGTGCGTGCGTGCGTGTGCGTGCGGTTAACGAAAATGCAATGGCGGCCAGCACTTCCGGAGCAGGCCCAGGACTCCAGCGAGTCCCCTCCCTCTGCAGTCCCCCGCGCTGCATTTGCATTTTATTTTCGTGCGTGTAATGCAATCGGCTGGACAAAGGACAGGCGGGGGGAGAGGGGGTGGGCTGGATAGGTAGTAAGCTGGCCAGCCGTGGGCGACAGTCTGTTTGTGTGTGTGTGTGTGGGTTAATATGCAAACACACACACACACACACACATTTATAAGCTTGCGTATATACAAAGTTTGGGACATGTTTTTTAATTTTTATGTCTTTTTTTCGTTTCGTTTCGTTTTGTTTTGTTTTGATTCTTTTTATGCATTTACATTTTTTTTAGGCGCTTCATTTTTACTCTTTTTCTTGCCGACTGCGTGCGTGCGTGTGTGTGTGTGTGTGTGTGTGTGTGTGTGTGTGTGTGTGTGTGTGTGTGTGTGTGTGTAAGTGTGTAATTCCATATAGTACGTATGTCTGTGCAAATGAAAATATTATTAAACATGCTGGCTGGCCGTTGTTGTTGATTTTAATGTTAATGTAATACTTGTCGGCAACCCACACACTCACGCACTGACTGCATTAACAGCGGCCACCTTTCTATATATCATATTATATATACAAACGCAGTCGGGTAGATAGATAACTCCCTTGCAATCCCTTGACAGCAGTTCACCTTTTTTTGTTCGCTGCGTCTTGCATTTTTACTCTTTGCAAGCGGCACAAAGTGTTGTCATTGCCCCTGTTGCCGTTGGCATTAAAGTGGCGTCTGCAATTGCCCTTTGACCAGCAGTGAAGTCCAACAAAGTTGTCTAGTTTATCTCTATCTATCTCTCTGTCTCTAGTTAACGTTTCGTCAAACCCCAAAAAGGCGTTCAAGAGTGCTGACTGTGCTTCTTTTCGTTGCAGCTTTTCTTGTTGAACAGAATGAATCTAGCGCCTGAAAGCATGCAACAAGTTCGCGAACTGTATTTACTCTGGTATTTTGAACGTTAGTTGCAATAATATCGATATTAAAAATACATCGACTGCGCCTATTTAGTTAGTTAGTTTGGCATTTGAATAATGCATTCGAATTCGCGAATAAACTGTACTCTGCATGCAAAGAGCGATGTACAACAATGCATGCTATATACATACATATGTATGTACATACATACATATATTATATACATATCTACATATATGTACGAGGGCTCTTCTTCTGCTGCAAAAAATGTGGGGATTTTTATTTGTATTGTACATGCATTTATAGATATAGCGGAAGGAGAATTATTACTGATGTATTGCGCAAAATTGCATTATGCACACACACGCACACATAATCACATCGATTTGCGTTGCTTCGCAACAGCAACGCGGCTCTAGGCCTATTAAACAAACATATTACCAATACACTCACGCTCACACTCACGCTCACACTCACACTCACACACACACACACATGCATCACATAGACTCACACCAATGGCGAGCAACAATCATCCGCCGTGTTGGCTGCTGCCCAAATTCAATGCGACGCCCAAAAGCAGGCAACGAAAAAAAATCAACTTACACACACACACACACACACACACACACATATGTATGTACGTATAGACCATTGTGCGTGTGTGTGTGTGTGCGTGCAGATTTTAGCGCATTTTTATATAATTTCCACTTTGTTGCCCCACGTTTAATATTTGTTTTGGTCGTTTTGTCCGCTGCTTTTTTTTGTGTTGCTGCCACACGCCGCGACCTTGCCGCACCACACCCGCTAGTTGCCAGCATTATCTTTGACTGCGGTCCACAGCTGAATTGCTGTTGCAATCGCAGGGGCGGCAGCAGAGGCAGCCACGCTGCAACTGCAACTGCAACTGCAACTGCAACTGCACTTTTTTCTCTTGTTGCATAACATTTGCTTTGTTTTTCATTTTTATTTTATTTTGTTTTGGTTCTTTTTTTCAACAGCAGCAGCAGCATCGGCAGCAGCAGAATTTTGTGTTGACTTTTTGTTTTGGTTTTGGTGCAAAAAAACGCCCATCGACTGGCGATTCGATGCCACACGAGGCAAGCAGAGAGCAGAGAGCAGAGGTGAGGCGACGAGGCGTTTTGCGTTGCGTTGCGTTGCGTTGCGTCGAATGGTCGCTCGCTCGGTCAGATAGTCCTCGGCTGCATGCGTGTGTTGCATGCATTTTTGGGGGTTGTTTTGCGCACACACACACGCACGCACATACTCGCAGGCACGCACAAAAAAGGCACAACAAAATTTTAAAAAATAGGGGAATACAATTTCAGCATTTGTGTGCGTTGCTGTTCGATTTCACTTGGCATATTTTTTAACATTTTTTTTAGCTTTTTTCCGTCGACGTCAACTGCGGCAGCGACTGCGACTGCGACGGCGACGGCGACGGCGACGGCGCTGCTACTGCCCCAAACTGTGCAAACTGCAAGTGTGAGAGAGCGCAATAGGCCGCCCACATGTTTGCCATGTCCTAGCAGCGTCCGCGCCAGTTGCATTCAATGTCACTGCAGTTGCTGTGGCAGTGTCAGCTGCGTCTCCCTCCCCCCGCTGCACCCTCTGCTGGCGTTTGAAAGCTTTACAGCGGCTTTGCTGCTGCTTATTGCATTTTTTTGCAATTATATTCATTGCATTTTATTTTTTGTTTCTTGTTTTGTTCCTTTTTTGGATTTTTTGTGGCAAGTAACTTTTGGTCGTTTTTTCGGGCATCCGTTCGCCGGCGTTGCATGCGTGCGTTGCACGCGTTGCGTACGCCGTTGCATGCGTCAGAGCGAGCTGGCTGCAGTGCATCATTTGGATTTTTTTTGCATTCGCCAGCTTTGTTTTATATTTCTCTTTCATTTAGGCACAGGCTTTGGCTTTGCTGCCTGCGCCTTTTTTCCGCAGCTTCCTTTTTTTTTTGGTGTTTTTTTGTGTGTTTTTTTTTGTTGCACATTTGGGCGCTATTTATTATATGGCTCGCAACTTTTTGATAGGCCTACTCACGCGGCTCATTTTTGGGGGGATTTGAAAAGTTTGCCTATGTGCGCGAATGTGTGAGTGTGTGTATGTGTGTGTGTGTGTGCGAGTAGAAGGACTCGGCGTGCATGGCCACGAGCTGACGGTGCGTATACTTAATTTTTTGTTGCCGCCTTTCTCCTTCTCACTCCACATGTATGTATGTGCTAATATCAGTATGTGTCTCTGTCTCTGTCTCTGTCTCTGTCTCTGTGTCTGTGTCGGTGTCGGAGTGTGTGTGTATTGTCCTTAACTAAGTAAATATAATGAGTTGCACAGTGGCACTTTCTGCTATTTCAAATTGTTAGCCATTAACCAACCATTCGAAGGATATATTCGAATACTCATATATAATGCAAAATAGAATTAGCATGTCTTTGAGCTGCATGGAAACTACTTCATGTTGAAGTTAAAACTAAAACCACAATCTTCTTTAATTTAAACAACAAAATGCTCAATGCAAACAGTTTAATACAAGGCTATTTTAAATAGTAATCGAGTTTTGGTAATATTTTCATTTTCATTTGAATATTTTCTATTATTTGAAACAATCAAGAAAAATGCAATTTTATGTTTTTTTTTGTAAAAACTAATACCACAATTTAAAACGGTATTGGAATAACTTTTGTTTTTTTAAATTATCATTTATTATTAAAATAGAATTGAATTGAATTTTTAAATGGTTTTGTAATATGCCAACTTTAAAATCAATTTTCCATTTCAACTTTAACAGAAGACAATTTAATATAGTATTCGAATTGGTACCTTTACCTTAATCTATTTATTAATTCGAATAAAAAACTATTTTTAATAAATGTAAAAAAACAAATATTCCAATTGAAGACAATTTAAAATAGTTAGTATTGGGCTACCTTTGACCCTTATCCGCATAGTTCGAATACAAATCTGACTAAAGAACGCCGCGGTCCTTTGCAATGTTTTGCTTCTCAACTAAAGACGGGAGACTAGAAATATATGAGCAGGAATGTGCAGCATGTGGCACACTGCACTTGCTACTCGCCACACGCCACACGCCACACGCCACACGCCACACGCCATTTGGGTGGAAGCGGGATGCATAATTTTTAGCAAAGAAATAAAATACAAATTTACACAAAAATTTCGTGTTTTTCTTGATTTTTTGGTTTAAATAATGTTGTTGTTGCTCCCCTAGAAGCTGCGGACGTTGACGTCACGCGTGCAACGAACGCACGCACGCGCTTTGTTGTTGCCGTTGCAGTTGCAGTTGCAAGTGGGACTGGACTTTGGGTGAAGGTTGGGGTTGGGGTTGAGGCTGCAACTGGTGTTTGTGCATTATATTTAAATATATGTACATACATACATATATAGCTCGTCGTATGTATAGCAATATAACATAAAAATGTTGCTGCAGCGACTGCGGCAGCAATAGTATCGACGACGACGTCGACGTCGACAGCGACTGCAACTGCGACTGCGACTGCGAGAGAGAGGCGAGGAGGCGAGGAGGCGAGGAGGCGAGGAGGCGAGGCGAGTGTCAGCGTTAGCGTTTTCGCATAGGCCGAAAAAGGACGAGTGCGGCGCTCATTTGCCAGCATATATCAATGTGTATGAGTGTATAGACATGTTGCATGGTCATGCATGTCTCTCTGTGTGTGTGTGGCGGGGCAGAGGGGGGACGTCAGCTGAGCGGGGGACCACGCAGGTATTGTGCACACATATTTTTATAGGGCTTCTCTCATTGCATTTTTATTTCATTTATTTTTTTGTGCATTTTTCCTTCTTTTTTTTTTTTCGAACATTTGGATTACGCTTTGTTGTGTTGGTGTGTGCGTGTGTGTGTGTGTGTGTGTGTGTTTGTGTATTTCGTTTCAATTTTGTTGCCCGGCTCGTTCCCTTTTTTGCTTTTTTGCTTTCTTGTTGTTTTTTTTTTATTTTAGCGATTTCTTTTTGCAGCATGTTTTGGGCAGATTTTTATTTTTCGGTGGCCGCTGCTTTGAAGCGAGCGGGCAGAGGGGGGAGCCGGTGCAGGAGAGCGAGAGAGGACGACGCCAAGCCGAATTCGCCAAGCCCGGGGGATGGGAGGGGAGGGGAGGGGGCAAGTGGACGTCGTCGGGTCGCAGCAGAGATTGAGAGCTTTAAGTAGGGGTAGCCAAAGTGCACGCAGACAAACACAGCGGGAGAGGCCCATCTGCATACGTGTGTGTGTGTGTGTGTGTGTGTGTGATGATGGCGATGATGATGATGAGACGGGGCTCATTATGAAGTTGCCTGCATATTATGTGCAAGCCCCGCAGCGGCTCAGAACATTGCCGGACTTTGCCGTTGGAGCATTGACAACTGACTGCAAGTCGACGCACACACACACGCACACACACACACTCACACAGCGGGGCTAAAACCGACGTTGCTGGCGACGTTGGCGTCAAATGCTGCAGCTGCGACGCCGACGCCGACGACAACGACAACGACAACGCTGATCCCAAAAAAGTTTCTGGGCAACATTATATTCGAATAGTTCAGATCCATTTAGATGAACATCAGTTAGCTATCGGATTGGACGTGCGTCGACCAGTCAACCACTCAACCAGGCATCCAGTCAACCAGCCAAGTAACCAAACAACCAAACAACCAACAACCAACAACCAACAACCAACCAACAACCAACAACCAAGTCAACGAACAAAGCAACACGCAAAAACAAACCAAAACACAACATCGCCAGCTTGGTCCACAGCTGGAGCGGATTCGGAGTGCCGAGCAATGCCATTTCTAGCATTGCCGTCTAATCTTCTCCAGAATGCAGACTTTATGCCACATCCTTTTGTTGCGCTACCGCATCTCAATCTGAGTCTACGTCTCAACTGAAAAAAAGGACGCGCTTCGATAGTGTTCCATAAACTTTTCACTTCTTTTTGTTCAAGTGCTGAGAAACGATTCTGTTTATTTTTTTGTTATTGTGCGATTAGCAAGTGAACTTCCAAGTGAACTAAACAACAACAACACAATCCAAAAATACAAATACGAATACATACAAAAGAAAACAAATCAAACTAAGAGTGAATCCTGTGTAATCCTGTGTGGCCTCCATGGACTATGCCCATCAAGAACTCGAACTCAAAGCGAATACTCACTAATTTAACAGTTCGCGATCATCGTCCTGCATGCTGCATTGAAGCGGAGCTCGGCCTGGATCCAAAGCAGGTAGGTCAATCAACCTCATTCGAGTTCCGTTTTCCCGCACTTCCTACGTAAGTACATTTATCTATCACACACCGAGTTGATCTCAGCTTACACTCAAAGTCCTCGAAATGTGGCCAACACAATCATACTACTCATATCCCTCTTAGAAACCCTTCTCCGACCCAAGTGATGTAACGCACTAACTAATCAGATTGTGCTTGACAATTACCCCAGCCATTAAGCTATTTGTCAAGTTGGGCGGATACTTTGGGGCGTGGTCAATTTGTAACACAAATTAGATCTCATGGTCTCTGACATCCAGATGCTTATACGAACAGATAACAGCTATAGATAACTAGTTGGATTTTGTTCTGAGCTAGTTACTTGAGGACAATCACCAAAATTGGAAGTGGAAGACTTTGCACGTAATTAGTTTTAGGAAACAAAATAAGAAAATGTTTTTTCAAAATATCAACACATCACACACATGTTGGGGCTAATTTGCAATAATCAAGTATCGATATCCAATCCAAAGTCCTTCATAAAGGACGGAAATCATGCAGCATTAATAGATAATAAGACACTAAGCCCCAATGCCAGCTTCCAGTATTCAAAGGAGTAACAAGAAGAAGAAGAAGAGCAGTTGCAGAAATTTCAAAGTCATAAAAACAATTGGAACAAAAAATGGCTTTATCATTTTTCACACCCTACGACGAGTTGTACAAAAACAACGAGAACAAAAAACAAAGTGGCACTTGCCCATCACGTTGATGGGCCACACACACACGCTCGTGCCACGCCACATTGCCACATTGCCACATTGCCACTCTGCAGCAATTTGTGGCGTTGCATAGAAAACTACTAAAACGCCGCGGCGTTTAAAACGCGGAAACGAAACGAAAACTTCCCTTTCCGAGAGGCGTGGAGTGGCGTCGAGTCGAGTCGAGTCGAGTCTCCGCATATGCTGCGGTCGCCTGCCCCTTCGTCCGCCCCTTGCCTGCTCCTGCTGCCATTCAGTCAGCGCCACGAGGCATAGGCGGCATAACAAGCACTCCAGCTCCAGCTGCAGTTGCAACTCTAACTGGCAACGAACAAAAAATGCAAACATAGACAAAGTCAACAAAGTTGGACGGGGCCAACACAGCGAGGCACCTCCTAACTCCGCTCCTGTGGCACTTGCAGCTACAGTTGCAACGCCAGTTGTTGCCACACTTGCAGAGAGTGTTTGGAAAAGTCAATTGGGACACACACAATTGTGTTTGTTGCCTCCTCACAAGTGATGCACTCAATTTGGTGCGATTAACTGCGGCAACTCCAAAATATCCAGCGAATTTTACACAGAATATGTTCTTTGACAGGGATATATGGATTTTTGATTGATATGCCTATTTTTCTTGTATTCAATTAAAATGGATATGTATACAAAATAAATCTGAATTTCTAATCAACAATAAAAATTTCTAATCAATAAATAATTTCTAATCAATTAATCAATAAATAAATGTGAAACGAATATTAAATGCAACATGAAATAAGAGCGAACAAAGCCTTTTAATAAACTGGTGCAGGTCCAAGTGTTTCCTGCCCCTCCAGCATCTCTTTCTTGCAACTACTTCGGCAAGGTTGCCTAGTTGCCATGTTGCCAAGTTGCCAAGTTGCTGCGTTGTCTGGTGACTGGCTTGTTTGGTTTGTTTGGTGTGCAACCGCTAATATGCGCTATTTAATATCAATTTGCATTTGCGCTAAATCGCTGCTTATTAATTAATCGCAAATTGAATGAAATGCGAAGCCAGTTGCCCTACTGTGTGTGTGTGTGTATGTGTGTTGCAAGTCCTCTAACTCTGTCTCACACACACACACACACGTACACGTGAACATATATATATATTTTACAAACCAGATCGTATTTAATTACGTGGCCTTTGTGCGCGTAATTGCCTGCAATCTAATTTAATGAGTTCAACTGCAACGTTGCACAGTTGCTCTCTGCATCTTCTCCTCATCTTGTTCTCGCGGCTGCTGTTCATGCCACATCATTAAAGCTCAAGGGTCACTCCTTTCACCCACAAACACTGAAACACACACACACACGCACACACACTCACTACATTTCTAGTATTATTCTATGCATAGCGACTCTTCAAGGAAATCGTTACAGGCAATCGAGATCGTTGCGCTAAATAACGATAAGATCGAGTGTAAATATAACTTTTTGGGGATTGCTTTGTTTTTCCTTCATTATTACTTGAGCTTTATTGGAAGCAAAGAGAATAATAATCATATACTATCAATATTTTAGCTTATTAGTTTTATTTGTTTGCTCAAAATAACAAACATTAAAATAATTATTATTTGTATGTCCTGCTGGGAATACAAAAACGACAGAATGCATCTATTCAGGTTTAGTTTAACGTTTAATACACACAAAAATACTCATTATTTGAATGCATTATTCCTGCAGGTTGGAAATGATGCTTCCTTCTTGCTGATATAGTAAAACACAAAATTACAGTCGAATGGGAACATTCTCCACACCCTGAGAAGAAGCAGGGAAGCAAGACAACAAAGCGAGAGAAGAATCATCTCAGAAGAAATTCCAGTCCCGAAAATTGTCCGCAGTTAAATTAACTGCAATTTTTTGTTTTTAGGCAAGCACAGAACAGAAACAGAACAGAACAGAACAGAACAGAACAGAACTGAACTGAACTGAACTGAGAACTGAAATGTTCAGAGTCGGTTCAATGACCTAAAAAAAAACACAACAACAACTGAAACCAAACAAAAGACCCCCAAAACAAAAAGCAATGCCAAAGCCAAAGCGAAAAACCAAAACAAGAGCAACGCAGCCAAGCAACAACAACGAACTGAGATCAGCAGCGAGATTTTTGCTGTTTCTGTTTGCGTTTCTATGTACACGGATGCATGCAAGTGTGTGCGTGTGCATATAGCAAAACTGATCTTCAGGCTGTTAGAGAAAGACACGCAGAAGGCGCAGGCAGCAAAGGGGAGCCAAGGCAGCAAGAGAGAGAGCGGGAGAGAGAGAGAGAGAGTAGCGTGCAGTTTGCCCAAAATACCAAAAACCCGAAACTTGCACACACACACACACACACGCACACACACACGCACACTGTCAAAGAGGCGTGCATACAAAAATATCAAATAGCAAATTACTCATGCGCCAAACGACGAAGCTGCTGATGATGAAGCACAAGACGATGATCATGATGGCAGTAGGGGACAAGGAGCGAGGATTGAGCAGTGCAACACGCTTAAGTGAGAGCGAGTGACAGAGAAAGAGAGAGAGAGTGGGAGAGCGAGAGAGCAGCAGCTGCAGTTCAACGACTAGCGAAAGCTCAAAGCGCAGCAGGCAAGGATCGCAGCACAACTTAGAAGAGGGAGAGGAAGAGGGAAAGGGAGGCAAATGGGGGGACAGCATTGTTGATTCGCAATGGGGCCAACAGATGGCGCACACGAGGCGGCCATTAAAGTAATTGCCAAGCACTTGCATCAATCTTGCAATGGAAGTGAGTATGTGTGCGTGTGTACGTGTGTACGTGTGTATGCGTATACGCAATATACTATATTAATATTGATAGAGCTCACCTGGTGTGCGATCGATTAATGCATTTGTCATCACATTGGCCAGTCTACATTCTGATTGTCCAGAGTTTCTGGCGTCTACCCCCAGATACAGTTACAATTACTGTCAATTCAAAATGCAACTTTCACCCATTGGGCATTTGTGAAGTTAACTTGAAAGCCCTTCGCTTATCATCGAAGTCAAACTGCAAATTCAAAGCGATAGAGGTGGAATCAAATTATGTGCGTATCACATTTAATATAATTATTAATATAGAATTGCAGGGCAAACAACTTAATATACTTATTTTGTAGCGAGATGAGGTGCAACTAATAAGTATTGTATATGGTTGGTATGCAGTGAGATGACGCAACGTTTGCCCATTTTTTTAAAAAGAAAACAAGGCAACAGCAAAAGGGCAAAAATACAGCACACATCAAAAGGTAGCAGAAAAAATATATATGTATAAACACAATGCAAAATAATGCAGCGAACCTTGTATCCGGTTAGACTAGAATTTCGGGTATTAAATGACAATAACAGCGGCAGCAACTACAACAGCAGCAGCAGCAGCAGAAGCAACTACAACAACAATAACAACAACAACAACAACTGCGCTGAACTGAGAAGCCGTTCTAATCTTGCGAAACAGTTTTAATACTCGTGCATTAACATATTATATTAAGCAAAAGTAGCGCAGTTCTATGGCCACCACACGAACACAAATAGAGACACACACACACACACACACACACACACACACTTGTCGCATACCGTCTTATACGCACACTTGTACTCTATGTACTCTATGGCCTCTACTATACTTTCAATTATAATCCTTCTTGAACTGTCCTATACGCCGACTACTTGGACAGTCAGGCAGTACAGTTAGCTCAGATAGCTGTCGTCCGTCCACTATAAAAGTGGCAGCCTATTCCATAGTTAATTCTTTGCAAATTAAACGAAGGCTATCTTAGCAAATCTATTAACTATCAAAAGTGATCATCAAAATGATCAAATGTTTAAAATGTAAATTAATCAAGTAATCGTTTGCAAAGTAAAGAAACAAAAAGGACCGAAAAATAAGTTTGAATGTTATATCATGGTTGGCAAATTTATTTACAATCTCAACTGATGACTCTAATTATGAAATATTCAATTCTTAAAAGAAAACGATTGAAAAACTAAAGTTTGAATGTTTTACAATGTTTGGTACATTTATTTACTGCCTCGAGTGATGATCAAAATTATGAAATATTCTATTCTTAGACTAAAACAATCTCAACCGGTACTACCAATTTAAATAAACATTTTACATATAATTTCTACTTGGTAGGGATGCGTTACTTAAGCGGTTATTGCAATAACTCTCCAAGATTCTGGATCAACATTAATGGTCATTAAGTCAAAGCCATCACTAATCGTGCATTCTTGCAGCGATCGCTACTCATTTATTGGAAGAATGTATGTATGTACATAGATTCATGAATGAATATATACATATGTATATTATATATTATATGTATATTAATAATCACAATGCATCATTGCCCTATTCCTCTTCTCATGATGTATGTACATATGTGCATATGTGTGTGTGTGTGTGTGTGTGTGTGTGTGTGAGGATATAATGTGTGCATTTCGGAATGTGTGTAGAATGTACATACATATGTACATACATATGTACATCCATGTTGTGAGCAAAGCGTCAGAGACGCCTACGAAAAACTGCGCAACTGCATAGGCGACCGCGAAGAAGAAGAAGCGGCAGAGGCGAAGCGACGTGAAATGGGGCAATGGGAATGCGAGTGAGAGAGCGAGAACGCGAACGAGAATGAACGGAGAGAACCAGAACAAGAACGACACTTGTATGCCGTTCACACACACACACACACACACACACTCGCAGCTGCATTGTCATGTGTGTGTGTGTGTGTGAGACTATTCAGTTTTGGCGCTGCTGCCGAAAAGTCGAAAAATATTTTGTATTTTTTTTGGCAGTCATTGACCCGCGATGCGAGTGTTGGCAGCGGCAGCGGCAGCGCGGCCATGGCCAAGGCGAACGAACACGAACGAACTAACGACGCGAGGCGACGCGACGCCTGGTAGTGGGAGCGGGAGCGGGACGCAAAGGAGCGGGGCAAGCGAAACGATGTAGAAAGATAGCAAACAACTTAAACAGAGAGCGATAGTCTCAGCACACACACAAACACACACACAAACACACACACACACACACACACACACACACACACACACACACACACACACACACACACACACACACACACACACACACACACACACACATATGTATGCCGGCTGTCTAAAAGCTCCCTGACCTGACGCTGATCTCACTGCAGCTTTTGTTCTTTCTCTCTCACGTTGACGTTTGCAGTCGCCGTCGCTCTCGCCGTCGCCATCGCTCTCATTCTTATTCGGCACGCAATTTGGCATTGAGTGTGGGTTGCGAAGCTTTTTATATTTTGGTGTGTGTGTGCGTGTGTGTGCAAACAGGGTGCTTAGAAGGCAGGCGCTGCATTGTGGTGGATGGTGTGTGGATCGCGTGGATCGTTGCATAGTCAGACAAATAACCGAAAATGATTCACGCGAGGCCCCCTACGAATTGAGAGAAGTGAGAGAAGTGCAATGACTTCTCTGCCTCCTTCGGCCTTAGCTTTAGTGATTTGCGTGGCATTGACACACACAAACACACACACACACACACACACACGCACACACACTCGCTGATGTGATTATGAATACACAAATACGAGTGCTAAATGTGAATGAGTGTGGCGAGGCGACTGTTGAAGGCTTTGACCTCGCCACTGACTAATTGCAATTCTTGTTGTCGTTGTCGTTGTCGTTGTTGCTGTTGCTGTTGTTAGCTTCCATCTCTTTTGCCAGTAGATCGATCATCGATCACTGCTCAGCTAAACCTCCCCCTCTCCATCTTCCTCTCTCCCACTCTCTTGCTCCTCCTCCTGTTCGTGTTCCCGTTTTCAGTTTGGTGTTTGGCCGATAAGACGAATCGCAGTTCGCAGTTCGTTGCACGCTACACAAAACAACTGCGAAAGCGAGAGCGAGAGCGAGAGCGAGAGCGAGAACGAAAGAGTCGACAAAATGTGTAACAACAATAAGTTAAAAATAAACATTCGAAAAGCGAATTGCAAACTGTGTGAATGCTGTTTATCAAATTCATGTGAATGTGAATACTTTGCAGCTGCTGTGAATAACGACTGTGAATAACGAATACACTCGCAACTATCCATCACACTATGCACACTCACATTCCCCCTTTAACTTTTTTTTGACTGATAAACAAAAATGTTAAGGTCTAAGTTTTAAATACATATTAAAATTTGAAAATTTGATAATTATTTCACAATTTGCCAAACAAAATAGAAAGGACTTACTTTGCAATTACAACGAAATACTGTATATGTAAAAGCAAATAAATTTAAATTTTGTAATCTTTTAAAGAAAAATAAACAAAGTTCTAGTCCCCCTTATATTCATGTTGTCAACTTGAATCTTATTGCATGTGTATGTGTGTCGTAGTTTATGTGCTTTCAAAAGTTATCAATCATGCTCGGTTTGCTTCAAACACCCCTCTCTCTCTATCCCTTTCTCTCTCTTTCATTCTCTCTCCCACTCACCCACACACACGCACTGTCAAATGACTATGAGCATTTTTAATGAAAAGCCTTGCGCCTTCGTCCTCCCCCATTTACCTTAGCCCCCTTTTCGCCAATACTCAACAATCATATATGTATGTATGTATGTACATACATATATGTACATTTATGTACATTTACAGTTACATAGATTGCATGTTCTGAATCCGAACAATATTAAAAAGTGAACTAGAAGTTATTGCTGCTTTACTCGCGCCTTCCCTTTTTGCTCCCCCCTCTCGCACTCGCACTCGCGCTCGCTCTCGCTTTCGCTCGCCATCTCGCTCCCCCTATTCGAATATTCGTCTCCTCCATCTTCTTATTTTTCGACTGCCATCTCTAAGTCGTCGGCTCCCTCCACCCTCCACCCTCCACCCTCGCCCCCGTCCCCCATCCTGATCAACACAACACAAAACAACACAGCGGAGCATCCAAAGATGTTATAGAAATTTTTAAACATGTTTCAACTACGCAGCCTGCCCTTGCTCCCCTCTCCGTCGACGCCCCTGCTCACCCTCACACTCACACCCACGCCTCCTAAAACTTATCCCATCGTGCTGGAGGCAGCGTTGTATTTGAGTAACTCTATTCATCATTTTGCGCGCTTCCTTAGCCTTCCTGCCCTCCGTTCCGCCCTCCCTTGTCTTCGTCTTCGTTCCCCTCCCCTCCTCCAGTCATCGTTCTCGGCTAACCAACAGAAGCAGAAGCAAAAAAAGCAAGAAAACCCGGACGAATCTGAGTGTTGACTGCAAAAGACCCGTTTACTTATTGTTCATGTGAATAAATAATGAAACCAATGCAATATAATTTTAATATGCAATTTAACTGCTTAACAAAACGCAAACGTGAATATGAAATCCCAATAATAATAATGAGTCAAAGTTGGTGAAAAACATCGAAACTAACATTTTTGTTTGTCATCGTTGCCACGATATAGCGTTTCGACCACAGATTATTTAGTTCATCTTTGCTCTGACCAAACTAATTGAACCTCTTTACTTTACGGCGAATGGAAAAAAATTGGGTCTTAAAATCAGCCAGAAGTGAAAACTGCTTACAAGGATTTCTCTCTCAGCATCTCTGCGATGCCACCCAACCATCTTGCTCCCCCAGAACCGTCCCGCCCTCCGTATTTACCCCCAACAAAGAACAAGCATCGCACTGCTTTTTTAATACTTACTAAAGAACGCACACACTCAAGCATCATATACGTCTTTGTGCACGTCTACATGTGTGTGTGAGTGTGTTTACTTCGAGCAGCATTTGTGGTGAGCAGAGGGAACGATGGAGATGAAGATGGAGACGAAGAAGCTGAGGAAGGAGGAGATGCTTTGTATAAGTATAAAATTCTAAAAAGAAGTATTAATCCTTAGCTTAAACATTTGCCAACCGCAGCAACAGCAACAGTAGGCTTCACTTGCTTTGCACACACACACACACACACACACACACTCACACAAACACACACAAACACACATACACATACATAGACACTTACATACTCACATTCCTTAACTTTTCAATTCGATTCCAATTCTGTATCTACAGTATTCTACAGTAATAAGAACCATTAAAATATAGAGTACTATTTTGTACAATACAAACTGTATTTTGAATACTGATTGCCATCACCAAAGCAGCCAACAAATTAACAACACATATCAGAGTGAAATTATAAAAATACGAATTGATAAACGAACATCTTAAGTTATGATATTTCTAGTTTTCAAAACACCGACCAAAAATATAAACTTTCCAATACGATACAATATTTATCAAAGCACTATTGCAAAGCATGCTATTGCAATCTTATTGCTCGAAAACAGGACAATAGGCAGTTGAACCTGTATATTTCTAATAGATGAAACCGAATTAGCTCTTATTAATGGAACAATGGGATCTAAGTGAAACAAAATGAAATAAATGTTCGACATAAAACCCCGATTACGATGAGACCTTGAGTATACATACATATATTTGTTTATGGAGACATTAAAACAAATTCAAAAAATAAATTAATTGTACTTAGACTTTAGTCAAAGTTTTTTTGTTGCCAATTTTAAAAAATTTAATTCAAGTTGCAAATAGTTAAAATTACAAATAAAGTGACAGCTTCTTAACGCTAACAAAAAAAATACAATAATGAGCCTAATAAGAAATACTTAGTATTGTTGTGTTTTTAATAAACATATAACACACTTGAGAGAGATTTAGCACGAAATAATCGATATAGTTTCGATACATAAATAGTCTCTACCTTCGCAGCATCTGTGCGCGAAAGCAAAAGATAAATTCGAATATTTGCTGAGATTCAACACTCACACACACACACACACACACACACACACACACACACACACACACACACACACACACACACACACACACACTTATTCCAACTACAGATACAAACAAGGGGAGAAGAGTGTGGACAGAGGAGGGCAGCAACTCTTACTACGATTGCTTGATATTTTCATCAGATTTCCACAAATAGCAGAAGCAGCATCAGCAGCAACTTCTAATCCACCCAAAAATGAGGATCCAGAAGTGGGCAAAAAAAAAAAAAAACCACAGCAGCAACTACAACAACTGCAGCCAGTGTTGTTAAGCGGCAGAAGAAGAAGAAGTAGCAGCGCTGACTGCGTACTTACTTTTGGCTTCGTATCGCTTTTATTCAAATTCATAATCGCAAAATTTTTATATTCTACTTATGCTCAAAAGGCGCGCGCGTGTCTGTGTGTGTGTGGGTGTGTGGGTGTGTGGGTGTGTGTAGTGGGAAGGCGGAGGGTGGCTGGTGGGTGGCAAGGACTAGTGGCTGGCTTTGTGCTGGGCCTACAATACTCTCGATAGCAGCCAATAGCACCCGGTGCCTTCAGCCTCTTCAGTCTCCTTGCAGCCGCCAAGAGGGAGAGAAGGCTACACATCTTTAGTCCCGATGCCGTTGCTTCATCTGTGGGCCTAACCCCAACCCCAACCCCAACCTCAGCCCAGCCCAACTCATGCCACATGCCCCATGCCCCGTGCTGTAATCGGAAACTTTCCTCTTTCTTAACATTTTTCATCTTTTTTTGTGCTTTCATTTTGCTTGTGCCAAAAATACAAAAAGTACGTTGTGAGCGGTGGGGAAGGGGGCGGGAGGCCAAAAGCGCTGAGAATGGAATGAATGAATAATAAAAGCGAAGCACTCGATGGCGTAGAATTTGAATAGAAGCTTAGTTTTTCGCTTATACAACAAAAACTTTACTTTCTTTTTTTTCGGGGTTGTTTCCAATTTTTTTCTACTTTGCCGCCGCCGCCGCGAACTGTGTGCGCGGGAGGGTGTGTGTGTGTGTGTGTGTGTGTGTGTCTGTAGTGTGAGTATATTTAAGTTCCACAGTCAGAAAAGGGCAAGAAAAGCGTTTTTACAAAGCGACACACACACACAACACACAAGAGCGACTGAAACGGACTGATGAAATAGAAAGAGAGGAAGCGAGCTGGTCGCATAGTAGACGCAGACGCAAGACGGCAGAAGAAAAACTGAAAAGTTTATAATTACTTATTTTTTGATGAATTGGGTAAATATTAAAAAAGGAAAAAAGAAAGAAAAGCGACGCAGGACGACGGCAACGCAGAAGGCGGGCAGGCAACGGCAACGGCAACGGCAATAGAACGATAGAAACGATAACTGGGGGCGGGTCGGGTTCACTGCCAACTAGAGGGGCATGTGGGGGACAGAAGCGGAGGACGGGGGACAAAACTTGAAGCGGCAGCGTTATAGCCAAAAAGGTACAGAAAGCGCGCGCTTAAAAAGAAATACGACTACATTAAAAATTATCGATCGATTTTGTACTTTTTATTTTCTTTTTTTTTTTTTTTTGTGATTATTCTTACTCGCAAGCAGCGTTCGTGGTCTTGTTGTTGTTGTTGTTGTTGTTGTTGTTGCTTCTGTTGCTGTAACTGCCAGCAGAAATGGTAAACTATGTATACAGCAAGGCCAAGGAAAATGCCGGTGAAATGTCAAAACGAAATCGCAAGCGTAGTAGATAATTATGTCTTTGAGCATTTACTTTTAGCATTTATTTATACTCATTGATTATAACAATTAGTATTTATTTTCTAAATTTTTAAATTGGGCTATACGTTCAGACAAATTAATTAAAGGATTCCTCAAAAATTATGAATAGCTAAAATCAAGATTTTAATTTCAGTTGAAATTAAGCCACTAAAAAGCTATTGAATGAAATTAAATTAGCCGCATCGATAATGCAGATTTCACGTGTAAAATACTACTTAAAAGCGGATAATTATTTACTAAAATCAAAGTAATAATTCGAGCTTTGACTTAAAATGTAGTTTTCATTCATACTTGACTTGGCATCGAAACATTAATAATCTACAAGTTTAGTTATCACAGTAATAATATTATTTGCATCGATTGCGGTTTTAACAAGTATTTAAAGTCTATGCGAAGTTGCGGCTGAGCGGAATCTATGAAATCAAAGTAATTAGGATGCCGATACCGAAGCCGATGCCAAGTGCACCTTACAGCTAATCAGTGCACTCTAGAGGAGGCGAAGGTGGGTGGCGGAGAGGAGAAAGTGCCAGGTGTAGAAGATAGAAACTCAACTTCATTTGCCCAATTAATTAGTTAAATATGTAATTGAATTTTGCAAGGAAGCGGCAACGACATCGACAACAAAAACAACGACATCGCTCAAGGCAGACCATGGAGATGAAAGGGGCAAGGAGGTAGAGGGGGGGGGGGTGGGAGCAAGGAGGCGGGGCAAAGACATCCTTATTAAGTTTAATTGAATTTGTCGTTTGTTTTCATTGCTCATGTTGCATGTTTTATGCTTTGCCTGCCTGACGCTTTTTGTTAATCAAATAAACTCTAAATAATCAAAAAGCGCAATGAAGTTTGCCAGTCAGCTCAGATGCAGAGAGCGGGAGAGTCTCCTCCCCTCCAACCACCCCCCACCTTGACGAAGAAACCAAAGTAACCAGACGACAGATAGACAGGAGACAGGCGTCAGGCGAGAGGCGACGGGAGATGAGAATACCAAAGGAAATGCGCTGTATGAATTTTATTAAAAATAAATTCGACTGATGCTGTCTGTGAATTAGTGTTTGCGAGTGTGCGGGAGCAGTAACTCAGATGCAAGAAGTGTTGACCGATCTCCATCGATCGATGCTTCACATGATTCGACTGCCAGTTAAGCAGCCAGCAGAGAGTCTTCTGCATTATGCGCGTTCGCAGCTGTAGCGATGATAAGTAGTCGTAATCTGGGCCACAATCCCAGCCGCTAAACAGGAACGCTTGGCCATCAAAGCAAAGTCGCCTCTAGTGCCCCATTGTGTTGTTCAACACTACGAAACTTTGCCAACTAACTCACACACACACACCCACAGCACTATAGTGAGTTGTTGGCCACCCACTCAGCATATTTTGAAAAGCTACCAAGGGGCGGCTCATCAGCCGTTTCCAGCATTTAACAGCATTGCCACATTTCTCGTTGCGCGTTGCGCGTTGTGCGATTCGCGATTCGCGTTTCCCGTTGCCCCAAGCCTTCTTAGCGCCAGAAAATCTGAGGAATTTATAAAATTTTCATAGTTACAACTTTCTTTATGTTGACCGGGTGAGGAGAGCGCCCGTTAACTTAATGTGCAGTACACTCCAGAGGGGAGGCGAGCAGGCGGAAGAGAGCTGGGGGGAGGGGGCAAAGAGGAGCCACGTCCTGTCGTCTTGCTTCTATTTTGCAGTTTAGTTTCAAATACATTGCCGCTTTTGCAGCAGTTTCGTTTCGTTTCGTTTCTTCTTTTTTTGGCAATACATAAGACGCTCCATTATTATTATTATTATTATTATTATTCCTGCTGCTTTTTTTCTGCTGTAAATGGGATTAACAGAGACGCGGGCCAGACTGAGACGGAGAGTGAGACCGAGCGAGACAGAGCAGAGGGCGTAATAAGATGCGGCTATTTTGTTGTTGTTGCTGTTGTTGCTGTTGTTGCTGTTGTTACTATGAAGCAACTCGCAACTCGCAACTCTACGCCATGCCATGCCCAGTGAAACAGAAAACAGCAGCGTCTGCCCTCCTCCCCTCCCCCGCCGTCCCCTCTGTGCTCCTCCGATCATCCAGCTGCTGCCGCTGCTCGGCAAACAGACGCAAACTTTTCAGCGCTCTAACAGTTTCTCCTATACCTAAAATATACCGTCAATGGGCCACAGATGAGGAGGGTTAGGCATCGGGGTATCCCTCCCCCCTCACGTCCCTGCCATCAGGGGGGTAAAAAGGCAACAGAGCAGCGAGCAGCGAGCAGCGAGCAACGAGCAACGAGAGCTGGCAACTGTGAGCTGGGAAGCGAGCAAAGGAAACCCAAAGAAAATTGTACGCACGGCGCGAGAAATGTTAAAAAATATTTTTATAGCTACGCGAAACGTTAGAATAGTGTTTGCCTGTGTGTGTGTGTGTGTGTGTGTGTGTGTGTGTGTGTGTGTGTATATTATGTATATAGAGAAATGGTGCTGCCTCTGTCTCTGTCACTGCTGCTGCTGCTGCTGCTGCTGCTGCTTCTGCCAAAGTTTGAAGGTCGACGTTAACGTCGTCTTCTTCTTGG
The DNA here is from genome assembly GCA_035047365.1 of Drosophila ustulata. Classification (NCBI taxonomy): domain Eukaryota; kingdom Metazoa; phylum Arthropoda; class Insecta; order Diptera; family Drosophilidae; genus Drosophila; species Drosophila ustulata. Next base: position 1,320,517 of record JAWNPT010000054.1, on the reverse strand, counting down.
AGCTGTTTGTTGTTGCTGCAGTTGTTGTTAGTCAAATGGGGTGTTGATTGAACGGTTGGTTGCCCTACCGCCCTACCGCCCTCCCGCCCCCAGTTGCCTGCTCCACTGTTCCATTTCTTTATTTTTTCTTTTGCGCTCCTTGTTTTGCGTTTAGACACAAATTTTACAGTCCACCCACATAGAAAAATCTTGCAGCAACATCGGCATCAGCATCAGCATCAGCATCAGCTATGGTAGAACAAGGTAAGGAAAATGCGAGCAAGTTGGGGAGAAGTCGGCAAAAGTATTGGCTGAGCATGTATAGAAAGATTGCCAACTAACAGCAAATAGCGAAGGCGCAATCGGCTGCCACAGTGCGGCAGACAGACGGAAGACGGACGAAGAACGGCTTCTGCACTTAGCGCTAGCTACGCAGTTAACTGCGCTGTCGATGCCAAACTCGATGTCGATGTCGATGTCGATGCCGTTGCCGTTGCCTCTGCTTCAGACCGTGCACTAAATAAATTGTAATACAAAGTTTCGCTGAATTATTATGTATTCAAATCGATATCGGGCCGAGAGTTCGAAACAGACAGCGAGCGAGAGAGAGAAAAAGGGTCCTGTGGGAGTGGGACAGCGAGTGAGTGTAGTGAGATTTTGTTGTACAGTTGTGCGTGCCACACTAAGAGGCAAAGAGGCGCCGTAAATCTGGCAATAGCAAATCTCGGCTTATTTGCTCTGCACACTGTTTAGTTTAGATATGTTTCTTGTGCGGTGCATCGCGTATACGCAGCGTGTGACAACGGCACAGTCCACAGTCAACAGCGGGGTCAAGGTTCAGAGATAACGCTGCGGCACTCTCAGCCTCAGCCTCAGCCTCAGCCTCAACCTCACAGTCTCGGACACAGCACACGCAAGGGGTCGCTTCATCGCTGTCGTCGTCGTCGTCGTCGTCGTCGTCTTGGCCATGGCCATTTTCATTGCCATCGCCATCAGCATTATCATTAATCTGAGACACTTCGGCGACTTCATAAATTCGACTTAATTAACCGTGGACACTTACCTCTGCATTAAGTCGAGTCGACTCTGCTTCCGCATACCGCTTTCATGCGCATCAAACTGCAATAAAGCCAAACAAAATCATGTCAACAATTGCATCGATTTAGGAGCTAGATAAAACTATTTGCAGGAAAGGAAACTTAATGAACCATTTGTATTAGTTTTAGTCTTTGCTATTTTAAAATAGCAAGATATAATTACTGCGTATTTTTAAATTACCTATTTAAATTGGGCAAACAATTAATATAATAATACTAGCTGACCCGGCCACGCGTTGCTGTGGCTAAAGTTTTTGTTTTTTTTTTTTTATCTATTTTTTTTAATTTAAACTATCGTATCTCTCAAGTTAGATCGAACTGCACATGATGTGCGAATTTTAATATAATCGGTTAAGTGGTTTAGGAGTCCATTGAGGACAAACATTGTGACACGAGATTTATATATATTAAGATAAAGCCATATTAATTATTGGTGATAAATTGAAGTTTGATAATTTTAAATTCCGTAGATCAGTCATCGATATTCCCAGATACATACAGTGTTTTAGTTCTTTACTTTTATTAGAATTGAACATGAGTGGTAGCCAGTCCTTGTATACTTTTAAATTAGCTATTTGAAATCTGTAAACAATTTATCTATATAGAAGAAATACAAATAAATATTTTAAAGTGGTTCACGGGCGAAGCTGCGTGTAATACTGGCTAGTATTATATAAGAAAGTCCTATTACCTGATGATATTTCAATTATTTGAAATCTATTAAAATATATTTATAAAAGTCTAAATTTGAAGTTAGCTTACAAAAATATTTGATCGTTTTCGGATCCAAATTTAATTTTTCACAAAAAAAGTAAGATATTTATAGTAAAGTATTTTAGATCGTTCATATTATTGACTTGAAATAAGAATGTCTGATTTCAAAATGGTTTAGTATAATACAAATTCTAGTGAACAGCCAGATGAGCTGGGACTCGAGAAGTTTCACGATTTCTTGTTGGCCAACCGGAGCAGTGTCTGTCTCTGAATTGAAAATGGCCTCCAGGATTTGAGACAGGCACCTGGTGACATGGGCCATTTACATGGCGTATACGTGATACGTAATACGTAATAATAATAATACTATTCTCGCCATATGAGCTGGAATTTATGTGCTTATAACAATTGCCGTTTGTGTGGCTTGGCTAAAACGCGAGTTGTTCTCCGACCGTCCGTCATGTCTGTGCAAAAGTTAGAAAACTCATCCTTTGTCCTTTCAGCTTCAAAGCGGTTCAGCTGGAAGGAATGAGGGGGGAGAAGAGCGAGGAGTGAGAAGTGTCTGCCAAGCTCACACTATGCTGCCACTATCCGACTATCCGACTATCCAACAAGCTGACAAGTAAAGCAAACAGACCTACAACCAACAGAGTCTAGCGTTCGCTGTCCGCCCAACTGCAAAATCTCATTTGGGTTTTTTTCCAACCCGAAAATTTACAACATTTCTCTTCTCTGCTGCTGCTGCTGCTGCTGCTTCTTCATCACTTTTTTGTTGTGTCTTTCATAAAAAATAAAATAAAATTTTTCTGTTTTTTGCTGCCTGCCGTAGACATAGTCATAGTTATACACTTCTGTGAGAGAGAGAGAGAGAGAGAAGAGAGAGAGAGAGCGAAGGGCAGAAGGAGGGGGAGATAGTCGGGCCGTCGGTGGCATTTTAAATATAATTATAATATAATTTGGCGCGGTATTTTTTCTCGTGTTGCCACATTATGTGTGTGTGTGTGTGTGTGTGTGTGTGTGTTTGGTATTAGCGGCACTTTACTGATAAGGGGCAAAAGGAGGCGTGTCCACAGCACAGGCGAGAGGGGTTGGAGGGGATCACTGCATTGTTAATGCAATTTCGTTTGGCTGCCACGTTTTTGTTATGCTTTCGTATTAAAATAATTATACATTTTTTTGGCCCATTTATGCATTTGTTGTATGTAGGAATACTTCTAGCCAGCACTGTAGTGTTGTGCTGTGTACTGTGTATTGTTTTGCTATGTGTGTGTGTGTGTGTGTGTGTGTGTGTGTAAACTGTAAATTGTAAATTGTAAAAGTCAGTTTTGATACTTTTTGCCATTGTCTTTCCCACCTTCCCCTCTCCCTCCGTTCTGTTGCTGGCTGTCATTATTATTTTTCCTCGTTTTTGTTCCTTTTGCGATGCGCCGAATTGTAGCATGTAATTTCGTAGAAAGTTTAGTAAGTGCTATAAATAAATTCAAATGGAAAATGGCAAATGGCAAATGCAAAATGCAAATGCAGCTGCAAATGGAAATGAAAAAATGCTGCACACACAGCACGTTTGCGTTGTAGCTCATTGCACTAATCCCACACGCCTCATGCCACATGCCACATGCCACATGCCGCATGCCACATACAGCTTACTGTCCCGCTCACAGAGTTATCTCACGCGGCTCGTATTCAATCGACGGCCAATATCAAAATCCGTCTGCTCGGTTACAATCCAAACTTTCGCAATAAAAATCGCGCAATTAATTTGAATTCGAATCGAATTCGCAATCGCAACTCTTGCAACGCTTTTGTAATAAGCACATTGCCACATTGCTCAGCCTTGGCTCACATGGCGTATGCGTAACAAGCACAATGACAACTCCGGCAACCTCTGAGACCTGCTGCTGCTCCTCACTCTCCCACTCTCTCTCTCTCTCTCTCTCTCTCTCTCTCTCTGTCTGTTAGTCTCGCAGCTGGCCTGCAACAGGTAGCATGCCTTGCGTTGCCTTGGCCTGCGTTCTGTTGGGTGTTGGGAGTTGGGCGTTGGGCGTTGGGCGTTGGGTAATGCTTGGGGTCGACTTGTCTTGTGGATTTGCCACGTTTCGCTTCGCCTCGCTGCCTCTGTCGTCGAGGAAGCAGCAACAGACGCTGAGGCAGAGAGAGTCGCGTTGGCTGGCAACCATCTGCAGACATCTGGCGTGACCTTCGTTTGGACAATGCGAAACTGTGCCACATGCCGCAGCCACAGTTTGTGGGGTAGGCCAAGGCAACAGGACAGCAACAGCAACAGCAACAGCAACAGCAATGGCAGCGAGTCCGTGTTGCAAGCAGCCACAATTGTGAACTCAACAATTCCCAGACTCTTGCTTCCCACAAAGCCAAGGTCCACTGCGAAGGAGTTTGCAAACAAATAAAGAATCGAATACGCTCACATTCACACACAGCCAGCCAGACAGACAGACAGACAGACAGACAGACAGACAGACAGACAGCCAGACAGCGAGCCATTCACACCTATAGCAGGAAGGAAGCCAAAGCTCAGTAGGAAGAAAGGCAGAGCGAGGGAGGGAGGCGTGCTTCGCTCTGCCTGCCTGCCGTCTCTCTGTCCTCCTATCCTTCTGTCTGTGCCTGCGTCTGTGTCTGTGTTCCTCATTTTTGCCTGACTCAAAATTAAAATCCAGACTTCCCTCTGCCCACAACTCAAGTGTTTGTGTCGCTTTTTCCGCCCTGGACTTTTGACTTCCGGCCTCAGTTGCGGCCCTCCCCTCTGCCCGCCGTGGCTGCTGCTTTGGCTACCAGCTGATAATGATGTTGTTGTTGTTGTTGTTGTTGTTGTCTGCCCCTTGTCGACAACTGACTTGACCTTGCAGCTGTCTTCTGTCGCATAGAAGAGAGAGAGCGGGACAGCGCCTACCTGTCTGACAATCTTACGCGTGCCACTTGCATGTGGGTGTCTGTCTCTCCCACTCGCCCCCTGCCCCTCCCTGAGACTCTGTCTATAGCTGAGGCGGTGTCCCTGTCCCTGTCCCTGTCGCTGCCGCTGTCTGTGTCCGTCTCGTTGCCTTCTTGTCGCTGTGTCGTTGTCGTTGTCGTTGTCGTTGTCGTTGTCGTTGTCGGTGTCGGTGTCTGTTTGTAATGATAATCCGCATAAAATTACAAGCAAAGCGCAGACAACACATGCTCCAACCATTTGTGCCACACACACACACATGCAACAGCCGAAAGTAAGGCCAAGGTCATTCTCACCCACACACACACTCGCACACTCACATGGCAATTGGGCAAGCCAAAAGCAAAGTCGTCGGCGCGTGTCTCACTTTCACTCGCATTCTCCCCCAAAAAGAAGAGAAAAAAGCAACGGAGAAGAAAAAAAGTCAAGCAACTCATCCTGCCACTCCCCCTGCCTCTGCCCCTGCCCCTGCCTCCCGATAGCCCCTGCCGCTGTCGAGAAACTCACCCACATCCCAGACAGCCAAAAGCAGCTAGCCAAACGAACGTCCTGACGTCCTGAGCCGCACCATATGTGTGCGTGTGTGTGCGTGTGTGAGCATGGGCATGTGGGTGTGAGTGTGTGGGTGTGAGTGTGTGGGTGTGGGTGTGGGTGTGTGGGTGAATGTGGGGTGTGTGTCAACCAGTCATGTGGAGCATATGTGGATTCGACGGCGGCGCCTGAAAACATTTCCTTCTCGTGTCCTCCTTGTTGTATCCTTGTGGCGACTATCTTGCTGCAACTGTGCGAGTGTGTGTGTGCGTGTGTGTGTGTGTGTGTGTTAGTGTGAGTGTTCTTAAGTTTTTATGGCTTGCTGACTACTACTTCCGGTTCTCAGTCTGGCTCTGGCTCTGGCTCCTGCTCTGGGTCGTAGTCGGAGTCTGGGCTGTGTCAAGCAAGGCAATGAATATATTAACACACTGCCACACTGCCGCATGCCGCATGCCGCATGCCACATGCCACAGACACACAAACACAAACACAAACACACACTCAGCGAACAGACAATGTCTTATGTCTGTGTATGTTGTGTGGGTCCGAAAACGAGAACGCGCACAAGAACAAGAACAAGAATGGGAATGGGATTCAGACTGGTCGTGTGGTGTCCAAGTCCGTGACTACGTCGCTGTCTTTCTGTCTGCCCGTGTGTGTGCGTATGCGTGTGTGTGTGTGTGAGTGTGGCAGCTTGTCTGGCCCAAGCTTTTGCTATTGTTGTGCCTCGGGGCGACTCACGCAACAAGTTGACAGACACACACAAACATTCTCCCAAATCAACAAATTATCACACACTGACTTCGACGGCGACGTCTCCCTCTCTCTCTCTCTGTCTTTCTCTATTTCTCTTTCTCTCTGGATGTCTTCATCTTACTCATGTGCCACGCCCACCCACTCGACATTTGTCTGGCTTAGCTTGGCGTGTGTGTTTAGTGCTAGTTAAGTTCGATAATATGGAAATTTTCGTCTATTTCTACCCCGAATCTTCTGCATGTGTTATTCATGTGTAAGTTTTTCTCTCTCTCTATCTCGCTCTCTCGCTCTCTCGTTCGCCATCTGTGCGTGTGTGGGCCAATAAGGAAAATCCCTGCAACAACTTACAGCCATTGTTGACAAAAACAAACAGACACAGCGACAGCGACAGCGACAAATCAAGAAATGTAAGTGAAAATAAATGGAAAATGGAAAACAACTCGCAGAAGTGGCCGCAACAGACCCTTTGGTCCTGTTGGTCCTTGCTCTGTCCCGGACCTGCACTCGCTCACATGTGTGTGGCCTAGTCACAAACCCTTGACCCGGCCCGGCCAGGACAAACGCATGTCCTGTGCTGTGCTGTGCTTGCGCAGGGGGAGTAAGGGGAGTCGGCGTAAGACTCATGAACGATATCACTTACTTTATGTCATGTCAGACAGGTTTTGTGACTGCAAAAAGGGTTGTTGGGTTGGGTTGGGACGGAGTGACGGGTTATCGGGTTTGTCGGCTTGTCGGGCTGTTGGATTGGTCGACTGCCCTGCCTGTCCTGCCTGTCCTGACTGTGTTGACTGCTGTGTTCGCGTCTGGGCCCTGTCTCGTTAAATGTTCTGCCAAAGATTTTGCGGCACACGAGTTTGGGGTTTGGCGTGTGTGTTTGATCTAAGCAGGGTTACGCTGGCTATAAGCGATATGAGGGTTAAGGGTGAGAGGGCTTCCAGGGTTAAGGGTCACAGATAATGGGGCAAGGGGTTAAGGTTGTTTACACATCCGACTCCTGCCGACTGCTCCTGCTCGATTGCTTCATTTGCATTTTGACGCCGGCAATGGGACATGTTCTTTAATCGATGCACACACTCACACTCACACTCACATTCACACTCACACTCACACTCACACTCACATTCACTGGTCAGCTGGAATTCCACCCCACTGAAGTGTGACGCAGATAATGCCTTGTAAATTGCCGCCTATTTTGCGGCATTTGAAGCGATCGCTTTTGGGACAAAACTTCCAGGGAAACACAACACTTGTGCGTGTGTGTGCGAGTGTGTGTTTGGGGTGAGCGGGGTGTGTGGAAGGTCAAGGGGCTGGGTTAAGTGAATTGACGAGTGTTTGCGTTTTGATTTCTGGCCTATGTTTATTTGGTTGCTTTTCATTTGATTTCATTGTGATTTTGTGGCCTTTTTCTGGGGTGTGGATCAGAGCAGAGGTCACTGCAGGTCCAGTAATTGCTCGTTGACCTTTGAACTAGTCCATCACTGATCAGCAGCAGGACACTCCAGAGAGAGAGAAAGCGAGAGAGCAATTATCAGTCAACGTTCTGCAAAGTCGAGGCAAACGGGTTTGCCTCGTTCCAATCTTAATTAGTAGCGCCTTTTAAAATACTTCCCTCAAGTACTTTCGCGTGCGCGATGAGCCCAGGGGGGGAAGGAGGTAGGGAGGGGCGGGGGTAACTTGTTCGTCAATTTGCAAAGAAAAAGTTTTAAATTAATTATTAGAAAAAGCATCAGCTGCGGTATAGAGCAAAGTGAAGTGAAGTGAAGTGAAGTAAAGTGAAGTGATGGGGTGCAAGGGGGGATGGGGTGAAGGGGTGATATCTGCCCCGAGGACTCAGCGAGTCGAGTACATCATGCATGTGTGTGTGTGTAGTGTAGTGTGAGTGCGTGTGTGGTTGTGTGTGTGTGTGTGTGTGTGTCACCTCCCTAGGCAATTTCCGTTGCCAAATTGAAAAATTACGCTCGCGCAAAGTTTCGTTGCCTTGATTTGACTCGCAACTTCTCCCCCTGGCAAGGCCCCATAGAGGGGTAGATGAGACTGTTGCAAATGGGGAGAGGGGTTTGGGGTGGGGTGGGGGATGAAGTATGCACTACTTAAGCGGCAAAGCATTTTTACTTTTCATGCGCTTATTACATAATTTTAGGCAACGCGAAACGGGAATGCGATGGGGTTGGGGCAGGGTAACGGAACTGGAACTGGAACTGGAACTGGAACTGTAGCTCGATTTCTGTTTCTGTTTCGGTTTCGGTTTTGGGAATGCGGTTCTGTCTGCAGGTAATTGGAAGGGGGAGAGGGGGCTGGAGTTATTTTATTCGCTTTGCTGTAGCAGTGGAAATTGGGGAGGGGGTTTGGTGTATGGGAATTACGCATTTTTCGGTTTGCTCTCTACATAATATACACACAAATACATATGCACAAGCACACGTGGTGTGTGTGTGAGAGTGTGTACACACCGAAAAAAGCTTAAAAAAGGAAAAAGCAAGACACACAAACTCACGCAACAAAAAACGAGTAAAACGCTAATGAAAATTAAAATGAAAAATTGCAAACGACGTGTGGTAGACGACGCAGAGGCAGAAGCAGAAGCAGAGGCAGAGGCAGAGGCAGAGGCAGAGGCTGAGGGGAAACGGGGTCGAAGACAAGGGGGCGTGGAGTGCGGTGTTGCGTTGGAGCTGGCTGTGTTGGTAGTTGTAGCGAAAAGGGACTTCGCACACACACACGCTTACGCATTAGATAATGTGTCTTGCTGCTGCCGGCTGCCGGCTGCCCCCTGCCACGCCCCTTCGCTGTCTCTGTAGCCGCTGAAAGTAGAAGCAGCAGAGGCAAAAAAACAAATTTTACCATTTTTACATGGCGCGCTGGGAACAGCGAAGACAAGGCGAGATGCCGAGGGCGTGGGGGGGAGGAATGGGTGCGTGTGATGAGAAGGGGAAGGCGAAGAGGGAAGAGGGGTGGGGGGGCAGCAACGTCAAAGCCAATGCCAACCGCGCGTCTGCCATTAGCATACACTACTCACATTTTATAATGCGTTTTTCTGTGTGCGGCTTTTTCTCGCTCTTTCTTGCCTTCGTTCGCTCGTGTGTGTGTGTGCGAGTGTGTGCGAGTGTGTGCTCATTTCATTACAACAAAAGCGCGGCGTACTTGTAATTTATATATGCACACTTACACACACACACACTGTGACAGGCTAAACTACCCTTTTGCCTAATTTTTAATCTCAAGCGTTGCCAGGACAGCGACGTCGCAGCGGCAACGGCAACGGCAGCGACGGCGACGTCGACTGCGACTGCGACCCGAGGGCCTCTATGCCTATTAAATGGTTAGATATTTAGTCAATGTAGACGACGCTGCCGTAATGGGGGTTGGGGCAAGGGAGGGGAGGAAGAGTTTTGGCTGCGAATGCGGATTCGGTTTTGGGATTTAGTTGAAGCCTCATAGATTTGGACCGTGACCAAAGGTCGCCTCAGTTGGCTTGCTGTTGTTGTTGTTGTTGCTCAAACGCACACACACACACACACACACACACACACACATAGACATACTCGCACACACAATTAAAAATGTAAATCAGTCGCCATCCTTACGTTGTCCTTGCGCCCTTTCATATTCTCCTCATTCGCGCTTTTTTTCTTGCTCTTCTTGTGGTTGTTGTAGTTGCTCTAGTTGTTCTTGTTGTTGTTGTTGTTGTTGTGTTGTTGTGTTGTTGTATGCTGCGTCGTTCTTTTGGTGGCGTCGCTGCTTTGCTTTGGAAAGTGGGTGGTTGGGTGCTGCGGTGGTTGCCAGTTGTGTGTAGACGCGAAAGGTTTTTTTAAACACGCCTACACGTCTCTGCCCTGCGTATGTATGTGTGTGTGTGTGTGTGTGTGTGTGTGCGTGTGTGTGTGTGTGTGAAAGTGAGCGTAAATACATTCTTGCCTGTGTATTGTGCATATACTCGTATTATTCGTTATTCGTTATTCGTTATATGTATATTTATTTATTCCGCGAGCTGGCTGAGTAATTTTTTAAAAACGCGACACAGCAACTACAACAGCAAAAGAGAGAGTCTAAAAGAGTGTGAAAGAGACAGAGACAGAGAGAGAGAGAGAGAGGGAAACACTTTTCACACAATCAGTTAGAAAGTTCACATCATTGTTAACTGCCGACAGTTTCTTGACCACATCGAAACATATACAGATATCTCAATAATATTTATATCAGAATTAAAAATAGTACCAACAACTGTCTGTTCAAATAGTTTGTTGTTCTTTGTGCTATCAAAGTCATGTTGGAAAATTGTAATTAACAAATGTTAAATAAATGTAACTCTCAATAGTTTCGCAATCATGCTCGAGAAAATTAAATATAATAATTTTGAATTTTTTAACTACCAGGATAAATATATAGAATGAGATAATTATCCCACATAGAAACTTACAAGTTGCTGAATAAAAATGATAAATTATAAATTATTAGAAATTACATTTAATCAAACCAAATAAATTGAAAATTTAGAAAATCTAATGCGCTCAAGCCAACTGAGCCAATTATTGTCGGGAAGGATTGTATCAATTGTTTTGTGGGGGAGATAGAAAAACATAATATAAAATGATAGTGTATGTAATATCTTTGAGTACCCGCTAAATCAGGTGCACATCTCCTGTGCGTGGATGTGTGTGTGTGTGTGTGTGAATAAAGAGAGGGGAGTGGGGAGCAGGCAATTGGTAGCAGGGAGCTGCTGTCTGTGGAGGCAAGCACACATTCAGCGCCATCACACACACACACACACACACGCACACTCGCACACTCCCACACAGACAGGACTTGCAAGACACAAAGAGAAGCAGCGAGAGAGGCAACATAAATACATATTTATTGTTGGTACAAGCAATTTAGCGAAAAGAAATCCAAATTATATCATAACTTTGTGTAGTGCGCCATCTGGGGTTTAGTTGCCGCCGTCGTCGTCGTTGTTGTTGTTGGTGTTGTTGGTGTTGTTGCTGCAGGAATCGCTGCCTACGCCTACAACAATGGGGCACCATTCGGCCAGGCAGCAGACTGTAGTCGAGACGGGCAGGGGGCAGGGGCAGGGGCAGGGGGGAGATTGTGGCAATAATTCTATGCTGCCTCTGCCACCGACATAGCCACGTTAAAGATGTTGCCACACATATTTTTGTGCTGTTTTCTGCTGCTTCTGTTTCTGTTTCAATTCTCAGTTCTCTGCTCTTTCCTGTTCTGTTCTGTTCTGTTCTGTTTTTGTTTTGTTTTGGGCATTTTTTTCAGCTCGAACCTCCTTTCGCCGTTTTTTTATATTTCGTCTCCCCGCCCCACTCGCCCCCTAAGGCATCCTCGGGCGCTGCGCGTAACAATGAAAACAATTACAACAACAATTGCGAATAAGCATGCAAAACGCAAAGTAGAAGATGAAGTAGCAGCAGGCGAAGCGAGTGCGAGTGCGAGTGCGAGTGCGAGAGAGCATAGATAGATAGACGGAGGGACAAAGAGAGCGACAGCCCCACAGAGGGAAAGAGCAAGAGCGAGAGCGAGCTTGAGTCGGAGTCGGAGCCGCGAAGCCGGAGCTGGAGCCAGAGCCAGAGCCAGAGCCGGAGACGGAGTCGCAGTCAAAACCAGCTGCGGCAAGCGGTGGGTTGCAGGCAACACACACACACACACACACAATGAGAACGAGACTGAGACTGAGACTGAGGCTGAGAATGGAGAATGAGCACGAGAATGAAATGTTTTCTAATAAATTTTGCTTTATGTGCGCGGCGCGGCAAAAAGGGAGGCCAACTGAGGACAGCGTGGGGGGAGGACGGGGGACGGCAAACGGTTGGGAGTAGAAAAGGGAATAAATAAAAATAAAGTTTTATATTCATGTACCGCACACTCGCACACACACACACACACACGCATGCCGCAAGGGCCGCAACACTTGCCACCCAATTGCCATTAATATGGCGGCTGACTAACATTCATCTGTGTGTGTGTGTGTGTGTGTGTGTGTGTGTGTGTGTGTGTGTGTGTGTGTGCGAGTGTGTGTGTGTGCGTCTCTAATGCCAACTTGCAATTTATTTTAACTTTGCCGCGAACTTTAGACCAACCACCTCACCTCACCCCCTCCCCAGTGTAAAAGCGAAAAAAATGAAAAGAAGACGCAGAAGAAGCAGCAGAAAACAAAGCAAGGAACAAAAAAGTTTCTTCGCCATTTTGTTTCGTTTTCTTTACTATTTCGGCTACATTTCAATTTTTCGTATTTTTTATTTTATTCACTTTTTGGCTTGACTGTTTTTTTTTTTTGTTTCTTATACTATGCTCGCCCTTCCTACCTTGCTTCTGTCGGTTCTGCTCTGTTTTGTTGTCTTCGTCCTTCTATTCTCCTTTTAGTTAATTTTAAAACGCATTTCGCGTGGGCCGCGTTTACTTAGTGGACGACGACAAACGTTCAGCTCCCAAGACTGAAGTATCCTTTTCTGTATTTTCATTAGAGTTTCATTTCCCCGTAATCTGTACGCTATAAATACCAAATAGTGTTTAGAAACTGTATAAAGATAATGATATAAATCTTAATACAGTTTCTAAACACACAATGATCCATTAGAATCTCTACCTCTATGCATTGCGAAGCAGTGACCCAAACTTTTCAATTTATTAATTTAACTTTAACTATATGATACAAAGTTTTGCCAAACAATATCCGATAGGAAATAAATAAAAACAAATAAGATAGGAAAGTATTTTGATTACAATAGGAAATTTCAACCCCCACAACTTGAAAAACTGAAATATGCAATCTAAAAATACAATTGCTAATTGTATGTTACTGAAGAATAAAATTACTTATTAATAATAGAATTCAATTCTATATATTTTCATTTAGCGTTAAATTCTTCGCTTCAATGTTAAGCTCCGGTAGATACCACAATGATTACATACGAGAATGATAATCTGATTAAAATAACTTACCTTCCAATATTGTATTGTAGTTTCCGTTACCATCTACCAAGTTTCTGGGGCATAAAAAGTGCTTCAATCTCTCGCTGTCATGAGCAACATCTTGAGGCACATTTTGACAATCCGTAAACTATTATTCATGGCTCACGTCTCTGTATGTCACGTCCATAGCGAAATGTGGCTCATCAGACAGCGCCGGGCATCTGAAATAAACCCATATATATTACGAGCATGCTACATGGGGATGGCTGGTTGAATGGTTGAATGGATGGATGGATGGATGGATTGATGTCTGGTCGGATGGCCTCGTAAATGGAATAGAATCGTGCTTTGCTTTATGGCCAGTTTCAGTTGCAGCGCATTTCATAATTTTAATATTAGCAGCAATAAAAGGGGTTTCCACTAAACTACATACAAGCAGCGAGGGGGCAGCCACAAGGGGCAGAGGCAAGTTGAGGCGACCACAAAGCAAAATAACAAAAATCGAAGCGCGTGCACAGGTCAATAAAGTGAGCACAGAAAAAAGGGATGGTGGGGCACAAGTTGCTGTTGCTGTTGCTGTTGTTGTTGTTGTTGTTGTTGTTGTTGCTGAGCTGCTGTGCATCTTCCTAATCAACCCTTTTACGAACCCTAAAAACGAAGAATAAAAATTGTAAAGGAAACAGCAACAACAACATTAAGGCTACAACGGCTACAAGAACGAGAGAGCTACAACAACTATAACCGAGCATAACAATAAAATGTAAAATTAGAAGCAGCGCTCTTAGCTCTTAACTGTTAGGGGCAGGTTTCGTGCCCTTCGCCCTCCACCCCGCCAACCCCGCCACCCCTTTGCCCTGACTGCGTCACCCTCTCGCGGACGAAGCGACTTCAATTACAACAACTACAACTACAACAAGAGGCGAGACGAGACGAGACGAGACGAGACGAGAGGAGGCGAGAGGCAAGCACGGGGAAAAAGCAAAACCCGAGGCAGAGAACCTGAAACTGAAACTGAACCTGAGCATCGATGAGGCGGAATCGAAAGGAGGCAGAAAACAATAACTGTAGCACAGCATTAGGCTGACAGGGTCATCTGTGTGTGTGTGTGTGTGTGTGTGTGCGTGTGTGTGTGTGTGTGTGTGTGTGTGTATTTGTGAGACCTTAAAAAACTACTTTAGGCGCATGATCAGCGGTATTTTTGGCTGCGCCAGCCTTGCCACCAGCACTGCAGCATTGCTTGCCGCCGCTTTTAGACACACACACACAGACGCAGACACACACAGACGCACACACACAGACACAGAGCAGGCCGCAGCGGGAGCAGCTTCCGCGGCATCATTAAGGGTAGTTTCCAGCATCGTAAAAATATAGAGAAATAAAATTGAAAAAAAAACAACAGAACACAACAGAACAGCAACAACCACATAACAAGGTCGGAAAAAAACGACGACGACGCACCAAAAATAAAGACGATTACAAAACACACTTGAAAAACGAACAAGAAAAACCAACAAAGTACGAGCCACATTTAATAAATATATCAAAATGTATCAATACAAATCGAGAACTTTCGGCAGCTGCTGAAATCGTCTTGAATTGAAATTGAAAGTCAAACGGAAACAGCCAGAAACTAGCAGCGCATTAGGAAAAAGCGGCAACTACAATTTGCCGAAAAGCGTGAACTCAAGGCGAAGCAAAGTCTAAGCAACTAACTCAGCTGACCACTTGGTGGCAAGCAACAGCCCTGAAATCAATGAGCGGCATTCGAACCGTGACTGAGACGGCGACTGAGACTCAAGCAAGACGGCGCACGAATCTGTGGCACAACGATACCATTAATAGTTGGACGAGTGGCCTCCCGCCTCATTACACCCCCTCGGTGGCGTAGTTTGGGGCATAGTTGGGAATCGGCAATCGAAATCAAAGGATGAATGCTTCTTGCTCCGCAGCCAGGGCAAAACAGAAGCTGACGAAGGATGAAGAAGGAGTTGGAGCTGCCTTCCCCTAGTTGTGTAGTTAGAACTCTTCGAGCGCCTACGAAACGCAGTTTGGCACATCGTGTTGTTCTCCGCCTCCACTTCCGCCCCGTCCTGACTTCGTCTTCGCTCTAGTTGCGGCCCACTTCCTCTTTAGCCTTAGAATTGTGCTCTTCGGCGAATTTGACGTCGGCTTCTATGCTGAGCATCTTCAACCTTATCCCCATCTATTGCTTTGCCCTTGCCTTTCTCTTTCCCATTCCCATTCCCTTTCCCTTTCCCTTTCCTTTGCTGCTGCTTTCTGCCTCACCAGCAGCAGCAGCTTCTGTTGTTGCCCCTGCCACGTTTCACTTCATTCCTGCAAACAGCCATTAAGTTTTCTCGCTGTAATAAAAAATTTTCCTTTTTTGCCGCGCAACACCGAGCGCCGTTTATATATATATATATTTATATATACATCTGGCTGTGTGTGTGCGTGTGTACCTTTGTGTATGTGTAGATACTAAATTTTCTAGTTCGCTTTTTTTTATTTCCCTTTTGCGCTACAAGCTTTGCCGCTGCCGCTGCCTTTGCTTTGCTTGCTTGGCATTAGTGTTTATTTTTTTGAAAAGAAGATTTATGTAAAACGTTCGGGGAGTAACTGCGGCAGCGCGGCGCAGTCGTCGTTCGCAGCAACGTCGACGTCGACGTCGACGTCGACCGAGGCAGCATCATAAGCGACGCGAAGCCAACAGCGACAGCGACAGCGACAGCAACTGAAGACGGACAGACTGAAAATAGTCGCAGATGCTGTTGCTGTAAGTTTTTTAGAGAGTCCAACAAACAAAACTGCCGAAACTGTGAAACTGCCACCCCCAACCCTCATCTTGCACCCCCCCCTGCGCCTACCTCAATGTTGCCACAAGATGGTGGCAGAGTTGGCTGCCAAGTCGCTGCGCTCGACTGCGACCGGCAATTGGGACAGGAATAAAGATGGCATAAAGCATTTGCTTTGACTGCTGCTTTCTCATGACCTTCCTCTCCCCCCCCTCCCCTTCTAGCAAGCTCTTGCTTAGAGACAACAGATTTGCAGCCATAAAGTACATTGGTTTTACTGTTATTACCATTTAACACCCACACACACAATTGGACAAAATTGAATCTTCTCGACTCTTAATTCTTGATCTGCATGAAATCATGGAAAATTGTTGGCTGTGCACTTCTGAATTCCACCACTTTAGGCCGCTTTGCAGATCTGTTATCATCAATCTATTTGAAGTTTATACTATAGTTATAGTATAGTATGTATATATTATACGATAATTCCGAATGAATGATTTATATGAGTTCATAATTATTTAAACACAATACAGCTATTGAGAAAATAACATATCTATTTGAGAAAATATCTGCATTCCAATTCTGCAATGTAGTTATAAAATATACTAAAATGTATCATTTATGTTACTAAAAAATGTTTATATATTTATATTTTTTAGCAGCTACAATTCTATATATATTTTCATGAGGATCTACATTATAAAATATACTGCAGAAATGGGAAATATAAATATCGATCTATTTTAGAATTATTCAATATTAACAATTACGTCTTTATAACTATATTCAAGAAAAATAATTGCAAATATCTTGGAATATAGGAACAAACTTATATAACAGAATAGTTGATAAATAAAATCAGCTAGCACTCGTAGAAGGAATCTGGGTAAATAAATGATGCAATTGACTAAAGAGTTTTTGGAAAATACAGCTAGAATGTTGAGCAATTGAGGCCAATCTACTTGAAATTCTTGAAGAATATTGACAGTCTTTTCGCTTTTGCAATTCTCCCCATATGTGAGTGGGTGAGTGTGAGAGTGTGTGAGTGCGAGTGTGAGTGTGTGTGTGTGTCAAATTGTTTGGCATTATGGTTTGGTGGGTGGCCTTGACTCGAAAGTTCATTGCACATTGCACATTTCATGCAGTTATTGTTGTTGTGGTAGCTGCTCTAGTTGCTGTGTTGCCGTCGACAAACAATGTCGATTTACGCAAGTGTCAACAGTGTGTGGAGGCTATAGAAAAAGGTCTGTGCAAAGATGGTCGAAAATGCTGCAAAAAACCCAAGAGGGCCCAACAACAACTAGAAGCGTCAGGGGCAGAGGAGGGAGCAAAGATAAGAGACTCCAGCACACATTCAATATTTGCACAACTCACTCAACACGATTGTGAATGTGAATGTGAATGTGGCTTTTGGCCTTTGTTTATAGCCATGTTTTAGATTGGCCGCAAGACCGCTTAGGTTATTGGTTATTGGATCAGCTGGCAAGCGAAATCGAAATCGAAAGCGAAAGCGAAACAGAAACAAAAGGCGAGCGATCATTGAATGTAGCCTCAGCTTCAGCCTCAGCCTCAGCCTCAAGCTGAACACCTCCCCCTGAGCACTTGCCACGTGCCACCGACAGTTTAAAGAGGCGACCCACAAGAGCCCGCAACTAACATACAATGGGAATAAATCGCTGAATCGAAATGAAAGAAACTTTTCTTTTCGCACACACGTTTCTGCCGCATTTTGTCTCACAACTATGTGCAACACCAATAACAACAACAGCAACAAACGACGCGAAGCAAAACGAAAAATGCCACAAAACGTGCTTCTAAGTTATTTTTCATTTGCCCCCCGCCGAGAGCGAGAGCGAAAGTATGAGACAGAGAGAAAGTACATAGAACGAGCGAGAGAGTGAGAGGGAGAGAGAGAGAGAGAGGGAGAGAGAGAGAGAGAGAGAGAGGGAAGCGAAGTCATTCTAGCAGTCCGCCTTAGTCTTAGTCGCTTGCCATTGTTGTTGTTGTGTTCACCCTCCCCCTACACACACACACACACACACACACACACACACACACACACACACACACACACACACAGCACAACAAAAGAAGTAGTTGCGTAGCAGAGCAGGGAGGGGCGGGGGGGCAAGGCAGACATTTTAAGATTTATGTCGGTGATTATTTCTAAGTTTTTGTGCGCTTAGCAATGCGCCGCAGTCGCAGCCGGAGAAGCAGAAGCAGAAGCAGAAGGAAAAGGGAACGGAACTGGAGACGAAAACGAAGCTGGGGCCATAAAGGTAGCGAGGTACTTATGTAATCATGTACAGCCGAAAGAGCGATAAAGAGAGAGAGAGAGAGAGAGAGAGAGGGGGGGGGAAGCAAATAGTAAAGTTAGATAACTCATACGCCACGTTGCCGGATCGAAGTACTCTGATCGACCGCAGGCTCAAGACGCTAATTATGAGAAAAACCTCAAGCATTGCCAATGAGTGAGAGGACTGGGAGGACTGAGAGGACTGAGAGGACGCCAATCAAGCAATGCCAATGGACAGACTGACGACTAAACGAGTCAGCTCAGCATAAAAAATGTATCTAATGCTTTCCTTTCTTTCGCTTTTCATCTTGCTTTTGCGCTGCGTTTCTTTGCCCATTGTTGCTGTTCTCTCTCATTCAATTCATTCGTCGTCGTCGTCGTCGTGTCGCCGTTTTTTCTAAGCACAATACTATTTTCTTATTTGCTCTTGCTGCTGTTATTATTATTGCTGTTGTTGTTGTTGTTGTTGTTGTTACATTTAAAATGTTTTATTTGGCCATTTGTATGTTTTATGGGACTCGTCGTCGTTACCGTTACCTTCTTCTTCTTCTTGCACACGGACCCACGCCTATGCCCAAAGCCCCAATCCCCAGTCCCCAGTCCCTCTGCCCCAAAGTTTGCCTTCTTGTCGACGTCGTCGTCGTGTCCTTGCCGTCCTTGCGGGGAGTTCAAATATAATAACTATACACTCGTATACATTCATTTTTATTGTGTGCCCTGCGCCTGATCGATAGCAGCACTGAGCTGCGTCTTTTGTGGCCACTCGACTAGATCTTAGACTAAGCTCCAGCCAAACCACAAATTGGCTAGATCACCATTTTAGCCCAGTTTTCTTTTCATTCATTAACAGCTACATATGTTAACTACTATAATTGGCATCAGTCTGAATATCGTCTTGTTTGTTTAGGTTCATCATAAAATGATTACTGCATTTTGAATGGGGGCTAGCATAGAAAAAGTAATAATTTTCACAATATCCTACGATTAATATTTAAAACAAAAATCTACTTTCAATCGTTTGGCAATTTTTTGATCAACATTCACAAAATAGCTCGAAAGTGAAAGAATTTCGAAATAAATTGCAGAGAAAGTCTGCCCAATTAAAAGTCATTAGCTGAGCATATATATTGTTTGTATCTCATAATTTTGACTAAACTGAAGTCAAATTTTCAATGTCAACAATGAAAAAGACAATATTTGTAATTGAAAGTAAATATAATAATTAAATAAATAAATGAACAATTAAAAAAATCACTCATCTTTTAATTAAATAAATAATTATATATGTAAATTGTATATGCACATAAGTAAATGGAAACATAAGAATCTAGGCTGTTGGCATAAAGTTATAAGGTTGGCGCACCTGGCGAATGCGTAACTCACAGTGCTAAACTAATCGCAATTACTAAAGAGCAGCACACACACGCACACACGCACACACTCGCACTCACACTGAGGGGGAATCGAAATTAAAAGTAATAATAAGTATGTTATATACACGGACAGAGAGTGGGAGGAGGCGCTCAACCCCCAACCGCCGCGAACTTAGACATTGAAATGAGAATTTTTTAAATATAAAAGGATGCCACACCACCAGCTCCGCTCCTCGTGTGTGGCAGCAACATCCTCTAACAACAACAACAACAACAACAAGGGGAACATCAACTAATGCCGAAGCCTGTTGGCAGCGTCGACGGCGACGGCGACGGCGACTGCGACGGCAACGGCGACGGCAACAGCGACTGCGGCAGCAGCCAGGAGGCAATGCAAAAGAAATATTGCAACCCTCGTCGCAGGGTTGTGTGCGCTTTTTATTTTCTAAACTTACCGAAGCTGTTGTTCCTCTTGTTGCTGTCGCTGTTGTTGTTGTTGTTGCTGTTTTCTCTTTCGTTTCCCTTTTTATATCGCTTGTAGTTGGCGTACCTCCCTCCCCCTCCCCACCCGTACTCACACCCGTGCTCGCACTCGCAGTCGCACTCAGACTCGCACCCATTCCTTTACCCTTGGCCGTGCTTAGTTGCCGGTATGAGTTTCATCTACTTGTATTCAATTCGCAGAAACTCTCTCTGTACTCTGCACTCCAAGCTGCACAGTGAGAAATACCTCTTATTTAAGTGTGGTTGACTTCAAATGATGATATGAGTTTAGAAATTTAAAAACAGGGTTGGTGCATTTTGAAGCATTTAAATATATAATTGTTTATAATCATTTTCACTCACTTTGCGACTATTAATTGTCAATGGGTATTTTATACTTTCAGTATTCATTTTTTCATATTCAAATGTAATTTGTATAGATATTGTTGTAACGATATTGATTTCTTCTCTATCCAATACATCTGAATCACAACTGGTCACTCTTCTGATTCACGTTCAATATTAAGAAATTTAATTGCATCGAATCAAATGCAAAATATTTGACAGAAATCTGCCAGATTTTAATTACTATCGCCTCCTTTCTCGCAGTGTAGCCTGTCTGTTTGCTTTGCTATGTGTTGCTTCTCTCGTTGTCGTTGTCGTTGTCGTTGTCGTTGTCATTGCGTCTAAAAAGCACCTTTTTTCCACTACAATTCCGCTTATCCGCCCGTCTCTCGCTCCGATACACAAACACCCACACATACATCAGCACACACACACACACACACACACACACACACACACACACACACACACACACACACAGACAGACGTATAGAGACAAGCAGCCAGCATAAAACATAATACGAGTATGTATGAGATTCTTTTTTAACTACGAACACGTAGTTAAAAACGAAAAACGACAACGACCAAACGAAAACGAAAAATTGAGACCTGCAAACGAAGACGAAGATTCTGGCAATGCTCCCACAGCAGAAGGGGCGGCCCGGGGGCGGGGGCTGGTCCTGTTACCTAGAAGAAGCGAGCGCAACAACGAAGGCATCGACATCGACATCGACATCGACGCCACGCGACGCGACGCGACGCGACGCGACGCCACAGCGTCAACGTAAGCACAAAAATTGAAAAAATACAACTACAACGCACACGATGTCTGCCTCAGCCTCAGCCTCCGTCTCAGTCTCAGTCTCAGTCTCAGCTGTTACAACCAAGTCACACACACACACACACACACAAACATAGACACGCACTGTCACACACACACACGCAGACATGCATGTAAACCACCCTTGAAAAAATTTCGCGCAGCAAAATCTAAAGCAAAATTACTAGAGGAAGCGGCGGCTCTTGACAGGGGGGGTGGGGTGAGGAGAGGGGAGAGGGGAGACCAGGGAACGAAGTGAAAAGTATAGAAAGAAATGGTGAAATAAAAACCTTGTTTCCGTGCAAGTTACAACAGTTCCCCCTTTGCCCCCTCTGCCACCCACCTTCACAGTTGACTAAAAAGCTAAGCACACACACACACACACACACACACACACACTATTTAAAAGGGGGCTGGGAGGGGGAGGAGAGAGGGAGGCTGGCTTTGCGTATCCACCTTGAAGAGCAAGTACGATATTTGCTAGCAATAAAAGTAGTAATCAGTCGCGGAGCCTCAGAAAGGGGAAAACTCCACCTTGGCAAGCGGGACACCCACACACACACACACACACCACACCACACACACACACATAAACACACACACAGTCGCATACAATAGCAGCCGAATTCGCCGAGCTTGTTCGCTGTCGACATTCCCGAGTTAGAAAGAGATGAGCATTAGAAGCAGGCAACAGCAGCAGCATCAGTCTCTGTGTGTGTGTGTGTGTGTGTGGATAGAGGGGAGTAGGAGGAGGAGGGGTGGGGGGGGGCGACTCGCAACAACTGCGCCGCGTAACGAGAACTTTTCATTTTATGTAATTTCAGTTCGTTTTTTTCCGCCGCTTCTTTTCGCTGCTTCGCTTTTTTGTGCTTTGCTCATTTTTCTATAACATTCGAATTTTTAAGTGAGTGTCGTCGTCGTCGTCGTCGCTGACGTCGCTGCTTTCGCGTCGTTGGCGTCGCTGTCGCTTTTGCTGTTGCTGTTGCTGTTGCTGTTGCTGCCTTCACTTCATACACTTTTGCTTACCCCATTTTTTCGCCCCTAGCGGGCTGCAATGCTTTTTGCCTAACTAAGACATTCAGCCAGCCATCAGTCCGTCTGTCTGTCTGTCCGCTGTTGCTGCTGTCGCTGCTGTCGCTGCTGTCGCTGCTGCTGCTGCTGGCAGCGCTGCTTCTTTGGCAGTTTTTTGTAAGTGTGTGTGTGTGTTGAAATTACGAAAGCGACATTAATTTTTTAGAATTGCGCGTATGCGTGGAAAGCAGTTAGTCGACAGCGGAGGCGGAGGCGGAGGCGGAGGCAGGGGCGGGGAGTGGCGACAAAGGCAGCGCAGCTTGTCAAACTTTCACTACGGGTTAGAGCCTCACATGGCGAAGGGGGAAGGAGGAATGGGGAACGGGGAACGGTGGAACAGGGAACGGGGGATCGGGGAAGGTAAGGCTGAGCAAGCTGAGCTTGTAATGGGTAGTAAACGCGCATGTATGTAGTTATATTATTTTTTACGAGCGCGATACGTTGTGTAAAATAGCATTTGCCGCCCCCCACCTTGCCTCCCCCCACCTGAGCATCTCCCTCTACTTCTCCATCTCCAAAACATTTGTGAACTTGTCTATAGATTTGTCAGAGCACTTTGGCAGCACTTTCTAGTCTATATAGAAGGTATACAGTATTTTAGTCCACATGTTGTCAAATCAACAATTAATAAAAAACAAAATAAACTCCCACACTTTGCTTTGAAGTAATGTATTCTCTCTTGCTAAGACTATTTAATATTTAAATATTAATTCTCGTATATGCCTGTTATATAGTTTCGAGTACGGCAATAATTAAATTAACTATCAAATCAATAAAAGAAATGAGCAGCAGTTAAAGCTAACCTGTTTCCAGAGATATTTTATTATTTCAATTTAAAGTAAGAATATATTATTCAATTTAAATTAATAAAAATATAAGTAATATAATGTAGTCATTTTCTAAGATATATAGATAGTTAATCATGTAATTGTTATTTTCATATTTTAAAAATATGAATTTTCAAACTTATATTTATGTTTTATCTTTTGGCCAATAAATTGCAATTTGAAAGCTTCAACTACTACAATAATTAAATAAAATGGGGTTTGTTTCTTTTAAGTATCTGCTGCTCATTTCATATCTTGTTTTCCTCTCGTTCCCTGCCTCGATAGTTGGCAATCGATTGTTGATTGGTTGACACTGCAATTCTGTTTACAGTTTATCCAAAAATAATAATAATGCGGTGGGGGCTGGAAGAGTCTAACGTCTCTCCATAGCTCAACTGCGACAATCGACAAAAACGAGGCGTTCTTTTTTGTCTGTATTTGATAAATGAGAAACCTCATGAATAATACCGAAAAATATTTGACGTCACATGCTTTTCATATTGTAATTATAATGGCCACTACCTTTTTTTTCGCAGCACACTCGCCAAATTTATATTTGTCTATGTAATGGTTTTTTATTGAAAAGAATGGACGTACAAAAAAAGCATAAAAGATGGTTCAAAATATGAAAATGGACAAATGGAAGTTGTGCGTGGGGATGGGAGACTGGGGGTTGGCAATTTATTGATGAAGCGAAAAAACGCAGCCAAATGAAATGTTAATTTTACTCGCACACACACACACATCCGTACATACATATATGAACAATCTATCTGTGGCAGCTGACACTGCTAACAACAAACAATGCAAATCAGAATGACTGACCGATCCCCTAGGCCTACCTACGTCCTTCTGTGTCCTGCGACCTTTTGCCCAGCCCTTCACACCCAGCTTATCCAAAATGCATATCATGCTGCCACTGGAAGCTGCCACATCGTCATAACCATAACATGACTCTCCATCGAGCGAGGCTCAGCGTCGAATTTTTTATAATTTGACTCTTTTCAAAGTTCATTGCATACTTTTCTCTAAGCCCCAAAATAGCATTCTCCTGCACCTCTGTAATCGTATGTGACTTTCACTATTATAAGAGACAACAAACCAGCTGCCTTTGCTTTTGAGGGTGATTCCCCTGATTCCACTGTAATACTATTGTTATACCGGTAATTAATCCAGTCCATTTGGCTACCCACAATAGTGGCAGACAACTAGTGTATATGGATATAATAAAATAACCATATTAAACAATGACATCGATCGATTTATGTCATGAATGTAAATAAGGAACAATTTCACGATTTAAAAACTATATTAAAATTGTAAATTTCTGCTCTCGATATAAAACAAAATTTGAATCACAATGTAATAAAATTATAATATTTCATAAATATCTTGAGTTTAAAATGATTGAAACAATAATTTAATCTCAGGAAAATTCCTGAATTGAAAGTCATTATTTCTCTACGTGTACTAGTTTTGAAGCTTCAAGTGAAAGACTGATCTTGTACCACTGATTTGTGATCGAGTTCTCACAGGGATCGGCACAGAGGAACAGTGGTGAGATTAGCACAAAATGTCGTTAGTCGAAGAGGCGAAATTAGAATTAAAAACTGAGCGAAGAGAGAATACCCCCCAACAAGTTGTGTGTGAGTTTTGGGATTCAGTTGTCGTTGTTGTTGTTGTTGTTGTTGTTGTTGTTGTTGTTGTACACGTGCTGCTAGTGAAGGAATGAGCCCCTATATTCGTACTATATATGTGCATCTGTGTGTATCTAGATGTACTCTCCATATACTATATATTTTTATATGTATACAAACGAGTGTGACAAAGACAGCCTGTGTGTGTGTGTGTGTGTGTGCGCGACCCCAGCGACATGCTAAAAATTTGTATAGAAAATTAGTTAAAAAATTACTCCGCAGACACGCGCACACACACAAATGCACACACAGACACGTAAGCACAATTTACATGAGCTCCATTTGCATGCTGGGGGGTTTACATATGAGCACACACACTCACACACACGCACACGCACACGCACACAGAGGCAGTTGGCATTAGTGGGCGGTGTTAGAAATGCGTGGGTCTCTTCCCCTTTCCCCTTGCCCCTTTCCCCTTTCCCCTTTCATCTGCTGCCTGCTCCCAGCTGCCTCCACACTCACACACACACACACACACACACACACAGGCGCAGGGCTACTTCTACTTTTTTTAAGCACACTCACACACACACACAGAGAGACACATACATGTGTCGAGTGGCGCGAGCTGAAAGTTTGTCATAAAGCACCCCATTAAAAAAGAGGCGCACAGTGGAAAAGTTATGCAGCGGCGGGGGGATGGTGAAGGGGAAGGGGAAGGGTAGGGGGCGCCAAGGGTTTCGGCTTTTTCTGGGGTTACGAATTCCAGAGCGAGAGAGAAAGAAAAAGCGCCAAATTAAACATAAATGCGAATTAGAAAAACTTTTCTTTCTGCACACAACACAACGACGAGTACTCGTTACGAGCACATGTGAATACATGTGAGTGTTTGCTCCTCTGAGTGAGTGAGTGCGTGTGCGAGTATGGAAAAGTAAAATGAAATGAAATGAATTGTCGCTGCCGCTGCCGCTGCCGCCGCCGCTGCTTTAGCGTCAGCATCGTTCAGCTTTTAATCGCAGGACGAAACTGGGAAAGGGAATCAACTAAGGATCAGCTAAACGCACAGATCAAATGTCAGACATCGAATGATCAGCTCATAAATTTCCATTTTTATTTCAAACAAATAAATATTATTCAATTTGGACTGATTAAAAACGCTGCTTTGAAGAAGTTTAGAATTCCCAATTTTGAGTTTGATCAAATATTATCAAATTTGTGCCAATCCAAATCTCTGATTAATGACTTGAACTATTTGTATTAGTATTTGTTTGACAAAAAGGTAATAATTTTTAAGGTAATTCTAATTTGTGACCAATTGCAATGTTAATTGAACAATTCAATTTCATAGCGAAACTAAACAATCCATCAAACAATGTATGAAAATATTAATTGAATTTAATTTAAAAACTTATTACATTTATCAGATTTATCATCTCACTCTCTCCCTCTCTCTCTCTCGCTGATCGCTTAATATAATATATATAAATATTGAAGCGATTCGTGCAATAATTGCTGGGAAGCCGGCAACTAATTACCCTATAAATTCTCGAGAGGATCGCTTGCTCTTTCCTCCCTCTTCTTCTGCTCTTTCGCTGTCTTCTACCATCCCACTCTTTATACTGTGCTCTTTCGGTCTCTGTCTCTGTCTCTGTCCCTGTCTCTGTCTCTGTTCCCGAATCTCGCTGTCGCTGTTACATTTGTTGCTTACATCTGGCGCGCTGTTGTTTTTGGCAATTAACCAAGAGTGCTGGCTGCTGGGTGCTGCTGCTGCTGCTGCTGCTGCTGCTGTCGACGCCAACGCACCCATCCCCATCCCCAACCCCCCGCACTTCCCCCACTTGCCAAAAATGAAAAAACAAAAAAGCAAACACAAAATAAAAAAAAAAACAAAATACAAAAATTACACATACGCACAGTTTTCGTTGATGGGGAATTGGTGAGAGTATTTTTGGGGCTTGGTTCCTGCTGCAAAGGGGCGCTTCGGGGGTAGGGGAGGGGAAGCTAACCATCGTCAACTGCGTCGCACTCCACATTTTTAAATATTTTTAACTGCTGCGCATCACAGGTGCGGGGCGGGGGCGGGGGCAGGGAAACGAGGAGGCAGGCTTCTAGCGGGGAGTTAGGGTTGATATTCGTTTTTGGCGCTCTCCTCTGTTTGGTTAATATTTTGGCTCGTTTATGGCCTGTGTGAGTGTGTGTGAGTGTGTGCTCGCGTTGTGGGTTCGCTAGTGTTTTTGGGGCTGTGTGCGTGTGTCGGCAACATGTACATAACTCTGTATAAACAGGCACACACAGACACACACACACACACAGACACAGACACAGACACAGATAGGTGTAGGCTGTTCGGCCATACTCTTGCGAGAACATGTGCGTAATATATTAACCGAAAACAACGCAATATAAAATAAAAAGTAGGTGGAGCTGTAAAATGAGCGCGTCGCTTTCCACCTTCCACTTGCCACTTGCCACTTGCCACTTGCCACTTGCCACTTGGCTTGTCCGCCTCCTAACTGGCCAACAGAAAGCCCTTGTGTGAGTGTAAATGAATTTTCCATAGATTGCATTCGTCCCGCTTTTTTGCTTCCCTCAATTTATTTCGATGCTATTCATAATTAATAATGGCCAGAGACACTTACCAATATCAATTCGAGGCAGCAGCCAAACCACAGCAATGACAACGACAACGACAACGGCAACGGCAACTGGAAAACAAACAAGAGACATTAGCCACAATGTGCAAAAATAGTGCAAAAGAAGATGCAAAATAAAATTGGAAATTGTATATTCAGTTTGCAATCTAATTAATTTAGTCGATCCAAATGAGCTGCTAAAGTTGCATCAATAAGCAGACTAGAAATAGTTGACAGATAAAGTGGTAAAAACATACATTTATAAATAATAAATTGATGGTTGAACCCGAACTTCAATCGTAATATGTAGTTTAATATCTACATATATATAGATGTATACATGACGATTGCAGATAGAAAATTAATACGTGCAGAGTTGAGCAATTGCTTTTCTTTATTTATTTCGTAAAATGAATTTCGATGTGCATAAATGGCTGTTATCAGAAAATAATTATGCAAATATATAGTATGTGGCATTAATCGTTTTGTTAAATAATTATTGATAGAGAAGAGAAGCCAGTATGTGAATCAATTACTCGTCATTTCTGGGCGACATCTCGAGCTGAGCACAGCCTGCCATCTTAATGCCACGCATGTGACACACACACACACGCACACACACACACACACACGGCTGGCTGGGGCTGAACACGCCCACAACTACACATGCAAACGCTATTCCTATTGGCTAATTACTACGAGCTAAAAAATTATACACAGCGAATAATCTACATAAGATGTACATACATCAATGTTTTCTGCTTATGAGTGTGCGCGTATGTGAACGTGTGCGGGTGTGTGTGTGTGCGTGTATGTGTGTAATTTAAAAAACACACTCGAGCTGCGCTGTCTAAGAAAATATGCTGAAAGTTTTCTCCCACCAACGTATAAAATGCGGACGGCGAGTGGGGGAGTGGGGGGTGGGGGTGGGGGGGGGGGGGCTGGAGCAGCGTAAAAGTAAAACAAACTCAAAATCAAGACGCCAGCCCCCTCCCCCTCCCCCCTCCCCCGTCCACCATCACCCACAACTCCTGCTCAGTCGCTAAGCGCAGAAAAAACACACACATAAAAAGGCAACACACACGCATTTCTATATAAACGAGGTGCCTCTGTCTATGTGTGTGTGCGTGTGTGCGTGTGTGTGTGTCGAGTAAATCAAAATTATGTGCACCCACACACACTCATCCACACACACACATACAACACTACTCTGCTTGCGCCGCTTTCTTCACTAACAAACTTAAGATGCTACATATGAGTGTGGTGTGTGTGTGTGTGTGTGTGTTTTTGTCATGTGTATTTTTTGTTGCTCATAGCCCAGAATTCCAGCTCGAGGATTTTTTATGCCGCACACAATGAAGCCGGGGCGCAACAACAACAAGAGCAACAACTATAACCGCTAACTAACTACAAGTATTCGCAGCATCCCCTCCACCTCCCACCTGCCACTCCCCTTGCCGCACGCCCCTTTCCGGCGTGGTGCTGCGTCTGATCGGCGTGCAGCTAAAATAATTTGTCGCATTTGCCTGCTTGCTGCTCGGCTGCCGCCCGCCGGCAACTAGCGAAGAATGTCCCCAGAGGGCCAAGCAGAACTACAACCAAGACGTTAGTGTCTCTTGGCCTTGCTAACACACACACACACGCACACACACACACGCACACGCACACAGTCACGTAAACACAGACAGTGGGGCAAAGGCGCGTGCTCTTCGGAAAAGCAAAGGAAAAGCTGAAAAAAGATGCGGCGCACTTGTTGGCATCCGATGCCAAGTCGCCGCAGCATCTCGAAGAGCGAACCGAAGAGACAGCGAGAGCGAGAGAGAGCGAGAGAGAGAGAGTGTGAGAGCACGCGCCGAGCAGAGAGACGCGTAGCATGCTTCAAGGCGAGTGGCAGCAACTGTGAGGCAGAGGCAAGCACAACTGGTGGGTACTTTACTTGATGATTATGGCGACGATAATGATGATTGGAATGGCTTTGATGGCGTTGAAAATGAAGATTGCGTGTAGTAGATTTCTTTGTGCTTTCTCGCTGCTGCTTCTCCGAGTGTGTGTGCGTGTGTGTGTGTGTGTGAGTGTGTGTGTGAGTGTGAGTGTGTGTTTGTCCTGCTTTTGTGCGTGGTTAGGTTGAGGTAATGCTTACAACTACACACTATCAGCATTTGATTTTATTACACTCATTTGTATGCACACACACACACACACACTATACACACACACACACACACACTATACACACACCTACTCAGCGTGGTCAAACTAAACTAAATAATAAAAATAGATTCAGATTCAGTTTCAGGTCGCAGCGAGTTGTTGTAGGTGCCGCAGCGGGGCAGCGCTGCTTGCGTCGCTGCTGCCGCCAGCTTCCTCGGCAATCATAGCTATATAGCTATAGCTATAGCTATAGCTATAGCTGAAGCTGAAGCTGAGCCATTGCCAATGCCATTGCCGTGGCAATGAAGGCCACACGGCGACTTTTGCCGGCTGGCTGAGTTCATTTTTTTTTTGTGGCAGACTGCGGGTGAGTTGCCGGAGGGGGAAAGGGAAAGGAAGGCAGACAGGACACGCACTGAGGCACAGGGCACAGGACTCTCGAATCGCCAGCTTCTTGCAGCCAGTTAGTAACTGTTAAGACGTCGTCGCCCAACGTCGTCGTCTCTGTCGTCCGTCGTCCGTCGTCCGTCGTCCATCGTCCATCGTCATTTTGTGGGTTTTCCTCTGCGACTTTCGTGCCGTTTTTCTTTGCGTCTCTCTTCTCAGTTCTGTTTGTGTTTCGACATTTCGCCGGCTCGCCTTTGCCGGCAACAGGACGGCAGGACAACGAGGCAGCACAATGGGGCAGCCAACAACAGTTTGTTTGGCGGACAGCTGTCGGACAGCTTGCAGAACATGTTGCTTGTCCTTGTTTGCTTTGCTTTTCCTCTTGCTTGGCGTGTGAATGTGAATATTATTGTGAATGCGAATGTGAATGCGAATGCGAATGCGAATGCGAATAGTCTCGTCTGTGATTTACTAGCTGGCATTCCGAGTGCGTTATCTTTGGCATCTCCAGCATTGATTGCCCAGCAAAATAATACAAGTAATACAATTTATATCGCGACCAAACGCAACGCATAAAAATTGAAGCGTCCCTTTGCCCCTCCCCCCGCCTCTCACGAACAATAACAACAAATTAAAATTGCAAAAAAAGAGTACACACACACACACACACACACACACACACACACACACTCGCTCGCTCGCTGCTTTTTTCGGCTGGATATTTTTGTGCGTCGGCCCGTCGATGATTTCCCCTTTTCGACGCTGCCGCTGCGCTGCCAGTGGGAGGCAGTTACGCTCCCCTTCCCCCCCACGCCCCTGCCCGTCATCGTGCTTCTCCCCCCCTCCCCCCCGCCTGCCGCTGCTGTTGCGTCGCATTTACTGCACATAGTTGTATTTTGGATTTTTTTGGCCTTTACAATTTGTTGTTGTTGTTTCCTTTTTTTTAAATTTCGCCGTCGCACAGGGGTTGATTGTGTGTGTGTGTGTGTGTGTGTGTGTGGCAGCGACGCTGGCGTCGCAGCAGCAGCAGCGGGGTTGGTTGCGGGATTCCAGCTTTTTTTCTGCTGCTTCTGCTGCTGTGCGAACACACATGCAAACTCACACACACACACACACACACGCACACATGCGCGCGTTTACTCTTGTTTTTTTCTCGATTGTTGTTGCTGCTGCTGCTGCTGCTTTTGGTTTTAGCATTTTTCGTTTTCGTTTTCGTTTTTTACTTTGCTTTTTTTTTTGTTTTGTTGGCGAATTTTCTGCTGCTGGCGTCGCTGTCGCTGTCGCTGTCGCTGTCAACGTCGCCGTCGTCGTCGCATCCTTTTTTTTAATGCTGCACGCAAAACAAAAAAGCGAAAAAGCGAAAAACAAAAAATGAAAAATGAAAAACACAAATAAAAATAATGCTAGTTGCGGGGTGGGGTGGGGGGGGGGGGGGCGGAGGCTGCGATGACTATTTGTAGGCCGCTCGTTGGCTGCTGCACGCAGGGTGCACGAACCGGGTGGCAGCGCAGCTGAATGGATTGAATGGATTGTGAGGCGGGGGGTGGCAAGGTGGATAGCGGGTAGAGGATAGTGGATAGTGGATAGTGGATGGTGGATGGTGGAAGCTGGCAGCATGAGTAATGAGCGTGTTTAGTGCGAGTCGCGTCGCGCTGCGTGCAACGTGCAGTTCGACGTGTGATTTCAACGGCAACAAACGGCGGCAAGCGGCAAATCGCAGTTCGAGTGAGCGGCAATTTCATTTGTAGTTTGGCGGCACTTGCAACAGCAACAGCAACAGCAACAGCCACAGCAGCGGCGGCAACAAAAAGTGTCCGCGAAATCATAGCACAACATTTGGCGCACTCATTAGCGGCAAGCAGACGTCGCAGTCGGCGTCGCAGTCGGCGTCGACGTTTCCCCATTTCTTGCTCCAACTCTCAGTGTGCGTGTGTGTGTGTGTGTGTGTGTGTGTGTGTGTGTGTGTGTGTGTGAGTGAGTGTGCGTGTCTATGTGCGCATGTAATAGCTTCAATTGTGTGCTAAATTTTCTATTTCATTGTCGCGCGTCCGTCGAACGACGTCGTCGCCGTCGCCGTCGCCGTCACCGTCGACGCTGACGCCTCCGTCTGCGTCTCCATCTCCATCTCCATCTCCATCTCCATCTCAGCTGCAGCATCAGCTCGCGAGTCGCGAGTCGTGGCATCGTGGCATCGTCTTGCGGCTTCGTGCCAGCTTCGTGGCAGCAACAACAACACGCGACGACAGCCGAATGCTGAATGCCGAAAGCACGATTCGCAGTCGCCGCTGCTGCTGCTGACGTCGCTGCCTTGCTGCTGCCTTGCTGCTGCTGTTGCCGGCTAGTCCTAGTTGGCCGTGTCCTGTGCCTTGGCGCTTCTCTTGGCTCACTTCAATTGAGTTCCGCTTTTCAAAATAACGTTAGTTGCTGTTTGTTGCTCGTTACGTGCGCGTGTTGCGACGCGCGACTCCAAAAAACAAAACACACTAAATAAGCAAGAGCCAAAAGCAAACCGAACACCACAGAATTATACAAACAAGAGGCGTAAAGAAAGCATAGAAACAGAAACAGAAACAGAAACAGAACCAGAAACAGAAACGCAGAAAATACACACAAGAAAATTCGACAAAGTTTTGCAAGGAATTATTATACATCACCATCGACAGCAAGAACAACAACAATCCTTATCATAGTCCCCCAAAAAGTGCAAATGAAAAACATTCGAGCTACACATCAATTTTTACCCGTTCAAATTCACAAAAATTTATAATAGATTTTTTTGCCGTTCATTGTTGTTTTTTTTTTCAAGTGAAGTTAAGTTAATCGTTAAACGGAAAACGGAAAACGGAAAACCAAAAAGCGACAAACATTCTGCAAAGATATCGACAACAACAACGGCGATGAAGCTGCGTGCCACAAATGCTTGCCACGCTGCCACACAACACTCGACGAATGTGCAATAATAATAAATAATAATAACCATAATAATAATCAACATTTTTTTTGTCAACCAACGAACAACCGATAAATCCAAGACCCAAACAACTCTCGCCGATATCTTCTTAAAGTGCTAACAAAACCCAACAAAACAAAACTAAAGCCAAGGACGAGACAAAGATCGAGGAAAGGACGAGTGCGAGGACGAGGACGAGGACGAGGACGAGGACGAGGACGAGGACGAGGACGTCGACGAGAACGATCCCCGCGCACTGTGCAGGAGAAGCGTTTCTAAAGGATCACGTAAGTGCCTCATTCTTCCCGATAACTGAGACAGAGTCCCACATTTCCACTCTATCCCCGATAAGAACTAATAATACTATATTCTAAATAAAGACCATACAAAGTTGGGCTATATTCTTATTTGACTTCGTCAATAATACTTTTGATTGCTTGTGAATATATAAATAATGTGCAAAGATTATTGGAAAATATGCTTTTCTTAATACAAGAATTCCATCGCTGAAGCGATCAGTAGAATAATAGACGAAGATCATTGAGTTTTTGTATGTTTAGTGATAGCATCTGGATTTCTATGAATGATGAATTATTCTTTTTGAGAATTGAAACCTCTCACTTTATGCAAGTTGGAATTGCAATTAAATTCTATCCAAATGCAAGAATTTGTCATGTGAATCGATCAGTAATATTATATTTATTTATTTATGTCATTATATAAATATAATTAAAATTATAGTCGGCTAGAAATATTAATATCAGCAATACACTAAAGAAATATGATGAGAAAAATCGAATTTTTAATAATCTCAACTTGTTTTGCTACCCTGGAAATGATTCTTCTTAACTCTGCTCAGTTTACGGCCAGACAATTTCAATTTCTTAATCGATGAGAAAATATAGGGGAAATATTATATATTATTATTGATCTTGAATTGGCAGCGTTGTTATTACTGGGTGAATATTATTTAATGCATTTCTGTTAAGCGCGCCCTGATGTCAAATTCGGTTTATTCAACTTTTTGGGCAGCTGATCGCATGTATAATAGTTGTGAAATGATTGCAGCCAAGCACGTGGAGGACAACGGGAGAGGGGAATGGGGGGAGCAGTTCTGAGAGCTGCGATTAGTCACGAGACAAATAGGCGCAATTGAATGCAAAATGAGTGTGTTTGAGTTATTCGCAATATTCGAAGTTCGAGCGTTCACATTTAGGAAGAACACAAACGAATGACGATGAATAATGTCGTTGAACTTTGCAATTTTTTGATTTCAAAAAACACAAAACTCGCACAATTCTCTAAAGATATGCGAGTTGTTCTCTCGCTCGCTTTGTCTGCCTCTCTCGTTCTCGCCCTGGCTCTCTAAGGCGTCAGCGATCTCTCGGAGCAACAAAGAGAGCGCGAGAGCGTGAACTAGCGAGGTAGCTACAAAATATTACGTATACGCCACTTGGAGTGGCGGCGGCGGCGGCGGCGGCGGCTTTTGTTGTTTGCCTTTTTCGCCAGCGTCAGCGGTCAATGGACGACGCTTTTATTAGGCCTTCAGCGCACTGACTGCACGTGTGTGTTGGTGTGTGTGTGTGTGTGTTGGTGTCGTTGGTGTCGCTAACCCAATGCAGCTCAGCTCTCTACAACAATTAGAACAAACAGTGACAGCGACAGCGACAGCGACAGCGACGAGTTCATTGCGATCGCAATGCGATCATTACGTTTGTTGTCATCGCTGCGTCGTCGTCTTGTTATTGTCGATTTTTTGTTGTATTTTTGTATACTTAAATCGAGGCCATGCAAGGGGTTAATGTCAATAGCAATTGCAGCAACTAAACTGAAGCCTCTGTTAGAGAGGCGGAACGGAAAGGAAAGGAAAGCGAAGCGGAGCGACTTTATCTCGACCAGCAAATAAATATGTAAAGACATACATATATACAGACACAAACTGTAGACGCTTATTATTGTATTTTTTGTAAAGTGTCGCGTCGCCAGCAGATTTCATTCAGCAAACAGAAAAGGTCAAAACAACTGCCCAAAAAGCCATGGCAAACAACAGCACCAATCAAAAAAAACCAAAACCATCTTCCAAAAACAAGCACGAAAAATATGCGTATGCTGAAAAAATTGCAACACAACTGCGCGACAAGCACAATTAAAAAATGTACTTAAAAATCGCCACGCATGAGACCCAAAAAAACCAAAAAAAAAAAAAACAGTCGAAAACATTAAGAAAAAAATGAGTTCAGCAAACACAGACAGAACGCAACCTAAGACGCGCCTCAGCCTCAGACTTGCAATGAGAAACTAAAAAAATGCCAAAGAAAAACAATCAGCAAAAATGCAAGCCAAAATAAAAAAAAATCAAACCAGCATGATTTGTTTTTAAATCTATCTGAAGTTTAATAAGTTCATCAAATGAATGAGAATAATAATTATAATGTGAAGCATAAAAGGTAGATTGATGAGAAATACTCAAAACGCAATATTTGCAATATTTATGCAGTTGTGTAATTCCACATGTCCATAAATAAAATGTTAAGTAAATGTAAATATTTATTGTGCCTTATTTTTTAAGAATATACAAAGTTTTGCAATATCTTTTCGACTGAAACTGATTTGAAGTTTGATAATTAGTCACAAAAAGTGTTAATGACATTGGCAAAAACAGTTAGTTCCCTTTTTACCAACAAATTTCACGCGCTTCGTTGCTTTCTTGCAAGATGTGGTTATCATCTGTAGATAGATTGTAAACAAGAGCAACAACAAAATGCGCTTTGTTGCTGAAATTGGGTTAAAACAAATATGTAAAACAGTCAAATATTGAATCAACGATCGACATGAGTGCGAGAAATGGAAAACAGGCCAAAGAATTTGTTGGCCTCTGTAAAATGCGACTCGTAATTTGGGCTACAACTTTCAATTGGCGACGACGACGACGACGACGACGACGCAACAACCTCAAAAAGAGCAAGAAAACGAAGCTGATAAACGCTTTGATACGAACGTTGATCGCTGTATTCTGCAGGCACATATACGAGTATGCACTATATACTTGTGTGTATACATGAGTACATACACGTATGTATGTATGTATGTACATATGTACATATGTATATCCATATGCATTATATTCGCATTGCTATTTGGAGTTTATGGGGCGCTGTTGCACGCACACTCGAGCAGTGAAAGTTGTGCGGCGCTGCAAGTGTTATGGTTGTTGTTGTTGTTGTTGTTTTTGTTGTTGCTGCTGCGACGGATCTGCAATGAACTCAATTCACAGCAGAGCAAAAGCAAACATTTTTAGCAGCCGCGAATAATTGTCAACAACGCACAACAAATTTTTCTGTTGCTGCATTTCTTGGGCTCTGCCCTTCTTCTCTCTCGCTCTCATTCGTTCTGTCTCTCTCGCACTCTCGCACTCTCGCTCGCTCTCCCTCTTTCGTGCTGTTCGCCGCAACATTGTCGACAACGACAACGACAACGACAAGCAACAGCAGCGCAACGACGACGACGACGACGACGACGACGGCGGCGGCGGCTGCAGCGACCGCTAATTTTGTGCTTGTTCTTGTTGTTGCATTTTTATTTGGCGAGCTGTCTTTACATTCCCCCCCCCCCCCCCCCCCCTTGGCCCCCATGCAAATGCGAGTAAACAAAACTTTTAATACAAATTCATAAAAATATCCAAAAAGTAGGCGGCGACTAAAGCTATTTTTACTCATCTACGTCGTCTTCGCTTTTTGTCGATTTTATTCTATTTCATTTAATTTGTATTTCATTTTATTTCACTTAATTTTAGTGGATTTGTTGTTGTTGTTCTGTGTTTTGTATTTTGCTGCTTATGTCAGAAAACACAAAAAACGATGGAAAAAGAAACAAGAAAAATTGCCGCATGCGCTTGTCCCCCTCCCCTCTGCCCTGCCCTTACCCCCCTCCCTGCCCCACCGCCTCTAGCGCTGCTCACAAATTTTGGCGACTGCGCTGCCAGCTTCTGTAATGACGACTACGCTGATCGTCGCTTCGTCGTCGCGTTTCGGCTTCGGTTTCGGGCTGTCGCTGCCGCTGCCGCTGCCGCTGCCGCAGCCGACGCCGCAGTCGACGGCGCTGCACTCCAATGGCAAATCGCAAGCCCAAAAAATGAAGGAAATATGTGTGCATGCATGTGTGTGTGTGTGTGTGTGTGTGTGTGTGTGTGTGTGTGTGTAAAAAAGTTGTATTCAAAAAAGAGCAAACACACGCACACAACGCCAGGGAATTCTCTGATTCAATTGGGCAGCGCACACACACACACACACACACACACACACACACACACTCAGTCAGTGACGAAGAAGAAGAAGCAGCAGCACAGCAATATCAACACATTTA
This sequence comes from Drosophila ustulata, assembly GCA_035047365.1. Lineage (NCBI taxonomy): Eukaryota > Metazoa > Arthropoda > Insecta > Diptera > Drosophilidae > Drosophila > Drosophila ustulata. The sequence goes on along the minus strand of JAWNPT010000054.1, from coordinate 1,283,451 downwards.
ACTGCATTTTTTCGGAACTCAGTTGAGCTTTTTAATTCGATCGGTTCAGTTACTAAAGTTAGTTCAGACAATACGCACAATTTTCATTTTCAATTTCAATTTTCAAATCCAATTTCAATCTTCAAACTCAAACTCAAATTCAAATTCAAATTCAAATTGAAATCAAAGTGCAATTTAGTGTGAATGCGGATACGAATGTGGCTCAATCATAGATAAAGACAACGTGCACCGTGCAACGTGCAGCAAGTGCAACAAGTGCAACACACAGGATCAAAAGCTCAACTGAGCTTTTGTTCTTCAAATTGATTTTTTTTCTGTTTTTTATTTGTTAACGTCACAAATGCCACACACATTTTTTGAACAAGTGCCGCAGAAAGCTGAAGAAAGCTAAAGAAACAAACTTTCTCGCAAAGGATCCAAACTAACTGCAAGACGAAGAACTGCTGAAAAAGACAGCGCCCAAAAAATAATTATTTATATTGCTGCCAAATTCTATTGGATTTTGTGCAAAAAAGTGAAAGAAAATAAAATGTCGCGCCATGTGAATCAATCTTCTATATACATATAACTGACGGGGCTCGAGACACGGCTACAGCTGCAGTTCGTTCCAGCTTCCAGTGCCTTCCAGTTGCCAGCTGAAGCGTGCAGCGTCCAGTTGCAGTTGCAGTTGCAGTTCCAGGTACGTTCAAAGCCCTAAATAGTTGCCGAAATTGCCAAAAAGGAAATGTAAAAAAACTGCAGAAAGAGCAGCGACACAAAAGAAAGAAAGATAAGCTGCATGCGTTGCATTCGCATTCGAATTCGCTTTCGCGTTCCATTCAAGGAAGTGCGGCACACACGCACACTGCAGTATCTAGATGTATGTGCTTGAAAAGCAGGACATTTGAGTCACACACACACACACACACACAATGCGGGAGAGCAAGCACGAAAGAGCGAAAGGGATAGATCGCCAAAGCGGGACAAGCGACGCAGTGCAATGCATCTCTGATCTGCCAGCGTCGCTGCCTCGAATTCAACTCAACGCAACGTAGCGCAAATTCAACTCAAAATCCAACTCGACTCGACTTGAACTTCATATTCGACGCTCTCTTTCTCTCTCTCTCTCTCTCTATCTGCCTGCGTGCGTGTGTGTGTGTGTGTGTGTGTGTGTGTGTGTGTTTGCCCTTCTCGTAACAGTAACAGCCCACTGTCGCTGTCGCTGTCGCTGTCGTCGTCGTTCCAATTCCAATTCCAGTTCCAACTCTCGATCATTAGCACTTTGAGTCACCGTTGCCCTTCGCTGCCATCGCCAACTGTGTGCGCGTGTGTGTGTGTGTGCGTGTGTGCGAGTGTGTGTATTTCTCATGCTCACATTTTGGCAAAGGGATAGAGATGCAGCGAGAGAGAGAGAGCGAAAGAGAGGGGAGCATCGAAGGGGGGCGAGCTGCAGGAAGTCGTTACCATACAGTAGCCCAACACAACGGCAACAACTTCATCATCACCATCATCATCGTTGCCTTCGTTTCGTCGTCGTTCGTTGCGTTCGTTCGGCGTTCGTGTTTGGCTTGCGTGTCGTGTCGTTTTCGTGTTGCCCGCTGCCTTTGTTGCCTTTGCCGTTGTTGTTGCTGGCTTTGCTGCGAACAGGGGAGGATCTTTTTTCTGTTCTGTTTTGTGTTTTTGCAGCGAGAATGCGATCGAAGCTTTGGCTTTGGCCGCGCCTGCTGCAGTTCGGCATTCAGCGTCGCATCGAACGAATCGTCATCGTCGTCGTCGTCGCCGTCGTCGTCGTCGGCAGCATTCATTGCACTGAACTGCACCCGATGCGCATTCATTCGTATTCACATCAAACTATTCACAGTATCTAAGTCCAAATTCGCAAGGATATTCGAACTGCAATTCGTTTTTTTTTTTGTAAATCTTTTGTTTTTTATTTTTTTTGCTGTTTAATTAATTGTTGAATTTTAATTGTGTTTTTGTATTGTTGTTGTTAACAATTTAAATACTACTCGATATCTCGTGAACAACTCAGGACATTTGTGAATATCCGCATATTATTCACGCATACTCTTATTCAGTATTCAGACCGCCAAACACCTCAGCAACTAGCTCAAAACGTCCTCAACAGGTAAGCTTAGAAAAGTATGTACCTAAATATACAGATGAATGTACACCCAACATTTGCAGTGGAAAGAAAGCAAAAGTTCAGGCCGAACTTTCGCTTTCGAAACTCGCATAGCAAATGTGGGCAAAGAAACAAAGTCAAATCGAGGAGCAAGAGAGTGGATGGGGATGGGGATAGCGAGGGGGACACGCACTCTACCGCAAAACTGCAACTCGGATGATAGCAATAAAACACAGTCAGGGACAGAGAGGGAGCTAGGGAGGGAATGCGACGCGAGACGAGACGAAAGCTTGTCTACTTTTTTTTGCGCTGTGCTGTTTAGTTGGCCGACCGAGACCCTGAATGCTGCCAACAACAACTACAAAGACACTCACAGAGAGAGAGAGACCGGTATCTACACACACACACACACACACACACAGACACGCACTCACAGCCATGCAAACATAATGCACATGCACAAAGACAACGCAAAGGTGACGTAATGCCAACTACTCCACTAACACATTTTTCTACATTCCTCCAACCACATGCCCGCCATCCTCTGCTCTCTCTACGCCATCCGCCATTCCACCATTCCGCCATTCGTCGACGTCGACGTCGTCGTCGTCGTCGTCGTCGCCTGTCTATGCGTCGTGGGGAGATGAGCGCAAAAAAACTGAATGAAAACTGCAGCGCAGCATTGCCTAGCATAAAGAGGAACGCAAAACTAGGAGACAGCGCGGAACACAGCGAGACAGTGGGACAGCGAGACAGTGGGACAGTGGGACAGTGGGACAACGGGCCACAGCAGACAACGCAGTCGCCTCACACACACACACATATCCACGCAGACAGACAGCCAAAGCTTGAGCTCCCTCTCCTCACTCGCTGTGCGGATGCTAGGCAAATGGCTGCTGCTGTCGTTGTTTGTGCTGTTCCTTCTGGCACTGCGTAGAGGCCACTAGAAAGTGTGGACGCAGCAGACGATATGCACACACACACACGCACACGCTCACACACTCAGACACATGCGAGTGGCCGACATTCAAGGTTGACGACGGCGCGCACAACTTGTTTTCCCGCTTGTTGTTATTGTTATGTTTTTGCTGTCTATGTCTCCCATTCCCATTTCCCCTCTGCCCCTGCTCCACAGTCTGCGCTTGGCGTAGTTTCAGTTACAACAGGCAAAAGCAAAAGAAAAAGCTAAAGAAAAAGCAAAAACAAAAGCAAACGCAAACGCAGCAGAGCGCAGCAAGGGCAAAAGGCGATTTCCAGGAACAACAAGAAGCAGCAAACAGAAGATGTGGGCAACAAAAAAATATAACAGTAAAAGTGAAGCCGTCGCAGCAACGGAAACCTTCTTCGTAGGGCTTCTTCGCAGCGCAGTTGCAGCGCAGTCGCTGCCTTACTTAGAGTTAATCAAAATGACAGAAGTCGGTCGGCTGAGCGAACGAGAGATCGAGTGCTAGAGTGAGTGTATTCATGAATAATTAGATCTGCCCGCCCTTTGGCCAAGCCAAGGAAGAGCAAAAGAAAAAAAGCATTCAGTCAACACTTCCGCTGGCCTTGAGCGACAATAAATAATAATAAATAACAATAAACTAACATCAACTTCAATTGAAGAGAGGGCGACGGCGGCAGCGACGCAGGCAGACAACAAGCAAACTTCACTTTGTGCAGCGCATAGTAATGCCAGTTTAGCCATTTTGTGGCCAGATTTGAGAGTTAGACAGTAAGGCTTTTTATTTTTCCAATTTCAATTACAATCTGCTGATTTGAACATGGATATTTATCTCTGTAAATCACAGAAAGCACAAATTGCAATGATTTTAAAATGGTTTACAAACAAACTATGTAGTATTAACCAACAAAATGCCATCATTAAAGCATTAAAATAGTTTTTATTTCCATCTGAAATAATGTAATGAATACAAGCATTTTAAGCTATGTTCCAAAGCTGCGAGCATTCAAATAAATATTTCTTTAAGCAATTTTTAACCATGTTTAGAAACATTTGCTTCGATAATTCAAGAATCTAGGTAAATTATTTTTAAAAGCCATTTCCATATACATTTTAGCAATATTTCGCTACTTTTCAAACAGCACTGCGAACTGCAGACGGTGACTCAGTCATAGGTCGAATCACATGGCGAATGTGTGGGTCTGTGTGTGTGTGTCTACAGAAGAGTTCTGGCAAATTCTACGCACTTGTAAGAGACGCACACACAGCTCCACACAATCCAAGTGCATTGACAACGATGACGGAGCAATTCAAACAGTTCCAAGGCCACTTTCGCGAGAATCGGAGACGGAGACGGAGACAAGTGCGTGGGTCTCAAGATGGGGCACATGGTGAGGAGGGGAACACTTTAGTTCAATTCTCGGAAACGCTTAAGGATACAAGGGGATGGGGGAGGGGAAAGCTGCAACTAAATACAGCTAGAGGCAATAACAGACTAGGGGCATTTTCATTCCCATTTCCAATGTCGCGATAAGAAGAGTGAAGAAGAAGATGCAAGAAATGAGAACGATAACTCTGGCCCTTCTCTCCCTCTTCCTCTCGCTCGCAGAAGATTGCTGACTGCACTTGTGTTCATTCTTTCTCTTCTTTCTGCTGCTTTTTGCAGGCTTCTCTCGTTGTGTTCGCTTCAGTCAGTCAGTCAGTCAGTTGGTCATTGGTGTCATGTACATAGCTCACGCTGTGTCTTCCCCCTCCCCCTCGGTCCGCTTCTAGTCTCTTCTCAGCTTACATTGGGGCAATTTCTTCTTTTCGCCAGTTGTGTGTCTGGTAATTTGAGCTGCGTAACGGTAAACGACGACCATGTGGCGTATACGTAATATATACGTTTACCTCACTAGGAAATGCAAATGAGTGAGAGCGAGAGCGATAGCACGAGAGACAGAGAAGGAGCGAGATAGAAAGTACTAAAAATACACGGCGAGAACGAAACGCACACAAAAAGAAGAATGCGCAAATCAAATGAGCATTGAACCCGATCGCCGCCACTCGACGATGCATTGACATTGCTAGCGTTATCGTTACCCCCTCTCTCCCCTCCCCCCTCTTCATCAAACCCTCTTCACACTCCCCCACCCACTTCATCATTCTGCCGCCCACTGTGAAAGCAGCTTCAGAAACCAGCCCAAAAGCTAAAAAAGCGTCGAGAGCTAAGAATAAGTCACATGGCAGTTAACCTGAGCTACACACACACACACACACACACATGAGTGTATATAACACTCGCATGCACTCATACATATGCCTGCGCTGTATTTGCATACATATTAGCAATAGCAAAGAGGTGGAGAGAGGGGGAAATGGGGGAGAGCAAGAACCGGTCATAGTAACAGTTGCGTTGCCCCCGCCTCCATTCTTTCCTTCATTGCACACGACAACGATCGCAGCAGAGCCGAAGTGCGTTCGTGACTCGCGAGCCGAGCCGAATTGCGAGAGCCCGAGAGAGCGAGGGAACGCAAGTTGCGCTACGCTGTTCGCATCGCATATTTTTGCTCAACACATTTTTATCTAATAACCTTGTGCAATGTTATTAAACCCAAAAAGTTTCTTCACCTCGCCGGCAGCAGCAGCAGCAGCAGCAGCAGCAGCAGCAGCAGAAGCGCAGTTGGCAGCGCAGCTGGCTGCGATGAGAAATGCTAAAATACACACATTTACACACACACACACAAACGTGCACATGTGTGCAAATAATCATCGACGACAACGCACAGAAAAAAGCTTGCTCACCAACACAACTGCAATTTGTATGCAGGAGCAAAGAGAGCAGTGGCAACTACTCCCCCTCCTACTTCCCCCTCTGCGCACCCACGATCTATTTGCTCACACACACACACACACACACACACACACATGCAAGGAGTGTATATGTGTCAATTAAACAAACACACAGACACACATCTCTCTTCTACTTCACCCAATTGCAGTTCGCATGTCAATTGTGCACAGCAAACAAGCAAATCGCATGTAAAATGAATTAAGGCAGACGCACACACAAGCCCACAAAAGAGAGCAACTGCGAGAGAGAACTGCGCAGCTAACTTTTGTTTTAGCAAAAGAGAGCGAGAGAGTTGTTGTTGTTGCTGCGCATTGCGTTGTAGGCTTTTGTTCATGCAAGCAATATACTGCTTGTGTATTGTATTGCATAGCTGTATGTGTGTGTACATGTTTTTGGCATTTTATTTGTATGCAATTTGTGTTCAATTTGTGGACAAGAAATTTCGCAAACTTTGCATTACTTTTAAAAGTTGCCAGCTTGCGTTTCGCTGCCAAATTAACCAAGGCCCAACTGCCGAGTCAGCACAGCAGCTCAGCGTACAGTCCACAATCAACACACCATCCACACACAGTCCTGCGAGCGAGCGAAATAGAGCGAACTCAATTTGTAGTAAAGTGAAGTAAGCTTACCTCATGTGCGTTGTCTCCTTCTCTCCCTCGCATGCTTGTGTAATGTGTGCAGTTCAATGCTCATTAGAGCTGCTCACACACACGGGCCAATAACTGATTGCCAAAGTCGCTTATCACTGGCGAGAGCGGGACGCAAGATAATGCTGTTGTTGTTGTTACACTTTTCATGTGCGCGAGGAGGAGGGGAGGGGGACGGGGGAAGATGGCGATGCGAGCCGTTGAACGGGTAGACGGAACGTCGCGAGTTCAAAGCCCTAACGACGACAACGGCGACGGCGACGGCGACGACGACGATGACGACGACAGCAGCGAAAATTGTTGCGCACAAATCACTTCCACTTCCCATATTTAAATATGCATTGTGACACACACACACACACTCGCACACACATTACATTGATGTATGCATGTAAAAAAAGTAGCGAATTGCGAAACTATTCGCACGAAACTAACGACAACCGAAGCCAAACGCCAACTAAAAACTAAAAGCGGCGCGGGAAAATGCGCGATCTATGAAGCTCTCTAGCGCACGAAAACTACAACTACAACACAACTACAAATAGCGCTCAAGAGACGCGGGCAACTCAACTCAAATGGCGAAACTTACATTGCTAGTGCTGAGATACATAGATAAGCAGCCAGGCCAAAGCACTCAAATAGACTCACGAAACTAGTTGAGCGGGAGAGCATTAGAGCTTTTGAGTGCTTTGTGATGATCATTGGCTCTGACGATAGTTTGCCAGGTAGATGATCATTGATATTTGGAGTCAGCAATGATCATTAGGAGCGGATGGGGGCATGGGGAGTAGCTCATTTAGTGCATGCGAATGGAATTTCGCTTATTAGTGTCGAAGCATGAGAGCGCGCATGCTTGCTTCCTCTCTCTCACACTCGCACACAGACGGGGCAGGCAACTAACGCTGAGTTCTTTTCGACTTTGGCAATGGGAGAGCGAGAGCGAGAGGTAAACGACCGAATGTCCGACAGACGATGACTAGGTTAAGGTGAAGGTCAAATTAGCGAGTATACCGAAGAGACAACAACAACAACAACAGCAACAGCAGCAGTCGACGCAGTCGCTGACGACGGCGCAGTCGCGCAGCGCACCAACAATAGAAATCAACTTTGTCAGCATTAAATGCGGGCGAGTGAGCGAAATAGCGACAACAAGCACAAACACAAAGCGACGACGACAAAAACAAAGACAAAGACACACAGGCCTTAAAATAATAATAATCGTGGGTCCGAATGGCACAACAAGAACAACAGCAACACACACACAAAGATATGAAAAGAAATTGAAGCGTAGACAAAAGGCGAAGACGAAGACGAAGACGCGACTCAGGAATAGACAGACATGTCTGTGTGTGTGTGTGTGTGTGTGTGTGTGTGTGTGTGTGTGTGTGTGTGTGTGTGTGTGTGTGTGTGTGTGTGTGTGTGTGTGTGTTGGACAGACAGTTGCAGTTGTCTTTTATTTGCTCTGTCTCAGCCCCCCTCCCCACTCCCCTCATAGAAGAGCGCCCGAAGTCTGAGCTCATGCCCAGGCAGCAATTCTTGCGTGGTTGCATCTCACTCACACACACGCACAGACTGAGAGATAGACAACAAAAGACAACGTGCAGACAACGTTAGGGAACTTGCTCTGTCGCCTCTGTCTGCGTCTACGTCTGCGTCTGCGCCTGCGCCTCGCGCTATGTCTGCTGCACTGTGTGTTTGAAAGTGTTTGTCGAACGCCACGCGCTCACACGCCAGACGCGCTCTCTCTCGCTCTCTCGCACACACACACACACACACACACACATGCACACATGCACACACGCTGGCAGCAATCTTCAATCTAATGCGCAGCGTGGTTCGCTTGCTCTCTCGCTCTCTCGTTCGCTCTATGACTGCTACGATAACCGAGTACTGTCGGCGAGGGAACGGTGGGAAGGTTAGGAAGCGGCATCGGCAGCGGCAGACGATGAACGCCGAGACCTTGAACTTGGACTCAGTTTACGAGTTGAAAAATTGGGTTTTGTTTTGAATTGTTTGCATGCTGTTGCTGTTGCTGCTTTGGCTATCGCAGCGTCGCTTTCCCTCCCTCATGTGTGTGTGTGTGTGTGTGTGTGTGTGTAGATAGTTTGCGGCTTCTAATGGCCAGAGCGAACAGGCGACGCGACAGACGACACTTAATTATATTTAATTAGCCTAATGGGCTAATTAACACTCTGCTGTGCTTCACACACACACATACGCTGTAATTGCAACTGCAACTGTTTGCGTTTGCCCACTTTCAGTCTTACTCTCTGCCTCTTCATCTTTCTCTCTTACATCCTTTCCACTCAAACTCATGCCGCCATCTGTCTAGCTTTTGTCTAGCCCACTAGAGCACAGACACACACACACACTCGCACTCATACACATACACAAGCATACAAGCTTACACATGTATGCTGCTCTCTCCCACTCCGTCATTCTGGCATTTTTGTTGTAATGGTCGTCGTCGTCGTCGTCATCGCCTCGCCATCGTCATCGTCGTCGTCGTCGTTTATGCCGTTGTCGTAGTCGTCATCGGCGTCGTCGGCGTCGTCTCTCGTTCTAGTTTTTACATAAAACTTTCGCTATCACTGTGCTCGCTATGTGTGTGTGTGTGGACGTTAGATTTTACATTTGACCGGCATTATGTGAATGGCAATGGCAATGGGCATGTGAGTGAGAGTGGGAGATTGAGTGAGTGCGAGTGTGAGTGGAGTGTGCGATGCGAGAGTAGCGTAGTTTTGATGTGCAATGTAGGCTGTCTCTCCCTCTCTCTCTCTGCTCACTCTACTCTTCGGCAACAAGTGGCCATGTGTGTGTGTGTGTGTGTGTGTGTGTGCGTGTGTGTGGGTGGGTGGTGGACTGACCTTGTGCAATGGATGCTCTGTAAACAAGTGTCGGCCCCGTGGCCCCTCCTGCGCTACTTTATCTCTGCGTGAAGTGAAATTGGCGTTGCCAAGCGAATGTTAAACTGATAGAGAACTAAAAGAGACTGTGTGTGTGTGTGTGTGTGTGTGTAGCCAACTAACGCAGTTAAAGTTAACCTTGAAAATAGCAAACACATGGCGAGCAGGCTAAGCGAAGCGAAGCAGCAGCCGAAGAAGAAGCAGCATACGAAAAAAGAACGGGAGGGCAAGCAAGGAAACCGACTAGCAAATACTCTACCCTGCCAGCCATCCATCTCTGTCTGTCTAATTATCACACTAATTCACACGCGCATTCATTCGCACTAGATCGCGCTATATACAAATTATACACATTTATTTCAATGTAGCCATCAATAGAAAATATCACATCAATTTAGATCAACAGGCTATAATTTTCAATTTACAGTCTGCAATTTCTAGTTTTGAATAGTTATATTAATCTAATTTTTTTAGATTTTCATTTAAACTGAATTAATTTCGCTTTTCCCCGTTAATGTAAATGCATAAATATTTATGTAATAATTCCCAAATTACAATTTCAAATTGCAATCTTTAAAATATTACGTATTCTTCAAATTTAAACTAAATGCAAAATAAATCCACTTATTATTTACAATTTCAAATGAGATTCTATTTTAAAGTTGCATTATTCTATCATTAAATTGAATACAATTAATTTGGTGTTTTTTTTTTACTGTCGAATCCCGTTGGAACACATAAATAAACAAAATAAGAATCGCAAACTAAGCAATTTAAATAAGTATGTGTGTGTGTGTGTGTGTGTGGGAATAATCCCATGATGCCATTTCGCCCAATCGAATGTTGTACAGTTATTTTCGATGTATTAAAATAAAAAGTAGTTTCGCGTTTCCAACTGAACAAACTACTTTGTCTATCTAATCTCATTTATTGCTGTTCCTTTCTCTGTTTTTTGCTTTTTTTCGTGTTGCGATATTTAAGCAGTCAACCAAATAATTGCTTTATTCGACGCTCGCACACACACACACACACACACACACAGATACGCTGCAAACAAAAAGAGGGAAAAAAACTGCAACAGAGAAAACACTTTTTCTAGAACTATTTTAAAAGCTGCTCTCGCACCGAGCAGCGACTGCGGCGGCGACAGCGACGGCGGCAGCAAAATAGCGGTGCTTGTGCTCTTGCTGCTGCTCGCTGTGAGGGCGAGAGAGATAGAGAGAGAGAGAGAGAGAGAGAGTGCGGCGAAATGCGCCAAACAAAATTTAATAATAATACGGCAGCAACAACAACAGCAACAGCAGCAGCAGCAGCAACAAATACAGCGCAAAAAATGTAGTATTTAGCCTTGAAAGTTCGTAAACACTACGAACTGCGAATGCGGCGAGCGAAGATCTTTTATTTTATTTCATTTCGCTGTTGTTGTTGTTGTGCACAAAAAACAGCCACATCAGAAATCAGAAAGCACAAAAATGAAAATACAAAAATCAAATACGAAACCCAAAACAAAACAAAACAAAACAAATTGCAAAACTGAACGAAAGTAACGAAATCACACACACAGATACACACACAGATACACAAACACAAAATAGATTCCACTTGTGGTCCACATATTCCAATGTCAATAAAGTGCAGCGTGCAGAATTCAAATATCACACACACACACACACACACACATCACACGCATTCTGAAGGATCTAGTTAGATTCCACTTTGGTGCAGAACTTGCAATCGATTCCACTCTTAAATTCAATTGCAAACTCAACCTCTGAGGTGAATCCAATTGGACTCTAGTTGGACACACGTAAAAAGTGCAGCGTGCGCAGCTCTCGAGTGGAAATGTTACACGCTGCTCATATTAACTCCGATATTCTATAAATTGACAGCTGTTGGGCGTTCACACGCCTCCCCTTTTGCCCCCACCCCTTTCCATACGCCACTCGCGACTGCCATTAGAAATTGGAGATTTTCCCACTGCGAATTCAAATGAATTTGGCGGATGCAAAGCGACACCTGCCGGCGGGCGGGCTTTCGGCGGAGTGGAGCGGCGCCAGCTGCAGCTAGTTGGAACGCGTTCGTAATGCGATCCACAAATGGTAGCCAACAATTACAGCAAGCAAAATTCTTTAGTATTTTTTGATACTTATAATAACTATGAATAAATTTCGAGAATATTTTTGTGTGTGTTTTTTGTGTGTTTCGCTGTCTATCCACATTTTGTCAGCGTCGTTATTAGTCAGCGTCGCTGTCGCCGTCGACGCTGGCGCAGCGAAGTTTTGTTCTATGCACAAAAGTCAAAGCTGCTTGAATAATATACGCGAGCGAGAGAGTAAGAGAGAGGGAGAGAGGTTCGCAAATTGAATACTGGACTTTATTTTGGCACTGTTCGCATGTGTGTGTGCGTGTGCTTGTGTGTGTGAGTGCGTCGCTGCTTGCAGCGCTGCTCGCACACACATTCTAATGCCCCAAGTTCAGGTTCAATTCACACACACACACACAGCTGCATGCTTGCTGTCCCTGTCTGCCTACCTGATGATCCTAGGGATCGAGAGAGAGCAGGCGAAGGAGAAGCAGCAGTAGACGCAGAGCAACAGAGCGTGCGCACGCTGCTCTCTCGTTCTCGTTCACGTTCACGTTCTCGTTCTCGTTCGCTCTCTCAGCTGCTGTTGCCAAAATTTCGTTGAATAGTTTTGTGTGTTTTGTGTGTGTGCTTTCTCTCCCCTCTGTCCGCCGCTGTGCGCTCCTTTGACGCTGCTGCCCAATGCGCTTTTTGTGTGTGTTTGCGCTATCGCTGTCGACGTCGTCGTCGTCGTCGTCGTCGTCGCAATCGCCACTGTCGACGTCGCTGCCTTGCTGCCTGTGGCAGTCGAGCACTCTCTTCTTCTTTAGCACGAATTCAGTTGAGTTTCTACGCTTGCAATCATCAAACGCAACACACAACAAAAATCTAACACGCTGCAGAGTTCGCTGCTGCTGCTGCTGAGTCGAGTGCTCGACGTGCGAATACCCGGTACAAGGATTAATCCCAGCGCCACGGAAAGACAGAGACAGCGATACATGTAGCCAAATAGTTTTAAGTGCGTTTTCGGTTCGGTCTTCGGTTCGGTTCGGTTCGGTTCGGTAATTGATTAGTGCGTGTGTGTGTGTGTGTGTGCGTGTGCTTTTCCTTATACTTTTTTTTACATTTTTTTTTTTGCATTATTTCGTGCCAATGTGATTTGCATTTAAAACATAAGCAAGCCAAGATCTCATTTCACTAAAATTACCATATTACGTATACGTCGAACCAATTTCTACCTCAACACACCACAACAAAACAGCCAAAAAGCAACAACAACAACAACAACAACAACAACAGCAACAGCAACCTCAACAGCATCCACAATAAGAGAAAGAGAGAGAGAATGAAGAATTGCAGACTGTGAATACTCGTCATAATTAACAATCACAATAATAATAATGAACTCGCACACATACAAGCAAACAAACAGAGACGTATGCAAATAATTAGCAAGTAAAATGCTAAGCTGACCAACGCATTCGGCACCCACACAACCTCAAGGTAAGCGTCGCATGTGTGTGTGTGTGTGTGTGTGTGTGTGTAGCGGGGCGATAGATGTGCGGTTATTTTTATCGCACACAATAAATGCAGCGCTCGCATTCGCACACACTTATCTCTGATAGTTTTCACTTTCAATGTCATCGTCAGCGAACTGAGCGTGACAGCACTATGCATGTGTGTGCGCGTTTGCGTGTGTGTGTGTGTGTGTGTCTATGTTTGTGTGTGCGCAAAGCTCTGATTATGCTCGTCTATCGCGCACTCACGCAACGCAACGCAACGCCACAGAGAGAGAGAGAGAGAGAGCGAGAGTGAATGCGAGAGAGCAGCAGGACGACGCAGGTTACGAAGTGGCGATCCAGCTGCATGCTCGGCTCGTCGTGCGCGCTCGGCTCCAACGAGCCGAAGCGGCAATAGCACAGCAAACACACCAAAAAAACATAGACAAAGACAAAGACAAACACAAACACAATGACAAAGACAAACGCAAACAGAAAGACAAAGACAAAGACAATGCAAAGCATGGCCCCTTCTCTCGACGCTCAACCGAAAAAAGCACACGCGAATTTTGTGCAGTACAAGTGTTTTATTTATTTGCGATGCGTTTGCTGTTTTCACTTTGCCCAATTCACAGTGTGCACAATTCACAGTGTGCAAAAAAACATACAAATTAATTGTACTCGTTTCATTTTGCATTGTTTTCTCCTCTTTTATTGCCATTCTTTCACTCCGACTGCTTCTTCTAGTGTGTGACATAGAAATTGTCGCCGTGGTTGACATTTTAAAGTGCATTTGTTAACAATTTTCGAACATTCTGCGTTGTTGCGACTTTTCAAAACAATCGCCACTTTCAGCGGTCGCAGCACAAAAAACAAGAGTTCGCAACTAGCTAGCGAGAGAAGGCGGGAATGCGACAGCAGTAGCGGCGAGAGCAGGACAACGCTATTGCTGTGTTTATCGATAACCGCAATTGATTGTGATCCAATCTTTATTTGCCATCAATTTAATCACAATTAACCAATACGATATCCCCTTCTCTGTCGCTCTAATTTGATGGAGCAATTGGGGTTATCGATAATTGAACGATAAGCCAAACTGCATTAAAGATGATCGATAATTAATCGATCACTTTATTTGTATTTAATATTTAATTGGTAGCCAAATAATATTACATATTTATTTGAATCGAAATGATTTAGTTTTGATCAAATTAAAGCTAACCCACATTCCGTTCATTTCGCTCTCATTGCAGTCAATTAATTAATAAATCATTGTCAAACAACAGTCAATAAGCCAAGGAGAAGAACAAGCCCAAGAAGAATAAGGTAGAAGGAGAAGGAGAAGGAGAAGGAGAAGGGAGAAGACAAGCAGAGCGCGTGTCTGTGTGCGTGCACACAAAAACAACAGAGACAACAGAGGAAGCCAGAAGAAGGAGGAGAAGAGGAGAAGAGGAGCGAGCGAGCTCAATTCTTCCCATTGGTGCAATAAAAGCCGCCAAAATACGCAAAAAGGTGACCACAAAGAAAGCCAGCGTTGTTTCGACGGTCGAGGACGACAACAACAACAACAACAACAACAACAACAACAATAACAGTAACAACTACAGCAACAACTTGGGCCACGACAACGCTAACAACGCTAGGCAGCTAACAACATCAGCAACAACAACAACAACTATTGAACGAGACGTGGAAGAGGAACAAAGCAATATGGACGAGACACAGCATTTCTGTTTGAGGTGGAACAACTACCAGAGCAGCATCACGTCAGCATTCGAGAACCTTCGCGACGACGAGGACTTCGTGGACGTGACGCTCGCCTGCGAAGGGCGCAGCATCAAAGCCCATCGCGTGGTCCTCTCCGCCTGCAGTCCCTACTTCCGCGATCTGCTCAAGGTGAGTGCAGCAATCCAATCAAACCCGTTTCAGCCACAGACACGCTCGGAAAGGCAGCGCGAAACCATTTGGGGCGTTTGCTGATCAGCCAGCCAGTCACATCGAGACTATTTCATGAATAGGGAATAGGGAATTTTTCATCGATTTAGCTATATTACAACAACAATTGAGAGAAGGGGGAATATTTTGAAATCGTTAAATTTGTATTGTATTCATAGTTTGAATTGTGATTATTTTGTTGAAATACATTTGGAGGAACCAGAACTGATAAAACTCATTCGAAATTCGCGCACGTGAGATCTAGCGGGAAAATAGCCAAATGAGTCAGCACTGCCAATGCAGCAATCCAAATTTAGCTGCTTCCCTCTCGCTCTCGCTCTCTCCCGCTCTGACCTACTTTGAGAGGGGACCGAAGCGACACATGTGCCTCAGCTGCACGTTACGCATACGCAGCGTGGGTCTCCGCAGCCCAGATCGGCCGCATCGAATGTCAAATGCAACTGGGACGCGAACTGTCGGCAGGCACTGTCTCGCACTGGGCTCGCGTTTTGCGGCACAAATTTAATGGCAGCCTAATTAATAAAATGAAATCTACATGCAACGCTGCGAGTTGCGAGTTGCGAGTTGCGAGTTGCGAGAATGTGGCAAGTTCTTTTTTTTTATTGTGTGGCTCGCAAAGTTATTGTTGTTGCAAACTGCAACTGGCAACTGGCAACTGGCAACTGGCAACTTGCAACAAAGTCGTTGTCTCGTGCTCGTGGTGTAAACTGTTAAGGCAAAGTTTTTGTTAGTTGCCGGTTGTTGTTGTGTTGGGGTAAATAGTAAATAGTAAATAGTAAATACTTATTTTTGTGCTTTTAGCTAAAATATTGCAGCCGCGACAGGCGAGAGGGGGGAGCGTTGCGATTGCGTTCTGTTTGCATTTTAATTTATTTAGTTGCGCACGATGGCAGCAAACGATGGCGAACTGTGGCACAGAAGACGGCACGCCAAATGTTGCAACTGCCGCAAGAAAACAACAAGAGAGAGAGACAGAGACAGAGACAGAGACAGAGAGAGAGAGAGAACTCAGACTAATGCCAGCGCTCGACTAACGTGTGATTAAATTGGCCTAATCCTCGCAGCCCCTTTCAAGTTTATCTACAGCTCGCTTGCCGCTCTACAGTATTTATGCTAATTTACCCTGCTGCCTTCCTCACGCTGCAGCTTTGCCTTCGTTTCGCTTCGTTTTGATTTTATTTGTTGCCTTTTTCTTTATTATGACATTAAAATTATGGTCGTCGTCGTCGTCGTCGTCGACGTCGTCTGGCCGCCAAAACTTGTGACTGCATTGAAAATATTTGCACGCAATTGCGGTTTTTAGCTGCGCCTCGAGACGTGGCCACTTCCACTCCCTGCCCCCTTCCTCCCTCCTCTCTCTCGCGCCAAAAACTTTGCCATTTGCATTGTTTTGAGCTGTCATTGGCGACGACCCAGGCTGCAGGAATTGAGCTGTGTTTTGTGGGTTTGCCAGTGGTTAGCGGATTGATTAGTGGTTGGGGCACGCCCCTCACCGCCCTTTGCCACTGCAGCAGAAATTATATAAATTACAAAGTTCTCAGTTTTGTAAATATTTTTCTCGACGTGATTTGTTAACATGATAGAAAACTTCGTTTGTTGTAAATTATAGACGCAAACAGACACTGAAACAGGCAGAAAACAAAAAGGAGGCAACGACAACAACTTAGTGCATCAACTTTGCGAGCCAGGAACACACACACACAAAGAAGACAGGGCCCAACTTTCTTTTGGGCCATTTAGTGCCATCGGGCTGCCTAATGGTTGCAACCTTGTGCATTGCGTATACGCCCCGTCGTCGACTAAACGTTGCAAGCTGTCCAGCCAATAAATTGCAAACTCGCAAACAAATGTGGGAGAGCAGCGGGGATCCGCAGGGCAACGGATCCAATGATAATGAAGGCCCCACACAAATTGCGAACAACAGAAAGTCGGCATTTAATTTGTTAAAAGGGCCAACAGCAATGCAACTGCAAGTGCAACAATAAGACGGGCGGCGCAACAGAGCGAGGGGGAGGCGCAAAAAATGCTAAAATAATTATATAGCAAAGAAATTAGTAGGAGAGCGTATACAAAACTTTGTTGGCAGATGCAACAATACAGCGCAAGTTTGTGAATTCAATTTGAGATACATGCAACAACAAGAACGAGAAGAGGCAGCAAGCGGGGCATGCAACCAAGTGTCCACTGCACCCAATGCTGGCCTCTGGGTCGCGACACTTTGTCTGCACTCTTTGCGCTTGATCTTCCCTTTCCTTTCTGCCTGCTGCCTGCTGCCTGCTGCCTATGCATAAATATTTAATTAACTGCAGCGCATTATTTTAATTAGGTGTAAAACAGCACACAGAGGAGGCAAGCCAAAGTGGCAACAACTGGCAACTGGCAACAGCCAAGTGGCAAGTGGCAAGTGGCAAGCAGCTAATGGCCATTTTGGGGCGGGGTTAAGCGCGTCTAAAAGTATTTTAATGTCTTTTGTTTGGCCTCCATTCAAGTGTAACTGTAACTGTAACTGTAACTGCGACCACGCCTCCCCAACACTTTGCTCTGCAATTTGCCATCTTGACATTTGCATTTTAGCCAGAATCGGGCACAGAAGAGAAAGCTAACAACAGACCCTTTTTTTATCTGTCCGCCTCTCACTCTCTCGCCTCTGTCTGTCTGTCTGTCTGTCTGTCTGTCTCTCCGTCTGTCTCCTCTGGAAATCAAGTTTCTTTGGCGATCACTTGATCACTGTCGTCTTGACCTCGATTTCACAATCTGCCTGCCACACACACACACACACACACACACACACACACAGCGAGTTTATATGGTGTGATTGCACAGAGAAATACAGGCATAAATTGCAAGTAAATAAGGCAAAGGGAGACAGCAAACTGCTCGTCTCTCCGTCCGTCTGTCTGTCCGTCCGTCCGTCGCATTCCGCACGCATTCACAACGCCCTGGGGGATGTGCGAACTGGCTGCGCAGCTCGAAACGGAGGCTGCAATATGTCCACAATCGAAGCAGCAGCAGCAAAATATAATACAAAAATAAATACGAAAAACACAAAAACGGAAAGAAAAAGAAAAACTGCGAGACTTGACCCAATTTTTAGGCAGCAGACAACGCGCCCTTTGTTGGCTTTGCCACTTGATAAACGCTGCACACATACATAACATATGTGCAAATATATGTATGTATATATATATACACATTCAGGCGATCGTAAAACTGCCAGACTGGTTGCGATGGCAGACCGAAAGAGGGGCAACGGGGAGATGCAGTCGCAGTTGCAGTTGGAGGTCAGCTGCAACGCGATGATAATAGAAGCGCATGACTAAACCGCAACTCGCAAGGACTGAGGCAGGCGTTGGAGAACAATGATCGCAGTCAATTGAGAATTATCGAAAAATGAACAGGGTTTTAGCTCAATGTGATGTTGACATGAATTCATTTATTTGCTATTCAATTATTAGTAGCTGCAACTGGTTTGTGTCTCCGCTCAGCACTGGATCAAATACATGCTGATAGTTTGTGTCTTGGCGAAGCAGAGAATTATTCATATTTTAAAGGGAGTAAGAGTTGTAGCCGAACGTTGATAGTTTGGTCAGTCGGGGAGGATGAAATGATACGAACAATTGAACATATTTCATTTGCTGTACGATTCGTTCGCTCTTGTCGAGTATTTCGTTTGATGGCATATATTTTTGCTGTTCGATTCATCCGCTCTTGTCGAACACTGAACTGACGTGTTGCCCATTGCAGAGCACACCCTGCAAACACCCCGTCATACTGCTGCAAGATGTCAATTTCATGGACCTGCACTCGCTGGTCGAATTCATCTACCACGGCGAGGTCAACGTGCACCAGAAGTCGCTGCAGTCCTTCCTCAAGACCGCCGAGGTGCTGCGCGTCTCGGGACTCACACAGCAGCAGGCCGAGGACACGCACAGCGTAAGTACCGCCTCCCTCCCGCCTGCTCTCTGCTCACACACACACACACACTCTCTCCATGCAGCACTTGGCTCAGATCCAGAACCTGGCCAACGCCGGGGTGCGCACGCCGCTCAACTCACATCCACATCCACATCCACACCACGGCGCGCTGCACGACGATGGGGGCGCCACGCTGTTCAGCAGCCGCCAGCAGGGCGGGGCCGCGTCTCCGCCGCCTCCGCCGCCGCAGCTGCCGCAGCACATCAACAACCATCTGCTGAAGCGCATGGCGATGCTGCACCGCAACAACGCGGCCGTCGAGGAGACCTCGCACGCCCTCAAGCGCCTGCGCAGCGGCAACGACAACGGCTTGCCCAGCAGCAACAACAACAGCCCGGACTTGCCGCTGCACGCCCCGCGCAGCGCCTCGCCCCAACTGACGCCGGCGGACTTCAGCACGATCAAGCACCACAACAACAACAACACACCGCCGCTCAAGGAGGAGAAGCGTGAGTACACAGCCCCAAGAAGGCTGCAATAGATCGTTCAAAGACTCAATTCTTGATCCATAAAATCGAGAAATTGTCAAGCATTTAGTTCGAGAGTGGAATAAAAACTATTGTAGTTCGAAGTAATTGTTTCTACTCACAAATCCAGCAACAATGAAACTATTCCACGATCAAAGCTAGAATTTTATTGTTCAATAGTCTTCACTTTTCGTTCAAAGATTCAATTCTTGCCTGATGATTATTTGAAAATCAAGATTCGAGAGTGGAATGAAACTACTGTAGTTTGAAGTAATTGTTGCTACTCGTAAATCCAGCAACAATGAAACTATTCCACGATCAAAGCTAGACAATTCTTGCCTGATGATTATTTGAAAATCAAGAAATTTTCAAGCATTTGATTCGAGAGTGGAATGAAAACTATTGTAGTTGAAAGTAATTGTTTCTAGCAACTGTTTGACTCATTGACTGCGTTGCGAATTGCAGGCAATGGACCCACTGGCAACGGCAACACCGGCAACTCGGGCAACGGCAACGGCAACGGCAACGGCAACAACAGCGGCAACAATGGCAACGGAAGCGCCAACGGCATCTCGATCAGCGAGAAGCTCGGCAGCCTGACACCCTCGCCCTTGGCGCGTGGCGTCGACGACGTCAAGTCGGAGCCGATGGAGCTGGTGTGCTCCAACAACAACGCCAGCAACCCGAACGCCAACGACGAGCACAGCAACGACTCGACCGGAGAGCACGACGCCAACCGCTCCAGCAGCGGCGACGGCGGCAAAGGCTCCTTGAGGTAACTCCGCCTGCCCCCCCTCCCCCAAATTGCCCAAACAACTGCGATTGCAATCCCTTTGTTCCTTCGTTGCAGCTCCGGCAACGACGACGAGATCGGCGACAACCTCGCCTCCCACCACGCCGCACAGCCGTTCATCATGTCGCCGGCCGACAACAAACTGTTTCCCGGAGCCGCATTCAACTTCCCCATGAGCAATCTCGATCACTCGGCCTTGCTTGGTGCGTATACTTAATAGCTTCGAGAGTGCCCCATCCGCATCCCCATCAATAATGAATTCCTTTGATCGTCTGTCTCGCAATTCCCCACCAGGTCTCAACACACAATTGCAACAATCTGGCGAACTCGCTGTCTCTCCACAAGGTGAGTCCAAGCATTTCTCTATTACCTCCTATTGTTTCGCTCTATTTGCGCTCAAAAGCTCATTATTACATTTTTTACATCAAATGCAATTACAAAAGAAAAAGAAAATAGATAAACATTTTGCATATACATATCCCTCTCGGTATGTGTATGATGTATCAGAGAGTAAATTCAAAGCAATAAATGAAGAACCCCAAAAAAACCAATTACCAACTACCAATTACCAATTACCAATTACCAAATGCAAAATGCAAAATGCAAAAAAATATAATAATACTATATTAATATCACAATCAAAAATAGAAGAAATTCCAAATATATTTTGAACGTTGAAGAAATGTGTCTGTATCATTTGTTTTACTTGAAAACATACTTACATTACATATATGTAAATGCGTACATGCATATACAAATCGGCTATATACATATATGTGTGTTGATTACAATTTGATTTAACTTTTGATTTATTTACCTACACGAATAATAAATACAAACTCGTACTCGTTATACTCGTACCTCGTATTTGATTATTTTCCATAATCGATTATTTCCGTCATACCGTTTGATTTGAAAGTAAAAACCAAGAAGCAGCTCCCCACAAACCTCGCCCACTGCCGCCCACTTCTTTAAACATCTAAATCACTATGCTATTCACATAGTATATACAATATATACATTGTTCAACTTGTCCTTCCAATGGTTGAGATCCTGTGCGGCGCTGGGCCATCTTTGTGGGGAACTCATTAGAATTGCAAACACGTAAAAGTCAACAGACAACTAAACCCAGATATGTATTTTAATTACTCCGTTTATTTTTTGTCATTGTTTTTTTGTTTTTTTGTTTTTTGTTTTTTTTTTTGTCGTATCAATTTTATCGTTGTCTTTTTTTGCATCTTCAAATCTAACAAAAGTGTACAAATTTCTTTCTTGTTTGATTGTTTCGATGGTAAATGTTTTCATTTATTTCCGCCACGCGAAAGACTAAAAGAAGTGCAGCTTACGAAACAGCAGTTATCAGTTAGCAGTTAACAGTTAGCAGATACAAACCGCCAATCATCGCTGTGATAATGATGATGCTGAAGACAGGGATAAGTTCAAATTCAAATTCAAATTCAAATCCAAATCCAAGCAATTAATGCAAGCGCTAAACAACAAACACTGAACCCTCAACCCTCGCATCCCAAACTCGCATCTACGCAGAAGTGTGTGTGTGTGTGCGTGAGTGTGTGTGTGTGTGTGTGTGTGTGTGTGTGTGAGAGTGTGTGACTAATGAACTCAGCACAAACTGACGACAGACGACAGAGAAGAGTGTCAAGCTTGGCCACAAAAGTGTTTAGCAAAATTCCCGCTTTTCGAATATGTGTGTGGCGCACATTTTAATTGAGGCTGTTATGCTGCGGTTAGGCCGCAACAATTTGCCACTGCCACATGCCACATGCCGCATGCCTGCCCCGCCTGCCACTCGCCACTTGCCACTAGAACTTCGCGCGCCTAAAATTATGCATAGAGTTTTGTGTGTTGTAAAACTAAAAGCAGTTCGTAAAAGCTTTGCGGCTTTGTGGCACACAACATCCTCCTGCCACATGCGTGCGTCTGTGTGTGTGTGTGTGTGTGTGTGTGCTGCAGCGAACATGCGTGGGGCAGATTAGCACAGATAATTAGCTGGGATGAGCTCGGTTGAGTTCGGCGTTCAGTGTTTGCTCGCTTTAGTGCTTGCTATTGTTTTTTTAGTCAGTTTTCTTCGAGAGTTCATTTGGCTTACTTCATGTCCTCCACACCCACACGCACACACACACGCACACACACACACACGTTTAATCAGCATCAGAATCCGAATCAGAATCAACGATCTTTACTCTACTACGTCATAAATGCCACATTCGAATTCTCGCTCGCTCGCTCTTTCTCCTCTCTACTGCTCTTTCACACTCTATCTCTGTCTCACACACACACACACACACACCACTATTTGTCTGTCTCTGTCTCGCTCATTCACAAAACTCCAACTCTAAACGACCAATCAGACGGCGAATTCGAACTCGAATTCGAATTCGAAATCGAAATTAATAGTAAGCTTTTCATCAGAATTTGTAAGAGAGAAAGAAGAAGTGCAAATGTTACATATTTGTTTCTTGCAATCAGCCAATTATTTGTTTATTTGTTTATTTGTTGTGTTTTGTAATGTCATATTTACCCAATTATCGCCGCCCATTTCTCGTTTCTTTTCGACTCGTTTCGTTTCGTTTCGTTTCGTTTCGTTTTATTTGTGTGCCAATTTTGTATTCGTATTTAATCAAAACACTCGCATACACAAGTTACTCGACTCCCAACCTGCTCTTCAGTTCACGTCCTCACACACACGCACACACACACACACACACACACACACACACACACACACACACACACACACATCTCACATCTCATAGACAATCCGAAATGCTTATGAATTTCTAGCATTAACATAATACTCGTATGTCTGTGTTTATGTTTGTGTTTTCGTTCTCACTTAACCAAGCTAATCAACTTCGCTCCTCTCCACTTATTGTTTCGTTTTCATTTCAAAAATGCAATTGCAATTCGCCACTTACCCCTTCCCCTTCCACTTCCTTATCCGCCTCCAGTTTGGTGTCGTCTCCTTGCTGAAAGTGGACAAAAGTTTCGAGTCAGTTTCGAGATGCGCCAACAAATTATAAAATATCTTTGAGTTCACTTCAGTTACGTATTCGTTTTGTTTTTGTTTTTGTTTTCGTTTTCGTTTTTGTTCCGTTGAACACCTCACAATAACAACAAACAACAGCTACAGCTACAAGAACAATAAGTAAATTTTTGGATACCATTATTTGGTGTAATTTTTTGTGTTTGTGTAAAATGCAACGCATTATAAGATCGATCGAATATATACTTATATACATATTATGTATTGAATTTTTCATTTACTTTGTACGTCGTCGTGCTTGTGTCTAAAACTAAGTAACCAATTCTCCAAAAACAAACTCCTCCCCCCGCCCCCACACCCCTCAAAAAAAAAAACAAAAAACAAAAACGAAAACAAAAACAGAACCCTTACCCCAAAAATAATCATAACAGCAAAAGCAAAAGAAAAGCTTCACGTATGTGTATTTGCATTGAAAAACTAATACTGAAATTACAACTTCCCCACCCCAAAAGAATAATGATAATAATGCAAAATCGAATTGAACCCCAAAACTAAATGCAAAATCAATTACGAAAATTAAAAATAAAAATTGCAAGATTTATTTCAAACAATTCTTTTGTTTCATTGTTTCAAATTGCATTTTTCGTTTTTTGTTATTTTGTGTTGTTTCCGTTTCCGTTTCCGTTTCCGTTTCTGCTTCCGCTTCAGTTTGCGTATTCGTTTCTTAAGCAACCGAACGGAATATGGCGGCCAAATTAAGCAGAGAACTGCGTAATCCGTAATCCGTAATCCGTGAGCCGTGAGCGCAGCTCAAGTTAATCTGCACACACAACAATAACAACAACACACACACCCACATACATATGCATATGTTTCTATTGTAAGCGTATTTATGGTGAATCCAATATGTCTATTGATAAGTATTACCCCCCCACACCCCTTGAACCAACGACCACGCCCCCAAGAGCACTTATGTATGTATGTATTGCGTGTACTTCTGGAGTACATCGCTGTTGGGAGAGATTGAGATTGACATTCGACACAAACCATTCGATTTGAGTATTGGCCAATTACGAATACAAATACAGCGCACACTCCCCTTTCCCCTCTCCCCCTTTCCACCTTTCCCCCTTTCCACTCTGCAGTGAACACAACCCCTCAAATGATTATCGCAAGTCTGGTGAATTGAGCGGCGAGATTTGAGACATCAAGTAACAGAGACTAGTGAGAAGATGAATAGAACGAAAACAAGGCACAACACATTGGCATTTCTCGATACATTCGTACATCAATGCATATGAATATGCATAGTTGCAGGATGTACGAATACCTACGACCACAAACTGCCACTCACTTTGAACACTCTCTTTCTACACACGAATTCGGCGATCCACACACACACACACACACACACAGAGACACGGAAGTGAATTGCATTGTTGAGTAGAGACAAGAAACAAGCAGGCAAGATAGATAAACTTTAGTCCCACTTCCATTTGTGATATTCACTTCAGCTTTTCTGTCAAATGAAATTTGAAATCAAAACTAAAATAAAAGAGGGCAAAGAGACAGAACAGCATTCGAAAAATAATTCCTACTTCGATTCGCAACCTTCACTTGCACTTTGCTTCCAACTGAACACTGATATAAAGTAGGAATAAAAGCAATTAGGAGAAAAGCCAAAGCTACACACGAAACACAAAACACAAAACACGAAACACAAAGCAAAACAAAGCAAAACAAACACACAAAGCAAACACAGAGAAAACAGCAGTCGATAGTCGATAGTCGATGTAGGGATCACAGCTACTAACATAATCCACATACATACATACATACCTGCATACATACCAGCCTACATACATACATACCTACATACATCACACCCACACACACACACACACACACACACACACACACACGCAATTACAATGTCTAACAGCCAAGAAAACTAACTTCAATCGATGATAATGAATAACTAACGCTTTACCACAAATTATATATATATATGTATTTATACCTGCAAATATACTTACTAACCCCACTGTTCGCATTGAACTGTCCCCATTGCTCTCGAGACATCCGATGTGATGTACGAACACAATGCAACATTACGCCTAAGAAAACACCACAACAAACACAACCACAACAACAATTATTAGACTAATTACATCCATCGAAATTGGAATTGTGAATTGTGAATTGTGCTTACACATCGGAGAAGACACTCGATACTACATTAGATATATAATTTTACATGCAAATACGATCACAAGAACAAAACAAATACAAAAACCAACAACAACAACAAAGCTTCACGTATATAATTGATGAGAAATCGCTTTAAATTACGCTCTCTCTCTATATGTATTATAATTGTTGCTATCTTATAATATTGAATACATAAACACAAACAAATACCAATAGAAATACAAATACATTTACATATACCAATACAAATACCAATACAAATACAAATACAGATACACACACAAGAAACATACAGCTTAGAATCTAGTTGAATTGAATTAATCGCAAAACTAAAACCCAAATTGACTAATTTTAAGTTGAACAATTGGTGGAATATTGTGGACACACACACACACGCACACACACACACAAACACACAGCATTCTAGTTAAGTTTTAAGCGCAAACATTATTATGATTATTATTGTTATTGTTATTGTTATTGTTATTGTTATTGGCAACCACGAATAACCATAATCGATTATAATCACCGACTGTACCCATTGATGATATAGCAAACTGCTCAGCAATTAGTCTCTCGAAAAACCCGAATCCCAAATTGTTAACCCAGCATCGGATCAGATGCAGATATTTTCAAATCCAATAATTGCTGAGCAGTTGGAGTAAGAGAAATCAATTTGTATTACGCCTAAGTAAAATCTAAATATTAACCTACATATAACAAGAGACAAACAAAAAAAAGAATAAGGAACCAACAACAATTTCCCACAATCAAAGTCCCGCACAACATTGAAAACCCAAAAAACGAAATTCAAATTCAAAATGTAAAATATGTTTGCACCAAAAATAATTTAAACGATACTAAAATTGTTAACCGGAAGTTGAGCAGTGATGAATATGCCGACACAATAATGATGATGATGATGATGATGATGATGAAGGAGATGATGATGATGATGATGATGATGATGATGATAATAATGATTATGATAAAAGGAAATTTGGAAATGGTTAATTTTTAGTCCTTTATTTAAGTGACACGATCCCACACCCACACATGAACTACACACACACACACAAACACACACACACGCCCCACACACACATACACTCTACAACAACAACAGCAACAAGAACAAAAACAACAACAGCAATGATACAAATTCAATGATATGGAACAACAGCTGAACAACAACAAAAGCAACACGAAGAATGAATATCTATTATGGTGATGGTGTTTAACACAAACACACTGACACACACACACGCACACGCACACGCACACACACACACACACACGCACACACTGAAATACACTGAACAAGAAGAAGGTCTTTTAACCTACTCGATTCCCCACACTCCTTCCTCCTTCCCCACTGTATATTGCCAACACACACACACACACACACACACACGACAGCAACAAGAACAACAGCAACAACAAGAACAACAACCACCACAACTACAACTACAAAATAATAATAATAATACAAAAACAATACAAAATACAAATATTAATCCCCAAAAACAAGCGGTCCAAAGCGAATCTAAATTAAACAACCAAATAAAACCAAACAAAATCAACCAAACACCAAAGAATACAAATATGACGAGTAGTTTCCGATTCCGTAAGGGTATCGATACCTATTGTACAGGGCCACTCGACCCCCCCCTCCCCCCCCCTTCCCCTTTCCCTCAACCAACCAGCAACAAAATACTAATAGCGATTAATACAAAGTATATATGTACTATATGGTTATCGTGACTGTGACTGCGACTTCGACTGCAATTCGCATTTACTTTCATGCACATAAATACATAAATATATTATATATTTTCGAGAAGAGAAGATTAATTGGTTAGTTAAACGAGTAAACCAGATCAATGAACAATCAAAACGAAGGAATTTATTTGTCCACTTTCCACACACAACTCCCACAGATCTCTTTAACGGTGAGTTGTCTGATCCTGAACTGATCCAGAACAGAACCAAACTGAAGTTAACGATTTGTAGGCGACACGCTAAATTGTGAATCACAAATAAATCCAAAGTTAAATTGCAAATTATGAATCCGAAATGCATTTAGGAATGAAACTATATAATGATATATTATTAAATATTTGATGCAAAAAATGCTTGCGAACTCTTAAGTAATAATAATTTCCCGAAAATCCATCACTAAAAACCAAACAAAAGACAAAATTATCAACAAAATTCGAAATTAGATTCAAAATCAAAACCCCCAAAATGAAAAATAATGAACAACAAAAAAAAAAAAACCCAAAAAACATTAAACTCGTTGTCCTTGGGCTAATGCGACGTTTTCTGACTTTCTTCCCTACCTTGTCGTCAGGTCAACTGACGACAAATGCTACAACTTCTACAACAACAACAACAAACAACAACAACAACAACAACAACTACAACAACTACAACAAAAAATGCAACATGTTTATAAACAACAACAACAACAACAACAACCTGTACCTGTCATACTCTGAACAAACAAACAAAACCAACAACTCAACAACAACAAATACAACAACCACAACAATATCATCACCAACAACATCAACATCAACAACCACAACAACGACAACAACAAATACATCAACAATCAATGAAACAGCCATCACAAACGCCTCTGGCATCTGTGGGCTTAATCTCTCGACATTCGCAGCCAGCTGCAACAACAATGTCACAGTGGGCAACAGCAACAGCAACAGCAACGGCAACAACAACACGGGCAACGGCAACGGCAGCAACGGCGTCTCGATTCTTCCCCCTCAACAACACCAGCAGCAGCAGCAGCAGCAGCAGCAGCAACAGCAGCAACATCATCAGAGCAACAGCAGCAACCAACCATCGAACGGGCTGCTCGGCTGCAGTCCGCCGACGACAGCGGCGACGGCGCAGCAGCAGATGTTCGCCGCCGTCATGGCGAACATGGCGGCGACGGCTTCGGCCTCGGCGTCGGCGTCGACGAGCGGCAGCGCGAACAGCTCGCTGAACAACTCGACGCTGAACACGTCGGGGGGCAGCAGCCTGAACGCGTCGAGCGGCGGCGACGACTTCCGGTGCAACCCGTGCAACAAGAACCTGAGCTCGCTGACGCGGCTCAAGCGGCACATTCAGAACGTGCACATGCGACCCACCAAGGAGCCGGTGTGCAACATCTGCAAGCGGGTCTACAGCTCGCTGAACAGTCTGCGCAACCACAAGAGCATCTATCACCGCAACCTCAAGCAGCCCAAGCAGGAGCCGCAGCTGCCCCAGGCCGCCAACAGCTACTACCACCAGCAGCAGCAGCAGCAGCAACAGCAGCAGCATCAGCAGCAGCAGCAGCAGCAGCAGCTCAACCATCACTCCTCCTCATAGGGTTTCATGTACTTTGACTATCAGCTGCCGGCGAACGTGAACTTCTGAGCCCCCAGCGCGGCTGATGGTCGAACCTTTCTTGATTTGCATAGTGAATACTAGAAGAAACCTTTGTTAAGTTTGTCCAATTACACACACACACACCTTCACTCACTCACGACACGACTCACGACTCACGAGACGACTCACGACAACAACACACATCTACTATTATTAAACTAGACTAGCGTAGCTATAGAAATGGGAGAGAATGAGGACAACAAGAACGGTGCATAGATGCCTACATGGCACAGGCAGATTGCCAGCAGCATATATACAGATACAGATACAGATACAGATACATAGATATATTACGATCTAGACTAGAATCACTTAGTTGCCTTTCTCTAGTTTAAGCCAAAAAAACGATGAGCAATCTCTTCAGTTTTCACACAATTTTTGCATATTTAGATACATATATATACAACATATACATATATACATATATATACATCGATAGTTAGCAGGATTAAGTCTTTTGGCCCACGTCACCCACTCGATCGGAGTGATGTGCGAAATGTACAACTTACAACTCAGTTTTCTTAATATACACTATATAGTACATACATATATACATGAAATACTTTTTACATTTTTTTTCTTTTTTTTTTCAATGGTTAGAACGATAAGGGTTAAAATTGCAAAGGTGCCGGTAGTGAATTCTTCAAATGGCTTTAATAAAATACAATTTAAAACAATACTTATGTATATTGTAGGTGTAACGTAAGCCTAGGCGCAGATCATCAAATCAGCCAAGTTGCATTTTTTTTTTATAACTATCTAGTAAGCAAACACACACACACACACACACACACACAGCCACAATTATGCAATAAGATTTAATGAATAATAATAATGAGATGAGGGAGAGCGACCGACCGAACGACCGACCAATTGCGACATTAATATTTAGCTTAGGTAAGAAACCAGAAACGCACACACACACACACACACACGCGCGTCTATATATATACATATATATTAAATATTTTATTGACATAAGTACATACATATTGATAACTACAAGTTTGTTAACATCTAGATTTAAATGTGTTTTTTTTTCTATTCGTACTATCCTTAAGCAAAGCGAAAGAAATCATTTGTAGATACATAAATGCAGACATGGCATATGTTAACCGGATACTTTATGAGTGCACCTGTGTTCGTTAGTTTATAGTTATATACAATACCATACAATACAATAGAATGCATATATGAATAAAGCGATAAGAGCAGATCGTATACTACGCATAAACACTGCACCAAGTACTAAATACTAAATACAACATTGTTCTTATACATCCACAACATAGAAATGATATACATATATATATAAATACATATACATGAAAGCGATCTAAAATTACATGCAAATGAAGGACTTGAATGTAACATAGCAATTGCAGTAACAGTAATTATTGAAGTAACTTGATTATACCTATCGATTAATTAATTATTAATAATAAAAACTTACACATCAAACGCGATAAATATTTCATTTACCAGCACTCTGTTAAGCTGCTCTTCAGTGTTATGAATGTCCCCCTCTTAACACACACACACACACACACACACTGAGACACACACACTGAGACACACACACAGACACACACACACTGACACATAGATTCATGCAAGTATTCGACAGATAATCTGGGTCAATCGATTTATAATGAAATTAATCCATGCATTGCCCATCATCAATCGTTCATCAACATCACCGATCACCCCTCTCTCTCTCTCTCTCTCTCACTCTCTCCTCTGTCTGTCTCGCTCGCGTTCATAAACACACACACACACACATACATACATATATCTTTAATACATATACTACATACATATATTAAATTGTAATAATTTTTTGTGTTGACAGCAACAACAACAACAACAACAACAACTCTTGATTTCTCTCTTTTTTATATAAGTCTGTATGCAGAGATCATATTTGCTGAAATATACGTTTGTTTTTTTTGTTCGTTTTGTTTTATATATACTACATATATACAATATATATATATATATATATACATATATATTTGTTTTGTGTGCAGAGCAATTAAAGGGTTTGAGGAGCTTTCTCTCTCTCCACATACTTAACACATCTTATATATATACTATATAACAACAGCAATTCAGTCGCGTATCACGATAACAATTAACAGATTGTGCGATTCAATTGAATGTTGAGTTGTTACCTAATTAAGTGTTTCCCTGCCAACAACCAAATTGAGCAACAATTACTAATACTTATACTTATACTACTGCCCTGTACAAAGCAAATATCCTCCTCCCCGCCGCCCCGCCCCTCCCCGTATCCACTAACCCGACAATCCGATAACATCTTGAGCAGGAGTCCCAAGCCCCAACTTAAACTCAAATCCAAGCGAATCCAACTGCCAACGGGGCAGTGACAATGTCCTTGCCTGCAAAGCGTTAAGTATCTATCCATTCCATCCCACACATTGTCCTCGCACACACACACACACACACACACAGCACACACGCACACACACGCACACACTCAGTCACAGAATCCTGCTCTTTTTAAAATTATATACGAATGCGTCATACACTTGTGTTCAATGCTGTATGACGCGAATGTGAACATCTAATTGTGTTTTCCTCCCCCTCCCCTGCCTGCCCTGCCCTGCCCTGCCCTGCCACGCCCCCAAACAACAATTTGACCCGCCTTGAATGCACGTTTTTAAAATGGTACATTTGGTTCTTTTTTATAACCATGACAACCAAATTAATGCAACCAATGAACCAACATTTGAACCAACCGCATCACACACAGGCAAAATGGTGCTGCGTTTGAGTTTGAAAAAAAGAGACACTAGTGACAATAGAATAAATAAAAAGAAAATATTATAATTAACTAGTAGTACTTGAGAACAAGTAATCCAAAAAATCAAATAACAAGTACAAACAAAATCAAAAATTACAAAAAATCGAAAATAAAAATGCAACAAAAATTAAATAATAATCATACTAAAACATTTAATATACAACAAATCAATCAGGCCAAACATGTTTCAAAATTTTGCTAAAACAACAACAACCACAACAACAAGAACAACAACAAAGAACAATTGGTATTAAAGCTATTGAAGAAATTTCAAACACACAAATTCTCGAAGGATAACTCCACAATTGGTAAATCCGCCAACCAAATCAATCGCAATTATCTATATATATATTTGTGTCTGTACATCTGTATGGATATCTAAATATATATATGTATGCAGATACAAATATCTTTTATATCTTCTCGATTTTCCACATTTCAACAAACAATTTTCGGTGAGTTTCTGAAATTCCGTTTCCGATTTCGATTCGATTCCGACCGCGATTCCGATTGAAATTCTCACTCACCCTGTTGTTGCAATGTCCAGCTGCTACGTCCAGCTGCAACTGCCACTGCAACCAAGAAACCAAAAGAAAAACAAAAAAAAACGAAAAAGAAAATTACCAAAAAAAAAAAAGAAAAAACAAACAAAAAATGCTACTCACAAAACTGCACATATTTTTTGTCGAAAATCAATTCGCAAATTGAGCGAAACTTTGTTTTGCGTCTGCCACCAGCCGCAAATACGAATTTCCAAATCTCAAAATTCAAAGTTAACAACAAAGTTGCAACGAAAATAGTCACGAATAAAACATGCAAGAAAACCAGAAAAACAACAGAACAGTTTTATTAATATTTTATTTACCACATGTGTTTCTTCGAAATGCGACACAGAAAGCAAGAAAAAACCAAAGCGATGCATCCAAAAGCAATTGCCAACAAATTGCCTAATTGTTAAATAGTACAACCCATATTCAAATTGAAATTCCAAATTCAAATTCCAAATTCAAATTCGAAATACCCAAAGAGTTAATGGAACACGAAGAAAGAGAAAAGAGAAATGCAAATGAAACAGAAACAGAAGCAACAAACATTTTAGAAAATGAAGCAAATATACATTGTTTTGAGCCTGGATTTGTTAGTGTAATAATATGTAAAGTAAACAATATGAAATGAAAACACTAAAAATACAACAACAACAACAACCACAACTACAACTATAACTACAACTACAACTACACAAATGACAAACGGAGACTGAGCCACAGACCAGACTGACCACCGACTGAGATGATGATGCGAGATGATTTGAGATCTCGGACTGAACAGAAACACGAACTGAACACACGCACAGAAACAACAACAGACAACAGACAACAGCAACAGCAACAGACAACAGACAACAACAACAAAACAAAGTCAAATATACAGAAAAGTCACTATTGTCTCTTTTTTTCTTCTCTTCCTATATGACATTATAGGTGGCAGCACCAGCCTACTCAGCGGCGTCATAGTGCCCGGTGGTAGTGACAACCCTAGTAATAGTAGTAGCAACAACAACAACAACAACAACAACAACCTACAACAACAACAAGTAGAACAGCAAACATCACAACACCAACAACATCATTCCACCACACATAATCCACCACAACTGCAGCAAGAGCGCGAAAGAGAGCGCGATAGGGAACGCGAGCGTGAGCGCGAAAGAGAGCGCAGCAACAGCAGCAGCAATAAGCCCGGCAGCAACATCAGCCACATCAGCAACATCAACAACAACAACAACAACAACAATGAGCTGCACAGCAGCAGCGAGCGCAGCTTGTCGCGCTCGTCGCAGTGCGGCGGCAACGAGGCGATGCCGCTGCACCACAGCAACAGTGCCACGCCCTCGCCCTCGCCCACAGCCACGGCGAGCGCCGCTTACCACAAGAGAGAGCGCGAACGCGAACGCGAGCGCGAGAGGGAGAGGGAGAGAGAGAGGGAGAGGGAAAGGGAGAGGGACTTGGAGGCTTCGCAGCAGACGACGCCGGGCGCATCGCCACCGCACCACGGACCGCCACAGCACTTTGGCCAGCACCCGCTGTCGATGCTCAGCAGCCACCACCAGCAACAACAGCACCAGCAGCAGCAGCACCATCCGCATCAGCTGCACCACGAACTCTCCTCGGTGGCAGCGGCGCACCACGCGCACGCCTTGGCGCGCGCCGCCTCGCCCTTGGAGCGCCACCACCTGCTGCAGCAGCACCATCCGCACCACCGGCGCGCCTCGCTGTCGCCCTCGGCGGGCAGCGGGGGCGGGGGTCGCGGGGCGGCAGCGGCAGCGGCTGCTGCGGCGAATGCGGCCAACAATCTGCTGTCGTCGGCGCGGGCGAACGATGTGGCGCAGGCGAACCGGCTGCTGTTGCCGCTGCCGTTGAACGCCTGCCATCGGTGCGACGTGTGTGGCAAGCTGCTGAGCACGAAGCTGACGCTGAAGCGGCACAAGGAGCAGCAGCACCTGCAGCCGCTGAACAACGCCGTCTGCAATCTGTGCCACAAGGTCTTCCGCACCCTCAACTCGCTGAACAACCACAAGAGCATCTACCATCGCCGCCAGAAGAACCATCACTCCTACTTCCACCACGGCGCCGGCGTCGGCCAAGCGGGCAGCCCGGGCAGCCGCCTGCACCAGTCGCTCAGCTCGCTGACCGCCGCGGCCGCCGCGAACAGCGGCGTCGTCTCCGGCGGCGCCGGCGGCGGCAACTCGGCGGTGGCAGCCGCCGCCGCAGCCGCCGCCGCCGCTGCCGAGCTGCTGCTCTCGCCCATCGTGGGGGCGGCGGCGGTGGCGGGGGGCAATGCCAGCTCGACGCTGCAGCTGGCGGCGGCGCACCAGCACCAGCAACACCAGCAACACCAGCAGCAGCAGCAGCAGCAGCACCAGCAGCAGCAGCAACAGTCGTCGCCGAACATCGTGAAGCCCTGCATAGACTTCTTATAAGATCAGCATCAGCTTTTGCAGCAGCTGTTCCATGTCGCGCTCAACAACTCGGCAGCAGCGGCAGCGGCTGCAACGGCGGCTGCAACGGCGGCAGCGGGGGCGGGAGCGGGGGCGGGCGGCGCCTCCACGCCCACAGTCGACCTCACGCAGATGGAGCAGGGCAGCAGCGTGTACGGAGCGAGCGATGTGGCGGAGCTGCGAGCGCTGCACCTGCAACAGCAGCAGCAGCAGCAGCACAGCCACCTGTCGCACCTGCATCAGCAGCAGCATCATCCGCATCCGCATCCGCACTCGCATCCGCTCCCGCTTCCGCACTCCCATCCCCACCATCATCCCTACGAACGTATGAATTTATTAGACCAATAAGCAGCGCAGCAAAGTATGCTACGCAGAGCGAGACGCTCTCTGTTGATCTTGGCGACGAACGGTCACACTCGCAGACGGAAGACGGCAGACGGCAGAGAGAGTTGGACACACACACACACACACACACACATACACATGCACACGGACACTCGCAGTAAGAGGAGTAGAGGAGTAGAGAGGACGTGTGGAAGGAGACGTCGAAACATTACCACGCATCGCATCGATCGGATAAGCTAGCTCTATACAACACATATGTACATATATAGTACATACATACATACATATATACCACATACACACACACATACATACTCGTATGCACTTTGGATCTCAAACTAGTGAAAACTGCAATAGCTATTTCGGCAAAAACTGAGAAACTGAACAAGAGACGCAAGTCGGAGAGGAGGAGACGCAGACGGAGATGAAAACTGTTTAGGCAAATGAAAGAAAAAACTGTGATTTTTTTACAAACTTGATTATAAACATAAACAAAAACTAAAACAAAAAAAAAGGAAAATGGAAAACGGAAAACGGAAAAACAATTGAAATCATTTGATGAGGATGCATAACATACTTCACTATAATATGTACGAGTATATAAAGCAAAACGTATATAAGCAACACATGTATATTTGGGCAGGTGATTTTTTTTCGGATTTTTTTTACAAAATCGGCAAAGCCAATTTGCGGTAGCAAATGAATAAGGGAAACTGAATCAAGGACAGACCTGTGAAAATTAGACCCAACCGAGCGAAACATCGTAAGCAAAGCATAAAAGACTGTTACCCCAAAACATAATCGCACTCTCGCACACACATCCATCTCGCCCACCCAGATTGCGGTATCATTTACCCTTTGAGTATTACCCCATAAAAACCGCACAAACATACAGACGGACAGACGGACAGACGGACGGACAGACAGACAGACAGCGAGTATGCGAAGAGATCCGATTACAATTATCGTCAATTTCATATGGTGTGATGTACTATACTATATGTAAGCCACTGCAGAACACAACCGCATTCGCATCGCATTCGCATAACACAACCGAAACAAGCCCGCATCGGAGCTGAATGGGGGGATAATGAATAGAAATTAGCAACAGATTGTGCAGTGACATCTGCACACACTTTCCACACTTGACAATACACACACAACAACAACTAGAACAACAAGAACAACACGAACTTGCATTCAATACGATTGCTCGCCTAGTTTTTTTTAACGATAATGACGGAGAGCAGACGAGGAGGCGTTCATAAAATGAGTAGCAGGGTCTATCTAACATAATTATATTATACAACAAAGCAAGAATACCACTCATAGAGCAGTGTAAAACTAATACTTAAGAATACGTATGTGTGAGTCCTTTTTTTTAATAGATGTAATCAGAAAACAAAACAGATATGAGATATGAGATATGATATGTATATGTATATGTATATGTAAATGTACAATAAAAACCAATGTTATGCTAAGCCCAAATTCATACACTGCACACGCATAGATAGATGTTTGTCCCTGTACAACAACTATGACTTAATGTAAGGATACAATAAGTACTATAAATCAATTTCCGAAAACAAGGTCGATCAAGTAAATAGTGCACACTTACCCCATATATCTGTATGTGTATTTTGATTGATTAGTGCACAAGAATATGTCTGTAAACAAAAACGATAAAACAAAATCTGTTAAAAACTGTGTACATTTTGCATCTGTACATAATTGTATTACAAGAATCACCTATTATCCAATATATGTATGTATATCCTAAGGATGGTCGGCACCAGCCTCAAGTAAAAGCCATTCGACAAACTTCACTATTCATAATATTAATGATAACTAACAAAACAATTATTGACGACGGTGATGCGCATTGATTAGCTTCAATAATTTAAATATTTTACAATTTTACATCTTACAATATGGATCGAGTATTTTGAGGAAGAAAACTTTCTTTTCGATTTTGTTGAAAAAATGAAAACAAACAAAAAAATAGCAAGGACAAGGACTGATAGTATTTAGGCACGGAAAATTTTAAATCTCAAAAAATACGTTTTATTATCTGTCTGACAGGCGAACATAACATAAAGGCATTTTTACCACCTTCAACGGCATGCGAAAAATTGTGTTTAACAATTTAATTTCTTTGGGGACGAGGGGCTTTACTAAGTAATAGATCTTATGAGTAGAACTTTGAGAGAGCAATTCAATTGTTTGCCCTGAGTTATTATTAGTTAATCCCAATGCGATTCCTATATTTACCAATTGGCATATGTATTTTTTATAAACTGAGAAATGGAATTTTTGTAACGAATAATCAAAATTTGAACTAAGCGCAGTATTTAAGAATTTTTCATTTGAATTACATTGATTTTGAAGACTGAACTTTTGAAGTATCATTAAAAATACACACAAAACAAAAATCGAAACAAACACAACTTAAAAATGGGCAATTGAACGGCGGCATTATTGTTAAGTGTGCAATTAATAGAACGTATGTTACAGGAAACTCGACAAGCGACAAGATCATACTTGGATTCATATTAACACCTCGGTGAATAAATAAATAAATACATTTGATTGCGCTTCTGTAGCCCGAAACTTACATCTAATGTAGTTTCAGAGCGACGTCAATAAATATGTTAGAGCCTTATGTTTGCGTGTACTAAGAATGTACTCTCGATAAAAAAAGTGGAATTAAAATATATATATTTTTTTTTGGCACAACGAAAAGTCTGAAAAGCTATTTAATTTATATGTATACGCAACCGATGTTTTTTATACTTACTATTTATTAAGTTTATTCTTTTTTTTATTGTATACCAAATTACCAATTAACAGAAATGTGTTATCAATGCACCCACACATTTTTACACCACATACTTCCATTCACACACTGAAAGCCTCATTATCGTCTTAATTAAGTGGATATCCCATTGCCCAGCAATGGGGAAATCACATAGTTAGAAAGTTGAGTGGACTGCTAGGGATGGGGAGATGTCGATGTCGATGACGATGACGATGACGATGAGCAGAGCACATCAACTAACATAATTTAATTGAATATTTCATATTTAAAGCAAGCATTTCTCAATGCATTAATGCACATAACGTAATACATACATATGTACATACACACATACGTACGTATGTATGTACATATGTATGTATATAGTATACTTGTATTTCAGTGAGTCAAATCACCATTGTTTTTTTTGCTCGTTTTAATGTTTTTTTTCTTAGCAAATACGCAATACGCACACCCAAAAACACACACATGCAAACAAACAAATATTGTAAATACCTAAGCATACATATAGTAAACATAAGAACATCACTTTACGGTTAACTACAAATGTATGGCAAACAAACAAAGTGAAATAAAGCGCAAATATCTAGAATTTTGTATTACACAACCAACATAAGAACATGCAAACTTCGTGTGTAAAACGTTTGCAGCATACATACATATGTATGTATAGGTATGTATGTACATTCGTCCGTACATACGTATTGACACAACGTGTCTCTCCACACTTTCAATGTTGTTTTAATATATTTATAAAGGATGAATAAATGAGCTAACCGATTCAAGCAATAAGTAATATGAAGTAATGATTCTTTATGTACGTACAATTATGTTGAATTAGAACAGCAAACAGGTTACTCCATAAATCGAATGCATTATTCAAATTTCAAATTTCAAATTTCAATTTGAGCAAAACTATAGCAGAAACCATAGCGCACCCAAAGCAAATAAATAAATAATCATATTAATTACTCATTAATTAACGAAAAAGCTAAAAACAACAAAAAAAGAAGTAACATTAACAATAAAACCAACAGTAATAGTAACAATAACAGTAACAGTAACAGTAACAGTAACAGTAAACGTAATAGCTAACGCAACAAACAATAGAAATGTTCGCTATTTTAAATGTACTATGAGTATTTGTGTTTTTTTTGTACCTATGCAAAAGGTAACTACTTCTAATGAAAACCACTTTCCAATGTCCTAATTAAATAAAACAATATAAGTACATATATTATTATATTCAATGAAACATTAGCTCCAAGCCGCACTCTACCATATTGCTTACAAGTACTATAATTACAATATGATACAGAACTCAACTACAGTAACAGTAACAGTAACAGTAACAGTAATAGCATCAGTAACAGTAACAGTAAACATAACAGTAGCAGTAACCAACTACTTACATGGATGTAAGTTAGCTGTAATAAGCCAAACCGAAAGATATCTAAATACTTATTTGTGTATATGCTTAAGTATGCACAGATACATACAATACATACTCATTTCAATCAATTTTAATCTCAACTCAAAACTCAAACTCAACCAATTGACAACGAGTGAGCAACCAAAAGCGAAAGCGAAAGCAAAAGCAAAAGCAAAAGCAAACTTCAAAATCACAAAACTAGCTATTTCGTCGTACATTTCGTTTCATCAATATCAAGCAATCAATTTGTTGGCTTAGTATTATTGTAGTTACAAAATAAATGCCTCTCAAACACACACATCGGAAAAGCTCATGAAATATTTGCACTCGATCGCTCGCTCAGTTGCTAAATCAAAGATTAACCATTGCTTCAATATATGTGTATGTATCACAAAGTTATATTTATAAATAAAATAAACAATATCAAACAATATAAACTATGAAGTTTCTGAATGAAACTTGAGAAAACTAGAAATCCGTTTTTGACAACGCTTACATATTACTTTTATCTCAAAACTAGAACGTACAGACAACAACAACAACAACACCAACAAACATAACAACTTAAAGATCAATCACAATTTTATGTTATTTGTCTTATATAATTTTTTTTGAAATATGAAAATAAAGCAAAAAGGAAAACTGAACAAAAAAAAGTTTTTACACTTCTACTTGTATATATTAAGAAAATATTACAAAAAAAAAACACTTTTATGATATGACGTCATTTAGTAAATGAGACGAGCGAAATTTTTGATTTCCAATAAGGAATATAACATTTCATGTAAATGTCAAATAGACAAACTTAAGGACAAAAAAAAAAACAGAAACCAAACAGAAGAAGCTAAATCCTGTATTTCATTAATTCAAGTAAATCGAGAAAAGCTAAATGTTTATAATGGTGAGAGAAAAAACACGGAAAGGAAACGAACGAACACACAAGCATTCATCAATAATACAAAGGAAAATGAAATATTTTCATAAATAAAAGAACAACAAACATTGTGTTATTATTTAAATAAAATGAATGTATATATAAATAATGTTATTATGCGCGATATCTCAATTGACTTGATTTCTTTTGTATTTGGAGCAGATGCTTTCTACTACTATTAACAACTTGAGGACATATTTATGAAGCTGCTCAGTCATTAGCATTAATTTTCATAGTTCTAAACAAATACTTCGTGGAACTTCGTGGATTAACCATGGTCGTTGACCATCTTTGTAATTAAACTGCCTCGCGTCTCAAGTCGTGGATTTGTTGTGTGTGCATTCTTCACTCTTTTCCCCAAGGCCAGTATGGACTTTCCCCAGATTTATCGTTATCGATAGGTGCAAGCGATAGGTATAAGCAATAAGCCTCGACTGCTTTGTAAGTTGGGCTGTCTGTCACATTGTGTTGTGTTTGTGCTTCAAGTGAGTTTTACCCATCGCCCTCTAGCCCTCTCCCACTCCCTCTCCCGCTCCCGCTCCCAACTTGCAATCGATGCAGGAATACGTATAACAAATAACTATAAGTCACACATACACACACCTACACATACACATCTGCAATTGTTGTGCACAACAAGTAGTAGTCTTGGTACAGAGTTCATCCCAATATCTCTAATCACCAGCTACTCGCTCTCTCTCTCTCTCTCTCTCTCTCTCTCTCGCTCTCTCTAAATGTATGTTACTTATTTTGTTTTCGATCATCTCTACTGTATCTTCTTTGCGCTGTTGTGTCAACACTTGGCTGAATGAATGGTGGGGAAAGGTCGTCTCATCAATCAATCAATCAATCAATCGCCTCACTGTGGACCTTCGCTCTAACCCCCCTCTCGTGTCGTGTCGTGTCGATCTTAACCTTAATCTAAATATGTATTATTCCTAATCTCTTATCTTAATAAATAATACGAATTATATGCAAAACACACGCCATCCAACACACACATTATGAACTAAGTATGCCAAACCCACACGCCCATGACCACGCCCATGACCACGCCCTCGCCCATGTCCACGCCCACACACAGCGCGCCTACTAATCGAAAAAAACAAAAAACCGAAGGGTGTCCTATGCAACTAAATGAACACATCGTGCAAAATGCAATTTATGCATAGCTGCCAGCCAATTCATCTTCGAGGTACAACGACTGTTATATTCTACTTACATATTATTTTTAAATATAATATTATATTATGTATTATCTGTACCATTTCGTTACAGTATTTTACTCCATATATATATATATACACATATATACAATATATTTGAAGCTAAAAGTTATTATTTTAGAACGATTCAAGCCACCTTATGAAAGGGATATAAATGCCGACATAAATGCACAAATATGTGTTATTTATGTACACACAAACACACACATACACTTACCACTTTGTCACACGCACACGCACACTCACAAACATCATTTTTCATATCTTCTTAATGCATACATACGTACATATGTATGTATGTTAATGTACAGCTGTTGACAGTTAATTAGAATGCATTATATTTTTCCTCGAACTTTGTCAGTTTTGTTTTTATTTCCCAGCTATTTACTTCAGGTCAATCAAAAACAATATGGCAACATTTTGAAAGACAGTATGTTTACATAATATGTTATAGCAATTAAAAATGCATACAAAAAAGCATTAGTCAGATTTTTG
Source organism: Drosophila ustulata (assembly GCA_035047365.1). Lineage (NCBI taxonomy): Eukaryota > Metazoa > Arthropoda > Insecta > Diptera > Drosophilidae > Drosophila > Drosophila ustulata. The sequence goes on along the minus strand of JAWNPT010000054.1, from coordinate 1,241,535 downwards.
ACTAATCTAACCAGGAATTAGGTCGAAAGTGAAACTCAAACGTGTTTCTAGTTGGCTGTCAATAGCTGTGGCTATGCACTTATTTATGTGTAAAACTCTCACTGGCAACACACAACCATTCGCACACCCTCTACACACTTGAGCCAGCCATTGTATGTATGTTTATAATATGTCTAAGAAAACCCCCAAAAATCGCACCCAATCGAGTGCAAAAAAAAGAGTAAATGAAACGCAAATACCTAAATGAAATATCAAGCAAATATCAATATACGAATATACCAAAATATATACGAATATACGAATATACGAATATACCAACCAACCCATCAACTCCAAAACCAATTTACAGGAAATTCACCCAAGAAACTGTTCTCATGCCAACTGTGCGGTAAGCTTCTCTGCTCGAAAGCCTCGCTTAAGCGACACATTGCCGACAAACATGCCGTACGCCAAGAGGAATATCGTTGTGCCATCTGCGAGCGAGTTTATTGCTCGCGTAATTCGCTAATGACGCATATTTATACCTATCACAAGTCGCGACCTGGCGAAATGGAGATGAGAGATATTAAGCTGCTTAGTCAATTTAATTCGTCAATCTGAGATTTAACGCCCTTGTCTGGATTAGCGACAGCGCACAAAAAAGCCATGACAAAGAATCAAATGAAATATCAACAACATCAACATCAACAACATCAGCAACAACAACAGTATAAAACCAATGCGAATCAATTTAAGAACAACAACTATAAAATGCAGAATACCGATAACATGCAACTAATTAATAATAACGATAATCATAACAATACCATAAACGAGTTAGAGAAAGATTACTTGCCCCACACGCCACACACGACACCTAACCCAACAGCTCACACTCCAAGAACAACTAACAATCCCACTTCCATTCACAGTCACAGTCACAGTCACAGTCACGGTCACGGTCACAATAAGCGACCGGCAACGCCAATGCCAATGCCAATGCCAATGACAATGACGATGACAATGCCAATGCAGATGCCAATGCAAATGCCATTGCCACAAATGCAAATGCTGCAAACTGAACAGTATCCACTATTAATACAAGAAAGACAAATTCTAACTCTGTACGATTACTATTTGCAACAGCGCAAGTCGACGAGCAACACTAACGACAATAGCCTTTACAGCCCTACTGTTAAATCGACTAGCAACTAGCAACTAGCAACTAGCAACTAGACAACTAATTAGACGACTCGAAACTTAACCTAAACTTAAAGCAATGCCATTCTGTAGTGATACATACTTTTACACGTTAAAGCAAACAAAACTCTATACTTACATACAAACATATTTACCTACATATATACATACTTATTTAAAAAAAAGACACATAACACAAAAAACAAAACAAAAAGACATTAGCTCTAAGGTATAATAATAACGACACTCTAGAATTCTTTATATTTACAACAACATGAACAACAATGAGAAGAGATAACGAAAAGTTGACCCAACGCTGACTTGCTGACATTTTACGACCATCATGCTTATGGACCATTTACACACATACTTATATATAAGTACATATATAGACGCATACCTGTACAATAACTGATACTCGTACTGTGTACTGCAACCGTATATGCAACTGTTTATACTCTGTGGCCTTCTTTATACCTCATACAACGTACTCGGTAGTCAATTTAAATTTTTTATTTATTTACATTTACATTTACATTTACATGTTTTTTTTGTTCGTTTTTCATAATGACGAATGCGAAAGCGGACGTTGCACAAGTTGCCTTTCTAAACACTTTCTCAGATTGACTTTGACTATATACACAACTTTCAGAAAAACAAAAACTCTTAGATTTAGATAATCTCAATAACGATAAAAATGATATATACATACTTAAATAGTATTATATACGCAAATAAAATATGAAATACAAAAATATATATATATATAACAAACATATATATATATATAGCTATAAAAATTGCCAATTGCCGGTCAACTTGTGTTTAGTGTTATAAGTATTGCCCTCAACAACGACTACTACTACTACTACTACTACTACAGCAACCAAGCAGCACATAATACACAATTACCCCGATTGGAGCAAGAGAAAGAAACACCCCCCAGTCTTACCCCAAAATGGAGAGATCTGAGCTGAGTTCACTTAACTTCAACCGAAAGCCACCAAAATCGTGACAGCTACACATCTTTAAATCGGTACTCAATAACCGCTAACCGGGTCCTCAACCGATAGCCGGTTAACCCGTTAGTCAATCAAAGTACAAGTTCACGCGCTTGCTAAAGGTTAGCACAATATCTTAAACTACACATTGGTAGCAAACAAAACTACATATATATGAAAAATACATTTAAAAATTGAGAAGATACGTAGTTAGTTCATATACAACAAAAATGCTCTGTCTGTCATGAGCTCGCTTTTATGCATTCCCGTTTCTCAAACTCTCCTCCCTCCCACGCTCATTATCTCTGTATTTCTCCCTCTCTCTCTCTCTCTCTCTCTCTCTCTCTCTGCCTCTTACACCGCTTTCTTTCTCTTACTCTTCGTTTCTATTTCCCCACTTTCTCTCTCATTCACTCTTATAGTCTACGTATACCCGCCTATTTTTCTCCCTGTTGAATCAGGCTCAGCCTATCTCCAAAGTCTCCACTGGCTTTTGAAAAGTATCTTCAAATCCCCCCCACCTGTCACTATCTCTCTCTCTCCACTCCACTCACTCTATATAAAGAACAACATATGTATATTAAAATAATCTCTATCTATCCGTTGATTTAGTCTCTTACATGCATATGTAGAGAATATTCGTTCGTATCGAGCCATTTTAGCTCGATATCGGTAATGTAAAAAGTGTTAATATACATAATTAGTAAAAATGAAATCAATCAAACACTTTGATACAGCGAAAACATCTCTAGTAATGTTTCGCTCTCTCTCTCTCTCGCTTTCATTCTTCCGCTTTGTCCATATTCTCTTCTACTGCTCTTCCTTTTCATCCTCTCTCTCTCTCTCTCTTTCTATCATACGCCCACATACACATAATCACACACACACAAACACACTCTCTCTCTCTCTCACTCTCTCGCCCTCTGTCTGACTCTGACTCTGACTCTGCCTCTTTCTCATGTAATATACATAAATACGTACTCGTATGTGTATTATAAAATACTTTGCTTGCTCATGCGCTACATATCTCGCTCTCGCTTTAGCTATATAGACTACTTTCATGTATAAAGAACATACTACTCGTATTGGATCTGTAAAGTATCTCACAAAATCTTGTCACTGCTTCGAACAGGAAGTCTCTCTCTCTCTCTACTACTTGCGCACTTTCTACATAGAACCACCTTCCTCTAATAGCTATATTATCTCACCCAACGACATTGATATGTTTATATACATATATATAATCAGAAAATATATACATATATATATCGATGCATACAAAAACAACTCTATGTAGTATATCTATATGTTTGAGCCTGGATTCTGCTGGCACCTGCAATCTGTCGCTCATTTCATGGTTAACATAACTACAATGTACATGTAAGAAAATTATAAACAGTCTATCCGCTCAGTTCTTTATCCTTATACAAACTATATATATATATATATTTCTGTCTTACTTTAGTAATACTTTAAGTACCGATCCTTAAAAAGAATTAACACAAAATGCTCCCTTCGGTCGATTTGAAATGAAATTTACATGCTTACATACATAGATACATAGATACATCGTTACATCGTTACATCAACACTCTATACTCAACACTCTCACTACAAAAGTAGTTTTTTTTTTGGTAATATTATTTAGCGAGCACAAATAACAAAGTTAAAGAGCCTAGAGAGCATTTCCGTTTTACTCGTATCTGATGAGTATGTACATATGTATATTTAATGGCATCTCACTAACATTTGTAAAACATCCAACATACAACATGCATATGCATACATCCACTCGTACATACATTCATCCGTACATACAAACAAAATACGTGCAAGCGAGCTGCGAGCTCTTGCTCCCCGAATTTAGTAGCTTAAGAATTGCCTGTTAATTAACTATCAACATCTCTACATCTCTGCATTCTACGTTCTGTGTAGGCCCTGCGACAGCTGGAATAAAATAAAACTCTCTCTCTCTCTCACTCTGTCTGTATAATTTCCACACTATCCACTCTCTCTCTCTCTCTCTCTGATTCTCCCCCCCCCCCCCCGTCTATCCCTTTTAGAATGCAGCTGTGTACACTGTAAAACTACACACACATTTTTCATACTCCCCTCTCGTGTTTCGCTAGTTTCTTGTACACGTATCTCGTATATCGTTGCTGTCTGCGCGTTGTCACCCAAACTGGGGTCTTACTCTCCATCTCCTTTAAGTTACCCGTCCAAAAGTCTACTGCGTTTTCAGCGTTGATATCTTTCCTCTCAACCATCGCCTACATGCCTCCTGCTTTCGAGTCAACTGTACAAAATAATAAGTCTACTTCTCTACTACTACTTGAACAATAATAACAACGAACATTCGAAAAGAAAAGAACACTCTTAACTATTTATAACTATAACTAAAACAGCATACTATTATATATGTATTATATATATGATAAACGATGAAAGCCTATATATAACATAATTACATAACAAACTACTTAAGTGCTTGTATACTTCATTTTTCCTTTTTGGTAAGTTTGCGTCATTGAACTAAGAAAACCGATAATAATACTCATAAATACACACCATCAATATTCAATATATACTTAGAGTTTCATGGCCATGCAAACCATGCAAAGCTGCTTAGCTAGCAGTATCTACTACAGCATTTCCTCTGACTCTTTTTTAAAACAACAAGCCTATTTTGTTGTCATCCAAATTCAGCAGCTGATGGTTCTCAGTTTCATTTAGTTACAATCTATATTTATTTTCATACTTATATATATGTATATCTATTCATTTTTCGCATTTTCATTTCATTTCGATTAACCGAACTCAATGCGAGTTGTGAAATATATATAAAAAGTAACCATATTACAGTTGCGTTCATTGCCTTACTTTCGATACCTCGCTATAACATTTGCTTTTGCTTAATAAGGATTTTTGCTACCTCCTCATGATTTGCATAAATGTATCTGTAGTATAAGCTACTGCCTCTTGGTGGATGTGAAGCTTTAATAACTTAGCTGCCGCACGATGCACTTTGTATATACGAATTGTGAATTCATTCTGTACCTAAGCATCCATAACACTGAATGTAACAAAAACACATCTCTACTTATGTAGTTATTTTTTAAGTGCAATACAATTTAGTGAATACTCCTACTTAGTGTATATTAGTTAGTACCTACTGTCAACATTGCATGCAATCTCTTACCTAATGCAACCTGATGCATCTCTGTCAACTTTTCATTTTCATTATTGTCTTCATTTCCATAATTTGGTTGAAAGCTCTGCAGCTTGTACTACGCTTTGACCAATTGAACAATATACTATATAACTTTGTAATGTACGTTTATCCCCCTACATTTCCATTTATCTTAATTCCTCTTAATACTCTCACTCACTTATTTAAAGATATGCTCAAGAAAACAGCAACAAAATAGCAACTTTATGAAAAGCCACAAAAATGTAAAGTTTTCTTTAGTATATCTCGAAAATAAATCGGCGAGGGGACACTCTCGTTCTTCAACTTCAACTTTCGGTTGTCAGTATGTAAAACAAGTCTGAGCTGATACGTAAATCACTTATATAATTCTCTATAAATAGCCAAACTATACATATATATAACGCTTTATCTACTTTCTGCTAGCAACCAAATCAAACAATTGAATTTAGGAGATATACTCGAACATACTTCAAATAAAATACAAATCAAAAAAAAAAAAAAAAAAGAAAAACAATTATTATATTTTGAACATTTTCCTATCCCGATGAAACATATTAAAAAGAAAACAATCTCGTATTTTCACCTTTTAACTTTGCACTTTTAGTTTCATTTCCTCAACAACAACCGCAACAAAAGCAGAAAAAATAATATACTTTATGTATTTCGCTTACAAAAAAAAAAAAGGGAAAAAAAAAATAAGATATATTAAAGAAAACCAATGCTATATCTACAATTAAGACTCGAATCCACACGTTTTGACTAATATCAATAATTTCTCGCCCTCCCTCATAAAGGACCGCTCAAAATAATACGCTCCGCAGCTACCTCGCCAACCAGTTCTACCTCATCGCCGCCGTCGCCGCCCACCGCGCTGCCCTCGCCGACCAGCTCGCTGAACGGCAGCTTGGCTGCTGCCGTCTACAACCTGCACACGTCGCCGCCTCGCCCCGGCAGCGTGGGCAGCAGCGGCGCCAGCAATCTCTGCTCAGCCCAGAACGGCAGCAACAGCAACATCAACAGCAACCCAACAAACTCGAACAACAACAACAACAACAACAATGGATCAGCGCAGTCCGGCAATAGCATAGCTGGTGTCGGAGTTGGAGTCGGAGTCGGAGTTGGAGTTGGAGTTGGGGTTGTGCCGGTGCCGCAGCTGCCGCTGCGCATGCCGCCGCCCACAAGTGGCGGCATCAACGAGCCCCAGGAGTGCCCCTACTGCCGACGCACCTTCTCCTGCTACTACTCGCTGAAGCGCCACTTCCAGGACAAGCACGAGCAGTCGGACACGCTGTACGTGTGCGAGTTCTGCCACCGTCGCTACCGCACCAAGAACTCGCTGACAACGCACAAGAGTCTGCAGCACCGCGGATCGAGCGGCATGCTGAAGCGCCTGCTCAAGACCTCGGCCATCAAGCACGGCCTGGTCGGCCACCACGCTCATCCGCACCACCATGCGCTCTCGCACCCGCGCACGAGCCTGTTCGACTTCACGAGCGAGCTGGGCCAGCCACCACCGGGCATACAATAGGATCTACGTTGGAATGCAATTTTTTAGAGAATATACATATATATCATTTTGGCAAATGCCGTAGGAAACCAGCTACAAATACTTTGCCCATGGTTTTAAATGTTTTTTTTATTATTATTTCTACACAATGTGTGTGAGACGTAGTCCGCCACAAGCCACAAGCCACAAGCCACAAGCCACAGGCCACAGGCTGGCTATAGGCCAATTGTTTCAGGTCCGGACTCTCACACTCAATTAGTTATTAGACACAATTTTTTTTTATATTTTTTACGGCTTAAATTGTATGTTTCTTTAGTTAAGAAAACAAACGCGAAAGCAAAAGCAAAAACAACAAAATGATGCGCTGCTCTCCATCTACTTAGTAGTTGAAGCATCGAAGATATCGCTGCTTCATGTGCAATACCTCAAGAACATTTTCTTTACAAGCGCATGCAATAATATTGTGTAAATAAGCTGGATAAGCATGCCCCTTAAAATTACATTTTACATTTACAACAAACAAACTCTGCGTAGTTTCAATTATTAACATATACTTTACAACCACTTATTAGCATTAGTTCTTTACGTTAACGATTAAGCATAACGCCATTAATTACAATTAAAGCGTTTTCACAACAACAAAAAGGGAAGAGAGTGAAGGACTAAAGCCAATCTAAAGAGCTGGGCAAGCAAATCACCTGGGCGAACAATAACAATAACAATAATAGGCAGGCAGCATAACGAGTGACTGCGATTGTGATCGGGACGAAGCAAGCGAACAATTTGCAGTATATAATCGGCACATATCAAGGCGTATACGCAGTATTCTCCTAACAAAGCTTAGAGGAATCAAATACCACACATAACATACTATATGTACATCAAATTCAATCGATCCTCGAACACAATTCATGCACTCAATGCTATGAACCGTTTCAGTCGCCCAGTTCGCTAGCCCACCATTGCATTGGTCAATTTCTCGTTGTTTATTCATTTTTTTTTTAGCTTTTATTTAGTTATAGCTTGCCCTTAGTTTCCAAACAATTCTCTAAAAGGTCATATTCCAAAAACAAAAGCAAAAACAAAAGAAAACCAAGAACAACCATATGGCGTCAAGCTGCATATAAATGCATTTTTTTTAAATAAACATATTTGAACGTAGTTTTAAGGACAAAAGTAAATGTATTAAAACTAAATTAATCTACCACTAACACAGGAATGTTATAAATATGCTAAACATGGAAGTAGAGAGAAAAATGATGAAACAAACACAAAGTAAAACGTTATCAGGGATATAAATATCAAGTATGTAGTCTTAAGTCTTTTTTTTTACACTACATGTAAGGCAAATAATCAGAAATTGAAGAGGAAATTTTTTTGAACACGTTATGTATTTGTATGTGCATATTTACATACATATGTACATACTTACATACACAACAAAAATATTGAAGAAAGCAAAGGCATATGTTTGTACTATATGACAGTAATGAAGCATTAAATAATACATATGTGATTTTTAAAAGCCGCCAGACATTTTTACAACCTAACGCAAAAGGCAAAATATTATAAACATAACTCAACATGAAAACGAAAAGTTTAATGAAATTCAAATTGAAATTGAAAACGTAAAACAAAAACGCAACAAACAAAAACCGCAAAGTAACTCAGTGATTTTCTACCAGTGAAGTACAAATATTCAGAAATTAAAATAAACAAAGAATAATAAAAATATTGCAACGTAAATTATAACGAAAAACAAAAAGAATTAAGAAAAATAGTTTGTTTAAATTTGTAAAGCAAAGCCAACAAAGCAACTTAACAGCTGGGCGAAGTTTTTGTTTGATCGGCCGAAAAATAACTTTGCGTAAAAGGTAAATGATGAATTTAAATCATAGTCTTGATTTGATAACCCCCATATATACCCTTAATATATATTGTATGTACATATAAGCTTAATAAAAACGGAAATGAGAATAATACAACACACAAAACAAAACAATACAATACAATACAATACAAAAGAAAAGAAAACAAAACAAACTGAGGTGTAACAAGATTTTACATTTTACAACATACACTTACTTATGAGCACATACATACTAGTACATATGTATGTTCTAGTACATATATTTTACATACACAATGAAAAACCAAACGGACAAAAAGCAAGCAAGGAAAGCTATGAAAAAAAGGCAAGTGCCAGATAGAAAAAGAACTCAAGAACTGCCCAATGCAAAATACAAAATCCAAAACAAAACAAAACAAAAAGCGTAAATTGTAATTGTCCAATTGTTATTTAAACATATCCGTAAAATGTCTCAGGAATTACTAACTTAAAATATTAGAAAACAAAAAATTCTGTAAGTTCAAACATAAAAGTAGTACGATAGTTCATCTTATGTGTATGCATACTTTGTATTTTAAATCAAACAAAAAACAAAAAAAGAAACTAACATGCTGTTTTACAACAAGAATGTATTCAAAGTATTGGGGATACTCGTACTCGTAATTGTACTTGTGTCACAATAACATTCATAACAAATATGTGCATTTGTATGTCAATGAGAACTTCGTTTATAGCAATCCAATAAAAAATTATTGCGTTCGATTTGCGAAAAAATGCTAATTATTCAGGCGTTCTCAACAGAACGATGCAAGTCCGCCAAAAATTGAAATAAACCAGAGCACTATAGTCTGTCTGGCAGTATTCAATACTGAATTTGTAAACTGCACCTCACCACTGTCTCAGAGATCGAAAACCTTGATTGATAAAACTATAAGAACTAAGCAATGTATGTCAATGAGTCTGTCAAACTGTCAACCATCTGTATTCTTCATACTTTACTCAATGCCAATCGTTAGAGTTTGCAATAACTTCACCTCTCCAGTTGAGCTGCATTTAAACGAATATTCCATCCATATCGATACACATGCATGTCAAAAATGTATGAGTATTGATAGAAAAGATAAGCAGACCTTGCATATATTGTCCACAAAATATACATACACAATAAAGTAATACAACTTATTCATATACAGCGCAATTAATCTGTGTCGAGCCTTAGACGATCATGTTCACATGGCAACAAACATTGCGAAACAATATTCTACCTCTGGTGTGAGCGGTTTTATAATTTTAATTAATTTATTGAAACTATCTTGTACTATTATCGCCTAATTTGGAAAAGCAACAATTAATCTTCGGTCCTTATCATGGCCATATACACATACATATATGAACACACATACATATGTATATCTCTCTGCCTCCGTCTCTCTGGACTTCTTGCTTAAATCGATTATAAATTATTTTGACATTTTTTTAGTTCGTGCATTATAAATATATATTTATTTTTAAAATTTCTCATTCGTATCCCATTTTGCTTTCAAAAAGAATCGAAAAATAATGCAAATGAAAAAAAAAACAAAAAACAAAAAACAAACTGTGATCTACAAAATCTTTGTGTGAATTAATAAGTTAACATTTTTGTTTTCTTTGTACAAAATTATATTTTTTGGATGTTTTATTTAATTTATATTTACCAAATAAATTTACGATGCAAAATTTCTGTTTAGGTACTCTTAATAACTGTGAATGCAAAGAAAAAACTTTTGTATTATTTTTTGTGAATTTTTTTCTATTTACATATGTATACCTAAATATACATGAATAATTGTTTATATTTAATTAAATTTATTCAAAATTATACTGTTTGGAATATGTTAAAATAAAAAATATTCTTACAAAAACAAAAACACACACACACCCACAGTTGTTTCAAATATAACACAATTTGCTTGACCGATTTAAATTTTAATGTAATTAATATTATTTCATTGGAATAGACTTTTGACCGCTCAATACCTAATAAATAGACATGCCAGTTTCACGCGATTGCATGAATTCTCATATACTTGAGTTTGCTTCTGATTGTGAGTAACCAAAAAGCAGCCAATAATGTTGTATACAAACAAACAAGCAAGCAAATTGATGAGAAAACATGTGCAAAGCAAACAAAACAGAAATAAATTCAAAATAAGACGGCTTATAAGTAACGTGGTTGGCGTGTTGGAGTACGAAGCTATGCCGACAACTTCAACTTATAAAATGTTAATCATTTTACATAATATCTATGTAGTTGTTAGTTTAAACTTTATACTCGTATATACATATATTTAAGTAAATGTATAAATACATGTACGAACGCAGATATATGAGCATACAAATGTGTACATTGTACGCATGTGTATGTGGATATAAAATTGCGCACTTTTACCCTTAGATTAAAAATACACATGTGCATATGTATTCTTCGTATTTACATACATATTTATTCAAGGCATAGCCCATATCATAAGGGCTTAAGTTGGGGCCATAAATAAATACTGAATACTTAGTCAACGATAATCTTTATTAACAAATACATACATACATACCACACCGAACAATATACTTATTTTTGAATTCATCTCTTAAGCCAACGCCCCAAACAAAACCAGAAGACAGCCAACTCTTAAAAGTTACTGAGGTGTGCCCCACCTACGTTCTTACATCAACAACTTGAACATCCGAATGCAAAGTTTTTTTTTTTTTTCAAATTCATCTAAATCGCAAAATTAATGTTGAAAATGCAACGCATATCAAGCTCAAAAACAAAACAAAAAATAAAATAAAAAACACAAAAAAAGTTAATCTAACAGAAATGAGACAACATTTAGATAATTGAAAATTATTAGTCAAAATTATATATATTTATTATATAAAAAAAAAGAAAGCAAATAAATTTTAAACTGTGCTGTTCAATGATTTAAATTTAACTTTTCGGTATTTAAAAACAAAAATCTGTGATTACCTACAAAATTTAAATAAACAACAAAAATTTAATGTATAGCACAAAAATGGTGACACTACCATCTTTATACTTAATAGCTACAAACGTAATACAAATTATAAATCAAATCTTTCACGAACTCTTTTGGATTTTACTTAATAAATAATTTAAATTGCATAAGCAAAAGAAAATTATATGGCAGCATACCAATTATTCAGGTTGAAGTACATATATTTATGTATGTATAGTGTTATGCTGTTAAATGTTAATAATATCATGCAGTTGCATTTTCCAAGACTTTGGCTTCATTAAAGATACACTTTTCTATAGCGAAACTGAGACATACCCATGTATGTATTTTTAATAATCCTAACATTTCAGCGCATGTCCCGCAATATATTCTACTGCAAAATAGTTTTAAAAACAAAACAAAAACAAGTATATATATACTATATATGGATATATGTATATAAATATATAACATACATATATATAATTTTTTTTAGATTTTACTAGGATAATTAAACTGTAATTTCGAACACTTTGAAAGTCCGAATTTATAGAAAAGAAATATATTACAAATGCATTACCAACAATTAGCAAATAAATTGCACACACATACCAACAAAGACAAAAAAAAGAAAAGAATTTCGTATACATATACGTTTGTATACGTATAAATAAAATAATTTGTAATTTTTTTATTATCACTATATGTAATGAGAAACAAAATGAAACAAATTGGAAAAGGAAACAAAGCATGACGCTCCCGAAAACAAAGATATGGATTATGAATCGGTATGAATCTAAACGAAGTCGAAATCAAAACTGTGACGAATATGTACATATGTAAGTATGTAGTACTTACTACTACATGGAATTAAAAACTACGAACAAGGGGCAGTTGAAGTCGAAAAGTACGAGTATGTGTGTTGAACATAAAGAAGACGAAGAAGAAGACCAGAAATTATGTATGTTGAAGTAATATTAACCACATTTTAATTATTGGAACAAAACTAAATGAGCAACAAAAGCGCAAGAATGGATATACATAAATACATATACATCCATATATGTATGTACATTTATATGAACGAACGTATATACATATGTATATGCATGTATATGTATATATATATTCATATAAAATATTATTACAATTACATGTATACAAAGAAACACACAAATTATAAATAAAAGTTCAAAAAATCTCAAAATGCACAAGTGTCTTATTTGTTTTTGGAATTGCAAATTGACCCATTTGATGGCACTGACATGAAGCAGGCACAGAAAAAGTAAATATTTTAGTTTCGTACAACTTGGTAATAATATATCATTTACATTGCCATCACACTTGCTTGGGAACAGGCTTTGAAACCCATTCAAACATTTTGTTTTTATTTTTCTCATATTTTTGAGTTGGTTAGATCCGTTTTACATTTTAAAATAAATATGTTTTAAGTTTTTGGTTTGAAATGCCCCTGACATTAGATATATTTCTGGAAGCGTTAGAATTGGTAAGTAAAAACAAGAACATAAATATTTGTCGTGCTATTTCATTAAATTAACGCTTCAATTTCAAGCAGCTCGCTTAAAACTTGTATTTCAACATATAATTATTTTGTTAAATAAAAATGTGAATAACACTTATCAATAAAAAATAAAAAAATTATTCAAACAGCGGTTAGCTGTAACGGAATATGCTTTCAAATATATTTGCCAGGGCGTCTAATATTTATTTTTATTGAATTGTATCGATAGTCAACTCACTCGATATTTACTCCGTATCAGTGTTGCCAGCTTAGCTATTTTCTACCCAGATTTGGCTATTTTGCACTATCTAAAACTGGAAACCACTCAATACAGTAGGAGCCTGTTATTTTGGCTATTTCACAAAAATAATTAGCTCTTTCGAATAATTTTATTATTTTAACATATTTATTAACTTGAAGTCAACTAAAACATGATACAATAAGACAAGGTAGTCTCGTCGGCAAATTCTGGTCCCTCTACAATCATAACAATGAGTGCGAGTGAAAGGGCTCAGCCTAATAAGTGCGAGCGAAATGGCAGTAGAATGTGTGGATTAACCCTTAGATGGTTCGAGGGGTTTTAATTTTCCTTTAATAATTAAACGAGTTATATTTGTTTTCATAATTTAATTTTTAATAGTTTTGAATTCGAAATGAATAGTTGTTTCTTTTTTCTTTTAAAGACAATCTTTTGTTGAGATTCTTAATTCTAAAATATATTGTATTCTTGAAACAAAACTTTTTTTGTTTATGATTTATTTTTGAAAAATCTATGTTAAGCCAATTATCCGTGTTATCTTCTTCCACGTTACCATTGCTTGACAGCAATTCGGTATTCTTGGCATATTAAGAAATTAAGAATATCAGTAAATAATCATAATACAACCACACAAAAGTCATTTTGCATAAGGGTTAATGTCCAGAAAATTTTGTCCGCAGACAACCTCTTGCGTCAAAAAACGAAGACGTACTGACGAAAACCCGAACGTTTTGACAGCCGACGAGACTACCTTGTCTTATTGTATCATGAACTAAAACACAGTTGACATCAACATTAATTGAATGTTTCGATACAAATACACCATGTCTAACGCCCAGTGTGACCAAATTGTGAACTTCAAAAACGAAAGTGGTGTTTTCCCTGACAATTTTAGGAAATTTGTGCAACATTGTGCCTCGCTCGCAATGCTATCATCTCAACATTCAAATTAAATAATTTCTGTGGTGTGTTTGTGCGATGCATGGATGGAAGATCCTCAATTTAAGGACTGCTTTAAAAAATATGGCATTTTGTACATAGTGCAAGTGCACACTAAATGCAAAGTTCTGGGACTTAAAATTCCACGATGAAACGAAGAAGTTATATTTTAGACTTAAGGTAAATTACCTTAGGTAATAATTATTAATTATGAATGAGAAGTTGAGATATGTCGCAAATATTAATTTTAGATACCGAAAACGATGTTTTCATTTCATTTGACGTTCCGAATAAATGGATTCAAAAGATTAGCAAATCGGAAAGTTTTTAAGTAACGAGGAGATTGATTTTGACCACATTTTGGGAACTTTCGTGATGAAGAAATATCAAGTAACTTTTACAAAATTATATTATTTTGTTGTTAAAAGGAACGGCATTTTCATTTTACAAAAAAATCTAGCTATTTTTTGTTGCTGGCCTATTCTGGTATTAATGATAAGCGACAGTTGGCAACACTGTTCCGAAGACAGCTTTTCGGCAGAAGGATGGAAAAGATGTTGAAAGCGGACTGTTATCATCTATTGCAGCAAAATATTAAAACTAATGTGAAGCAAGTCGATGAATATTTACGTGGTGGCATTGCCATAGGCCGAATTACCGAATTAATCGGCAAGTCTGGCACGGGAAAGACACAAATGTGGCAAGTCAATAAAGCAAATAAGTATTCAGTTTTCCTAACTGAATTTTAGCTTAAAGCTATGTTTGAATGTGCAAATACCGAAAAAAAGTGGCGGCTTGGAGGGCAAAGCCTTATTCGTAGATACCAAGAGGGATTTCAGTCCCGCCAGGCTGCAAGGTTTGTCATAATAATAATATTAATAATAATTGAGTGCTTTTTAAAAATATTTAAATATTAATTCCTGCAGAAATGGCAATTAGCATGGAGCGTCGCTTTTTAAATGCATCCTTAGGTAGCTTTACAGCCACGCGAATGCTGGAAAACGTTTACCATGTAAATTGCCCAAGCACAGCGCAGTTAATCGCTTGCATCTTCAATTTACACAGATATGTCAATTACTGGACCGATGTAAGTTTCTACGGTAGTTAAAAAATTCATCTTACCGGCAACTTCTATGCAGATCAAACTAATTGTCGTCGATTCATTAGCATTCTCCATACGAATGCTGGATAACGTCTCAGAGCGCACACAGCTGCTTATGGAGCTTCACGATTATATGCGAAAGCTTCTTACTAAATTCTCTGTTGCCGTAAGTTTGTACAATGACTGTTGAATATTGGGTTATCTATATGTATTATCTCGCAAGGTGGTGCTCACTAATGAGCTGGGCTACTATAATCACAGGCGCAAATGGACGCAGCGCCCGATCTTGGGCAATCAGCACACTCTCTTGATAAACGAGCGCATTTGGCTGACTGACGAGGGCTACTACATAGGCAAGACGCTGAAACACCGAAAATTGATTGCCAACATTAACGCGAGGCGCGCATAAGACAATAATATATTTACCATAAATTCATCTCAATCCATTAAATGCAGTTCATATTGTTTCTTTTCTGTCCCGCCAAAAAGTGATGCTGTACAAATAAATTATGAAAATGCAGAAAAAATACGTATTTGGCAGTATTTGTCTTTTTAACCTTCCACCATGGTCACACCCACTAAAATAGTTGAGCGAAAATTCGGCTATTAAGTCCAAGTGATGAACACCATTTAAATAACTAATATTATCATTGTTTGACCAATAAAATGCCTTAAGATTATATTTTTCTGCTGGTGGAATTATGTTCGGACATATAGCGCGCAATTTGAATTCTCGCAAAATATGTTCTTGCTGAAAATACCACAATAAGCTGTTTGCAGTATTTGTCCTACGCTAAATACATGGTCACACTGCACGGGGCGTACATTAGTCAATAAGTGAGCACGAAGACAGTGGGGCAAAAAAAGAAAACAAATAGTGCAATAACAAAGTATTAAATATGGCGCAAGCGAAGCCAACGCAGCCAAAATTCCTGCCGCGCATGGACGGCGCAGCGTCAAACAGTTATGTGGCCACGGCCAGCGGAAATCCCTTCGAGTCGGACGAGGAGGAGGAGGAGGAGATCTTTAGTAAACGCAAGATGACTCTGAATGTGCCGAGCAACTGCGCCGGCGACTTGATGCACTTGATCGTCTGCAACAACTGGTTGGTCTGCACGCTAACCGCCCCCCAAGGACACTGCAACCTGCTGCGCTTCTTCCTGCCCCGCGCCATTCCCCCCGGCCGTGAGTTGTTCTCTGACATTGTTGTTCCCCGCTTAACTCGCAGTTCCTTCACACAGAGGTCGTGCTGGACAAGTATCTGAGCGGCTATAAAATCACGAACGTGTTTCAGGACAACACGGGCCATCATCTGCTGATTGCGCTGGTGCCCATGCAGCCCGGCGTCTCCTCCGACTTCCTCTACGTGCACAGCAGCGAGACCCCCAAAGCCCAGCAGATGAAGGTGCGACGCATTGAGAAGTTCAAGGACCACGAGATCACCGCGGTGGCCTTCAACACGTACCACGGCAAGGAGGCGTCGACGGGCGCCATTCTGCTGGGCACCAGTCGCGGCCTCATTTTCGAGACCGAGCTGGGCACGACGACCGGCGACAACACGCAGCGCAAACAGCTCTACGATCTGGGCCTGGGGCTCAGCAAGTACCCCATCAACGGGCTCGAGGTGCTGCGGCTGCCCAACAGCAATCGCTGGATGGTTGTGGCCGTTACTCCCGATGCCATATATTCGTTCGAGGAGACGCTGCGGCCTGAGGAGCGTTCGCTGCAGCCCATCTTCAGCAGCTACGTGAACGGCGAGCGGGAGCCGCAGTGCGAGAAGCAGAAGACGGATCTCAGCTACTCGCTGCTCCGCTTCTTTGCGCCGCCCAACAGCAAGTACCCCAAGCAGTGGGCGTGGCTCTGTGGCGCCGGCATTCGGATTGGCGAGGTAAGTTATCCGCTCTCCCGTTGCTCACTTGGTTAATCAACTACAGTCAACTACAGCTCTCCATCGACGCCAGCAGCAAGGCGACGCTGCTGGGCGACACTTTGATCAATCTGGAGTTCGACAAAGTGAAGCATCTGTCCTACGACGAGCGGCGCACCATTGTGCCCAAGTCCTTTGTGCTCACCGAGTACCACGCGCTGCTGCTCTACGCCGACCACATCAAGGCCGTCTGTCTGCTCAACCCGGAGCTCGTCTACCGCGAGGTCTTCGACGAGCAGCGTGTGGGCAAGCTGCTGAACATCGAGCGCGACGTCGTGACTGGAACCATTTATGTGTACACAGACAAAGCGATGTTCACGCTGAAGATCAGCCGCGAGGAGCGTCACATTTGGCGCATCTACTTGGCCAAGGGCCAGTATGAATTGGCCACTGCGCATGCTGCCGAGGTGCCCGAGCATCTGCAGCTGGTGCTGGTGCAACGCGCCGAGGCGGCGTTCAAGGAGGGCGCCTACGAGTCGGCCGCCAACTACTACGCGGAGACCGAGGAAACTTTCGAGACGGTGTGCTTGAAGTTCATGGTCTTGCCGGATAAACGACCCATCATCAACTACGTTAAGAAGCGTCTGTCGCGCTTAACCACGGGCGCGCAGGAGGCGCAAGCGGAAGTTGTGAAAGCGCTGGTCATTTGGCTGATTGATTTGTATCTCACGCAGATGAATATGCCGGGCAAGGAGAAAGCCTGGCGCCAGGAATGGCAGGCGGAGTACGACGAGTTCATGCGTGAACCGCCAGTCCTGGCGTGCACCAGTCTGCATCGGGCTGCGGTGCAGCAGCTGATTGGCCAGCACGCGGATCCGCATAACTTGGCACAGTTCGCCATCTCCATAAGCGACTACGAGGAGGTGATTGGCCAACAACTGAAGGCCGAACGCTATGCGGAGGCACTGCAAACGCTGAGCAAGCAGAGTGATCTGTCGCTATACTACAAATATGCGCCGCAATTGATGCAACATCTGCCGAAGCTCACCATCGATGCGCTGATGGCACAAGGCGCCAAGCTGGATACTGAGAAAGTGGTGCCCACGCTGCTTGTGATTGATACGCAGGAGCAGCGTGAGCAGGTGATTCGCTATCTAGAATTCGCCGTCTACAAGCTGAACACCACCAACGATGCCATCCACAACTTTCTGCTGCATCTGTATGCCCAACACGAGCCGAAGCTGCTCATGAAGTATCTGGAGATACAGGGGCGGGATGAGACATTAGTTCACTACGACATTAACTTTGCGCTTAAGGTCTGCACGGATCTGGGTGTTAAGAAGGCGTGTGTCTTTCTGCAGTGCATGCTGTGCATGTGGACAACCGCGGTGGACTTGGCGCTCGAGTTTGACATGCAGCTGGCCAAGGAGACGGCGTCGAAGCCGCAGGACAACGAGACGCGTCGCAAACTGTGGCTGCGAATCGGTAACTATATTGTGGAAGTAGTAGTAAGATTGTACTCCTCAAACCGGGTCAAAATAAAAAGATCCTTCCCTTGCCTCATTCATTATCTCATTAATCCCTCCTACTTCTCAGTAGATCAGGCAGCACAATAACCTATACGAATACTAATTAAATTAATATTGCATTGCAGCGTATCATGACATTAAGGGAACCAACGATGTTAAGAAGGCGCTAAGTCTGCTGAAGGAATGTGATTTGCTACGAATCGAAGATCTCTTGCCGTTCTTCTCCGACTTTGAGAAGATTGACAACTTCAAGGAGGCCATCTGTGATGCTCTAAGAGTAATAAGCAATTCATCAATTCATCTCCCTTAGAGTAACTAATGAATTTAATCCAACGAACAGGACTACAACCAGCGCATACAGGAGCTGCAAAGAGAAATGACAGAGACCAAAGAACAGTCGGATCGTGTGTGCAAAGAACTTAGTAAGCTGAGTGGCCACAGCATTAAAATGAAGGCACAGGATACGTGTGACATTTGTGATTTAATACTGCTAGTTAAGCCCTTCTTCGTATTCATCTGCGGCCACAAGTTCCACAGCGACTGCCTGGAGAAGCAGGTGCTGCCCATATTGAGCAAGGAACACAGTCGTCGTCTGGCCGTGCTGAAGCAGGAAATGGAGGCGCTTATGGCGCACACAATTAGCCTGGCTAATCATACAGCTGAACAGCAAAAGAAACGAGCCGATCTCAAGGCGGAAATCGAGGAAATACTGGCTGCCGATTGTCTCTACTGCGGCCTGCTGATTGAGACAATCGATCAGCCGTTTGTCGACGATTGGGATCAAGTGAACGTTGAGTGGGAATAACAGAAAGGGAAATGAAAACAAAGGCGCGTTGTTGCATCCTACACATGTATATCTAGAGCATTTATGAATAAATCTGCCGGGGACAGTAAATCAGCTTTATTTGTATTCAATGACTACAAATTAAGATGCGTCAACAACAAATATAGCATTAAAATCCTTGCCTATCCGTCATGACTTTAGAAATATTGAGTTTTATGTATTATCTTCAAGTAATATAATTAGAAATGATTCTATTTAAGCCATTCCACAATCATTTGATCTTGAGCAAGCAAAATTGGATGAAAATAATGATTATTTCTGTTTGCTTATTGTTATACCTCGCTTTTACAGGGTTCGTGTTTTTAAATATAATTTGTTTCTGCCTTGAATACACGATAAGAACCTGCAATAATAAAGTTGTGAAGCAATTCACACAAAAGTCGTACTTTGAAAGCTAGTTTTATGTTGAATCTCGAATCATTACTTTCCAGTTACATTTCAAATATTATATACATCAAATTCCCTGATCACTAAAATCATTATGTGCGAAGCAAATCATTACATTCGCAATATAATAATATACTACATAAGTATATTAGTCACTGACGTTGACTAATCACAATATTGTTGCTTGACTCATGGCTCGATTAAACTCTTGGCAAGAGTGCTCTTTTTAAGTGTTGTGCGTTCTTGCTATCGATCGATCAGTCAACTATCTGCATTCGCAGCTCGTTGGTGACGAAGGACATGACGGTGCTGAGCACAGCCTGGTGAATCGAGGCGTTTTGCGTGATGAGGGGCAGCAACATGACCACGTCAGTGGGATGAATGTCGGCGACAGCCTTTGAGACATGTTGCACCAGCATTTCACGCTGGCTGTCCGTCAAATCGTTCAATATCACTTCGCCCAGCGGCCTAAACGTGCCTGATGTGATAACAATAGAACAAAGGGGTATAAAACAATAAACTTATGGTGAATCAAAAATACCACTGACCACTGGTCATCTTGTAGGCAGCAATGCCGCCAGCTGCGCCGCCAACTGCCAACCCCACAGGACCCATCAGCATGCCGCCAGCAAAGCAGCAAGCAGCGCAAATCGCGGTTCCCTTTCCGGACTGCTTCACGGCAACGCGGACGTTCTCCTCATCGGCCACAATGGCAATCGCCTCCATTAGCTCGCGGGTGTCGATGGGCATTTTGTTTCAGTATTATGTTTGCCTGTGGCGTATTATCGGTGGGTTGTTGTCGCGTCAGGGTTCAAAGAACATATATTAATGTCTCAATAATTTCAAGAAAGAGAGCGAGATACTGGTCATAAATACGCGTTATAAAGTTGAGCCAAACAAGATCTGCACAACCAGTGTGACCGCAGACCGTAGCAGCCAAATATACCAAATAGTAACAAGTATTTCGTCAAAATACTGCACAGCAGTGCGGTGCTTTGCCACTTTTAGTTCATTTTATGCGCTTGCTTTGGGTGTTTTGTTTAAATCGCGTTGCCATTGTTGCCTTCCATTGTTGTCGATAACATTTTTGCCTTTTTTAGACGACTCTTTTTTTGTTATTATTTTGATTAAATTGCATACTGACTTAAGTGTATTTATAGCTGGTTTTATATAAATTCATTGTCAGCATCAACCTTAAGAATTATTGGCAATTCTTGTGGGCCGTCAATTTATTAATGCGCAGCGCAAGTAAATAAATAAATGCATTCAATTTGATAACAATGTGATCCTGTGCCTGTGCCTGTGACTGTGCTTTGGTCGTTTTAAATATATTTGCCAATTACCATCGTTGTATACGTGCTCTTCCCGCAATGCAATGATCGCCTTTAAACAACATGTAAGTAAAATGCGCATACGCACTTTATATGTATAGATAAAATATAAACATACATACATACATATGTACATATGCAGAAATACATAATACACATGTTTATTTGCACGTACATCAGATTGTGGTGCATATAGCGCTTTATTGGATGTTTACTGCTTGCCTGATTCACTAGATTAGCACAGACACAGCTCATAAGGCTCATTAACATTGATCACCATACACCCACACACGTTAGTACCCACTGTACATATGTGTACATACATATACATACATACATATGTATATGCATCTACAGTGACGAACTAAATTATTCGCACAAAAAACCTGTTCAATTTCCTGACCAATTACCTCCTACAAAAATATTGAAATAAAATTGTTCAACATTTTTAGAAAAATTTCAATTAGGATAAAATGTTCAAAACTGATTATTATGCAAAAATAACGTTAACGACATTTTGCTAAATTCTTTAAACCGATTATGTTAAAAAAAATCAATTTCTTAATTCATTCATTTTGTTCCAAATTTATTTTTTTAAATTAAAAATCGATATAATTGCCATTATATTCATAAATTGATTTGTGATTATTGACCATACAAAAATAATAAATAGCCTCTTTATCGAAAATTAGCGAAGCCAATAATCCACAATCGCGTCTAATTCTACTAATTAATTGTTAAATTAGCACTACGATGCTATAGAAGCATATACATATGTACATACATATGTATATATTATTTGTATATTTGTTTATGTAAACACGATTTGGCTGTGCATTGTTGATTATTTCGAAATGTGAACGCTTGAAATTCTGTTGTTTTTTGAGGAGCGGCCAGCTGAGCACTTTTTGCATCCATACATACATACATACATATGTATGTATCGCCTATTTGCATAGTCCCACACGCACACATACATATATATGTATATATATATATATACATATGTATGCGTATACAAGCAATTCCATTACATCGTATTTAAAGAGGGGGCGACAGCCACAGCCGCAGACTAACCCATGAGCCATAAGCCATAAGCCATAAACCATGCCGTGCCTTTCGCTATCGAATTACAGGCGCTAATTAATTGTGTAAACAGAATGCGGCACATTGCAAGGGTCGTTATCAGTAAACAATATCAATAAACTGTAACAGCTGCTTCTCCTCTTTCAGTTGCTGTTGGTGCTGCTGTTGCTTACTCACGCATGCGCGCGACCCGACGAGTTGCCTGCCAAGTTGAAAACAGCTTCGCAGGCATCGCCTTCTGCAGCGCCAACGTCTTCAACAGCAGCGACGACACAGTTCGTTGAGGCGGTTGTTGCCACAACAACAGCAGCAGCGGCTGCGACGCCAGCCGAGCGGCCAGCGGAGGAAACTGCTGCAGCCACCACAACGACGGCTGCCTCACCGCCGGCTGTCCTCTCCACATCCGCCGAAGTGCCCGAGTATCTGAAGAACTGCTTTTATGCGGAGCAGGAGTTGTGCCTCAACTGGCATCAACAAGACACTGCATCGGCGGCGAGCAGCAGCGATTCAAACGGCGGCGAGCGCAGCGATAGCTCGGCCAATGGCCAGGAAGCGGGCGACACGCTCGCTGCTCCCGTTGCCGGCGCGGCCACCGCCGCAGCAAGTGATCATCCCACGGAAAACCTAACCCAAGCGGGGAGTCAGGATCGCGACAGCAACAGCTGTCAGTGTCGCGAGCATCCGACGCGAGCCGGCTCCTGGTACTGTTGCAACCTCTCAAGCATGACTATGATCTCAAGCTGTGCCAACATAACGAAGTGGACGAATCTGCATGTGCGCAACCTCACCGCGCCCCTGCTGGATCTCTCCAACCCGATATTTCGCTCGCTGCAATCGCTCGCCATCACAGACGGCAATATCTCGCAGCTGACGCACGCCTTCCCGAAGCACTCCGCGGTACTGCGCTGCCTGGACTTTTCGAATAACAAGATAACGGAGATTGCAGCGCGTGCCGTGAAGGATGTGCCGCATTTGGAGTTCTTCGGCATAGCCAACAACCTGTTGTCGCGCGTGCCGAATCGCAATCAAAACAAGAACTTGCCGCTAGACATTAGGTAAGCACGCCTCCAAACTCTTAATGCTAATCAGTTTCTAATCCAAATTGTGGCAACAACAACAACAACAACAACAACAATTTCAGTGGCAACATGCGCATGCTCTGCGAGCCCCTCAACGAAGTCATCTACACGGACTCGTTCATTTTTGTGAACCCGGATCATTCGTTCTGTTTGTATAATGCCACACACAAATGGTTCAACTCGACGGATCTGGTGTCCGTCAAGCAACTTGAGAGCATCAAGAAGTGCGGCACAAAGTGTCCATATATTCCGGATCATGGCAACTGTTCCTGCAACATATACAACATCATGATAATACAAAACGATCAGTCGAAGACCGTCTGCAATGTGGACTGTTCCAACCTCGGCTTGGTTGAGCTCCCTCAACAACTGCCTGACAACACATTCACGCTGAACATCAGCAACAACCGGATAAGCAGTTTGGGCGACCACTTCCACACGAATCCCACATACTATAATATCGTGAAGCTAGTGGCCGATAATAATCAGATTTCTTCAATTTACGAATTTGAGGGGACCAAGTTCATTGAGCATTTCCAGCGCCTTTACATGCGCAACAATTCTCTGAGCAAGGTAAAGATAAAAACCAAAATTACATTTATGCACGCAGATAAGATATATATTTTGTATTATAGATTCCCGAGTACTTTTTAAACAACGCTTTAATGGACACGGACGGACGTCGTATATCTGGCGGAAAACAGATTACAGTGTGATTGCAATTCGGCCAAAACACTGCAGAATTGGCTGAAGGAGCGCAGCACTGATATCCCCGACTACATGGACATCAGATGCCGTAATTTACCCCAGAGTGTCATAGAGCTGCAAGAG
The DNA here is from genome assembly GCA_035047365.1 of Drosophila ustulata. Taxonomy (NCBI): domain Eukaryota; kingdom Metazoa; phylum Arthropoda; class Insecta; order Diptera; family Drosophilidae; genus Drosophila; species Drosophila ustulata. The sequence goes on along the minus strand of JAWNPT010000054.1, from coordinate 1,217,016 downwards.
AGCAAACTGTGCCAGTCGCCGCCCGACTGGACGGACTACATATACTACTTGATAGCAGCTGAAGTTATCCTATTGTTAGCTCTGATCACAAAGGTTTCCTACGACTATTGGGTATTCAAGACGTCCGGCTATTTGCCGTGGCCAGCTAGCAAAATGCCAAAGTTGCCCTGCGACTGGCTGTGCGAATCCTAGACAACAGCAGCAGCTGAATATGCATGTTAAAAACATATCCAACTTTTACAACATGACCATGACAGAGTACATCATGTATCGATCGATTTCAATCAATGTGCCTTCTCTAAAATAAACTGTATTGAATGTCTATATGCCATTAACTAAAAGAGTGAAGTCTTCACTCGTCTATGTATGTAAAAGCGCGTTAACGAATTTTGTAATATCGAATCTTTTCGGATGATAAACGTAAAATATTGTCTAACTAGTGATTAAGTGAGCACATGTAAGTACAGCTTTGAAGTCAATATACATATCTCTGTGTACTCGTACTTTGCGTATGATATTTATTGTTGTGGTTTCTTGTGATTTAAATATTATAATATTTGTTAAGAAAAAAAAGGTATGCGCATTTTTAATTCTTCATCTATGCATGATGATTTCATATTCTTTTTTTTGTTTTGTTTTTTGATTCGAGTATTTGCAATGTTTACAATACCTACTACATGTCATTTTACTTTAAGTATTGCTGCGCATATTTTAGGTTCTGTATATACGTGTGTGTGTGTGTGTGTGTGTGTGTGTGTGTGTGTGGGTGGTTGTGTGCGTGAGTGTGCTTTTTATGAAAAACATTTACGTATACATACATACATTCAATACCATTGATTTTGCCGTGTTTGAATTACAATATGTATTTGTTGTTAATTATGGTTTTTCTAAATAAGTTTTTGTTTGTTTATTTTATAATACTTTCCGCTTTAGAGTATTTACATACTTTCACATATGTAGTTTCGTAATTCTTATCGCTCTAGTCAATTCTTTAAAAAATGTTTTTCGTTGCGTGACTATTAAATGTATGTTATACATATTCGTACAAATTTGATCAAAATAATTACAAAAAATTAAAGTGCCTTCCATTATTGTAAATATCAATGTGTATATATAAATACATCGAGCGCATCTTTATGTTTCCCTATATGTGTGTTTTGAAAATCTAAAAGTCAATGCAATTATATGAGTAATTTAAATATGATAATCAAAAGATATACAATATTATTTTTAAATTTAAATTTAGAGTGGTTCACAACGTACTGGCTATTTCACCGTGTCTTTTATTTTTCTTTGTTAATTCTGTGTATGAGACAGTTATTGAAACATTATTAATTCCATCAATGTCAAAATCGACGAATGTTATGTCCTAGGTTAACGCACACACATATTAATATACATATAGTATGCATACACATACATATATCATTTTTTGTATGAACAACTAAGAACAAGATAAACAAAGTGTTATCTAAAATGCTTATTAACATCAGAAAAGTGTTATCATTGATTGGCAGGGCAAGCAGACTTACATACATACATCGATCTATCTGCGATAGGTGCATAATTTACCCGCCGCCATATACATACATACTAGTATATGTATAAACATACAAAGACAAAATACGTAAAATTGCGTCAAAATTTCTTGGAAATGCATTTTAAATTCATATAAAAACTTGGTTTAAGTGCAACAAATTTGTGATTGTATATATGTTATATGTATATGTACATTTAATATCTTCTTATTGTACAATTGTGTAATACTGAATTCATAATTAAAATTTCTCCACATACATGTGTCTATATGTACATATGTTAGTGTACGTATAATGCCATTTATACTATATATGTATATCTATTATGCATATTTAATAAATTATAAATATTTTGATTTGCTAAAAACATGTAAAAACCTATTATTATTTAAAAATAATCAACTATGAGATACATTTCAATTGAAAGTAGTTGCGACTCTATCAACATAATAATTTATTTAACAGAAGAATCTGTAGATGAACAAATTGATTTTATTTAGTTGAATAGGAGCAGCTAACTGCAAATACATAAATACATATGTATGTATGTGCCAAGAGCTACTTCATCAATACCGATGCTGGAAAATAAATGGACAAAATGACTTTGCTTGATTGCGATGGACATTCATAAAATTATTAAATATCTTTTTGCAAGCCCATTTAATGGATATGCGATTAAACAACAATATATATTTATTCGGTATTCCGAAGTGTGACTTGAGACTCTTCCCAAAACCGAACAACGATAAATGAATAAATAAAATAACAGAGCATTAGCTTATTCAATTAAATGTGTCTTTAGTTTTTTTTTGGGAAGAATTCAACGAATTTGGGTTAAAATTAGCTAGTTTTAAGAGTCTAACAAGATAAACGGATGTACTTAATACTTATTTATGTATTTTTATATTTCTTGATGATCTACATATATATAGAACTATCAGTCTCACATCCCATACCAAAATACTATGAAATATATATTAACGTAAATGTGGTAAATAGTATGGTTATATGGTTTTGTGATGTCTTACTGTCCTTCATTGCGTATCTAAGATATTAAGTGATCCAATCAACATGTGATCACTGATCAGCAGGCAACATTTGATGCTAAATACGAAGCACACAAAGTGTTCTATATCTTTGTTGGGGAACAATGGCAAAACAGCTGGATACATTTCTGCCAAACACACTGGGTATAATTTATGCATGTACATATGTGCCACACATATATTTGTTAAGATGTACATAAGTACAAATTGATGTACGTTATTGATTTTGATTTGGCAAAGTTCACAAGTACACCCAAAAAACTTGCATACCTATTTATGTGTTGTATATGAATACATATACTGTGCATACTAGAGAGACGTATGTACGACATTTATGTTAAACATCTAACGAGTACTGTTGACACTTAATTATTTTTATGCTTATTGAGATATTCGTGATATTAAAGAGAGCCAAGGACTTGAAGTCTTTACATGTTGCAGAATGTCATTAGCTGTAGTGAGATATACAGAGACAGAGAGAGAGAGAGAGAGAGAGAGAGAGAGAGAGCGATAGATAGAGAGAAAGAGTGAGATGGACGCTGTATGAGCTAGAAGGAAAAGGGAATCACGCATGCATGTGACAGAGCCAGAGCCAGAGACAGAGACCGAGACAGAAACAGAGACAGAGATAGTTAAATGTCTATTTTCGTTTCGCTCCACGCCAACTTCCAGTTGTGTTAAAGTATTTCCGTTTCGTAGACCTGCTTGGTGGTCATTGTGCTCCCCCCAGCGGCAGCAGCAGCGCCCGCACCACCCGACAGCCCTGCTACAACAGCACCAACAGCGCCGCCAGCCACACCACCCGTAGCATCACTGATCAACACACCATTTGTGGCCGCAGCAGTCTCGGCCGCAGCAGCAGCAGCAGCGGCGTTGTTCGTCTCACAGGCCAGGTTCAAGGCGGCGATCTTCTGCTGGATGTTCGTCTCGCTGCCCAGCTGCTTGGCAGCAGAGATGTCCTGCGAGGAGCAGGACATGTCCACAGAGGGCAGCTTGCTCATCTGCTGCAGTCGCTGGTATTGTTCCTGCAAGAGCTTCTGCTTCTTCAGCAGCTCCTGGTGGCGCATCTCGAGTGCCACTTGCCGCTGCGCGTGGTCGTTGCCGGACTCGTTGCCGCTGGAATTGTCGCCGCTCGAGGTGTCGACTGCTTCGATGCTGATCATACTATTGTCGCCTGCTGCGGCACCCACTACATTCTGTGGCACATTTGGGCTTGTCGGACTGGCCAGTGGACTGCGTGAGCTGGTACGTGGCGGCGGTGGTGGCGGTATGCGTTTGTGCCCCACTTTCGTTATCAAATCAGCATTACGCTCGGGCACTGGTGGCTTGATGCTGCTGCTGTTACTGTTACTGTTACTGTTACTGTTACAGACACTGTTATTGTTACTATTGTTACTGTTACTGTTAATGTTGGTGTTATTGTTGCTGCCACCGTTGGCGAGACTGTGACTGTCGCTGGCCCGCGGCCCAGCTGTGGGGGGAAACTCGTTGTTGTCCGATTCGCTGGGGAACGAGTGCAGGCGACGCAAGCTGCCCACGTTGGTGTGCACCATCAGCTGCTGTTGAGATTGCTGATGCGTGAGTGCGCCACGGGGCAGAGGGGCAGCGTTGCCTGCAGCCATGGCCATGACCATGCTGTTTGTGGTTGTTGTCGTATTCGCCTGCTGCATGTTGATGTTGGCCTCCGTGAAGAGACGCGCCTGGGATATTTGCGTGGTCACTGTACTCTGCACAGCAGCCTGTGCGCTCTCATCGGATATAGAATCTTCGGGGCGAACCTATTGGAAAGCCACAAAATAAACAAATTAACATCCATGTTATAACTCCTTTCACATAGCGATAGATTGATATTAAGTACTATTCAATTTAAACTACTCATTCATATTTCACAGTCAAAACAATCGTTTAACAACAGGTCTTGTGCGTTTGACAGAAACGAATCGATCATACAATTTAATTTACTTATTTGATCAATTCCATGTCAAAATAAAGAATGGAAGAAACCTAATCATAAATTTAAATTTCAATTTTTAGAACCCAACTCTTACTGCGCTGTATATTATTTTATCCTCACCTCGAAAGGTTGCTTTTGTTGCTGCTGCTGCTGTTGTTGTTGTTGTTGAGCAATTGGCTTAGAAAATGTCTTAAGCTCGTCTAGCAGAGCATCGAGTGCGTTTTCGGGTGCGAGTCCCCCGCTGATAGAGAACGACCCCATCCTGGGTGTTGGGATTGGCTACAAAAACAAACAATTGGGCAAACGTCAAATGAATGAATTATGCCTTGGCCATGGGCAACTCAAGAATTTGGATAATACTGCGCATTTATACATACTTACGAGTGAGCTGATATGTATATATGCACTCATGAATAAAGCGTATTCAAAGATACAATTGTACAACTTGTAAAAACCCATCACACGTTAGTGAGTAAAAGAAAACGAAAAGCCGGTGGTGCTTAAATAAGGATATGTCGCATAACAAACACGCATGCTGTGCAAAAAACAATTTAACATATAATGTAATATTTAACACAACAATAAAAGCAACTCTATGTAGCGATAATCTGCCCTAATTTAAATGAAGAATTGAAGGTCTCGAATAACATTCACATATTACACAACATGCAATATAATGATAATGCAACTCAAATGTTTTCACTCGTATTTCTATGGGTACAATTATAATAAATTTATTGCAATCATAAATCGAAATTAGACAAAGTCAATAATTAATAACAACATCGCTATACACAATTATACATGAATATTAAAAATTGCGACCATCAAAACATTCGATATTTTCTCAAAAGAAAGGAATGAAAGTTGTCCGATTAAAAAGATTCATTAAGTTTTAGGAAGCTATGTCACATTAAAGAACTCCGCCAAGTTGTAACATAAAGATAGTAACGTAGAGTAAAAACGCAAGCGATGTGAAAGAATATGTATCGCAAACACAATATGGTTTGAAAATAAAGAAGACTGTACCGATTAATCATTTGTATATAATTTGTGTACACGTTTTGCTTAATAACAAATTGTCTTAGAGTATTGACTAATTGTTTTTTTTTAAAGGTTTAAGAATGAGCATGTGTCGATACGTAGATGGGTTTTTGTTTTATTGTATGATGATGATGGGTTTGTATGTATAGATGGGTAAAACTTCAAAGACAACAATCGATGAGTGAGAACATAAGTGACTGACTGACTGCTTGCATACATTGATTTTAAAACACTTGGCCTTGGTTCGTTAATATCATTTTAGTTAATTTAATTACTCAATTGACTGAACGCTTGTTTTAAATGATTTTGTGTACATCAACAGGGGTACATTTACATTTTTGCTAATTCAAATTGTTTACGAATATGTACATATGCGTTTTAACTACAACATTTATATGGAAAACTTGTTTTCATTTAACTAGTTTCTTTGGAGAGTTAAGAATTTGGCAATAAAACCCAAATAGAAGAAACGAAAACATAATATAAACATATTTTAAGCACATAAACCTTCTATAAATATGTATGCATCATATACTGTCATATATAGTCTTCGGAACTCCGAAGCTTACTCTTTCCAAAAGTTATACATTTCAAGTCAATTTTAACGGCTTTAAATCAACTCATAAATTCCTCAGATCACAATCATTCCTAGACACACAGCACAGCAGCTAAAAATTGTTTAATTGCCAAAATTATAAATGAATGCACTAGGTATCAAGAAAGCTTGTTAACTAAAATTTTGACCTCACACACAAACATGCAATCTTGCTATTTTATTGTTTTCGTATTAAACTTTTTACGAAAGAACTTTTTCCAAAAATAACATTTTTCAAATAAAAGAAAAACTTCAAAATATAAATACAAATCGTCGACTAAATAGCAGTTTAGCAATGCAATTTTCAAAACAATAATTTTGTTGGTGAACAAATATTGAAGATTATTGAATAATTGTCTGGACAGCAGCAAGTGAGACACCCTTTGAAATCGAATGAAATTTATATTACTTTGACATCATTTATGCATGGGGTGTGATGGAATTCCGCAAATAAACGATTCCTACCTTAAACTATTTCCCTGCGAAGCTTTTTTTTAGTACTTATAACTCAAACTTTACTGAATGACCGTAAATAAAATAAAAATAATTTTGATGAAGTATTTGAGAGTTTAGTTTACAGGAGGTTTAAACAAACAGTCGACATTTTTAGATGTGATTAGCACAATTTAAGCTATTATATATATATACAAATATAGGACGTGTGGGAATAGAGGGGAACATGGACAGACCACAGACAAAAACAAACAAACCAAATATAAAATGCACATTAGATCACACGACCAGTGGTGAAAAGTTGAAAAACAAAAATTTGCTCATTTAATTATCTGAGAATAAGTATTTAATATTTGTATTATTGTTTACGATGGCACGGTGACCGAAGTTAAGACTGGAACTGTTAACACTTTCAAAACATATATTATAAATGTGTCCATTTGAATTACCTCGATTACTTGGTTTTTTTTAATTACCTTTGTGTTGCCTACACTTTGCAATCATTTGGCTAGTGAATATATAGAATTGGCGATCTATTAAAGCTTGTGTGTTGTACAATTACTCGGGAGCACTTTGAAAATGATTTAATCAGTTAAAAAATGTTCGTTTAAGAGTCTCATTTCAATTAATTAGCACTGAACATAGAAGAATAAAGAGGAGTATAGCCCAGAGGCCAGCATTGCACCTACAGTGAATGCCAACAAAAACCAATAAATCCCCTTTTGGAAAGCATGTTAAGCACACACATTTATATGTAGTATACACATAAGTTTATATTATATATGCATGTAACTAATGATAGTTGCAGTTGGTATGTGTGTTTTGGGCTTATGGATAGCTTATTATGAGTTTTTAATATGGTTTCGAGTTTAGTATTAGTTTTATAGAAGTTTATAGCAGTAGTAAGTAGTATACAAAAATATAAACTAGTTATGTTTAATGCGGAGCAAATAATGTTTAGCTAAAATAAAATTGACATAGTTTTATGAGTTCATCTTTTTAAAAGGGTTTTTAGTAAAGATTTTTTGTTTTTTTTTTTTTTGGTTTTGGTTTTATATTTTCAGTCATTACTCAGTAATTGCCTCTTTGAAGTTAGAACTCCATCGCCAGTTAAACTATGTGGTTGTAGTTGTTGTTGTATACGATATCAAAATTGTTAGTTCCAAAAAAAAGGCAAGAAGAAGAAAATGAAATCACTAGGTAAACCTCATTTAATAAGACTTGTAACTTTGATTGGTGTTTTGTCATCATATGAATATATGAATGGCGTGTTAAATACGTAAGACATTTTTCCTTCAAAAAACAAAAAAAAATCTCTTTTTTCGGATCGTTATTGTTGATTAATACCCAATAGGCAGCAGCTAAATTATGCAAGGAAACTGATCCGATATTCAATATCTCTATTTTAATTATATATTGATTACTAATTGCCAATTGTAATGTTTTATTTTTGAAAACTATCAAAACAATAGGTAAATAAGAGTGCCGTCACTTGATGAACCAATTTTGAATTAAATTCTTGAATACTTCCTGATTTCAATGAAAACAAAGAATAGTCAACAGCCAATGTAAATGTAAGTATAAGAGCTCATTTATTAGAATTGTCATCTGTATTTAGAAATATAGATGTCATGAACTGTCCAATTTGTCAAGGTTAATCTTTTCAAACATTTACTTCCGTCTCTAGTATTAAATATCATGAAAGTCACAATGGTTTTTAAATTTGTATATTGAAGCCCTAAGCAAGTACTTGTATTTATTGAGAAAATCCATTCTTTCAAAAGTCGGTGTGCTCTATTTTGTTTTGAAACAACTTTCAAAAGAAGCTTTTAAAATGCCCAAAAACAAGAGGAACATAAAATTAAAGGTTTGCAATTTGCATGTTTTCTTAAGAAACAAACATCATAAAATATAAACAAAATGTAATTTAAAACAATTTTGTGTATGGAAGCTAAAATCAACCTCAATTTTTTTATATTACCATGTATCTCAAATATATATACACAATCGCTTGACTAAATTGAAATGATGTATGCGAAAAATAATAAATTTTGGTACTACATATTATGAAACTCATGGAACTTTCATTAATTTGACCACAGCTGCGTTAAATGTTAAGTTATTTTATGTAAGATATTTTTAATAATTTTTAATAAATTTACCAAATATTTCATGGTCTTATTTTCATTTAACAGACAGAGATATAAGACACAAAATAGTTCCTCTGTGTTGTTATTTGGTTAGACTGATCAAGAATGATATAGTATATAGTATTTACAACGTCGTCATGTTGTGCGTTTATATCGCTATAAATTATGGATAATTAGATCATTTCTAGAATGTGCAAACTCGAAAATTCCGAAAATTTCGCAAACAATGAAAGTAACCTGTTAAGTACTCTATGCAAAATTCGTAAGTCAAAATTTTAAGTCTGCGACTTTTACAATATTTAGCAAGGATACTAGTGTGCAATAAAATGCATGTTCTAAAATTAAACTTAGCCAATGCAATACTTCTTTCGGTCAAAAGCAACTAATTTTTGTCATCGAAATTATACAAAACAAAAAGTATTGTTGTAACATTAGTATACGAATACGTAATAATTATGTATGGCATGGTATGAAAAGGTGTTAAATGCGTAAAAGTAGCATTGGCAATTCAGCCCTAGGTGTTTTTTTTTTTTTCGTTTTTGGTTTGCAAAGTTAGCTTAGTAAGTGTTTGTTTTTCTCTCTAAGAAGCGTTGCTTTGATTACCATCATTGAACTCACCTTGTCGGGAACAGATATATCTGTAGAACGCAAGGACTCTTCAGTTATTGGCGGCTCATTAGGTGGTAAGCGTTGTTCCTGAACGCTAGCCAAACTATTAGTTAAATTCGAAATAATGAATAATGCAAATGGAGTAATAAGCAATATGGCTGACAAACCGTTTAAGTGTCACCAAGGTGCCCGTCAGTTTTTTGCAACGACGCAATGCCGACTCCAAGCGGTCCGGCTCTTCTTTTAGGAACTTTTCTTCTCGCACCACTTTCTCCATCTCGTTGGATAAAATGCAACGCAATCCATTCGAAAGTGTCGGAAACTTGAGCTTAAGTTCAGCAACAGTTTTGCTACAATAAAAAGGAATTTAGATAATTATCAACAATCGAGCCATCATACGATCATACGAACCTTGCGCGACTTAAAACTAATGCCATATCCTCCACAGCAGTCATATTGACACGTGTCCGTCGGTTGATGACTTCGCCACGTAGATTTTCCACCGATCCCTCCAAATCGCTGAGATCCTTTTCAAGTCGTATGACTTCCTGCTTGTACAATTCCTCTTCCCTCGATATGCGCGTGGTATCCTGATCGCTTTGCCCCCAAAAGCTGCCGCTGCTCGCCAACAGCGTGGCACGAATGCGCATAAATGTGCTTTTGATGTCCTCGCGCACGGCAACCGATTGAGCCTGCGATAATCGCCTCAAGGTGCGCACTTCCATGCGCAAGTCCTTGGCTTTCTTTTGCAGGCCGCGCAAGTGATTGTAGACTTCAGGCGCCAGTGCAATATCAGCTCGATAGCTTGGGTGCGATGTCTGGGCCAGCACAATCGGCTTGGGCGGTGGAGGGGGCTTTAGGCGATCACGTTCTAAGTGGTAAATTTGAGTGAATATAAATTGAGTTAGACATGTACCAAGAACTTCAAAATAAAATACTGGAAACATATGAACACTTATAGAAATATATTGCGTGATTATCTATCAATGCATGCGTGATTGTGATAGTCGGATAGTCGGATATTCCTGAATCCAAGATATTATTTCCCTCTCCTTATTTTCTTATTAGGTTAGGGTTAGGAATCTTACCTTGAGACGAGGTGCGAGGCAAGGTAGACGACTTGATTGCCGGCTTGGTTGGTTTCGTTTCAGCTTTAAATCCAGTATGGTAGTGTAATATTTATTTCAATAGGGATGAGTGTTAATATACAATATTGAGAGAAGTTAAGTCTACTCATAAGCTATGAAGTCTACTGTCTTCGGACATTACGCCAAAGCAAGTTTGACCGCATACAATTTTCACATCACTTATTCCTTTTCGTGATGTTTTGAAAATAGTTTGCAAAATATCAAATATTAAAAACTAAAAATGCAAATGATTTTTTTTTTTTTTGTTTAATATGGGCATTTCCAGAAAAGGTCCTTAAATTTTAAATGGAGAAACAGCAAAAAATCAAATTATGTTCATTAAAGTTTCAAAATATGTTCTCCAGCAATAATCTAAATTCTCAAAGCTTGCTTTCATTAACAAAATGGAAATGCCCATATATAGGTTTTCTTTTTTGTATATTTTCTATTTACCGGCATGTAAGGGATTATGAGACTTGGGGATGCCCTGTATATCGTCGCTAAAGGAAACTGATTTCTCAAACGACACGGATTTCTCTGCAAAAAACATCAACAAAGTCTTGGACACTGGTGAGCGCACGAAAAGTTCTTCAACACTTACGGCATGAGTTCTTGCCCAACTTTGGCGCCTTTTCCCTAACGTACAGCTCGTCAGCGGAACCATTAGCTATAATTTGAGAGTACGAAATAGAGATAATAACAGATCTAGTTCAGTTGTTTGTTGGCACACACACAACTCTCCAACTAACAGTTTTAGACTAGACAAATACGGGTAGGGTATTAGATATTATTTTACACGTATTCGAAGGATTTTGGTTGATTGATTCAAAGCAGTGAGAGGCAACTAAGATACGATATTGAATTTGCGATTTGATTAAGCTGCTGTGGTGGTTAATGTGTGCAGCTGCTGACAACTAATTAGAAAGATTCAAATATATTCTCGAAAGTCCAAATGCACCGAGGAACGTCTTTCTAACTAGCTGGCAATAGCTGTTTGTCGCTCTGTGTTGAAGACACACACAAAACAAGCATTATCAACAGAAATATATGCAAAAGGACGTCATTCAAAACATACCTTGGATTTGGGATGGCACAACGAGATAGTTGGAGTCTAATGTGGGCACAGCCATGGGAGCAATTTGAGGATTCTGATTGACCAATGCCTTTTGGACCAGTCCTGTTAGGTTGGCCAATTGTCGCTCCATGTGCTCCACACGTATGCGATGCAAATCTTCAGGTCTGAAATATATGATACACAATTAAGCCCTGTTCAAAAGTATTTCAACACACACGTGTATTTATTTTAATTGTGACAAGTTTATTCTGCATTCGCAGCATTTCCGCTGCTGTCAAGATCTAAATGAGCAGTCAAGCTCAAATATGGCTGCGTGTCTTGAAAGTTGAAATACTTAGCTCAAGCAAGCGTTTCAAACGATGAAAAACAAACAACAATTGTTCTACTAAAATCGTACTGCAATGGCATCCAAGGTTGGTGCATTCTTCTGGCACAGTTGCTTTTCGACAGCCTGCTGACGAAGGTGGCGAATCGACAAAGCCATGGCTTATTGTAGTGGTAAGTGTAGTCAACCTTATTGCTGTTATGCTCTAATCCATGTTTCGTGCCTTCCATTCAGTTACGAGCTCGCCCCAACGATTTGCAAGTTGTTTATCGAATTTTCCACTGCAGGATCTGCTAATCCTAAAAAAATCCGTGGAATTGATGAGGAGTGCCGAGGAATATCCCGAGGACGAAGAGTTCGTTTCGGACGATTCTAATGATAGCTGCAATGACACTCTTAATGCGAATGCCCCCCAACGCATGGCCTTAATGGCTGCTGAACGGTAGCTATAACTACAGCGAACTATCATTTAGACATCTTTCGGACATTTTTGATTGCATTCTCTTCGCCAGCGGGGATCACAGTGGTCCCCCACAGCCGTGGCAGCACTCGAGCGATCATCATTCCTCCTCCTGGATGGAGGAGAAACCTTCTAAGCTGCAGACCTTGTTCCAAATAAGCATCACTGCATTGGCATTTCTGTCGTTTGGCGGCTATTTGCTCTGTCTGATTGTTCAGGCCATCAAGAGCAAAGGCACAACTTATTTCCATCCCGTGGCCACGGCAACGACAACATCCACGAATGGCAATGTGAAGCGTATTAAAATTTATAGGCGGAGCAGGCGAAGCCCTTCGCAAGCATACGATTATTCCAATCTACTGTGGCCAGACTACGCCGCCTATATGAAATCTATGCGTGAACAGCAACAATTGGGCTATGCTCACCTGGTTGGATCGTAGATTTGATTACCGCGATGGGGCAGACGATTGGGGCCCACTTTAATGCCATACAAAGAGTATTGGTCTTCGGCGAGCGCTGCTTCGCTGTAATTAATAGCAAATACAACAACAGATTTGTGAGCAACATAAACAAAGTGAACTAAAAATATAATATCAAATTTACCTTTGTTCTTCGTCGATTATGGGCGCCACGACAGTGCCGCGTGTTCCATACTGGCTGTAGTAGGGTTCCTCGTAGTTGCCGCGAGAGCTTCTCTCCGGAGAGCTGGTATATCCGTCTGTAAGGCAGATTTATGTAGGATATGTTATGGTTAATCGAAAATATTTCAATGCACGTAAGTCGATTGGCGGCTTAACCAAAATTCTATTGAACTACCAAATACATATAAAGTAAATGTTAAGCAATTAAGTGTTGTTTATAATTTTAATTAATTATAAGACTGGTATTTGTGTAGTACGCACCCATTGAGACTTTGTTGCGCTCTGAGGCGTACATGCCACGGGGTAACGTCTGCGATGACCCAACATAATAAGGGGCTGGTTGTTTGCCAATCTGAAACATAGATAATGCGAAACAGTTGAAAATCATTTCCTCTCGACGCATATTTGATTTTCAATTGAAAGAAATATGAATCATTTAAATATATTGTTTGCAAACAAGTAGGTCGATACATTATTATAAGCACAATATTCACAAATATATTTACAAGGCAAATCAATGAGTTGGCGAAATGTTAATAGGTTTCACTTTAATTCAAATTCAACTGTTTCGTGTTAATTGTCGCAGCTCTTGCTGGGATTTCCAGGGCCGAGGCAAAGAAACAACTACAAAAGTCAAATAGAAATTAATGAAGTCTCTGTATGTTGTAACAAAACACACACACCCAGTTAATTAAACTCTTTGCCAATTATTGACGCGTCTTACGGTCGCTCGAGCTGCCATTGTTTTTATATAAAAGCTTTCTCTTTCACAGATATTATTGTTTGTACTATATGTACGTCAAAGACGGCTAACCCTTATTTTAATAAAACAGAAGCACATGTTCTTGGACAACTTTGCAATTAAACTGCTGCCGTTGATTTTAAATCAAAGCTTTCGTTATAACGGGTATTATTTCGTTACCCTTGTTTAAATATAATATCGCACAGGTTCTTACATTTTCATTCAGTTATACAATCGACAATTCATTTCGGATTTCGGATTTCGGATTTCGGATTTGATGTACGAGCAATTTTAGTCAATCGTTTTTCACAATCACACTTAAGCTTTATCTAATCGAGTCTGAATGGCAATGTATTCCAATTCCTATTGGACCATTACGTATATTTGTGAAAGAGGAAGCTGTGACAGTGTTTTACCGGTCACAATCTTAGGATGTGCATACATACGGCCATATGTTTGTATACATCTCGTATACAAACAAAAACAACAACAACAACAACAACACGTAAAAAGCTCGGCTTTACAGCGACAACAACAAATGGAAACCTCAACCAGTTTCAATTTCAATACAATTTTACAATTTGTTACAACCGAGCGAGACGTACTTGTCCACAGCCATCGGGGCAGCGTGTTAAACTGCTACGAACGAGCCCGCTGCGATGCGGTTGTGTTGTTGTTGTTGTTGTTGTTATTGTTATTGCTGTTGTATTTTTTCTCTTTTTTATGGGTTTTATTATTTTGTTTTTCTTTTTGGGCTTCGCTCAGCTCAACGCTGGCGCATGCGTAGACGAATAGTAAAGTGCGAGACTGCGCCGCAAACGGACGTGAAAACCGCTTTGATTCAAATCCAATCCAATCCAATAGCTCGTCGGCATGCATAACCGAGCACGGCTTAACGGATTCGCCTTTCTGCTGATCGTCATCGTACTCTCCCTCGATGGCCGCACTTGCCTTGCCTGGAAGCCGATCGCGTCCAGCGGCAGCCCGATCACATCGTACAGCCTCAAGCAGTCGCATCCCGGCGAGGCCAGCAGCAGCCACGAGCTGGCCACCAGCTACTCCCAGTTCGCGGCTGACAAGGACGAGAATGAGCTGGTGATGAGTCTGCCGCACGCCGCTGTCGACGAGGCTGTCATCGGTCATCCCATTACGCTGAGTGACGATCAGGAAAACCATTACGAGTCGTACATCTTGAAAGACGATGTGATCAAAGAGTCGACTCTCAGCTTCCCGCGCACTCCGCTTTTTGCCGCCGCGTCCGCTGGCAGCGATCAGTGCAGCGTCAAGAAATTTGCATTCAATCAAGACGGCGTCGTCGAGTACAACAACGAGCTGCCCGAGCTGGAGCAATTTACACTCTGCTTCTGGATGCGTTTCACAAACCACAGCGGCGATCATGTGATGTTCACCTATGAAGGTGAGTGACAGTTCTTGCTGTGAATTTCATTGCCTAGCCATAGAGTCATATTTACTATACACTTTGAAGCCACTTTCTTTATCAACATCAACATCAACATCACCATCAACATCACCATCAACATCCACACAATGGCCGTTGACCTTTTTTATATAAGACGTCAGACGTCAATTGTTACGGCGCGGACAATTAAGAGACCTTCACGGTACGACCTGTCTGTGGGCCAAATCAGTTTCGTGGGCAACAGACACTCTTCACTCATTCATTCGTTCCCAGAAAGTGAAAGGAACACAACTTCCTGATGCTGCTAGTTGGTCATCGTGTTGAATTGTTGAGTTGTTGAATTGAAATTGACAGCTGACTGCTTAAGATAAAGCTGCTGATGCCCGCTTTGGCCTCTCAACTATATGCTCAATTATGTATTATACTAAGTATTGCATACATACATATTTCTTGCTTTCATCTTCCCAATCTTTAACACGACATCGTCGATTGTGATGGTGATTGTGATTGTGACCACATTACATAAGCGCTAAATTTACCAGTTTGCAGTAAGCTGCTGCTGGCTACCGCTTTTGTTATTTTTAGTATTTGAGATTATTTTAAATATGCAATTCAAGCTGCGTATAATGCTTCCGGAAACCAGACAGATGCTGTCGTGTGACCCGAGGCAGCAACGCCTTGCATTAAATCCAAAACGCACAACAACAACGAGAAATGCTCGAAGTTTTGTATGAGGTTGCTGGTGCTGCACTTGCACTTTTGGCCAACAGGACCGAGTGCTTGATGATCCACTTTCTTCATGTTTTCAATTACTCTGTGCCACAGTCACATAATGTAGACATTAAAATTATGTGTAATGAGTGCTTGGCCCCATGCTGTTGCAGCATTATCAATGGCCCAACTATTAATTGGCAAGTTGGCTTGGTTCGAGCAAACGGCAGCGGCAGCGGCAGCGGCAGCATCACGCAACTTGCTCTGATTTCATCATATGTACGACATATATTAACTGCTTAACTGTGTAACTTCTGTGTAACTTCAGCCGAAAAGGAACAGCGTGAGATACAAATCTGGGTCGCGAATGCTCAAAATTCCAGTTTCCTATCGATGGCTATAAAAGGTCAGCAAATGTACAGGTATGTTTCACTTCGATTCCAATTCCAATTTCAATTTCAAATTCAATTTCGATTTTCAATTCCAATTGCAATTCCAATCGAATTCAATCAACTGCGAATTGCGAATTGCGCATTGTAGCCTTCCCTTTTTTTTTTTTCTATACGCTGCTAATGACGATGATATTCATGGCTCTCATGTCTCTGTTTTTGGCTTAGGTTGAACTACCCACTGAAAATGCGGCAATGGCATCACATGTGCAGCTCGTGGAATGGAAAGACCGGCGAGTGGCAAGTCTGGCTTAAGGCAGAACGTATTGGGCGTGGCTTCCACAATTCAGTGAGTAAACCGTAGCTTACCCAGATGAAGCTCAGCTCAGCTCTAGTGTCTAATTACGCGTTTCGCGTCGCGGCGGAAACAGCAACAGCTTTTAACGACAGCTCAAGAAACGACTTCGACAGTTCGAAACTGGTTGAAGGGGAGCTAAACGCAAAGCTGCGGTACGCTCTATTAAATTGGTCGGCGTTATGCCATCATAATCGTCGGGAGGAGGTATTAAGTATCATTTCGTCACATCGGCGTTGGCCAATTAAACGATTACTCGCCTGGCACACATATGCAAAACGCTGCAAGGATATCCTTCAACAGATCATTTGCAGTGCAGTCGTTCATCAATTTCTTTTGTATACTCTGTATTTTTTATGGTCTCTCTCTCTCTCTCTCTCTCTCTCTCTGTCTCTCTCTTCCGTTTGAGTTCCGTTTCGGAACTCGATTTCGTAATCGTATTAATTGCCCCCATGTATGCCTATTGATTGCAGTTAGTGGGCCATAAAATACCGGCTAAAGGAAAATTGCGATCAGGTGGCAGTTCAATTACCGGCGAAGTAAGCCACGGCCTCCACTTCGAGGTGACCCTCGTGCAGATCTATCGCGTGGCTTTGAGCGCGGGAAAGGCACATCGAGACCACAAGCACCACCACGTCCATCACTTCGACCACGAGGGTCAGGAGCTGTCCACCACAACGCGTGCGCCGCCAATGGTAACTGCATATTTCATATTTAAATAATAAATACTTCTTATTTAAATTACAAAATGAGAGTTTTCGTGAAGCATTTTGCAACTATTCAATTTAATTTTGTATTTCAATGTTAAACCATAATTTATATTCAGTTTGGTCTAACATTTAAATAATAGTTCATAATGCTTTTTATTGAAATCCACAAATAAGACTTGAACATTAACTCATTTTGTTTTTTGGGTCTATTTCGTATGAGAAAACCATATTTACTAAACAGCAGACATCAGACCAATAAACTAATCACAATTTATTTGACAGATTAATCGGCCACAGCCGATGCACATGCTGCTTGCCAGTGGCCAGATTCCGACAAGAGTTCGCATCAATCTGGCCAATTCGGCGTCTCCCTCGCCCGCCCAAATGCCGTCCCAGCAGCCACAGCAGCCGCCATCGGCAATCACCGTGAACACCAATTTTGTCAATGGCCAGATTAATACTGGTTCTCGATTGGTGGCTCAGCAGTTGCTCAATCTGTCGCCCATAACTCAGAATCGCCCAGTCGCAGTATCGACACCAGCTTATGCTGATGCTGGACGCTTCCAGATGCTGAGCAACTCGGCGAACGTTCAGTTCATCGATGAGACAGAGACGCATATACAATTTAAGCGCAACTCCAACGCTGACCCCAAGACGACAACTGCCAACAAAAAGTCAGAAAGCGACGATGACAAAAAGATACAAAAGCGTGACATTGTGCTGCTCGATGACGGTTCGTTTGTGGACGACGGACTGGATGCCAGCGACAGCAGCGGAGAGATCTACAGCAAGTACAGCGGTCTAGCCGACTTTGGCGGACAGCAGTTCAAGCACGATCTGTCCCTGCGAATGACCCTGGAGGAGGAGATCAGTTCGCATGATCGCGAACCGGCCGAAGAGGAAGTCAAGGCAGTCATGGCCATATGTAGCAACTGCGATCCGGAGCCCTTCAAGGGCGCGATTGTGTTCGCCTGGAAGGATGTGATCGAGCAAATGAATAATTCCCTCAAGGGCCTCAGTGTGGGCTCCTGTGGAAACTTCTAACTGCCAGTACTCGTAGCAGCTCCCACTTGATGCCGACCAGCTGCATATTTACATCACGTTACATTACAGGGTTACGCACAAGATATATAGCTATTCATAACTTATTGGAAGGATTGATTTTTCATCGTTGAGCTGATTTACGTGAGGTTATTCAACAAGGCTATTATATTTGAACAATCTGCACAAATTCGAACAAAAATTAAGAAACCGTTTTTTGATTAACCTAGAGAAGATAGCTCAAAAGTTCAAACAAATAGTTGTTCTTTCCAATTAGTTAACAGATAGCTGTATTTATGTACATATGTATAAATATATGATATGTATTTCCTATACATTCATATATGGCTTCTTTTTTTTCCTTTTTTTTTTTTAAATGTACTTGAAAATATGAGTATTGCGAGTAATGAATGTCTTGGTGGATACTAAAAGTAAATATGTATGTATGTATCGTCAACACGCGCACACAAACACACACACACACACACACACACACACACACACACACACACATACACTCGTATTTATACATATGCATAAATGTACATATTTAACAATATAAATAAATAAATAAACAAACAAACATATGAATGTTGTGAAGCATTGATATTATAGGGGAATTTGAATTCGATGAACATGTAACGTAATTGGAAGTATAATCGAGTGCTATCGATAGCAGATGGCCAAAGTGGTAACATATGATAATAAGTGACTATGAGCCGTACTTACCTTCGATTTGTGAATGTGCTGATGCTTGAAGTCCGAGTCGAACTCCGGCTCGCTGAAGTAGCTCTGATCCTGATCCCAGTTCGATGGCGCCTGCGGCAGGGGCTGTGGAATGCCAGGACCGCCCGGCAGGATCTGAGGCGGGGCCGCTACCTCGGTGGACTCGAAGAGGCGCAGCACAGACCGATCGCGAATCTCACGCAGATGCGAACGCACATCCTCCAGCTCATAGAACATGTCTTTGCTGGCGTCATGAATGTAGATCTTCACGTTCGGCCCCTCCAAATAGGACATGGTCAGTTGCCGGGGAAACGAACGCACGAACAGCGCGCGCACCGTGTCTATCGAGGTGATCTCGTTTGGGAGCAGTGCTCGCTTTGTCTCCGATCTGTACTGCAAGAACACGAGCCCCAGAGGCCGCTCCAGCGTCTTCGAGGGCGTGCGCACCACAGGCAACGAGGATCGCTGCTTGCCGCCTCGTCGGAAGCCTGTGCTCGCCGTCTCCACCTCGGACATAATGCCGGGATCGTCATCGAACAGCGGGCCCTGATTCACGGGAGCATAGCCGCGCATTGGCTGGTTCTTCTTGTTCTTTTGCGCCCGAGTGCTCATCTGCAATGAAAGTGGATGAGTAACTTGACGAAGTGCTGCTGGTTCTTGGGAGCCTACTTCCAGGTCCATGGCCCGTTGCTGCTGGGTCAGTTGATGGGCGTGAGGATGCTGCGAGTTGCCGTAGACCAGAATGTCGCCTCCCAGCGTGTGTCGTCGCGGATCGTCGCGTCGCATCGCCCGCCTGCGTTCCTCGCCACCTTCAATGTGTAATCATGTAATTGAACGATAGATAATTAAGTCTTGCGCATGGGCGTGATACATACTTTGCTCGCTGGGCGGCAGGCGACCCGGTTTATTCTCATTTTGCCAGTCTTCTTCTGAAAGCAGACAGAGTGCACAACATAAGTGATTGAATGCGTTTCATGCGTTCGGCGATAACATAAACTATCGATGTTATCGATGTTTGACCGACAAAACATTCATTTAATTGTATTATTTACAGTTGCCTCATTTTGTACTATCTCTAGTGTCATTTTGTAATTCAAAACTATATTGGTTTAATTCGCAATTTTATTCGATCAGACAATTCCAAAAGACTTGGGCGTGAACGATATTTATTCAAAGATGCATACTGTCGATAATTGCGCCAACATTTAATGCAAGATACAAATAACCCCAAATATAAGTAGAATTTATTATTGTAATATTTAGGTACGTGTCTTACCTCCTTCTCGTCCTTTGCGCTTCTTCTTTGAGGATGAGCTGCTGCTGCCACTTCCGCTTTGATTTGTTGATGCACTTTTATCTTTGCTCTTCCAACGAATTAACATTTTGTTGAATTACAACTTATGTGCGCCGTTCTTAATTATTGTACAAATGTTCCAATTTTGTATTTGTATTTATTTTATTTTTGTGCTTAAAAATGCTTAAGCAGATACTTTGTGCGCTGCAAACACGACAAACATGATGCTAAATATTGTATGCCAACGTCCTATTTACATACACGGGCAAATTTGTACATATGTATATTTGTACATTGAATGTACACATTGCTATACGTTAATTTGTACACAGATATATTTGTTGCTACGAGTATGCTAGGAATGTGTGTTAGGAAATCGGGTAGGTATTGCGGTAAATATACATAAATACACTTATATGTATGTACATATGTGTAGGAAAGTATGAATATATACACTTATTTATGTACACATCCAAGTTTCTATTAACTCTGCTCTACATACAGTTTGTCAATTAATTTAATATTTGTATTAAGTCAATTTAAGTTACTTATTTTAGCTTTGTTATTTATTATGGCAATAAGTTCATTAATTCTTTTTGTTTATCTTGCTATATGAATTTTCATCATTTTTCGTAGTCATATGTAGCATATACATATATTTTTTGAATTCGTAATAATAGTTAATAGTGTAAATTTAATTGTAGTCTAAAAATCCAAGATATGAAATTAGCCGTATTGCGTGAAAAACAATTAATTGGCGTACTGTATATTTTTCAAACACAATATTCGCACATATTTATGTATTTATATGGTATGTAATGTATGTATGTATGTATTGTTGTACATCGATTTAGTTGGCTGTCCGTCACATTTCTGGCCTTGTTTACATTTGGTGCCGGTACCAATATTTGTATGTACACACATATGAATGCGTGTTCATAAATCACTTATGTACATACATAAGTATGTATGTATGCATACACAAGCATCAACATATACATATGTATGTATGTACTAAGGTGAAAATATATAGATAGATGCACATAATGATATATACAAAAATATGTACGCGGATGTAAGTGCATGCAGAGGAATGTAATTGTAGGTCCTGGAAGATATATGGGTGTGGTGAAAAGTATCTTCAGCCAGCAAGCATCGATAACCGCCGAAACAGTACGAACGAACGTTCTTCTTACTTCGGGACACACACACACACACACATACACGCAGAGACACACACACATGCATGCATATGTAAACATGTTCGTACATTCCATGTACCTTGTTTGCGAAATAAGTACATATGAAGATACATAGATACATATGTGAATTGCAAGGCGAGGCTAATCAGAATTTTGTGATGCACAATAATAATTAACAATGTTCATCCTGCACTCCAATATATAGCCTGAAGCTGCGTATGTATATAGTATTTGTAGTCGCGAAAATTCGACATATGTATGTACATACAGCTGCCAAGATGTTGTATATGGCTGAATCCCCTGGCGAAATAAATATATTCGTATCTGGTTGACATTCAGATACATGTATGTACATTGAAATCAGAGATTGAAGACATTTCTCAGCACAAGCTGTAGATTGATGGACTGAATGCTGTGTCAAGATATGTGCTAGATGTTTGGGGAGCAGTGTGGATAAATTATAGATATATATGTTGTACGACTACCATGACCGGTTTGTTTGTTCTACGACTATATAACAAACTATGCACTTGACGGTTAGCTATTAAAATTACACGATGTTTTAAGTCATCTCGCGCTGCTCGTTGCCGTGTTAATTGACCGCGTTCAAACCCCGTTCGATACGTTTTAACACTCAAAGTAAAATTATTTCTGGTATATCAGAAAGCGTTTCCGCCCTAAAAAGGTACATGGGATGCTCCTTGGGGCGCATGCGTGGACAATAGGCAGCATTGCGGCTTGCTTCTTTGGCCAAAACTTCAAAACACAGTTATGTGTTTGGACTTTGCAATTGTTATCGGCAAGTGAAATATTTATATTCTTAATCTTTTGGCGCCTATCAAAAAATAAATGTGGAAATACAGTTTTCTTTTCCAAATAAATTAACGCTCTTTAGCAAAACACTTTCAAAAATGAAGTTTCTTTTTAAATCGCTGCTATCGATAAAAAGACAAAAAGGCCTAAACAGATGATACACTTTAAATAAACTAAAGAATGGTATTATATCTAAGCAGCTTTTGATTGGTTTCACAATACTATAGTGTTGAAAATTAAATTCATAAATTGTTATAAATTAATTTTGAGCTCAGCAATGAAGTCCATGACGATTGTCGCAAACGTTGTCATCTATCGGATTTTAATAATAAATGGAGCGCACTTACCTTATTAGTAATGTAGCAAGTTGTTTGAGAACATCTGTAATTCGAAATAAAAATAGTCATTGTTATTTATGTTTTGAATCGACTAAATGAAAAATCGATCTTTTTTGAAAAATATAGTCAACCAATTTATTTACTCCACTATAGAAGAAATGAATTGCCCAACTGAACACACAAGCCCAATATCAAGCAATTTTTCCTAATTTAATTAAATCAGCTTGATATAAAGTGTATTTGAACATACTGTCATATAGCCAAATAGCCATTGCTATCCTTATCAATTATGTAGTTTTAACTATTCGATAAGTTTTTAAATAATTTATATTTGAAAGCAGCATTTCTTAGATTTCTCATTTCAAATAAAATGACGATAACTAAGCGTACTTAATGTTTTAACTATCTGACAGTTTATTAAAAAAATAAATAAAATAAATAATACTTGGAAACTCCATAAAATATGGTCGATTTTTAAGGGGATTGTTAAAAATGTTACGTATAAAATATGACGCTGGCAAGCTTATCGTATCAATTCGAAAATACTTTAATTTATTTCGATATTAACACATTATCATGCATTATGAAGTCGCTTCAATTAGTCGCAAATTTTTGATATTTTGAAATACAGTTTCAGTTAACTTAAAAAAAAAACATGCTGATTGGCTACAAATTTCTATTGCTAAGTAGACGAAGATGTGATTGATGTCGATATATGTATATAGTATAGTATGGTATGTACAAAAAGTGCGTGAACAATCGAATAGCTGTTCAGATAACAGATGCATTATTTTGTGTACACAATGTTTAATGAATGTATATTATTAATTTTACAGCTCGCTTAAATATATATTTTTATATTCCGAAATGTTGTAATAGTTGTCGCTGACTTTGTACGTTACGCACTTAAAAAGTATGAGAGGTGAAACCATCGCATGGAGAACTGCAGAAATTAAAATACAGAGGAGCTACAAATCTATTTACTTTGTATATATTTGCACTATAAAAAAAGTCTGGACCGCTACAAGTACATTGAATATGCATTAGTCCAAGTGTTGCGGGTCGGGGAATGATGCAGCGTCTTAACCTAGTTTGCGGCGTCTGGTGGATTGCAGCAGGGTGGGCGGCGATGCGGCCGCCAGCGCCATCACGGGCAGTGCCACCGGCGTACCATGTCCCGGATACTGCAGATGCTGCACCACCGACAGCTGCGGCTGTTGCTGCTTCAGCAGCTTGGCTGCCGCGTGCGCCTCGGCGACCACAGGATGGAGCAGCTCGGAGTTGCCATCGCCGCCGCTACCGTTGTTGCCGCTACTCTCGCAATCGTCGTCGTCTGAGATCAGTGATATGCTTAGATCACTCGACAGCTTCAGCGAAATGGGCGCTGGCGGCGTGGCCAGCACCATGGGCGCCACTTTCGCCCGCATCGCGGGCGACAGTTTCTGCAGCTGCTCGGGCAGCAAATCATGAGCATACTCGGGCACGCCGCTCGAGGCGAGTCCCTCGCGCAACTTGCTCAGCGACAGCTCGTAGATGCGGTTCGCAATCACCGTGTGCACGGTTGTCTCGTCCGGCAGCGTGGCCGCCACATCGCTGGCCACATCCACCCGCAGGTAGCCGTCGCAGCTGCTGGGCGAGGCGATGGTGGGGGAGTGGCGCGGCTGTCGACGTCGCTGCCGCGCCTGGCAGCTGGCGATCGTCGAGTTGCGCGGCACCAGCGACACCGTCACCTCCTCAATGGCGTCCGAGGAGAAGGTGAGCGGTGCCAGCGGGGGCGGCGAGCGCATCAAGTGGCGTCTGCTGAACTCGTTTCTGTTATCCTCATCGTCACTAGTCAGCACGATACTGTCGGTAAATGTTGCTCCGCTTGTTGTTGTGCAAGTGGCCCGCTTCAGATCGACGGGCACCAGCGTGATGTTCGGCACTGTCGACAGCTGCAGAGCAGCAGCTGCTGCCACCGGCGGCTCCTCGTCCTCCTCGTCCGACAGCAGATCGATGGTGATGTCAGCGGGCAGAGTGGCGGCCACATGACGGCGCGACAACATCAGCTGGCAACGTCGCTGCCTGCTGCCACGTTCAGTCTTCGAAGCGGGCGTGTGCGTGTGCATGTGTGTGTGAGTGTGAGTGTGAGGGTGTGTGTGTGTGTGTGTGTGGGAGCGCATTTGAGCCATGTAGAGCTGCTGGCGTTCACGCAGGCGCTCCATCCACTTGCAGAGGCGCCGCTTGAGGCGCCTGTTGTCAAACAGATTCGACGATATATAAAATGGTTCGGAATGTTTGGTATTCATGGCTGCCAAGGGAGAGCTCTCGTTTAGTATCAGATTACCAACTAATATTTTACATTGAACGTTAAACTCACTGCTGATTCGATTCTAGCTCAGTGGAAAGCTTCGCACATCGCACAACCTTACCACCAAGTACAGTTTGTTATTGCGGCTGCTGCTGTGTTGCAGCTAACTTGCATAATTGTGTCTCAAACAATCCGCAAGAAACGTTTTCCGCGTTAGCGACTCAAGTTGCTGTGCTCTCGATTTGCAGCCATTTTACGCAGCTTATTTTACGCTTTTCCTACTGTTTGCATTCGGTTTACGCTCTGTTTTCGCTTGTTTTTGTTGTAACTTTTCGTGCTGTTTATTTTGGTGTAGGGATGTAAAAAAGTGCATCAATCAGCGTGACCACAGCTTCATTTTCGAACTCCACTAAATTTTCCAGTGGCGGATATACCGAATATACCATAGCCCAGCATGGTCACACTTCACATGGTGACTGCTTCATGTGGCACTGCTTTTTGCATTCATTTCTTTTTTATTGTGATTTGTTTTTTTTTACCGTTTATGACACTAAATTAATATAGTCACAGAGCTTATGGGTTTTCAATTGATAAATTGATAGTTATGATAAACTATCAAATACGTGAAAGTATAACAAACATTATTGTATTCGTATTTTGTAAGACAATAAATAACATATCTAACATATCAAATTAATAACTATCGATATATCGTTAGCCTACACGATGTAGCGACGGCACGAACCATGGTTGTTGACTCGGCTAAACATGTATCTGAGAATCACCCGAAAACCGTTAAATTAAATATACACAGATTATTTGAACTGGATTTAACCACAATTGAAAAAAGATACAATAAAACAAAGATTAATTTCCTATCTATATTGTACGTTAGTTTGTATAATATAAGATGTGATGTAATCTAATATTATACAATACAATATAAACTAATATAATTCCGGCATAAAATGTGTGCATATTTATGTGACTGTTGCCGAGTTAGTTAAATTAAATGCCATCAACTCTGCAAATGTCATTCATCAGAGACTCTCAAATGCGTACTGATTTGTCAGTTATTTTGTAAGACGAATGCTTCCGAAAGTCAGTCAGACCGATGAGTCAGATTGGGGGAAACAGCAACTATGAACAAAGGAAATCTCAACCGACGACCCGACAGCCAGTCCGAGCCAAAAGTTAATAATAAAAAAAATTGAGTACAAATTGGCGCCACCCACAAATGTTGAGTTGTCTCAAAAAATTAACACATGCGCTCTTCTCTTGAGTGCGTTTGCATAAGAGCTTTCACTCAAAAGCTTTTACTCATTTGTATTCCAACAAGTATTTCAGTCACTTCGGATTTTACTTTGCCGGCTGAATGAGGATAAAATCGGATATTGTCAGGATAGGATTCGGCAGGACTTTGACTGGACTATAACAATTAATATGATCATGAAGGGATCGGATAAATAAAATAACAAATATTTGTGCGTCGACACTGCACTACAAAACAAAAACAAAAATAATATATGTACATACATATATTGTCTAACTCTCAAGTAAAAATATTAAATTTACATGATCAAATATACAAAGTTACATTTAAATTACAGAAAACACATATGTACATATGTATATCTAATATTCTGAATTTGTATAATGAAAATTATAATCGTTCAAATTGTTAATATTATCAAGCATAAACATTTGTTCCCAGAATTATAGTTTTTGTTTTAATTATTGGAAAATGTAATTGTGCGTTGAACACAACATAAAATATGTTACAAATTAATTTAAATAAGCTGGAAATGGCATTTTATTAAAAATATCCAAATAAAAAAAAATTAATATCCACTAAAAATTATCAATAAATTGAGTATTGCAAAAATTAATTGTTACAATAAAGAGCATGAGCTTGTAGCTGAATCTGTATCGGTGTTGGTTTTTATCTATTTTTTCTTATTAACTTAGTTAACTTTTATTTAGATCTGCATACACATGTATACACACCTGATCAAATTCATAGGTACACACATCAACTCAACTTTGAATTAACAGAAAACAATGTTATTAATTATTTGAAACTTAAAAGTTGGTCTAATGGGTTCTTTAAATATTTGTTTTTAATTAAATAATCTAAATTGTACCATTGGATGTTAATATAAAAGAAAGGAGTCAATTTTGTGTGTCAAATACGTTTTCAGCCTGATCATAATAGTTTTCAGAATATATCTGTTTAAGTAGAAAGAGTGTAATTAGCCTGTTGTCTTTGTTTGTAATCTTTGTAATAAAGTGTTATATAAATATAAATAGGTTAGATTAAATAATTAAGGTATCATTCGTGTTCCTTTTTCAGAAATAAATGTTTAACCTTACCAATATTATCATATTAAACAAAGGTGTGATAAGATGATAAGGAAACAAAAACCTATCTTCAAAATAAATTAAAAGGACTTGTAGACAAAAACATGTTAATGCATGCATATGTAAGTATATTCAGACTTACTTATACTTCAGTCCAAAACATGTTCTATTACATTTTAAAGTTATCGGAGTAGATACGGATAGAATATTCAAATGATAATCAACAATGTGATCTATTCAGCTTTCTGCAGAAATTTCTCTGGCGTTTATTTTGTGCGTTGTACTTTGTAGGTACATCTGCTAGGCGGGCTCCAAAAAAGGCAGGCTAATGTCTACTTTAAATATGGTGGCTGAATGACTCCGTCTACTCCGAGTAAGTGAAACGATAGCATTCTAAGTGAGAATGGAAAGCAGAAGTAAACGACGGCACAAAGGCGGGCGGGCTGTGAGGAAAGCGAGGAAGCGCGAGGAAAAGTGAGGAAAAGAGCGTAAAGACAATAGACAGGAACCACAACAAAAATTATAGACTCAACTTGGTTTGACTTGCCTTTTGGCCGCCCACAGTTTCCAGTGAGTTCCTCCCTCCCGCGAACCCTCCCCTCCCCCTTCAGCAAATGCGCTTTGCCCGCTTAAATCCAAGAAGTGCGGGAAAATAAACCATTTGCCGCATTTAGGCGTACGCAGACCACGGCAACGGCTGCAACTCGGTCTCCGACTCCGACTCCAACCCCGAGCTGCCTTTATGCGGCACCCACAGCTAAACCTTGCCACGCCCACCTCGCCCTGCTTTCGCCCGGCAATGGTTTCCTGCGTTGTGGCGGCCTGTGCATTAAAATGAATTTCTTTTGTATGCGTTTTGCTGCAAAACTGTGGGAGTCGAGCTCGAGTCGATTTGAATGAATGCACGTCCTTGTGTCCCCAGCGGAGCAGAGTAGAGCAGAGCCAAGTTGCAAGCTCTGGCTCGCACATCGTCCCACAATTCCAACTCCAACTCCAACTCCAGCTCCAGCTCCAACTGCGACTCCGACTCCTCACTGCAGACTATGACTATGACTCCGTTTAAGACACCTAGACTCCGGTGCTCATCGTCATCGTCCTCATCAACGTTGAAATGCTGGCACATCGATATTGCCTTCGTCCTTGCCACCCACACTCCACTCTGCTCCTTGACTTAGGCGACTTTGGAGTTGGCGGGGCGTCTTTTAAGTGTTTGCATTTTTCAGGTGTTGAATTTTCATTGTACTTGTCTTTGCTGTTGCCGCACTTGTTTTGCTTTGGCTTGCCATGCTTTCTTTTCTTTTCGTTTCGTTTCGTTTCGTTTCTTTTCTCTGGTACTCTCCTTTCTTGTGATTCTTTTTTTTTGTGTTTTTGGCATTACGCCAAATGTGCAAAGCCAACAAAATACCAAAAGATTGCACATTGCACCTGTCTTTTTTGGACGGCATTTTGGTTTACGGCTTCAGTCTGTTCGGCTTTTGTGTACGTGTCTCACGACGTGGGTGTGTGTGTGTGTGTGTGTGTGTGTGTG
This sequence comes from Drosophila ustulata, assembly GCA_035047365.1. Classification (NCBI taxonomy): domain Eukaryota; kingdom Metazoa; phylum Arthropoda; class Insecta; order Diptera; family Drosophilidae; genus Drosophila; species Drosophila ustulata. The sequence continues at coordinate 1,188,079 of JAWNPT010000054.1, read as the reverse complement.
TGCTTTAGGGTAATTCTCCGACATATCCTTGTTGCTGCTATAGTTGTTGCTGCTTTTATGGATGCTTCTGGTTAAAGCAGCCGCCGCCGCTGCCAAAAGCGGCCGGGTTATTTAAAAAAAAAACTTGTTATACCCTGTTCGCGTATTGGAAACGATGTAATATTGCTAAACTAAGCAGATAAATGCTATAGGGTATCTGCACGGTCCAGACCGATTAACCCTTTGGCCCATTATAGCTGGGTAGTCCAACTAGGCGTTTGGATTTTGTAGCCGTTTAACTTTGAGTACCATTTTAGAAGTCCATTTGGGACGTGTGTTTGACCCTCGAATGAGGCATCCGTCGACTCGACTTCTCGTTTGTGCATCAAACTGAAACTAAAGTTCATCTTCTCCGGCTACTCGACTCGATTCTCCAAACTCGCATGTCCGTTGAAATCAGCGTATTGTCGGTACATATTTGATGGTAGCATGAATGTAATACATCTTAAAACACCTTTGTATTCAAGCTATTCGCATTTGGAATCAATTACCACATGGCTTAAAAATAGCAGCGCCCCATTTGTAAATCTACTAAACTTAAGCAGCACCTTTAACAAATACATCAAATACATGTAAATACTAAATTATAAATTCTGCATACATGTAACAAAATTGCAAATACAGATAAACGCAGTCTGTTCAAATCATGTTGCTGTTCGTAATATTAGAAAATAACAATAGAATTTAGCTTATTTTATAAGCTTCAGATTGTTGCGCAAGGAATAGAGCAATTTACCTTAACTTATTTGTTTATTTTCAAATTCCAAAATTGAAGAGTAGTTCATTTTATACACAAATAAAAAAGAGTAATATTATACATAAATAAATGCACGACAAAAATAACTAAAGTTGCATCGCAGCAGCAGTTATTGTTATTGCGACTTAATAAGCAAGCGACTTGCTGCCTTCTATGCCACATTTATGAGTGCGTCCTCGTGTGGCATCTGGCATCTGGTCGTGGCCAAATGGACCAGATAAATGGCAGATGTGGACACGGCTGACTCCAAAAATGAAAACGGCCGTCGTGAGCGGACGATGAGAGGGCGATGCCACGCGCACTTGCACCTGCAACTCCGGGTTGCTGCGCAGAGGAGTGGCAGGAGACAAGTGCCCGGCAATGGTAAGTAGAAATTTGCGTCAATAGGATTGTTAAAGAGGCTTAAGTTAAATGGGAAAACTTCCGATTCAATGAACCGCAAATTGCATGCGAAATGCCAAAACGAAAATGTCGCCGACCAACTACCTCAGTAGCCAGTTGTATCTGTATCTGTGGCTGTTTCTGTATCTCAGTGTGCGTATGTGTGCACACCACACTGGTACTTTTATATGTGGATGTGAGTGTGTGTGTGTGTGTGTGTGTGTGTGTGGAGTGAAAACGAAACCGATCAAACTGAAATCAATACGCAGCGTCGAAGGAATGGCTTAATAATTCAGGTACTTCTAAGCTAAGACTACTGGAATATTCCCACACACGAAGGACGGACACCATTTAATGGTCTTATTTGGGAGAAAAAATAAATATGTATTTATGTAAACAAGTTGGCCAAAAGAGGACGTCATCAATGACTGACAATTAATTCTCATATATTGCCACACGCCTCTATGCACCTGACAAACTGCTGGTTACTCTCCATAAGCACGGTAATGTGTATCTAACTTGTTTCTATATTTATATTTCGTCGGCATTTGTGCAACGTTATTGCACAAAACTGACCATGTGGAGAACGTCCTGTCTGAGTTTTGTAATAAAACCTTCTGACCATTTATGAATTGAGTTCATCTAGAAGACTCATCATTATTTCAAGATGCCCAGTGCGATGAGTTTTGTGCGAAGAGTTGCCTGACTGGCAAATTGCTTGGCTGAAAGTATTTTTCGCACAGGGTATTTGACAAACATGAAGAGCAGGGTTGAGGTTCAACTCGACTCAATCCTTAATATCAATTTCATTTCCCTCAACAAGTCATCAAGCATGTGAGGGGCGTGTGTGCAGCCTTTGAGCGTGTGTGCGTGTCAAATAAAACGGGAAGGGGCGAAGGAAGGGCGACGAATATGAAAAGGAAATCCAATTTCGCGTATTTTCTTAACTTAATCCTTTTTGGCAAGTAATCGACATTGAGAGACAAAACACGTTTACGAACAGTGAACACACAACACACTTAATGTGAATTGCTATTAGAGGGGACTTTGTCTTCGAGGCTATTCAGCGCCCGATTTTGTTGTTCGCTTCAGATTTATGCGATACGTTACGTTATGTACTGTCAGAGCGTGTGCCTGACTTTTATTTTGACAGCACTGATGAGTGCTTAATATCTTTATTAATATATATAACATAGTTTATTATGACTGTCTAAGTGACAGACTGAACTATCGATGTACAATCCAAATTGTAAAAGCTAGAAGACTAGTATTTGTTCACAAAATGGAATATGGCTTGATTTTCAGGAATCTGGCTCCAAATATTTACAAATTACAAATTATTAGAAGTCCGACTCGGAATATCTTAAATCACGCTTTATTTTTTTTATTGGCCATTTGATCAGGGCTTGAACGTATATTTATATTAATTTATATTAATGTTCATTCAGAGACCATGGGAGATTTGTATACACATTTATAGCGCGGGCATTTTCACACAACATTTAAAGTGTATCGATCACAAATAGAAACTTTATTATTACAAATTTGAGTTTGATGTCATAGTGAAAAAAAAAGAACTTCATCAAAATTAAAATATATATGCGATATGTATTGCATCTATAAGCCTAAAGTCTTAGTGGCTGTAGCTTCAGTTTGTCCTCATGAATTTAATCTAGGTTACGAATAATAATAAATAAATAAATCTGTATATATTACGATGCTTGTACTTGTAATGAATTCGAATAGATTTCTCGCATGGAGAAGTGTGCACTCCACAACGCATGCTGGGAGCAGCAATGAGACAACGAATAAAACAGAATATCAGAAACTAAAGGCCTTCTCCCCGCTGCTCTTGTCAGCTGGCAGCCAGACGGCATTTCAAGTGCAGGACGCGGATAAGATACTCAAAAGGCGCGCCTTATGGAAGTAGGATGATTTCACTGCTTTGCATTTGTATCTGGAACTGTGGTACACAGACGTTGGCATTCGGCAGATATAATTGAAGTATGGATATACAGAAAAGGTTTGTTTTATTTATATAACACTTTGTTTGAACAAGATATGCAGCTGAAAGTTGATCCAAATCACTCGAAAACAATTAAGAGTTTATGTGGCCCACTGTGAGTGTTGGCCGCAATATGTGTCCTGGTCTGTGTGTACGTGTGTGCGTGTGTGCTTGTGTATTTGTTTATTATCCTTGGTAATGCATGCAAAGATGCTGCAAAGTAGCTTAATACTTTATGCACGCAATGAAAAGACTTTTTACGATCGCATTATACTTGTAGGTACTTATATTTTTGTAGATATTTCACTCGTCTATTCGATACAAGCCCAGCGCACAAGCACAGTCTATATGTACACACATACTATATATGTTATATAGATATATACGAAAATAGTATAGTGCCATCATAAAGTATGTTTGGCTGCGTTTGGTTTGTCGCAGCACTTGTAACCATATCGCATTTTACACAAGGGTGCATGTTAAATGCGACACCATTGCGTATGAGTGATACGAGTATGAGTGTGTGTGTGGGTGTGTGTGTGTGTGCATAAACTATGCAATAAATAAGTTTATTATCGCGCCGTAGACGCTGTTAGTCCCTTAATACTACTGTGCGATTGTTGTGCGGCTTCGTTCCTCGGTCCTCCGAAACTTTTCCTCCTATCTCTCTGCTTAGCACCACAACAATTTTGGTGTTTTCTATTTTGTGTTTTCTATATACAAAAAATAGTCCTCAAAAATAAATGTATTGTAATTACATCGACTTTGTCGAATAACAAAAATGTGCAGAGAATTGAATTTTATTTGTATTGAAAATAAAAATATTGTACGTCTTTTCCAATTAAGATGTATCCATTGCGTTGTTTATGCATCGAATTTACCCAATCAATTTACCAGCGTATTGAGAGATGTTATACATATATTAAATAAAGTCAACAAAAATCTATTGTAGTTTCGAGATATTTGCGAACATCTAGTGATGAATATATGCAATATACTATTTTAAGCTAGATGCCAGTTTCTGTATTAGCTACACCGCTAATTAGTGGCAACAAAGTGCTACGCAAATTGCTCGTTTCACGTCGTTACTGATTTGCAAACTTTTAAATTAAATAGATTTTGGGGCGCTCCCTAAAATATAAAAACAAAACAACAAAAAATAAAAAAAACAAAAAACAAAAAATGCGCACAAAGCATTTGGTTTTCATTTAGTTTCCTTCGTATATTCTACAGTCGTAATTATTTTGCTGCTGCTCTCCTAATTAATACAAATGGTTTGATACACAATAAAGATTTTTCAACTTGCCTCGTTACTGGAGTTGCTTGGCCTGGTTTGGCGGCATCCTTGGGCCATTGCGGGGCTGCCAGCAGCAGGCGGGGAGGGGAGGGGGGATTGTTGTTAGTGTCCTTGTTGTCCTCGCTGCCGAAGAAAAAAGTTTTTCCATTTTGAAAAGTTTGTGTTTTGTGGCGTTGCTGGTGCAGTTGCACTGATACACTTCCACTAATACACACTGTACACACTGTACACAACACACACATACACGAGCACACACGCAGGCACGCAACTCACACACACACACACACACACACACACACACACACACACACACACACACACGGTTCATGGTCTGTCCGTTATCTCTTTTGTTTTTGCGCATTGCCTTCGACGTCGTCGTCGTCGTCGTCGTCGTCGTCGTCAACAGCGCCGTCTTCATCAACGTGCATTGTTTTTGTGTAATTTTGCAATAAACAGCAAAACAATTTAAAAGACGAGCCAGCAAACGTCGACAAAGCAAAAGGATGTAACGTTTTGCCAAGTGGACCGACACCGACCCTCCCCTTCGACCCCTCCAATCCCCCAATACCCCAATACCCCAATCCTCCTATCCCTCCCCCAACCATCTCCACTGCGGTGGCAACTGTTCCAAATACTCCGCTCTGCCCTCCCAAGCGACCAACCGCGCACAATGTAAAAATGAAACTCAAACAAACCAGAGAAATGATTCTATTGCACTAAATGTTTGACTGTGAGATATCCAGCAATCGCTTTCATTCATAGTAGCTCTACCTGCTAGAAATCTAATCGGGAATTATAGCCGATTATTTCGTAAAAAATAAATAAAAATATTTTATAACGCATAGTTAATTTTTGACTTTAAATTGTACTATTAATTAATCGAAATCATAGATTCTGCTTGGAGTATCCAAACTAACAATCCAAAGCAGAACAAAAGCACTGAAGACGTAATTTCTTAGTGAATTTTATTTAAATAAAATTAAATAAAACACACAACTAATTATTATTTTCTTTTTATATATTTTATAAAATTATATTATTTTCGACATTTAATATAATAATTAAAGAATGATTTTATTAATACCATTTCAGCAAGGAGGCTCCTGTAATTGTTGTTTACGTATCTCACTAAGTAGGAATTATTTGCGATTCATGGTTGAAGCTTTAAAGTGGCATTCCTACAGGATATATCGTTGGAGTCACTGTCTCAGTGGTTGTGCTTGGCGCCTGGTGCCCTAAGAGTTCAGATTTGAAGTGCGAGAGACCCGCTGTCCAGTGTCCACTGTCCATCGACCAATTTATATAGCAAAGTTTTTTGCTGCAGAAATACTTTTGGTTGAGTTGAGTTGAGTTGAGTTGAGTTTGTTTGCACGAAAAGTAAAAATGTTGTGCCTCCATTTAATATGTTGTGTGTTGTTTTCCGATGCTGCTGCTGCTGCCTGCTCCTTGGTCTTGGACTTGGACTGGATGCTAAGTGCAGGCGCAGTTAATTTGTTATTGTTAGCGACTGCTGCTTGGTCCTGTGGCTGGCCTCGTCCTGGCAAACTTGGTTGTGCTGCTGCTGTGCTGGTTATTGGTCTTTTTGTTTCAATTAATTGAAATATATTTATCAAGTTTGCCTTCAATTTGCATATAATTTTGTGTCTAAATGTGTTTTGCATGCCACAGAAAGTTAATTATGTTAAATCTGGCACTTGGGCTATTTATACACTACACTTGCTGCTCTGCTTAATAATGAACAGCGAGACACACACTCCACACTCCACTCCAACATGGCTTCGTAATTACCGCAGAAGTTCTAACGCGGTTTGAAAAACATCTAGCTAAGAAGCTAAACAGCTAAACAGCTAAACAGCTAAACAGCTAAACAGCTAAACAGCCAAGAAGAAGTCGTCAGCAGTAAAGCAGCAAGCGTTAAGCTTGCTTAATGACCACTCATTACCGTTAATTGATTTCAATTAAATCACGCCCCAAATACAGCAGCTTAGACAGTACATAAAGGCGAATGCGGCGGATGTAACCACGCAACAACTTAAACAACAATTACAAAAATAATCAGGAAGCAACAACACAGCGACAGCAACAACAATTATAACAGTCTGCTGACTCGATGGCTTCTCAGCGATAACAACCAGTTCAACAAAAACACAAGGCACAAGGCACAAGGCACAAGGCAAAGGAAATGTCTTGAGTTAAAACAACGCCAAAGAGCCAGAGAGAGAGAGTGGGAGAGCGGGAGAGTGAGATGAGGAGAATGGCAGGAGTTGGCGCCTTAAGTGTTTGCTTTGCCACATCGAGTTGCACAATGACACGCACCAAATGACCACGCCCACGCCCACGTCAACGCCAACGCCAACGCCAACGACGCCCACATCTCGGAACACGTTCGAGTTTCGCGTTCACGTCCGCTGATAATAAATTAAAGCATCTTTGCACAATTCCAGCTGCTTAACTTAATAAAAACGCCAACATGGAAAGTGGCAGGAAATCCAAAGTCCACCGTCCGCTGTCCAGATCCGGATTCAGATTCAGTTTCCAGATCTCCTCAGCTCTCAAGCAGTCGCTGCTGCTGCGGCAAAAGATTTTTGGGATAAAGTTAATTACAGCTCATTGGATATTCGTGGGCAAAAGTTGCGCCGTCGGCATCAACAGCGAAGCGGTGAAACAGCGTTTTGTGTGCCACTCGATGTGGTTGAGGATGTCGAATTGCTCTTCACGCCATGTCCACTCTCTCTCTGCCTCTCTTTCCTTCGCTCTCTGTCTCCAGCTTTTTAAGCCCGCTGCCCGCTGAGGCAATTAACAATAAAACAACACTTTTCTAATTGGATGAAACGTTTTGCAAGTTTTGCATCCGATATGCTCCGCTTCAAATGCGCGCCATCTAAATTAAAACCAGCACTTAGTGGTCTCGACTGCTAAAGGCTGCAGAAGCCACTGCTCAAGAGACGGAATCCTCTATTTTACAGCAACTATTTAGCTCAGAGTTTAACTTATAAGGCGTATAAATTGGATTATTCGAAAAATTAGTAATTACCAGTACTATTGCTATAAAATAAACAACGCAACTTGCTTTAACCAAATCTATCAAATTAATTTTACTCTTGTACAGCAACTATTTAGCTTTGAATGACCTGGACATTAAGTTAATTAGCCATAAAAGTCCGATTATCTTTGCTAAAATAATAAATAACAAATAAAATACAGATAAACTATTTTCCTGTCTTTAATCATAAGAAATTAATTATTTATTCTTCAGCAACAATTTAATTTAAAATGTGCTGGAAATGAAGCTGATTAAGCTTAATTGTCTAATTAGTTTCGAATGCGTTAAGTAATGCTTATTTAGTATTAACATATACTTGATTCTTTAAATAGCTATTACAAGATAATAAACAGTGATTCCACTAATTATAAAATTATATTTAGTTTGCTACAAAATAAATGACGTGAATTTCTTTAATCAAATCTCAACACAATCTCAGTTAAACTAAGCAATTGAACGTTGAAAACTTTAAATAAAAAATGCAAGCCCTTTATGCGCGTAAGTCGATTTAAGCAAGGAACTGGGAGTAGCCTCGATTATACAGTTCTTATATCTTGCTTTCGTCTTAATAATTTATCTAAAAAAATAACATTGTATTCGTATCGGCAAAATGTGGAGCTGCTTTCTAGCGTTTTCATTCAAGATCATTTTGCAGAAAATGCAAAGACGCATTCCTGCGCAGTTTTCAGTTTTTAGTTTTCAGTTTTCAGTTTTCAGTTTTCATATTCAATAGCTGCCTTTTGCCACGTCCACAACAATAACAGCAAGAACAGCAGCAGCAGCAACAACAACAACAACAACAAACACAACAAATTAATACAAATAGTCTGCACTGGTATTGGCCATAGATTATACTTTTGTGGACAGTTTTCCCACTTGCCCGCCAAGTAGCTATCCAGGCTAGTTCCTTTGCCCATTGCTTAAAGGTCCATCGCCTAAGGCTTATCTCCCAGCCCGCCACCCTCAACCCTCGACCCTCAAGCCTCTAAAGCCCAGCGTCTTTTGTACTGAAGGGCTTTGCTTGTTTTTTTTATACCCGCTACGCAAAGGGGAGAAGGGAATCATAAGTTCAGCTTCTTATGGCTTTTATATTCTAAGTCATATTAAATACCAAAATATATACATACAAATATCTATCATTTGTACCTTGTAGTTTATTTTTAACACAATATAAATATATATTTTGGTCTATTTGTGACATGTCATTTATATTCTCTAAATATGGGTAGCGGGTATATCACAGTCGAGCACTCTAAGCTGTTTTCCCTTTTGGTTTTTTTGCGAGCAGCTTTGCGATATCTTCAGTTCTCGCCACTCACACTTTGGGTCTCGCAGACTGCTATCATCGCAGTCTTACGTGCCACTTGCCACTTGCTACTTGCTACTTGCTACTTGGCTAATACATATATAGACTGTATACACTTGCCTTACTCGCTTACTACTTCGTAGATGGATATTGACCATAGCACAAGCAGCATCCATGTATATAAATTATTTATTGGAATTTTTGGCTTTTGAATTGAATCAATAGAAGAAAACTCGGCGAAAAGTGACAAAACTTTTAATCGAATTTCTTTGCCTGATACTCGTACTCGAAATATGTTTTCATCTCATCTTAGTTGCGAGTTAGGAAACCTAAGCGATATCCTGGAATTTCTCAGATGCGATAATTAGCTGAACAATAATTTGTGCAGTGAGCATTTCGAGCGAGGTTTATCTTTCAAGAAATCAATCTGCTGGCTGCCATAATTACCTGCTATTTGTCTATTAGTTAAACTACTTCAATTACGCAATTAGCGAGAATATACACGCATATTGTATTTACTCATGTACAAATATGTTGGATATATCTGCTGAACGTTCATATATCCCTTGTGTGTGCGTGTGCGTGTGTAAATTTTAATGCCAGTCCAAAATAGCATTTAAACACGAGAAGCGAAGTATTCAATTTTCGTGTTGTAACTTCTGCTTGTTTAACTACTGGCTCCAATTTATTTGTATGCCTTCTAATTTGAATTGTCGAATCTGTTGCACAATTGTGCGTCTGTGTGTGTGCACGCGCGTGTGTGTGTGTGTGTGTGTGTGTGTGTGTGTGCATATGCCTGTTGTGTTTGATACAAATGGTAAGCCAAAATATGGCGTTATAATAATTTTCATAGCAAAATTTACACATGCATAATTAATTAGTATCAAAAATTTAATACTCACACTTTGTATCTGCTTAAATATTTACACTTCGTGCCAAATTTGTATGCAAATCGCTTTGCTACAGACTGACAATAACACACACAAACACACACACCCACACACACACGCACAATGTCTTGCAATTAAAAAATATTCTACACTCGGCGTCACTTCACTAGAGTTGCTTTCGCGTTGCCAGCGAAATATTTAGAAAATTGGCCTGTTAGTTTCGAAATTATTTAAAATGTTTACAAAAACATATCACAGAGCTCTTTGATGCAACCTATATTTAAGTGAACCGTAGGCAGTATTTCAATGCTTCAGGCCTCTTGTCGCTACCGCTTTGCAACCCAATTTAAGTGATAATTCGCTTAATAATCAATTCAATAGTGTAGAATGTAGTTTTTTTTTAATTTATAGAATGTTGTGCAAGAACATCTCGTATACCTTGAACGGAGGATTTAATAACAGATTGCACATATACTTATTTCCTTGAGGTACAAGAAGGAGTTTATTCCCGCCGCCTGTGGCTGCAATTGCGCAGGGTATTCGATCAATGGTGGGCTCGAATTAAAGGACACATCTGTTGCAGCTGTCGCCATTCAAATGACGCGCACTGTGTCGCTGCCAACGCCGAGCAAACAAAATCGAAAACGGGTTGCTGCGCTGCCGTTTCCGCCATCGTCATTGCCCCTGGCTTTCGTCTGCCTGTGGCAAGAGGCATGCGGCAAGTGGCGAGGGGTGCGAGGGGGCAGGCTGTCGTTGTAGTTGTTGACTGGTCGGTCGGTCACTAACTGGTCGCTCGGTGGGTTGCTTGCTGATGGCGTTGGTTTGTTGTTTTCCTCGTCCTCCTCGTCCTCCTCTTTCAGCTTGTTTTTTTTTTTGCTCCTTTACCCGAAAACCCTTTTCAGTGTTTGCATTTAACGAACAACGCCGCAACGACGCAGCAGCAACAATAAGGGCAATAACAAGCGTGCTTGCCGCACATTCCGCGCCAAGGCCGCTAAAGGGCCAAGGGGGGATTCGGTGTTGGTGTCGTGTCAGGAAGCTGAAGGTGGGAGGGAGCGAGGGCGGAGTGTTGGTGTTAGTGGGGCTAATAAAAGCCTCGTTACAATGAAAACAAATCAAATCGACGCCGAAGCCATCCATCAAGTCAAACCAAAGCCGAGTTCAAATGAAACGCGTCTAACGAATACCAGCAACCAAACAGGAAGTAGTTTGAATTTCCGGTGTCACTCCAACTCCCCGCCAGGAACAAAAAGCAATTGCAATCCACACTCCACGCTCCACGCTTCACACTCCAAGTTTCAAGCTTCACATTGCAACTGGCAAAAGAGGCAGCGTCCAAATTGATTACGAGACACGATGTGGCATGGCACAGCGGGGGGCAACAACGCGGAGTCAACTCAGTTTTACTTTGAAATGCCATTAAAATGTATTTACAAACGCAAATTGATAGCGATTTTGGTCGAGGTTTCGCCTGTGATCCACGATGTGTTGAAGCTGCAGCTTAGCTGGCGATTTGGTCAGACCAGAGACCAGAGACCAGAGACCAGCGACCAGAAAGAAGAGAGGGAAGAGTAAAAGACACGACACGACCAACGTTTTAGCCAGATGAAACGTTGACGAAACAATACGTCGAGTGCTGCTGAACAAATGCAATTTACACGTTACTCCGAAAATTGCTCTTGGATTTTTAATACGCATTTCGTTGTGAACCGGACTTGTTTGAGAAGTAATTGCAAATACTTGGCATAAATACTATAGTTTGTGTTAATTGATTTGGTTTGTCCGCAGAAGTTGTTGTTGTTGTTAGTAATATACATATTACATAATATATATTGTTTATTACAATTTGTATTTTGTATATATAATATTTTGTATTTTATTCGGTATATATTCGTACATTGAGAATATCTTTTGTCCTGCTATATTTTCTGTAAATGGTTAGGGAGTATCTTACAGTCGAGCATTCTCGACTGTAACTTTCTTTCTTCCCAATTATTCCCAAATTTGTGAGCTCAACTTAGGCAACCTTATCATACACAAATTAAGAGAGCACTTAATTGTTATTCATTATTTCCGAATCGCACAATTAATTCAATTGGCAAAAGCAATAAGCTGCAAACACTTACGTTAAACATTAGATTGCGGGCCGCACATTTGATTTCATTGCCACTTGGAGGCAAGAAGCCGTGTGGCAAGCAGGCAAGCAGGCAAACAGCATTTTGCGTTTGCGAGCAGAGCCACGACAATAAAGTTAAACTGCAATTATTTTCGAATGAAGTTCATTTGAAATGCAATTTGAGGCATGTGTCTAATATATGCAAACAATTTACTATCTCTGCTTGGGCCCACAAAAAGGGCACGTAGGCAGCCAACGAGCCAAGGACTCGAACGAGGCCAAGACAACATGGCCAACAACATACAACATCCGACACACGACACACGACAGGCGACATGCGACAGCAGCAATGATAAATCAATATGCAAAAAGGAACACTGACGAGCTTCGCCTCGCCTCGCCACGCTTCGCAAAAAGGAGAAGCAGAAACGTGGCGAAATGATAAAGAACTCGTCTCGCCAGCGATGTCCCAATGCAAACAGCGCGAACAAAACAACTTGTGGGAATGTCTCCTCCACATTCCCCTCCCCTTGCCACCTCCTAACCCAGACGAACCCAATTGCTACAGATGAATGCTTCTTGCTACATACTACAATACGTGTCAACGTACATATCTGTGTATGTGTGTAAATATCCGCAAGTTTAAACCATGCGTGCGGTTGTGTGTGTGTGTGTGCACAGAAAGAAAAATTACCATCTAAATACTGGAATAATATTCCCAATTCTAGACGCAAGACTGTTGACACCTTAAGACAATTCTCAAAACTTAAAAATAATTATGTACAGAATATATAATTAATATATATGTATGTACATATATGTTATTAATTCATTATCACTCATTTTCAGATTCAAAATATTGTAATTCTCTTCTTCTAATAATACTTATTTTTAAACTAAAACTATTCTAGACTCTTAGTCTTGATTTAGTATTTAGACTGAAGTTTTGCTCTCTGTAATGTAGATGAATAATGCGCGCGTGTGAATTTGATGTATGTATGTATTACACACACTCTGTTCTGTGTACACAAATCTGACTGTGTGTGTGTGTGTGTGTGTGTGTGTGTGTGTAGAGGTATGAGTGCTGACAGTAAAAGTGAGCAATAAACATACGCGATTAAATTCATTATGAACACTTGAACAGCAGACAATGTGAATATGAAATGACAAACTGATTGTTGCTCTATGTGAAAACGTGTGTGTGTGCGAATGTGTGTGTGTGTGTGTGTGTGTGTGTGTGTGATTGGTTGTGTGGATGTCCCTCTAGAGTCCTGTGTGTGCGTGACTTGTATTACGACAAAATGAAGCAAAAGCCTTCAGTCCTTGTTATTGTTGCCTTTTCTAATTGTGTTTGTGATTGCACGTACACACACACACACACATACAGAGAGAGAGAAAAGCATGTGTGTGTGTGTGTATGTGGTTACTAATTGGATTTCAGATATTCAATCAACAAGCTTCCGCACTGAATTTCGGCGATTTTGTTGCTGTGCTGTGCTTTGCTTTGCTTTGCTCGCTTCTCTGTCTGCAATAAAACCAAATTGTTGATCTCCAAATAATATATGCTATATAGCGCACAGATTGAAAATTCTGTCTGCGATTAGCATACTTGGTTAACGAAACATGTGGATTGTAAACAAATACCTGTTGTAAATAAATTTCCCAGCTGAGAACATATTGTATCTGAACTCTGATCACATGCAAAATTAGCTTTAAGATATAATTTCTAGCGGCAAACAAAACAAAGTTATTATAAACATTAATGTGCTCAAACAAACTTGTCAAATGTAACAAAATACACAAGAAAATTAAAGTTCATCGTCTCATATTTATTAATTAAATAATATTTAAATTATATCAATTCAAGGGTTTGAAATTATGAAAACATTTATGCACGTGATGTGTCTGCAGACACTTCCAATTCCCCTTTCGCAACCCGATCTCAAGTGAAGTGCGGGCAGACACATAAATACTCAAGTCGATCAAATACTTTCGACTGGCACACACATTATATGTTATATACATATGTATATAATACAACTCGTGATCAGGGTTAAAGCAATCGGGAGTTGATGTGGAGTACAGGCTTTGGGCGCAACATTGCGGCCGATCCAGTCGCGATAGTGATAGACGTCGGTGTAGACTCCAGCGGAGTCCGGCTCGCCGCAGCCCATGCCGAAGGAGACGATGCCCACCACCTTGCCCTCGCACATCAGCGGGCCGCCCGAGTCGCCCTGGCAGCTGTCGACCTCGTAGTCGTTGGCGTTGTTCGCGCACAACATGCCCTTTCTGAAGCCTTGGATTCTGGAGCACCAGGCTCTCGAATTGATGCTCACATCGCCGTTGACCGCCTCGTCCGGCGTGGGACCATACTGACAAATAGGCGTGTATCGAGAAGGTAATCACAAGTCACAGTTGAACACACTCTATTCCCACCTGAATCACTGTGCCCCAGCCGACGACTGTGCACAGCAGTCCGGCGGTCGCATCCCTGTCGGCTAATGGAATAATTGTGGCGAAATCGTCTTCGCGGATTGGGTCCCTCAATCGGAGCATCCCGAGGTCATTTAACAGCAGGGAGGGAGAGTATTTGGGGTGCGGCCTCACCTTGTCCACTATCAATTCCTGTGTCTTGCCCGTCTTCACCAATCGCCGCGGGGTCCCAGCGATGACCTTCACTCGGTTGGGTCGCAACTTGGCCCCACTGTGGGCATCAGGAGCGAGTTTCAAATGATGATGTGGCACAATATTAATATAATAGCTAATTCATCCCTGTATATCTCGAATTTAAAAGAGACTGTGAAATCAGTTGAAGGCTATCTAAGCTACATTGGTAATTATACCATTCTAAAATGACACATCGGTTTGAAGGGTACTTAGTAAAATAGCTCTACATCATTTTAGAATATTTTTGAAATTGAATAGAACTGAGAAATTAAATTGTGGGCTGCCAAGTTAATTGATTATGCTTTCTTCTTCAATTCGACTGTCATAATTACTGAAAAATCTAATTTTCGATAGTACTATTTTTGCAAACTCGCTTCCTTTTCGTTTTTCATATCTGAACTGTACGTAAACAGAAATTAGGGTTAGGCATACTTAATAAAAAGGCAATGTGCTGCAGTTAAAACGGATTTGGCCGAGATTATTGCACCACCGCAGAAATGATTGTCGCCGAAATATTTGCGCTCTTTGTTGGTGCGAATGGAAACCACGAATTTAACGAGGAGATTCTGTTCGGGACGATAGCCGCCGGTGACCAGAAACTGGAAATCATCATCGCCATCACTATCATTAGCATCGCTCGATGTCAGATTGGAACTCTCAGCAGTTCTGCTCCGTTTCTTATGATTCAGCTGATACTGAATGGAGTCGCTCTGAAACTGCAGCTCATCGGCAACTGTCATCTCGTTGGCACTGTTCTCATTTATCGGTAACCGGCGTGCATTGAAACTCCTGTAACTGTTGCTTTGCACTTTGGTGCAATTCCATGGAGCGTCATCGTCACAGGGAGCTGCGAGCTCCACGCGATAATGTGTTAACAAAATAGAGAAAACAATAAATTTGGAGGCACACATTTTGAAAATTTTTGTGTTTTGCTCTTTTTGACTGAAAACCCAAACAGTAGTGATATCGAACACTGTCAAATGGGCGTAGCAAAAACACTTGCTGCACGTCCGCTTAAGTTTTCTTGCACAAAATGAAGCAAAATAACGAATAACGAAAATATTCTCGTTTTGTCGCGTCTACGTTTGAAGCGACTTATAAGTATGAATGCTCCCTCTGCGTGTGAGCGAGCTGTTGTCGTTATCATTAATTTGCAGCTTGCTTTCGTGTAATAATTTACAAAGGATTTTCTTCTCTCTCGTTTGCTTGTTAGTTTTGGCCGTTTCTTCTGCCAACTTTCATAAGTTGAAGTTGTCATTATGTCCTCTTAGCAAGACAAATTTGTGTATGGCCACTTTTTGCACACTTTTTGTCAAAACGCACACTTGAATAAGAAATGAACAGAAAAAATGGTGTGCATATTTCACATGGGCCGCCGCTTAACTTTACAATTTGTATTTGTCTACAATTGTGTCGCTTTTAAAGTGCTTCTCAGACTAGACAATTTGTATATTAACTTTGCGACTCATTTACTATTAAATGTATACAAAAAATAATAGCTAGGCTTAAATACACCTACATATTGTTCACTGTGACCACAGACAAGCAAAATGTTTACGCTTAGAAGTTGTTAAGTTTCCCGCAAAGATGCGTGCCATAAACATCGTCATCAGTGGTAAATTGCAAACAATTATGGTTACGCTTTCTGGTCTTGCAGCTGGTTGAGTTAAGATAGCAGACATCAACCAGTCAACAGCAGACATCAGACAGCAGGCAGCAGGCAACAGACAGAGTGTTACTTATCAACAATAGACGATGCCAATGCATTGATTATTGTTGCCTTTTGCAGTTTTAACTAAAATGCATTTTACTGACAACAACAACAAGAAGAGGCAAAAAGGTAGCCGAGTTTGATTGCCAATAGTCGTAGACAACAGCTGGCCGAAGGTTGGTCTATAGCTCTCAGCTTGCCAGACACGGAGAAAGAAGCAACGATGTTGCAGGGAGAGAGTGGGACGGAGAGAGAGAGATGTAGGCAGTGTGTTAGGCCAATGTTGCCATTGCCAATGTCGAAGTCGAAGTCGAAGTCGGTGTCATTGTTTGCATACATTGATTGAATTTGTTCACGCCATTAAATTTGCAAATTGCTATCAGCAACTTTGCATAAACTGCACTGCAAAATTTTACAACGCAACACAAGTTGGGAGCCGGGTCCGTCCGGCATTGTTAATGCTTATGACGGCAACAGCGTTTACTGCACTTCTCTCTGGGCAGTGTGTTGCTCTTAAGCAAGTAGCAGACTGAGTTCGAGTGAGAGTTGGGGTCAGAGCCAGAGCCAGAGCCAGAGCCAGAGTCAAAACCATTCTATGCAGCTTTGTCTGGGTTGCCAACCACGTCCAGGTGCAGTCAATAAACAAAAGCAGCCCATGAACTTAAGCTCAGATCGGACGCGTGTGAGTGGGCGGCCTTCTTGTGTACAAGTCATTAACTATTCATACAACATGCTGCCTCAATAGGCAGATACGGCTTCTATCTTGCACCACCATATGATGACACTTTTGATTTCTGTTCCGTACCGGTCCGTTCCATTCCATTCCATTCCGTTGCCACTGGCCGACTAATTGCCCCACAGTCTACGCCAAGTCCGCCGGAAATTTATTTAACGACCAGTTGAAGCTATCAAAGCACAATAAGCATAATGCCACAGTCGCCCTTTGTCTGATTCGTATTTAACAGGCATAAACACTGCTTAAGCTTTCACAGCCTTTTGCACATAAGCCGCCAAATGGGGAGCAAGGAAAACGATTTAAAAAAAATGCTCATCTCAGAAAAATTGAAATTATGCGCCCTGCGGGAGATTACACTTCTGCTTATCCCTCGCGCCCCGCTGCCCACACGATACTTTAGCCATTCATAATTATTACGTTACACCAGATGACTGATATTTATATACCAACTTATAGATCTTACTTCATGCTACGACAGTCAAGTCGCTAAGTAGATTAATATAATTGGTCATTCTTTTTTTTGAGAATCATGAAATATAAGTATAGTATAGAGTCAGAGTAAAGGCCAATTAAATATTTTATGCTTTAACATATATCGAAATATTCTGAATATCCACTATATTTTATAGTCAGGTTAACTGGATATTCACTTCGTTTTTAGACTATTCAAAGTGTGTGACTTTGTTTTGCTCTGGTAGGATAGCTTCACAAAGACAAAGTAAGCTGTTTTTAATCAGCTGGTAATCGACTCGTGTATCTATGATCTGTGAACTATGATTTGAAATAATTCGATTTGCGCTGCGCGTTGATAGCTTAGCGAGTCAGAATAAAGTTTTGAATGTATAGAACTGCGGCTTTTTAAATATGTTTTCTCGAGTTCTACAAGTATATTATTTGTGAATGGGTCATGGGGGAAAAATGCAAACAACAAGCGGAAAATGATTATTAAAATCCTTGCGTTATTGAACTCTTGCTACATTTGATGGCGGATATACATATATTGATTTTATTCAGTCGGCGGGGAGCATGTAAAAGTTATTATAAAAGTTATGCAGACATTGAAACGCATTCAACAACATTTCTGCTAAATATGGCAACTTTAATTTCGACTTCAACAAAATAATTGAACATTACTTTGGCAGTGACTGATCACTGTGTTTATAGTAGGTTTGACAGTAATTAGATATGTTATGTTGTGTTTGCATGGTCTGCATACAAAACATTATTTAATTTTTGCGGGACAGCAAATAGCCTCTTCATGTAATTTCAATCATAAATGTTAGAGTCCTAATCATTTAACATTTTGCATTTTACTACAAATTCTGCGCAAATATTTGTGCTTGCAATTTGCTAGCATTCAACATAAGTTCATTAACATTACGAGTACCTTAAGGGATTTTAATTTCATTTTTGCTGAACGTCCCAGCTGCAGAAGTGATGCACAAAAGCTGCACCGCATCTTTATTTCTACAGTTGTGGACAGATCTATTTGTGCGCTCGACTTTTGCACGACTGATTACATTTCAGATTGCCATCGGCTACATTCGACTCGACTTGAGTCGACTCCCCAAGCTTGTGATACGCGATACCACTGAAGCGTATAAATTACATTAGTTGCAGTGCAGCTCGCGGATTATCTAATTAACTGTTGTCGCATATTTCTTGTCGACATCAGAAAAGTCACATTCACTTCAACAATTCGTGATGTGATCTGCAAATCCAATTAGTTAAATAAAAGGCACAATTAAAAATTATATTTTTTTGTTTGAGAATGAGGAAAGAAAAGGGAAAAATAAATGAAAGGAATGGAAACGAAAGGAGATGATGACAAAAGAAAGGAAAGAAAGGGAATGGAATGCAAAGAAAAGATTAGAGAGAAATAGTAATTATTATTATAATATAGTAGTTATTGAAATAGTGTTTAAAAGAGTATTCAATTTGAACCACTGTCATTTCCAATTATACATTAGCAAAAATACGAAAATATATATAAGAGCATAAATTGTACGATATGCTTCTATTAGTATTTAAATATAAATATGTATATTTTAAATTACATGCAATAAATTTGCACAAAGCTTAACAATTTCTAAATGACTGAATCAATTTGTTTGTTATTAATGAGCTTACTTGTTTCCAATCTTAAATGCATTCTAATCAAATAATATTACTAGTTTTACTTTTGGTATATTTAAGTTTAATTTAGATTAAGAAATTAAATTTTAATGTGACTATATTAAAAGTATTGTATTTGTATAATTTATGTATAAAATTATGTAGTAGTATTATTAAAGCTAATAATTCGTCTATAAATATAGTATTTGTAGATTGGCTCATGTTATTTGCAATAATAATATGTGCTCAATATTTAATGTATGTTGCCTCTTAAAGCTTCACAACTCAGAAAACTAATATGAAATATGGCTGTGTTTATGGCCAAAGTCAGAGTATAACAGATTGCGAAATTCATCGCTTATTTCTATTTTTAACTTTCCACAATGAAGAGGGCGACAGCTAGCAGGAAAACCCGTAGTTTATATAAAGCAAAGCATACAGACACACACACGCAGTCACACCCAAGTTGAAATAACATTCAACAAACAATATTTGAAAGTCTCCCACCCTGAGCAAGTTTGAAGCTTGTGCAACTTTTGTGTTGGGCTGTGGCCAGTGTAGTGTCACTGTCACTGTATTAGGCGCCGCAAAGTGGCTTATTATAATTTCCTAAATAAACTAACTCCCGACGAGAGCCGACATAATATTGTGCTTAACATCTAAACACTGACTAGGCGTGTGTGGCTGAATAAATGTCTGTCTGTATATTTGTTTTGTATGTATATGTGTATGTACTATATTCAGAGTGTAGCTAGCCAAAATTGATGTTGGCATCAGCAACGCAGACTTTTAAAGTGGCAGCAGCACCAAAAGAGTTCTACTCAATCAACTCTCTCTCTCTCCTTCTGGCTTCAATTCGGCCACGCCCACCGCCCGCCGCCCCCGTGTAAGCATATTAGGCGGTTCCGCTATGCAAGTCTGGGGCATCACTAAAACGTGATGTTGAATCCAATGTGATGCTCAAGCGTGTGAAAATACCAAAAAGACGTGTTGCCATCAAATGGTTTCAATGTGCGGCCATCGCCGCGTCATTTCAGTCAGTTGCCAGTTGAGAGCGAGTGCGAGTGCGAGGGCTAGAGAGGGGGGAGGTCGGGGCAAGTGTGTTGGCAATATGCGATGATATTGTCTTGGCTGGCGCGTGTGCTGCTGGTCGCTGTGCGTATTTATGGCACAAGTTAACAGACACCGGAAGTGATACATCAAGGACACGCGCTCGCCTTTTCACACGTTTTGAATTAACCCCAAATCAACTTATAGTTTACTTCGCAATCCATAACACATTCCATATAGTGATATTATAATAAATAACACACGACTTTGCCATTTATTTCCACTCATAGAAAAATTATAGTATGTTCTTGACTAGAATACAATTCTTTAAGTTGAGAAAAGTAAACAAATTCAAATATTCAGTGCCAAAATATTGTTTATATCTGTAAATAATATTATTATTTTGGTGCTTATTGATATTTGGTCCATTGTGGGAATTCGTAATGCAGAAAAAATAGAAGAAAAACCTCATCAAATTTTTGGGTTGTTGGCTAATTGAATTGCAAGTCTGATATTAGTTCATTGATGTGTGGTTAGCAAAATTGGGTATAATTAAAATATAGATCTGTGTTATCTTCGTATGCTTATCAAATGCTGTGCGTATTAACTTATTAGTGCTGCAAATGAGCCTTGAAAAAAGCTAAGAAAAGAAAACTTTGGTGTACACGATGATAAAACAGAAGTCGATGCTGAGTCATGAAATCAGGGTCAAATGTTTTCAGCATCGTTGCGCAAAAGTTTATGATCCCTTGGTCAATTAAATCTCATGGCTGCTTGGCTGCAAAAATACACGACAACAACAACATGCGGCAAAAAGAAGGCCACAAATTTTCACACACGCATATGTTCATATGGACCGGACGGACATCGACACGGCTGAATTGGATCTGTTGGCCTATATGAGATGAGAGGGAGTGGGGAAAGTTGCTGTGGTTGTTGTTGTTGTTGTTGTTGTTGTTGCTACTGTGGTTGCCACATCGCTTAGCATTTTGGGGTGGCGAGTCTTGTCAGTGGCAGGCGACACAGTAACAAAATCAGCGCCTAATGTGCAACTGTCCACAAAGGTCGCTGCTACGTGTCTCTGGAACTGTCGTTGGGTTTGTCTGTGTCGCTGTCAGGTTTGTGCGTGGTTGAATTTATGCGTGTGTGTGTGCGTGTGTGTGAATTTTGGTCGTTTGTGGGGCAATATAGCATTGGAGCAGAAATGCTTAACTTTGAGGTCGGTCCCTCTCTTTATATTGCGCCCTTTATCCGACACAGACGTTGGCAAAGGCAAAACAAATGACCACTCCTCGTGTTTGTTTTGTTGTTGCTGTTGTTGCTGTTGCTGCTGCTGGGGGAGGACTGTGTGTGTGTGTGTGTGTGTGTGAGTGTTGCCTGGTCATCGTCGTCAACAAACATTTTGACACTTGCTTTAAAACCATAAATGTCAGTCAGTGTTGAGGCTTAGCCAAGTTTAAATACCTTTGGACAGATTAAAAGTGTCGTTAACCAAAATGTTTGCAGCTTCGACTCGACTCGTTTATGCATTCCTCTCTCTCTCTCTCTCTCTCTCTCTCTCTCTCTCTCTCGATCTCTCTCTCTGTCTCTCTGTGTGTGTGTGTGAGTGGAACGTGTTCGAAACTATCGCATCGCGTAATTTGTGGACGAGGTCGTTGTCCTCGCCTATACCCTTTTTGGCTTGCAAGCAGTCCTTAACTTAGACAAATATATTTTAGAAGCTGTGGTTCCATAATTGGAATGCCTGCTATGGTTTGTTAACTTCAACTAAACTGAATTATATGTCAATAATCTATAATCAAGTTAAAAGAATTCTCCAATTCATTATAATTCACAATGTTCTGGAAAAACTGCAATTTTACGGAATAGAAATAGAAATTGCTGTAGAGTATTTGCTACAAAAACATCTGCATAGTTTTTGGCTGCTTTGAATAATTACCATGCATTAAACCCGAGGGTCACTTTTAATTACTTTCGAGAAGGTCAACTTGAATGAGTGTCAATGTGTTGTTGTCCGGTTGCTGTTGTTACTCAGTAGATGTCAGTTGGATGCCAGTCTGTTTGTCAGTTTCGTCTGTTTTGGGGCTCCTATTTGACTTGCCCACCATCATAACGATATATTGTATGTACGTTGATGTTTGGGCTTAAGCTGAAGTTTGAGTTTTGCATTATTGATCGCTCCAATTGGCTACACGTCGCTTGTTGTTTCTAATGGGTCGCAAAATTACAGCAAAAAACTTTTCACATTTGTTGGCCATTTTGTGGTTGGGCAGTCGCAAGTTTTAGTCTAGAAGCTGCTTCATCACTTCCCAGCCAGCTGGCAGTGTTGTTTTACTATTTGCATGCCAAGGCTCTTACAGTGAAATTAAATATTAACTCTAAAATTTTCGAAAGGCGGTAAGCTGATAAGTATGCTACACTTTGCGCAAATACTTCAAGTTCCAACTAATCGCCATACGTGAGTGTTTGTTTAGAATATGTTATTATTGTTTTTAGAATATGTTATTTTCTAAATTCTCCCAATTCTTATTCAAATAATTATTATATTTCAATTAAATTCATACAAGAAAGTATAAGTTTTTCAATCAAAGCATTTATTCATTTCAGTTTGTATCTAAAATTTGGACCACAACACATATTTTTAATTCATAAAATAATAATTTGATATGCATTCAAGCAAGGAGCGGGAAAATGGGGCATCTGTTATCGCAAAGATATGTTATTTTCCAAATCATTCCCACTCCTAATTCTTACTCAAGTAAATATGATATTGCAATTAAATTCATAAAAATAAATAGAAGTTACGTTTGAATCAAACAATTGTTTCATTTCAATTTGTATCTAAAATTTGGACCACAACACATATTTTTAGTTCACAAACTAATAATTTGAAATGCATTTAAGCAAGGAGTTGGACAGCATGAACACTGAGGTTGATGTGAATGGCAGTGAGGTTTACCTAGACGCCACATACATATATAGTACAACTCTCGATATCCGCACAAGGACTCGTAAGTACTCCTCTTGCTGCTCTTCGTGATTCGCTGATTGAGTGCAAACTTCCGGCGCGTGTCCGCTCTAAAATTGGCTGAAACCAGTGCGCGTTTCAGCGTTTAATGCTTTTGCTTTTGCCTTTGCCATGACATGTGTGTGTGTGTATTTGGTTATTTTGCGTGTTTGCCTGGTTGGCTGGATGGCTGGTTGGCAGTATAAGAGTGTCATTAGCTGCAAAAAAGGACCACGCACAATGCGTGAATAATTGGCTACGGCAGACAGCGCAGACTGCGCAGACGGCGATAATTTAAATTGTGAATGCCACTAAACTTGCCCCACGCTCCCAAAAATGCTCCACCAACAGTCCGCACGTATATTTTTGCGCGGCTGGTCTGTTGGGTCACACCCTTTATAGTATTATATCTGTATGTTAGGCATGTGTCCATGTTTTTATGTGCACAGCGAGAAAACATTATTGAATTTGACAATTTAAAACAAAATCTCATATTTGCATCATTTTACGATTCAAATCATGTGCTAAGATTGCAATCATGTTTCAAGAAATTTTCTAAGATTTCGCTTATCTATTTAAACTTGATTGGAGAGCATTTGTTTCTCGCTGTGTACATTCCATTCTAAACGATAGATTTACCCGACGCGACAATTTTGGCGGTGGCATCAACGTGGCAAGGATTCGGCTTTGGCTTTCGCTTTGACTTTTTTGTTGCAGCAGCAGCAGCAGCAGCAGCAGCAAAGATTTATTTGATGGCATATTGTTGGGCGCGTTGTTATTATAACTTAATAAGCGGCTAATTGTTGTTAATCAATTGTTTAACAGTTTACAGCTTGTTATTGCCATCACTGTTGCTTTTGTTGCCGTGAATTATTTGCATTTTTGCACATCCATTTTATTGGCTGATAGCAAACGTGCTATTGTATTCTGTCTGTTGTCTGTTGTCCGCTGTCCGCTGTCTGTTGTTACTGTTTTTGTTTCACAGTGCATTTGTTATTTTTGTGGGCGCATTTTAATTGCAATTGTTGTATTTGTGTATTGTACTCGCCTGCAATTCACAGATGGAACTTTGTATTTTTTGTTCTCGCTTTTTGGCTGGCTGGCTGACTAGTTGATTGACTGACTGACTGAGTGACTGACTGAGTGACTGACTGAGTGGCGGGCTAATTGGTTGACTGCCTCGTGGCTGATGATCTTCCGTCTGCTTGCATATTTGCTGGTTATTATAACGCCCCCAAAAGAGCGCATTAAAATTAACGACCTAACAGGCCTAACAGTCGCGTTGTTGCTGGCTGCTGACAATTACTCTCGTGTTCGCTTGTTTTATTGTCCGTTATAATTAAATCATTTCATTTTGTGCATTTAACAATTGCATGTCACCAGCTACGCATCGCATCGCATTGCATCGCATCGCAGTACGTAAATAAAATAATGATTATTATGTTCTTTGTTGCTGTGAACGCTGCGCTGTGTGTTCGACTTTCACTATCAGGCTTTCCAGGATTAACTGCATTTTTGCAGATAGACGCCCGCGAGTTCGCTCCACACACACATAATGCTTCCACCCGATATGCATAATTCACGACTCAACTCCATGCTCACACACCCGTGTGTAAGTGTGCAAATAATTATTTATTAAATGACTCATAAATGTTAATACTTGCACTGTGTTGACGAGAAATACAATGCGAGAATATTCAGTGTTATTAACGCAGAGCCGAGATGAAAAGAAGGCTGCTGCGGTTTCTATGCATGCAGCGAAAAAGCGAAAAGCCTTGAATCATGATCCCAATACGCAAAGTAACAGATACAAAAATAGAAAAAAATAGTTTTTGTATAGTTTGTTTAGTGACTACCTTTTGCCATTTTCATTTAAGCATTTTATCAATTTTCATTTTGTATCGGAAAAGAAAAAGAATTTAAATTTTTTAAATTTGATGTAACTTGAAAAATGTTGATATTCATGAATTTGTGTAGTTTTTAGAAATTTATTTTTCTGTGTGTTCTAATGATCGCAGCTTGCTCAATGTAGAGCGCTTATGTTGATATTAAAATATGAATGTCTCTTTAATTGCCTCTCAAGATTAAATCGTAGATTCTTGCCAACTTTCTTGTGCATTTAAATTTCGATCCCAAGTGTAAATCAACGTTGTTAGTCGGCAGCCACATGGCTCCGTGTTACAGCTGGAACAACGTGAGGTCGCCAGGGAACCAGGGAAGGGAGAAGGGAGGAGTGAGGAGTGAGGCAATAGCCAAATTGGCGCATGCAACGCTACCAACAAGAAAATTATCCTCAACTTTGGTTTTGCCCTCCACAAGACGAATGAGTAGAGCTAAAAATGTTAAGTGGGCTTTGATCTGGGCAGCAGACTTCTGTCTCTCTCTGTCCCTGTCTCTGTCCCTGTCTCTGTCTCTGTCTGTGTCTCTCTCTCTCTCTCTGTGTGTGTTTCCCTGCTTGATTTTGATGGCTGGCGTTTTCTTAATTTTCGTACGAAAAATTTGCACGTACTTAGAGCAAACGGCAAAGTTTCAGCTATTTTGCGGGCAAGCTGCTTGCTGCCCTCACATTACCCCGGCTTTAGTACACTAATGAAATTACGGTGCAGCTTAGGCGCAGGTAAGAATCGGGTGCGAGTTGTAAGGACAGCTTTTTGTGTGCTGCTGCTTGCTGCTGCTCTTATCTTGAGCGATAACAATCCATCTTTTGTCTGCCAGTGGAACGTGTCCTTCTTGTTGCTGCTGTTGTGGATGTTTCGGCTTCTCCTGCTCTGTGTTGGGTCTACACTAAAAATATTTATACGAGAATATGTTCATGTGCACGTGGCTATATAATGACGCAGCGGCCAAACAAGGCGCAGAGCAGAACACAGACAAGGGACAAGGGCGACCGAGGCACAACCGAAACTAAGGTCTAAGTCGACATGAGTTACAGTTGCCAAATTAAACATCACCAGCATAAAATTTATGATAGCAGACATTAAGCCGAGAACTGCAAGGAGCACAAACAAATTTTTGCCTCGCATTTCCGACCTTAGCTTCCTCTTCTACTTCCACTTTTTCTTTCGCTCCCTGTGCAAACATAAATTTATAAATATGTATCGTTTATAATACAGTCTATATACATTGGTGTACAGCATATTTTTTAACTTCCACCCACAATATTATTTCGGTTCGAATAATGTAGCATCATGTCAACGTATTGACGACAAATAAGTTAATTTCCACTCCAAGATAATTGCCTAAAATTGTTTTGCATCGAAAATATTCTTTAAATATTTGGAAATGTAAATGTATTTATTTACATCCAATTTATTTGGAATTATTTTATTTCTCGTTGCAAGGCATTGCAGCATTTCTGGGTGCAAAAGATGAGTGCGCAATTATCGACATTATGCTGCAGTAAACTTGAAGAATATCTCAAGTCACGAGTGCAACTTGGAGCACTAATTTTGTCACTTGCTCGCTTGGCATGTGGGCCACTTGAAGGCTGAAATGCTTAACGTAATTAAAACTAGTTTTATGGTTAGACCTGAGCAGAGCAAACAAGCCATCTTGCGACCAACAGTGGCCTCGACCCAAGCACAATTTTGGCACAAGGCGCAGCAGAATCAGAAGCAGAAGCAAAAGCTGAGGCAGCCACAGCCGCAGCCGCAGCCGTTGCCAACGCAGACTGCGCATCTCGTATAAGTAAAAGGAGGCAAAGGACACATTCTTGACGACGACACAGCAGCAACAACAGCAACAGCAGCAACAGCAGCAGCAGCAGCAGCGCGAGAACAATGGAAATTACGAGTTTCAATTTGTAGAAAAATTTATTATATCCATTAACTAAATGGGTTTCGGAAAATCTACAGGCTGCCGAGAGGCAGTGGCAGAGGCAGAGGCAGAGGCAGAGGCAGTCCACAGCCCATCAGAAACACTCGCACTAACACCCACAACACAAGAGACGAGCACCATGGGGCATGCGGCACCATGCCACCCAAGGTGCTGCGTTGCGGCCTCTGTAAACACGCATCAACATCAGGAGAGCGGCGCAGACACAAGAAGACCTTTCATGCGGCAGCGCAAAATGTCAAAAATTTTGAATGGCGCCACTGCAGCTGTGGCATCAACCGAAACCGAGAGAGGTTTGAACCACAATGCCCCGTGTTCCCTGCCCCTTCCCTTTCCCCTCCGCCTGCGCCTTCGCCTCTGCCATCAACTTTGGTCATGGTCGACGTCGTGGCCGTTGTAACTGTGTTCAAGTGAATCATCGACCGCAATATAAACTTTTATGCTTAGCTTATTTGTTTTGTCTGTTTGTTTCTGTTTG
This sequence comes from Drosophila ustulata, assembly GCA_035047365.1. Classification (NCBI taxonomy): domain Eukaryota; kingdom Metazoa; phylum Arthropoda; class Insecta; order Diptera; family Drosophilidae; genus Drosophila; species Drosophila ustulata. The sequence goes on along the minus strand of JAWNPT010000054.1, from coordinate 1,160,647 downwards.
CTTGCTTGCTCTTCTGCGGTGTTTTCTTTTTGCCTGATTTTGTCACCGCCTTTTTCCAGCATTTGTCTTTAGTTGCCCCTCACCTCCCTCCCCCCACCCCCTCTCACTCTCTCTCTCTCTCTCTCTCTCTCGCTCTCGCTTGGGCAACTGACAACTGGCAACTGGCAAATAGCATTTTGAATGAGAACTGCTGTAGCCGACATGTTAATACGTTTTGTGGCCAACATTTTAATCAGTTATGTTGCAATGCGAGCAGGTTCCTTTGTGGCAAGTGTGTGTGGCGGCCATCAAAAGAACGACATTCGAATGTGAGCCACAGATTTTATTTATCATAGATTTTCGCAGTTGAATACTCTATTAAGTTCACACAAAAAATTATATTTGCACGAGTATTTTTTGCAGTCTGAATATCGATATAAATATGATACGATGTTTTGTGGCATCTGCTGTCAAAAGAACGTCATTCAAATGTGAACCATCAACGCTAAAAGAATATTAAAGGCTGAGCATTGGGGCTAAGTGATTAATTAGGTAGAAATTTGTTTGCGAGTGTTTTTCAATCTTTATTTTTTGTATATATTTTTGCAGCATTTTTGAAACAGTTTTGAGCGAAACGGCAGATGGCGCAACGATGGGAGAAACAATCGAATAGCAACTCGACTCAACTCAGCTCAAAGCAAACGCAAATTCAAGCAAAGTCGGGGCATGCCCCAGAAGTGCTTCAATATCAGGCTGCCGCAGTCGTGCCTGACTGGGTGCATAAAGCTTTATCGATACATTTGCACAATTTAATTTAACCGCAACTTTATTACTTTTCTTCGGCTGTGGCTGTGGCTGTGGCTGTGGTGCAGTCGTGCTATTGCCTTTTGATCTCGCCAGCTCATTAATATGCGTGGCAACGGAATCAGTTTGAGTTTTAGATAATTTAGACTTTATCTGTGCTAGACAAATGCCAAATGCCAACTGCCAAATGCCAAATGCGAGATGCCAAAGGGCAAGGGGCAAATAGCTGTTGTAGCAATAACAACAACAGCCAAGACGCGACAAAAACAAAGCGAAACAAAATAAAACATTGCCAGTTTATTTTAAATGAAAACACACGTGGCTCGAGTCGAGTAGAGTCGAGTGCTGAGTGCTGAGTGCTGAGTGCTACAAACCGCACTTGGAACAAAACTCTCAGGGCTCTTCTTGAAGTGTCTGAACAGCTGTTGGAAATAAAGTTTTGGCCGCTGATTGAGCTGCCAGCAGCCAAGAGCCCACAGCCGACTGAGTTTGCCGCCATTTCAATAAGGCAGCGCTTAAGATTTTCAATTTTCGTTTGTAATCAGCCGTTTGTGTTTGTATTTGGATTTGAATTTGTATTTGTACGAGTACGAGTACGAGTACGAGTATTTGTGGCAACTACGACACGGCCACATGCCAAAGCACAGCACAGCACAGCACACCGCAGGTGTGACAAAAGTCAATGCAAAGGTGAAGCTGGTGAAAATGCAAATGTTGCGCATACGCCACCGTGTCGTTGTTTGAATTTTAATTTTGAGCGCTGCAACTGCGACGATGGCAAGACGGCAAGACGACGGAAGCAAAAGAAGCCAGCGCCAAACACTACCTGCAACATCCATTTCGCATTCGCATCTTGCATTCCGCACACTCTCAAAGTCATGTTCGTCTGTCGCCTGCTCATTGCACAATAATTTGCATAAGCTTTGCCGCCGTGTTTATTCCATCTTCTAACCCGCCTGCCGCAACTTGCGCTTTTCGCTTTGCACTCCTTTTTTTGCACTCCCTGTCGCCCAACAATTGAAGTGTAATTTGTAAGTTTCTTTCAGCCAGTGAGCTTCACAATTAACACGCATAACCACGAGGCGCCAAGGGACATGAGACATTAGTTAGGTTGCATTCACCAAGAATGCGGAAGACCAATTGATTTGCATTGTGTCACAGCTCATCGGGAATTTGTGATTGGTTTTTTATGGGTTATCCCAAATCCCTGCAAAGAATGCGTTTACAATCTATAACTTGCAGTCTATAGTTTTGATTTTGGCCAAATACTTTATTTTGATTCCCAATTTCCCATAGTCATGGAAGTCGAATAAGTTGATAAATAATAAATTACTATTGTCTATCTTCAAATACAAATAGCAATTTATTTTGATCACTATCTGGTAATAATAATTATAATAGTCTAAATATATGAATGAATAAGTAAAGGGTGAACAATCGAACTGTCTGCATAGATACCATAATCTATTATTATTACTGTTGCTATTACCATTATTGCCACTTTGAAGTAATTACAATAATAATAACTATTATTTTTGTAGGTCGGAGCTGACCCCAGAATATTTGCTCTGCGTCTGCCAGCGTCTGCCAGCAACATCTATCTATGATACGTGTGCTGCACAGGGGCGATGGTCAATCATGGCAAGCCTCGCATCCAATGTGACTATGACTTAAATATTTATTGAATGTGCCGCCAGAGACAGCCTCGACCTGGGGCACGATGCTGGCTGCTTGCTGCTCGTGGCACGGAGGAGACGGGGCACAATTCAGGACAATGCTGTATCAGACATAATCATGACACAATTGAGCAGGCAAACAACACGTGCGCTTTACATTTTTTCTATCCAGACTCATAGATGTGAGATCACAAAGAGCAACAGATACGACTCGCAGTAAATGTCTACAAATTGCTGCAGACTGGCGACCGTATGAAAAGGCTGAGTGGCTGAAGGGGGCACGACTTTCCTCAAATGAACCTTGAAAAGTCATCATTGATATAGCCACGGTTGGGAGAAGACAGGAGACAGGAGACAGTCAACTGTCAACCGTCAACCGTCAGCAGGCTGTCCAGCGTTGACTCCGCTGCCAGCAGACCAATCTACAACACACACATCACGTACGACAGCCACAACCCATTACATTCACACACACACTCGCACACGGACAGACAGTCAGACAGACAGTTGTCTCAGTGGCAATGTTTACTTTTTGCCCTCTGCTCACTGTTCTTTGCGACCGCCGTCTTATTGGGTTTTACCCAAAACCCATTTAATAATCTCATTTTGCCACAATAACAGAAAATATGATTTTCGTTCGCAATCACAATCTGAAGCGTCAGGGCCATGGCCAAGCGAGGTGTTTCCGTTCATCCTCCGATGTGGTCGATGGGGGAATGGGAATCACAGTGAGAATGGAGATGAGCATGGGATGGGGATGGGGATGGGGAATGAGATTGAGCGGCAAGTTCAACAAGTAATTGAATACGTACGTGCTGAGCATTTTCAATTATGAGCATTTTCTTGCCATTATTTATTGCGTGTTATCCTTTTTATGAATCCTATTAGTGGAATTACTTTTGGATTATACTTATTGTTGTGCAGTTGTCTGTCCGGCTCTCAGTCTGTCTTTCATGGGCCCCTTATGAACTGCTGATTTGTAAATAATGTTGCAATTATATCTGCACTTATGTTTGTGCGGATTCTTCACGTAGTAAAACACATTCGAAAATACATAAAATAATGTTTCATACATTTTGAAATGCGAATAAAAACTAATCAAATAAATTGTTAATACTCTCTCTCAAAAATTTTTCGAAAAAATTGTAATCATTTCGAAAATAAATCACCGAATTAAACTCAGAATCAATTGCTCGAATGCTGATGCTGTTCAATGGCCTAGATCAATGTGTAATATTCGTTGTGGTTTCATTGCAGTTTCCTTCATTTATGTTTTCGGGTGTTCAAGTGATTGATTGCGGCCAAAAGAATATGAGAATTAGCCAGAACTCAGGTGTGTCGATGGCCGCCAAATTGCTTGGCTTGGCTAATTAGCATAATAAACTGTGCGTATGCAAAGCGAGCCCCATTTGCGATTAAGTATTGCTAATATTCACTTACGAGAATGCTCAAGCACTTGGATACTGTTAAATTATGCTGCGCAATTCATATTTATTTCACTCGAATTTTTATGAGGGGGATCTAATTAATTTGTTTTTAATTCAATTTAAGTTAATGCCTTGAATGAAACGAGAGTAAGTGGATTCAGTTCGCTCCGCTTCGACTTCAACTCCAACTCCAACTCCGACTCTCGCTCTGTTCCTTCATCCATCTTCGCCCCTCTGGCTTAAACTTGTGCTCCATGCATCATCTTGTGCGCTGCTGTTGCTGTTGCTGTTGCTGTGTTGTTCTGTTCTGTTGTGTTGTGTTGTGTTGTGTTGTGTTTTTGTTGCCTTTGCAGCGCATTTACTCGCTGTATAAAATGGCGCTCACATTTACGCTGTTTATTGGCCTTAATGCCGGCTTGCCAACGAAATTTACATTTTAAAACAGTTTGCTGTGCTTTCTACTCCTTTATCCTCTCGCCTTTATCCCCCTCGCTATTTGTTTCAACATTTTCATTGGATTTAAGTGGAAATTCATGTGTACAAAAATTTGCGGCAGTAATTTACGGTCAATGAGCTCTGAAAAAGTTTCTTCTGCTGACGTCGATATTACTCTCCATCCGTTACTTTCCCATTTTAATCCTATTTTACTTCTTGACCATCAGATTTATTTACTCCACTCCTGACCTTCAAATGCATCGATCTTTCAGCGCTCATTCATAAGCTAAATGCTGCATTGCATTGAAATGCTTTCAGCGGTTAAAGCACAATTTATTGATTTCCCAGCATCGCCTTTCAATGTCGCGCCTCCTGAAAATTTAATAGCTTGCCCAACACGGACGCCACCGCCACCGCCACCGCTAACACCACCACCAACAACAACAACAACAACAACAACAGCTACAGCTACAGCTACAGTCAACGCTGTGGGCTGGTCTCGGCTCAAGGTAAACACATTTACCCGTGCATTCATTAATAAGACAAATATTTGCGGGCCCTGAAACCGGGACCGTCAAGAAGAAGAAGCAGAAGCAGAAGCAGAAGCAGAAGCAGCAGCAGCAGCAGCAGCAGCAGCGAGTTGGGCATTTTAAGTAAATAGAATTAACAACAAAAGCTGACAAAACCCGTTGACCGCTCATCGCACTTACTCACAAAATGCGCACTTTAAAAACTCGGCCATGTTCTCTTAACTTTATTAGCCGCACGTCTCCAGCTGAATACACAGAACACAAAGGATAATAATCATTCGCACAAGATTCGCTGGCTGGCCTAACAAACATGAGCGCGGGCAAGTAGAGTTGAATTCAGACAACAAATTAATTCTAGCGATATAAATTATTCAGTTCCATTGGTTCTAATATTTTAATGCATTCTTGAATTTAAAAATTTAATTCAGGGCATAAGTCAAGACCAAATTCTTTAATTAATTTTGTTTCCAAAAAAGTACAAAAACTATTTTTGTTGAAGATCGACCATTTTAAAATGGCATTCAGAGGATAATTAAAATTCCAGAATAATTCTAGATTGAGCATTTTTGAAATGGAAATTGTTTCTCAATTAAAACATGTAAAAGTGCCAACAATCTAACCCAGACCATAACTTTTTAAACCAAGAAAAAGTTCTTGAATTTAGATTGTTTCTAAAAAAAATGCAAAGTTAAACATTTACCCAGAGTACTAAGGATAAATTAATTTAAAGAGCGCAGGCCTTTGGCTGATTCTTACTTTTTGAAGATCAATACAAATCTAGATCGACAACTGGCAATCAATCACTTTTAAAAGTATTTTTTTTAATTTAAATTCGATTAATGAACGAATTGCAGATCTGCATTTCATTCACGACTAAAGGACATGTGCAATGATGTTTTGATTGGGACTCGTTGAAATCACACAATGGTCTTAAGCAGCAACTTTCGATCGCAGCCAAAGCTCGTTAAGTGTGCGTGTGTGCGCGCGTGTGTATGTGTGTGTGGGTGTGTGTGTGTGTGTGTGTATGGATTTATTGTATTTGTATTGCTTCTTATTGGTTCGATTGTTGTGCTGAGCAATGTAAATTTGGCGGCGGCGGCGTCGATGTGGCGGTGGCGCAGCTTTTGTTGTGTATTTAAATATACATACGCATACATACTGTATGTACATATGTGAGGAGGTAGATGTATGACAATGTATGGATGTATGTATATGTATGTACGTGTATGTAATAACGGATGTACTATCGAAAGCAAGGCGCGAAGCGGTGGAAATAGCGAAGAGCAAACATGTTAATGGATGTATGAGCATATGTATGTATGTATGTCAGTATGTACAGATGCATGTACAGTTGTATGTACGTATGTAGGCTACGTTGAGTGACCAGCCGATATCCAAGGCCCAGTTGCAATGCGTTGTTGTTAGCTGTGAATTTTAATCCCCTTTGGTTCAACGCTCTGTTGTTACTGTAATTGTTGCAGTTGTTGTTGTTGTTGCTGTTGTAGCTGTTGTTGTTGTTGTTGTTGTTGTTTTAATGCCAAGCACAAACGATGGCAGGCAGTTTCTTTAACGGGCTGCGGCTGTTGTTGCTGTTGTTGCTTTTATTGCGCAGTTTGGCGCTGTTCTCGTTGTTGCTCTTGTTGTTGTCTTCATTCATCAGAATGGAACCTTGAATAATTAAAAGCAGTTTCTGATTACCTACCACATCGTTATACGCTCACAATCACAATCTATACAGCGAGAGAGAGACCGCGCGAGAGTGAGAGTGACAGCGAGAGAGAGTGAGTGAGAGAGAGAGAGAGCAAAACATAGATGAGTGCACGTAACGGAAGGAGGCTGCTCGGCTGCTGTTGTTGTGTGCGTGTCTCTAATTAAACGGCAAACAGGATTCGAGTCGAGTTGAAAGCGCAACGAAACAGGAAACGGAAGCCAGTCGCCATGCAAGGGACCAGCACACACACACACACACACACACACACACACACACACACATAGACACCGGGCTCATGATTGCGATTGTCTGCGAGGCTAAGCAGCATTCGCCAGAGACAGAGGCAGAGGCAGCGACAGAGACTGAGAGAAGTGTGGCGACCACTGAGTGCAACGTTCAACAGCCTGACCCCAATGTTGTTTTTGTTGTTGTTGTTGTTGTTGTTGCTGCTGTTGTTGGTGGAGCAATTTACGCCCAGCTCATTTTGCCATCATTGAAATCCCTTCTACACATTTTTATATCCATTTTTTTTGCTGCTCTCCATTTTTTGTATCTAGTTTTTTTCCAGCCACCTGTCAAAGCAGTGTCGTGACGCCATTCTACACCCTTTCTTTGTGTCGCTCGGCTGTGCTGGCCACTGTGGTTGCAGCATTGCTCGACAGACCACAAATTACGTAATTCGATGTGCACTTTCAAAAATACATGCAAATTAGTATGTTTGTTTGTTCCGCATCCCCGCCAGCTGCAGCACACAAATGTTCCGTACATCTATTCGACTAACATACATACTATATAGTATGTGCATAGTCTGTGCATATGTGGCATGCAGCATCATTTTTAAATTGCAACTACGCAACCGCCAGCCAACACATCACATCATGCTGCAGCGGCTTGTTAGCAGCATGCAGAACTCTGCTTGCGTTAATTAAAACAATTGCCGCAGCAAAACGATCGCTGCGAACTGGACTCGACTCCGCGCCAGCAAAATAAAGAAAAGCGGATTTTCAAACTGCAAATCAGCATTTGGCAATTACAAATCAGTCAGCGAAGTGTTGCGTTAACTCTATTATTGAAGTTGCCGAAAACATCTCGACCAACCAACTGTAATGTGCTACTCGATTCGATTAAATCTATTAAACACTTGCCATAATTTACAATAATTTAATTTAACATACATTTCTTTAACGTTCTAAATAAGTAAATATAGCAAAAATTTGCCAACATTTAGAAGTGTCAACAAATTATCTGACGCTTTTAAGAATAATTAGATAATAATGTAGCATACGCAACGAAACATTGACTTAATTTCAAACTTTGCGACGTCTGCGAATTGTGAAAAATTATTTGGATGGGTATAATTTTAATGAATAAGCATAATTTGAATATATTTCTAGTTTTATTGTCAATTATCATAGACACATTTTCATGAGAAAAATAAGTTTGCAGGTGATATAAAAGTATTGTCATTCAACCACTGCATACGGGTACAAATGCCTAAAATCTATATTTTCATATATCAAAATAAAAAAAAAAATATGTAAAGAATGAAATTTGTATATAAATTAATATTTTTTTTAATTTATATATTATCATCATTTAATCTAGCTTAATAAACAAAATTGCATATAATATACAAAATATAATTAATTCTCGCAAAATGTCAAATAAAATGACGTCTGAGGCTGGAGCTGAGACTGAGACTGAGATTGAGATTGAAAGGGAGGCGGAGGCGTAGAGCAGAGAGCAGCATCGCTTTGTGGCCCTGTGTGATTGTAATTGTGGCTGCAGTTGTTATGCTTAGCTCGGCTTAGGTTGGCTTGACGAGTGCTGACATCCGTGAAAAGTCGTAATTATAAAGTTTATCACTGCCGCCTCAGCTCAGCTGCAGTTATAGTTGTGGCTAGTTGGCAGGATTATGAGGTAAGTTGCTATAATGCCACCTCAACGGCCAGCAAAGGGGCAAGGGAAGGTGGCAAGTTGAAGCACCTGCTGGCAATAATACTACTTAAGCGAACAGGTTCAAGTTCAGGAAGGCTTTGCAAGCAATCCTTTCGCTTTTTGAGCGGCAATCTCTCGATTACTGTTAAAGCAGCAGAAAGAGCTTTTTGCCTGATTAGCAATTTAATCGTGGCAAGAACTTCGCTTGGCCTGGCCAAGGTGAATCACACATTGCCACAGTGCCACGCTGCCTCCAACATAAGGATTGTCGCATTCATTAGGGAGAACAGCAGGTGATAACGCAGCTGGGGGCTTTGTTGGCGCAGCTGCTGTCGCCAAATTATAATTTATAACAGCCCAGCGGAGAGAGCGTCTAGTATTTCTTTGCTTTTAATTCTCTTACGGGTGGTTCTCGTTCTCGCTCTCGTTCTCATTCTCATTCTCCTATTGCCACCGGAAGCGGAAGTCGCTGAAATGCGCGCGGAAAATTTCAAAATAATGAGTGCCGAGTGCCGAGCGCCTCATTCCTCCACAGTGTCTCCACTGTGCGCTCCACTTTATGGCCCATTGTTGCCTGTTTGGCGCACTGCGATGCAGCGTCGCGTGTGATTTTGATTAAGCGTTGCTTGAGCACAGCAAAGCAAGAAAAGAAGGCAACGAAATGAAAAGTGGCAAGGCTCAAAGCCAGCGCACCGTGCGAATGCAAAAAATATAAAAATATACAAAATATATGATGGTGGTATATAAAAATTGCAAACGACACAAAAGATGAAGGGTACTTTTATTTACACTACGAATGTACCAGTGTTCCAATTGTACCAATGCCCCTTTTGTCCATAAGCAATTTCTAAGCGTTCGCTAACGAATGTACCATTCTACCAATTTCACTATTGTGAAAAAATAAATAAATATGAAAATTACAAAGTGTACAAAAGATTTTGGGTACTTTTATTTACGCTACGAATGTACCAGTGTTCCAATTGTACCAATGCCCCTTTTGTCCATAAGCAATTTCTAAGCGTTCGCTAACGAATGTACCATTCTACCAATTTCACTATTGTGAACAAATAAATAAATATGAAAATTACAAAGTGTACAAAAGATTTTGGGTACTTTTATTTACGCTACGAATGTACCAGTGTTCCAATTGTACCAATGCCCCTTTTGTCCATAAGCAATTTCTAAGCGTTCGCTAACGAATGTACCATTCTACCAATTTCACTATTGTGAACAAATAAATAAATATGAAAATTACAAAGTGTACAAAAGATGAAGGGTACTTTTATTTACACTACGAATGGACCAGTGTTCCAATTGTACAAATGCCCCTTTTGTCCATAAGCAATTTCAATTTCACTATTGTGAAAATATGAAAATTACAAACTGTACAAAAGATGTTGGGTACTTTTATTTGCTCTACCAGTTTTACTATTGTACCGTTTCCCTATTGTACTAAGCAATTTCCAAGCGCTCTCACACACACACGCACACATGCACACACATTTGTGCGTTGTTTGGGGCGAAATAGTTTTGGTCATTGCCTTACGCTCGACTGCGCAGCTCGCTAATCAACCCATGAAATAGCATTTTGTCAGTAGAAATATCACAATATTAGCGCAAGCAATCTGCTTAGTGAGTTGCGATAATGCAATCGAGCGGAAGATAGTTGCAGCATTAATTGAATTCAAATGTCGTCAGCATATCGATGCATGAATTGTTGGCAACCCCATATTGGCATGCAATTTGCTTGATGCTAATGCAAATTGGTGAGAATCAAAGATGGCGCCAGCGAAAACACTAAAACTAACTGTAAACGGAGAAGAGTGCAACTTCTTACCCCAAAGGCAAAACAATAGTTTACTTGTTCATATACTAAAAATTTTTGTATATACATAAAGATAAAAGCATTTGGGGTTACTTACGTAATCGTACAGTCCAATTATATCCTCTTCAAATGTGATCGTTAATGATAGTCAATAAATGAATATCATGAATTTGCTTACTAACATTTTCACACTTTCCTAAATCACCAAAAATAAATGAAAAAAAAAACACAAAAGCATTTTGTAAGACTTGCGCTTATATTGAAATACGCTCACTTATACACACACACTTGGAAAACGCACAAAGAACACTGTGATTGAAAATATATACACATATTAATTGAAAAGTGTAGTCCTGAATTGCGATGGCGTTGCAAATTAAACACAAGTTACATAACGAACGCATGCGAGCTGTTTTCTCGGCCACTTTTCGCGCACGACTAAGCCTGGAAAATTGGGACATTCTAGTCTTGTGGTCCATTGAAAAGGAATTTTGTCCGCTACGATCGCATAGGTATGTGTATGTGTGTAGAACTAAGGGGAATTGGAAAAAGGGAATTAGTTCCTAAAAATTGAATTCCCTTGCATTCAATTTCCCTTTTGAAACATAATTTAAAACATTTCGTTAATTCTACATCAAATCAACATTTGCATAATCTAGTCAGAAGTTATCTAACCCCTTAATTGAGTATTGGCTCTGTCAAAATAAAATAATAAAAATAAAATAATAATATTTTATTATGGTTTATTAATTTACAGTAAACTTATAATGTATATATTTTTATTTTTTATGTTTTTTTAATTTCATTTGGAACATTCTGGTCAAAGTGTCTATTGAAAAGGATTTTATTCTCGCTTTCGCTACGATCGACATGTATGTATGTATACGCACATACAACGAACGAAAAGGGAAATCGTATGCGCGGGAATTAAATTCCTAGAAACTAATTCCCTTTTCCCATTTCCCTTTTACCTATGTATGCGATCGTAGGGGAAGCAAACGAAGAAATTCCTTTTCAATAGACCACACGACTAGAATGTCCCAATTTTCCAGGCTTAGTCGTGCGCGAAAAGTGACCGAGAAAACAGCTCTCATGCGTTCGTTATGTAACTTTCTTGTTGTTTTTGTATTGTATTGTATTTAGTTTGCAACACCATCACAATTCAGGAATTAAAACGTGTATTAATTAATATATGAACATACATAGTTTCGATCACAAAGTATTTCAATATAAGCGAAGATCTATGAAATGCCTTGTGTTTTTTTTTTTTGGCCTTTATTTTTTGTGATTTAGGAAAGTGTGAAAATATTAGTAGGCAAATTCATGATCACATATTAAACATCTTTAACAACCGCATTCCAAAAGGATTTAATTTGATTGTATGATTAAGTGAGTAACTCCAAATGCATTTACATATTCATATGTACATATATAACAAAATAATTAGAAATGTAATAAGTATACAATTGATTTTTCTTTGGGGTAAGAAGAGAACATTCGACATTTTGTTGTCAGTTTGTCCTTGCTCCTATTTCTCTTCAATGCATTTTAAGCGCTTAAGCTGGGTTTGTTGCGCTCTTTAGGTTTAAGTCATTTGCTGCTTTAAGAGCTGGCACCTGCAAACTGTCAATTCCTTAACTTTCTCTCTTAATTGCTGCTCTAAGAGCAAGCTTATGATTGATTGCCTGAATGAACTACCAACGCACAGCTCAAAGGGTTAAAGCTGGGAGGCTGCAATTTTCGTACTACGAATTTCGAAAATGCTAGCTCTTACTTAAAAATGGCAAATTATTTAAATTAAACTCGTCTGACTTTCTTAAATCACCTATTATTTGCTCTTGGTATTTTTGGAATAAAAACAATTACAATTATAAAAGCCGCAATAGAATCCTATCGAACAATAAACTTTATTAACTAATATGTATATTTTTTAGATGTTTATAGTTTTACAAAAAATAAAGAAAGAACTTTATCATAATCACAAAATAAATTTCAAAAGGCAAGGCATTGGAAGTTGCGCTACATAGTAGTTAAAAACTAAGTTCATAATTAAAAAAGGCTGACAGAATTTAGTATTTCAATTAGCAATTGATTGAACATTTTCACTGGAATATTTTAGTAATTTTTTTAAATTTCTCTTAAAAGGATTGTAGAGTAGAGCGAGTGTCAATGTTTAGCGTAAAAAAGAATGCGTCTAGATAAATAAGGTAAGGCAAAAAGAAAAGTGAATGATGATTAGGCGCTGCCACTCAATGCAAATGTGGCCAGAAGGCAAAAGGCTAGAAGCCACAAACGCTTGCCACATGCTGATAAGTGATCCGATTTTCACACGTCTACAATTTGTGGCAAGTACATGGCATACAATATAACATTTATTGTGTGTGGCTGTGTGTCTCAATCCACCCGCCATGTTGTGGAGGAGGAGGAGGAGGAGGAGGAGGAGGGGGCAATGTCATATTTGCGAAAGTGCAATAAATTTCATATGAAGTTGGTAATCGATTTTGACTTATTGAAACATTATGATTGAAAGACATTTATGAGTGTACGCTAAGGTCTCTAGGGGGTCAATGCCAACACAAACGGCAACAGAAACGCTGACAGCCGTCGGATATCGGGGCAAAAGGCGAACCCGCAGATGGGCGGGGAAATCGCACAATCATCAGTTATTAGGGCTACCTCGGAAGTCGTAAGAAAAGCCAGTAAACATGACATAAAAACGCAATGCAGACATTGCCACACACACACACACACACACACGCAGTGGGTTAGAACGCGGCGTGCTTCTTGGCCATTGGCAATAGCGGAGAGCTAAGCTCGCACAGGATAACACAGGATATAAGTTCACTTGCCACACAGCTCGAACGGAAATCGAAAGAGGGCAATGACAAGGTTGCGTTTTGAGGCAACATCGACATCGACATCGACATCAATGTCAATTGGCGTCGAGCTGTGAACCCGCCAACAACAACAACAACAACAGCAACAAAAATGGAACCCCACAAATCTTTCAAAACACAACTAAAATGGGAGCTGGGTAATCGAGGGGGAATCAAATTGGGCTGTAAACATGTAGATAATGTGGCCATACAATTCAATATGCGCACACACACATGCCACATGCCCCATGCCCCATGCCACATGCCACATGCCACACCCCCTTTGCAGCCATTACTGCCTCCGATGTGCGTTCAAGACAGCCAGAGCTCTCTCCTTGTTTGTGTCTTTTCATTATATTCCTGTGGCAAGTGCTGTCAAGTGTGCGGTTCGTGCCTCGTGCCTCGTGCCTCGTGCCTGGTGCTTCGTGCTGCTGTTTGCCTCTGGATTGCCTTTATTTTTGTTTGCTTGTGCCATGTTTTCCTTGTGCGTGTAGTTTTATTTGCGGCTCGTAAAAAACGGACACTCGAAATGTTTGCTCACCATTCGCTTTATTTATTTGCTTCTGACATTTTTATTCGCTGTCAATGAGTTGAACATGTTTGTTGACTGTCAATCCTGTCAAGCAACAGACAACACACAACACACAATACACAACACACAATACACAATATTCCAACTCCAAGTCGGAAAATAGCATTTTGTTTTTGATTCCTTGACCAAGTTCAAGCTTCTCAAATATTTGCATGTCACTTCAGGCTGAATGAAATCTTTTAATTTGATTCATGTATTTTTCTAGCTAGATTTCGTTGTATTTGCTTTATTTTAAATCAACTTTTAAGTAACTTTCATATAGAGGAATTTAGAAAATAGATGCTCTTTGCGAATCGACTTATCGCATACATGAAATTTTATTTGTTTAATTTTTGTCTTAAATCGCTTTCAGCAAGCACGCGATATTTTTTTGCTTTTAATTTGCACGTTGTTGCCTAGTCGAATTTAGTTTCAGTTGTTTCTGTTTTTAAGTGACGTTTAGAAGAAACTTTTTAGGGGACAGAGACATGAATTAAAATTCTTTCAAATGTTGTGTTGTTAAAACATCGCATGCAATAACGGCAATAACAGCAACAGCTATAGCTATAGCTATGTCACGCCCCTAGGAAAATCCTTTAACGCATAATTTACAAAGTGAATTTTAATTAAAAATCCTCATGCTAACCTTAGCTATTTTAATTGAAGCTTAATGACGTCACGGCACGGTCGCCGCCGCTTAACGAGAATGAGATTGGGAACGAGAACGAGAACGAGAATGGGAATGGGAATGGGAGTGGGAACTAGATGAGATGAGATGAGAATGAGGACTGTAATTAAGCGTTTCAGCTTCAGCATCAGCTCCAACTTGACTCGGCTTGTCTCTCGGCTAACACGTTCTTGTCATGCAAAGAGAGTTCATAAAATTCAATGTACTCAACGAATCGTAAAGCACGACACTCATTCCGGGTAATAATCACAATGGACTGCTCTGAAATGTATGCCATCGAATCTAATAACTGTCAATCAAGTGAGATAATATATACATATATATATATTTGGAGTGCATAAGCTGAGTATAAAGACTTCTTCAATTTAGAAAATATATGTATAATAGAAAACAATTTGAAATGAACTGCAATAATGGGATTCTTTTAAATATTTTATCCCTCCCAAGACTTGTTTATTATTTATATAATAATAAATGTATCTATGCTATTAAAACGAATAATAATATTATTTCACTCGATTAATTTCCATATTTTGTAAATAAAAAAAATACTAGATTATAGATGTGTTCTTTGAGCTGAAATTATGGCTACGACATGAACATAACATAACATAACATATATCAACCAGGGCTTATCGCAGACACGAACAAGTTGCACCAGGTCTACCATATTTACTAAGATTGCATTGAGCTTTGCCATTCTTGAGTATTTTTTACTACGTCGCAAACATCTATTGACCCCTGCGAGCTACTTAATTATGGTTGAGTATTAATTGAAGTACGTGAAACTTTCATTGAGAGCTGATAAGCAATTGAAGGGTGCGAAGCGCAGCTCGTTGTCGCCTTTCGTTAGTGCTTTGCTGCCAACTGCGAGTCTCTGATATTAAGCCAAGTTAATGGCTGTGTGTGCGAGTAAATGGAAATGAAAAATGAAAAAGTAAATGCACGAGACAACGTAAGCTGATTAGCACAGCACAGAAAAAATAATGTGTAGCGTGCACGAAAATTTGGTAGTATTTAATAAAAGCCAGCTAAGTTAATTGGCCCCAATGTTATGATTCAATTAAGCAATTCTTACGCGTATCAGTATCGAGCAACATCTGCAGACAAACACGAGCTCGCAGAGGGCGTTCGGCGTATTCCCGCATTGAAGTCAGCCACTGTGTTATTGTACTACCTTGTATTGGCCATTTGCAGGCATTTGGCAGCCACAAATTCACGCCGGAAATAGCATAATCATGGCGAGGTGAATGGAACAAGGCAAAGGCGCGATTTACAAATACTTTCGATACGCAGTAGAAGCCCACAGGTTCTAGTTCGCTGAGTTCCAGAAATTGGAATGCAAGTTTCTGAGGCAATACTTATGTATGTGCTTGCAAATGTTAAAGAAAATAAAAATAATAATAATTAAATAAGGCTAGCCAATAATTTATTTAATTAGTACATCGAGTTTATCGGATTCAAAATTTGTGCAGAAATTTTAATTTCATTTTTCATAAAATAAATCGATTGTATTTATTTTGAAGTGAGGTTTGTCCATTTTTGGTCAAATTTGTCCATTCGAATTTTAATTTTTCCGAAACTAGAATTAATTTTAATCAGTACATTATTAATTAGTTGCATTCTTTAATTAGTACATCGAGTTTATCGAATACAAAATTTGTACAGAAATTTTAATTTCACTTTTCACAAAATAAATCGATTGTATTTGTTTCACGACAAAACAAATTTCTCCATTTTTGGTCAAATTTGTCCATTCGAATTTTAATTTTTCCTGAACTAGAATTAATTTTTAAGCTTAGAATGTTTTTCCTATGCTTAGAATTTGTTATTGAATTACCCAAAACAAAGTGATTTCAATTAGCGTTCGGTGTAGTGCGTATAATAAAGCCGTCGTCTGCTCAAGTACGCGCCGAGCAGATTTTCTATACTATTTATAGTAGCTAATGTCGCTGTAAAAAATTAATTATTCGACAAACGAATAGGCGAGATCTGCTTGCGGGTGATGGTGTTGGTGTTGGTGTTGCACAAACAGGCAGGCGACCATAACTGAGCTTGACAGGCGTCGCAATTTTTGTGGGTGCCAGGACCGAGGGTGGAGCTGCAGTTGCTCCAGCTGCGGCTCTCTTGCTGTGTTGTTTGACCCAACAACGCAGCGGCTGTCGACCGTCGAGCGTCGACTGTCGAGCGTCGACTGTCGACTGTTTATGTGGCTGGCGGCTGCTTTGTTTAAACTTGTGTGTGCAAAACTTTAACAGCAACAACAGAAATAACAACAATGCTAAAATGCCATCATTACCAAGCGACAAAAGTTGGTCCTGCCACCAGCAGCAGCAGCAGCAGCGGCAGCAGCAGCAGCAACCGCTGTAGCCGCAGAAGCAGTAACAATGGCAGCCGCCGCCGGCAATGTGAAGTGCTCCTTGACTCTTCCGTGTAGGCAAATGAAGTGAACGGCGCTCGTTGGATGCTCAGATTTTGCTGCCGCCTGCCTCAAAAATAAAATACATGCACACGCTATGAATACAACAAAGAGGGGAAAGGGCAACGGGGAATGGGGAATGGGGAATGGGGCGAAAAAACAACGAATATATATAAAAATAAACAGCTCGCAGACGTAGAAGAAGGACAAAAACTATGTGCACACAATGGCAAACAAACAAAAGGCGCGTATCCGCATATACGGTCACACAGTGTCACAGAGCAAAGCAAAGTTTTTGCGACCCACAGAAAGCCACACGACAACAGCACCGCTGACAATGGAAATGCGTTCGGAGAAAAGTGTTTTTTGCTGCGATGTATGAGTTTTCCATTTGATTTCCGTTAACCCCACTTTATTCACACCCATCAGGGCGAACTGTTAACTTACTCCAGGGCCCTTCGCATCTTCTTGCCGCCTGCTCGTGGAGCGTATGTTTGTATAGAAAAGGATTTAGTTGGGTCCTTTCCTCCTCCTCCTTCGCCTTGGTCGCCTGAAATGGCTTCATTTGCTCTTCGGAATGCTGCAATGGCATTTCATTTATTATATGTGTATTTTATATTCAAATTGATCAAGTAAATGACTCCACTGTATGCATAGCCATGATGAATCAAATAATAATGGACTGTGAATAAAATTGTACGTACGAAGTGACTTCATTTATTACCATTTATTGCTGATCAAGTAAATATAAATAATACTTAATTTAGCTATACATAAATCAATTTACATTATTCCTAACAAATATGAATTTTATCCAACTATTTCTTTATGAAAAAATGATGATAATCTTAATGTTAATGATGATAAATGAACGTATACCAACGTACATTTGATCATCAGCATAAATTGATCTAGTAAATTTACGTAGACTTTAATTTCATAAGGAGCGTAAATGAGAATTTTAATTTATGACAATTATGTGGATGAAGTACATATAATAAATGAAATGATAAAATGAAATCTACGTATTAAATGACTTCACCTTTTATATATGTACATATGATCAAGTAATTTTGTTTTGTGATGCATGAAATAATGATGGAGTCTACTATAAATAATATTCCTTGTGTGGCTTTGTTGCTATAGTGAATGATGGAATTATTCGTCTTTGTGTGTGATCATTATTTTTATTAAGTATTTTTCTTGCTGTGCACAAAAAAAGGGGAATATTTTTATTCGGTTTGCTAAGTTTTGTTTGGGGGCAGAGGGCAAATTGAATTGAGTTAACTTTTTGCGGTTTATGGCCGAAGCTTGTGACATTATGATGCAAATGGCTTATATGGTTAGGCACGCCTTTCGTTCGAACTTTTGAACCTTTTTTTGTGTGGTCAGTTTAATTGAATTAAAGCGAAAATCGTGGTTCAACTCGACTTCGATTCGTTCGATTCGATTCGTTAATACTTGGCACATAAATCTTCATTTGTCGGCAGCAATTAGGAATTATCTTTAATTAGCACGTGCAGAGATGTGGCAGGTCCTGGCTGACTTCTTGAACTTTTGCACGTCGTCTTATCGCTGCCCCATTTGGGGCAACAAATCGTGCTATGCGCTGTGGCACTCGGCACACCTGCCGCTTGGCTTTTCACAAGGCAAGCAACCGACACACGCATTAAATGCAGACGAACACAAACACACACATGCGAAAAGGAGCAAAAATGTAATTCGGATTTAATTGCCTGTTAACACGCACTCGCGCACAGCGGGCAACGGGCGACGGGCAACGGGCGACGGCAACAGCTCGTAAAAAGCGCACAAAAAGCGCCAAGGCAGGTGGCAAAAAAGGGAAAAAAGGCAAGCAGGGGGCGGGGAGGACAGTTACAGCAATGAGTTAAAACAAGAGGAAGCAGTTAAGCGCGGCACTCACAAAATGAACAGCTCGTAATTTAAGCAGCAAATTGTACGAGCACAACACCCCTGGGGGGCAAGCTGAAAGGTGGCAAGCTGGGCGAGAGGGAGACGGGGCTGCAATTTTGTTTAGCTGGTTCAGCTTGTTTAGTTTGCGAAGGGACCAAAGCAACCAACCAACGAACCACATTCGGCTATCTGCCGCAAAATGGCAAATGAACTTTTTGCCAACTCTCTCGCCGTGCAAGCTTGATAAGTTGTCTGTTCTACTTTTTTCCCCTTTTATCGTATGCACCGCATGTGCAACGTCGCAGAGCTGCTCGAATTTTATTTCTGAATGCCTTATTATTGAAACAGGCTACCTAATGAATATTGACGGAAAACACAAAGATAATAATTAACAAGACAACAAACAGAAATTTATTTTTAAGACTTGTATTTATATATTTTTGATTATTGTAAATGCCAGATTAACATGTTATACATTAGAGAGAATTAAGAAAACAATCAATATCAATTTCAAAATGAATGCCTTATTATTGAAACAGGTTACCTAATGAATATTGACGGAAAACACAAAGATAATAATTAACAAGACAACAAAAAGAAATTCATTTTTAAGACGTGTATTTATATATTTAATTAATGTCAGATTAACAAGTTACACATTAGAGAGGATAAAGAAAGTATTATCAATTTCAAAATGAATGCCATATTATTGAAACAGGTTACCTAATGAATATTGATAATAATTAACAAGACAACAAACAGAAATTAATTTTTAAAACGTGTATTTATATATTTAATTAATGTCAGATTAACAAGTTATACATTAGAGAGGATAAAGAAAATATTATCAATATCAAAATTAAAGCCTTATTATTGAAACAGGCTACCTAATGAATATTGACGGAAAACACAAAGATAATAATTAACAAGACAACAAAAAGAAATTCATTTTTAAGACGTGTATTTATATATTTTTGATTATTGTAAATGCCAGAAAAAACAGGTTACCTAATGAATATTGATAATAATTAACAAGACAACAAACAGAAATTAATTTTTAATACGTGTATTTATATATTTCATTATTGTAAATGTCAGATTAACAAGTTATACATTAGAGAGGATAAAGAAAATATTATCAATATCAAAATGAATGCCTTATTATTGAAACAGGTTACCTAATGAATATTGATAATAATTAACAAGACAACAAACAGAAATTAATTTTCAAAACGTGTATTTATAACATATATTTAATTAATGTCAGATTAACAAGTTACACATTAGAGAGAGCTATCAATTTCAAAATGAATACAGGATAAATATTATAAATATATTGTTGTAGGTGGCTGGAACATTCGCAAAGTGTGCTCGAATTTAAGAAATTGCCCATGCCGCAAGGAGGTTGCACTTTAATCAGACAGTCCGAGCTGCAGCTCGCCACAGATAAATTCGAGCCCAGATAGGCGCCGTGATATGCGGCAACCGACATTCATTACGACATAAATATTCGCTTGCCACAAAGCTGCTAACTGGTAACTGGTTACTGGTAACTGATAAGACACCGATGCGTTCCAAATACTCATAGTACGACTACAACTGTTTCTTGGTTCTGCTGTTGTTGTTTGTGGGGCCGTTAAAGTTGCTGCTGGCCAACTTGAGCACTTGCCATTTGATACTCTCGTATAAACTCGCATGCACTATATAAAACTTCTTAGCAGCGAGTCTTTCATCGTTTACTCCTCGACTATGTTACATTGTCTGTGTCTTGCATGCAAATAAATTAAAGCCACACGCGCGCTTTACTGCCCCGCTGCACTATGGGCCAAGGACTCATTTTTGCTGCTATCATTTAATATCTTTCAATTAACCAACCAAGCAGTTTTCTTATGCGGTCCTTCTTGAAAATTCTAAAACCAATTCTCGAGCCAGTTGCCATTTTTGACTTGGCTTGACTCATTAAGTTCGCTACTCGGTTATATATTCAATAGAGATTTTAAACTGGAGCTTGTTAATGAGAATACCAAATATGAAAGTTTGTTCGATTCTCTCTATTTTCTTCTATTTGGCTCTTCCCGGGCAAAATACGAGAAAAGAGCGGAACAATTTCCCATAGTGCGAATAGTAGATACAACTGCAAGCACGCGGCTCTTCGCCACTAAGCTACGAGTACTTGTCTCGCCAGTAACAGATATGAAAGGGGCAAAGCACCTCCAGCACTCCAACTGCCATTGATATATGCTTTATATGCCAGTATCCTCAACCGTCAGCTGCAATGTGATGCTTGCGATACAAGCGTGTGTGCAATTTAATAACTTAATAAACGTATTACACAATGTCCGCATCACGAATACGAGCTGTTGGCAAGTAGGCAGCAAAGCCGCAAACTATAAATAAATACACAACATACTCGTAGTTGAGAACTACACATATTGTTAGCACCAAATTATGATGATACAAAAACATTCAAAAAACAACGACAAATACACATCACAGTAGTGCACATAATTTTAGCTAAAAAAACAAAAGTTATATTCCCATTTTCTTGTTATACATAAAGACTAAGTTGCTTAGAGTTTATTTAGCAATCTCGTAAAAGAGTTGTGGTCTATCTTTATCTCTACGATAACGATGAAATCGTGTGTACAAATTGTAGCTGCCTCGCTCTCTTATTGCTCTGCATTGATACTTCAGTAAGTTGAATACACTTTGTATGGAGATCAGCAGAACAGGACAAAGTAAGCAGTTGGTAATCGGCTGGTAGTCGATGCGTGAATGTGTGGTTGACAAAAGTATGTCTGTATGTGTGGCAAATGCATGTGAGTGTGTGTGTCTAGGCGGCGGACCAAGATATTTAAGGGGGCGGATCTGCTAAGTGGGCGTGGTCAGGCAGGAGAGCTTCAAAAAGATTGCCCAGCTCACATAGCTGTGCATGTGTGTGTGTGTGTGTGTGTGTGTGTGTGATATGAAATAATGATC
The DNA here is from genome assembly GCA_035047365.1 of Drosophila ustulata. Taxonomy (NCBI): domain Eukaryota; kingdom Metazoa; phylum Arthropoda; class Insecta; order Diptera; family Drosophilidae; genus Drosophila; species Drosophila ustulata. The sequence goes on along the minus strand of JAWNPT010000054.1, from coordinate 1,138,875 downwards.
AATGGTTAAAATGTTATTATTTGTTTAATTGGAACTGTTGCTCACTTCAGAAACGCCAATCAACTCTTCACATTTCGCATCCTGAATATTACGCATCATACTTTTCTTGCTGGAATTAATCTACCCTTTGGAATAATGGGCATTAAAGCAATTTTAAATTGTAACTTCGTTTTCATAAAAAGAAATGCAAATTTTCAATTCTGATTTCGAATAGTTCGAGTTGACATTCAATGGAAAAATGGTAAGCTGTATGTTACAAATTTGAATATATCAATTAGGGTATGTAACATAAGCGTTTCTATTACGTATATACGAACATTCCCTCTACGTCGTTTGACAATCTTATCACAAAATTGGCGGGTTTAGGAAATCCATTTATTTTACCATAAATCTATTTCCATTAGTTTGGTGATTAATTCAATACCGGCATTAAATGGATTATCTTTCACATTAAAAACAAAATATTCGGTTATCCCTTAAAATTTGAATCGGTTACAAAATTTGCATTCTTTATGCATAACTATATTAAATAACTTCGAATTATCGCCTATTTACGAGCAAAAACAATATTATTTAAAGAGCGGCCAATCTAGAATTTGGTCTCGTTTTAAGAACTTTTGTTCTGGTGTTAATTCGAGTCTAGATTTTATTCTTGGTTTTAGGACCCTCCTCCTCTCTGTTTAGTGGATAATTGTGAGTTTTAAGACACAGGACTCTGTCCCACTCGCGCTATGCAACTGCTGCAGTTAATACCGACTGACTACTTAAAATGTGAGCACCTTGAAGCTGAGAACATGAAGAAGTTGTGCTTAATTGCCAAATCAAACGCTGGTTAGTTGTTGGTGATGTACATACGTAATCGTATGTACAATTGAAATGAACGCACCTAAAGAGTCATGTACTATGACGATACCATGCTCATGTCACTGACTTCTTCTTTCTTTTTACGAGAAGAGCGTGTGTGTCACACACACGACAAAAACAACAACAGCAACAATGAGATGGCTGCCTGTTGTACGTTCAGTAAATGAAACAATTAATTTGATTCCATGGCTCCAGCCCAATCCTATTAACTGCTGCAACGGTGTCCCGGCCACTTTCATGCATACTTAATTTGTCAGCTGGCTGCAAGTTTACACCTACATAACACACATAGCTAACTGTTGCGCCACAGCCCACACACACACACACACACACAGACACACACACACACACAGAGACACAGGCAAGGACGAACTGACTTTCGTTGTTAACTGCGACGATGAGGCTGAGGTTGGGGGTTGCCTAAAAAATTTATGCCTGTTTGCATATGTTGTTGGTGGAGCTGTATTCATTTAAATTTTAAGACAAGCGCCACTTACAGCTGAGTTATGCATTGAAATTTTAACTACTCGCCTGATATCCTTGTAGTTCAGCAGGACACACCTCCTGCCCCCCGCCTCCAATAGTCGCAATGCCAGGCCCCAAACTTTTAGGCGACACAGTGGCAACGTTTCGTATACCCTCTAAGTCTCAGTGTCATATTGAGTGTGTGTGTGTGTGAGTGTGTGTATGTGTGTGTGTGTGTGGCAGGGTAATTAGAAAATTTTATGCGATTACTACTTGCTTGTTTAACATTTTAGGCAGCAAACTCAAACACACAGACACACACACACACCGTCGCCGTGTGGATAAAAAAGGTTCAACATGCAACTGCGCCAATGATGCGAAGTAAAGCACAAAAGCGGCTTTTAGAATATTAATGGAATACTAAATACATTCTTGTATAACGAACAATGTGCCCAACAAACACACACACACGCATTCATACTCGTATTCAAATTAGTGTGCGTGTGAATACAAGAAAGTGAGCAAAGTAGAGTTTAAGCTTTAAATAGAATTGCAAAACGGAATCAGCCTCTTTGCCTGATACGGCAGCCGGCTCTCTATTATTTAGAGTGACTGGCAGCTAGAAGACGAATCTGGCTAATTATTTAAAATGCATACACCTGTCATATGATGGGTGTTCAAGCACATTCCTTTATTCAGAGATTGCAAGTGAATCTTGAAAATCTGTTGAAAATTGCTCGTAACAGTATATATTTTTCTTAATTCATTTTTATCTCTAATATTTGCATTTAAATAAAATATCTTATTTTTTAAACGATTTTGTTCAATTTTATTGAAACTAATTTGAAAAAGTACGTTTGAATACGTTCATGAATATATTCAAACATATACTAAAGTAATATATCACATATATTATAATATGATCTAGCTCTAGACGTGAAATTGCGTTAAACTCTAAATTCGTTTATGTTTTATTTTAAAATGTTTTTGGGTTAGTTCAGATTTTCACATTTATCAACTGTTGTTTTTTTTTTTTTAATAATTTTATTTATTTTTAGAAAAGATATTAAGCTAAAAGTAAAAATGGTTTTACAATAATTATTGGTATGATAAGTTTACTTATTACCTATTGAAATGTAGTAGTCAGTACTTTGGTAAAGCCTAAAGTGAATAGCTGAAATATGTAAAAATAAATAAAAAAATTTTAATCCAGACAAAAATAAAGTTCCTTTTAATTAGTGCATATTGGATTGCACACCCAAGATAACCCAAGGTAAAGTAAAAACAAGTACAATTATTTTTAATTATTTTATTAATTTTTCGCACATTGTATAATTGTGTAAAATAGCAGTAAAATTATATGTATATATGACATTTGTGGCCTGCGAGGTGATGGTGACACAATTGGGTCTCATGATAATGCTAATTGAGCAAGAAATGAAATCTCTGCAAGTGGAAATGGAATAACGCATAGACTATACGTCGAGCATCAGCAGAGTGTCGTGTGGTAGTCGCTTATGCCCTAACGTGTACTATTTGAATGGCTGCGTAGAGCTTTTTGTAAGCAGACAGCGGCCAAGCTTACTCTATACTTTGTGACTCGCCAGAAAATTGGCTCAAAAAATAACTCAATTTACGAACCTCTAAAACGACAACGAGGACGAACAACTGAGAACGACGATGGCGATGACGATGGCGATGACGAAAGTCGTGTACGGTGTGTTTGCCTTCGGGATCCTCGTCGGCAACTCCCACAAATTGTTTTCGCCGCACGACGACCACGAGGCGCTGCTCCGCTGCTCCGCTGCTCCGCTGCTCTGATGCTCTGATGCTGAACGTGGCACGTAGACTGCGAGTCCTCGTTGCTGTTGCTGGCTTCGCTTAGACGCACCCACAAAGCACTTCAAATGCCATTGAATTCAATTGAAGTGGTGCTAGAAGGCGTTAACCAACGAACGCTCAGCTTGCAGCTTGAGTCGTTGCCTCGCCGTTGTTGGCCTTGTTGGCGTTGTTGGCCCTGTTGGTGTTGCTGGTGTTGTTGGTGTTGCTGGCGTTGTCGGTGCTGTGTGCTTTGAGTGCTTTGCTGTAAAAAGTGCGCAAAATCCTTGTCGTCGAATAAAAAAAGTGTTCATCCAGCCAATTGCAAGAGCCTAGCAGCGAGATGTTTTTGCTTTGTTCGTTTTCTTTGTTTATTTCGTTTTCTTCTCTAATTTATATATACTATATATTGTATTTTATGCATATGCATTTATTTTCAATACACATATGTATATAAGTATATATAAATGTATATTGCTGATATGGTTTCCATACATATATTTGTATCTATGTATATATATATATATATTTATGTATATTTATACTGTATGTACTTATATAAACTTATCGTGCAAAAAAAAAGAGCATCTATTGTATTAACAAATATTACATATACTCGTAAATTCCCATTTAAAAGCATTTTTTTGTTTTTCTTTTCATTTTTTGGTTTTGTTTTGTTTCAAATATTTGATGTATTCTAATGGCATACATACAAATACATTCGTATGCATATATTTAACGGCAATATTTCAACATCCTATCCATATTCATAGTGTCTACATAATGTATGTAAATAGCTCTTATAATTCATTGGATGATATTTCATTGTCTTCGTATTGTGTGATTAAATATTGTTTTCCATAATTGTCTGCTATTATTAGATAATTGATATAGATTTATTTTATACTTGTATGATTCTATAGCTGTGGTATTGCATTTGTTCTAGAAGTATGTACACAAATAACATTATTTAAATAGTTAAACAAACCTTCATAACAGAAATGTATATCAACGCATGATGACCCCAAAAAATATTATGATATTTCCAATTGTTTCATTACCCTGAATATCTTAGACTGCAATACATTTTTCTACATGTTCAGACGATGCGAATTATCTGAATTTAAATTACGGAGTGCTGATAAAACTAAGTGTGGTCCATTCATTTGAAAAAAAAAATGGCTGTGGAACTGAAAATAATCTCGTATTTGTTTATGTCCTTATAAATTACTTCTGGTATTATTATAAACTCTGTTTCTTGTCGCATGCTATAGCTATATAGTATTATTCTTAACTGTAATATTTATTTAGGGTTCTCCTACTTAATTGGAGAGTTTTCATATAAATATTTGTTATATGTAACATGCCAGTTGTCTTAGAAGCTCTTGATTTTGTTCTCGAGTTCGGTATTCGCTCATACATCTTTGAATGGTAACGATTCGTTCGTAAAAATATCTGAATCGCCCTCTAAACTCTAGTTAGAAAAAAATGTATTACTTTAGTAACTAGAATATGAATTTACTATATGCCAGTATTCATGTCAAGTTGACTCTTTTTGGCAATTCCACAAACATGAACTAATTTGACTTTCCCAAGAAAAGAAAAGATCTTGACTCAGCAGACAAAAGTGTTATGAAAGCCCAAATCAATCCCAAATCAGCCATTAAAATTACTAAGACTCGTGTGAACTGTAATTGGCATGCATAATTATCTACACAGCAGTTGTAGTGAATATGAATTTATATATATAACATATACATTTATGTATATCTGGTGATTATTTCTATGCTTAACGTATATAATTTGTATAGGCCTCTCTTTTAATATATGTTTTATTTAATGCTGTGCTATTTAATGCAATTCAATGAATTCTCGTAGCTTAGTTTGCTTGGCAAGCTTGGAAACTTCTTCATATAACATATTCATACCGATGTTGTGCCTACTATTATATCCTCTTCCCTTACAATATCTTTATACACAAACATTTATAAACAATTTATCGCTCTATTTTATACTGTATACTGTACTTCGCTATAGGTTCGACTGTGTGCTATATAATACGTTGTGTTAATATGTATTGTTTATTGTTATACATATGAATAGCATATTTTTGCGCATCTTTATGTTTATACTATGCATTTATGTACGAGTATGTATGACGTTAATGACATCATGAATGTTTTTCTTTTCTGGCTATATAATTGTACGTACAATAATTATGAGTACTGCAATTTATTATTATTGCAATTTCAATCGCAATTTTGGTTCATTGAACATTGTGATATTGTGAATACTTTCTACTCCCACAATCGCATTGACAGCTTAACCAATCATCTGCAAACTGTGGAATCGTCTCCGGCGCATATTGAATGCGGTGCCGCCAGAAACAGTTTGCCATTGAAGCAGGCACACAACTGGAAGACTCGGTGCATGTGATCGCGACTCTGCGCAGATCCCAGAATCGGTGGTTGCGCTGTGCGCAAATTGGGCATTAGAATCTTTGATGACTCCAAACGTAACTGTTTCACACGAACAGGTGTCAGGTGTCAGGTGTCAGGTGTCAAAAAGAAGAAAAGGAAAAAAGGAGAAAGTGATGGGCTTTATTATTTGTCACATATAAATATTATTAAGCGGGAACTGCAATCATTATAAAATATTCAATAATAACATTTAAAGGTTTCTAATCACCATCTTTTTTACTGATTAATGATGATGTAATAATCAAGTCTAATTATATGAAGCAAAGGAGTTATGACATGAAATTTCATTACATAGTAATTAATATTTAAATATTACCATTTTTATACCCGCTACCCATAGGGTAGAAGGGTATTATAACTTAGTGCCAACAGAAAATGTATGTAACAGGCAGAAGGAGGCATCTCCGACCCCACAAAGTATATATATTCTTTATCAGTGTCAACAGCCGAGACGATATAGCCATGTCCGTCTGTCCGTCTGTCCGTCTGTCCGTCTGTATGAACACCTGGATCTCAGAGACTATAAGAGCTAGAGCTACCAAATTTGGGGACAGTACTCCTATAGGTCCTACGCAGGTCAAGTTTATTTCAAAAGTTGGATGCCACGCCCCTTTCCGCCCCCAAAAGTCTGTAAAAGCCGTAATAATAGACCTAGAGCATTGAATTTTGGTATGCATAATAATAATTATATTCTAAATGATTCCTGTGAATTTGGTTGAGATCGAATGAAAAACAAGAAAGTTATTAAAGAATCAATTTTATATGCATAATTCACTTGCAGCTGCCCGCGCTTTGTTTGTTTAGTTGACAGTGTGACCAAAACGGTGTTGTGATTTTTACCCGCTATTTTCAAATATATACAAAAAACTAATTTTAGTATATTTGGTATATTTTTTGTTAATATATAATTTAAATTTTTTGTTTTCTCTCGAAATGGGTTGCGGGTATCATACGGTCGAGCACTCTCGACTGTAGCTTTCTTACTTGTTATGATTATGTTATGACTTTTGAGAGATATTTTGAATTATTGATTTGAAGTGATTTTGTATAATCTTCATTGTATATTGCCAAACAAAATATAACAAAAATGATGTTTTTGGCCAAATTCGCATATTCTTTATAGAACATTAAAAGGCAGAAACAAATTAAATTTAAAAATTTGAAAGTGCAAAATTAAATTCAGCAAAAATTATTATTTTTGAAATATACTGTTTTGTACGTTGATTACTTTCGACTTAACTTTGTTTTTAATTAACTATATTGGTTATGGAGATACGAAACTTTAATAAAATCACTTCAAAATAAATTATGATAAGACTCCATTATTTTTCAAATCTTGACAGATACGTTAGTATTGCCAAAAATTAATTTTAAATTTACATTTAATAAGGTTAGTGATTTATTTTGTAAATGTCTAAGATACAAATAATAATTGTTCAAGGTCCCAGTTATTCAACTCTAAGGATTTACACGGACAAAATTAAATATAATACTTACACTGCCGTCGAGGGCCCGCAGCTTAACATCTTCCAAAGCGAGCAGTTCAATGCCGCCTGCTCGGGATTGCAAGTTGATGTCTTTGGCTGCAGTTAGATCTAATTGACGTGTAGGGGACTCTAATCTGAAAATATAAAAAGAAAGTTATTCATGGTTAAATAGCGAATTATGACTTCTATAAACTCAATTAAAATTCTTAACTCTGCTGAAATTCTTGATTGAATTAGAATTAGTTACATAGATTGACAACACGCAGGGAATTATGTCTCTCCAAAAACTAGATTCAAATTCTTAGTTCTTTATAAATTCTTGAATTTTTAAAAGTGCTAAGAACAAAATTACAATCTTAATTTTGCATTGAGTTCAATTTATATGATCTTATAACGTTTTATCCATTTGAGTAGCTATTCAAAAAATTTATTTATTTAAAACTTCATAATTCTCTAAATATATTTTTGCGGGAAAAGTTCTGGCGCGATCGCATAAGAAATTGAAACTCGTGCAACCCGAAACAATTAATATTCATATGAAGCGTGCGCGTATTGATGGCATCATTGTAACCACTGGCGATTTACGAGTATTTACAACAAATATCGGCGATATGTTGACAATTATGTGCATATTTGGGGTTAAAGTATGTGGAGCCGACAATTTACTTTTCACAGCAACAGCTTATTTGTCAAATTGTGTCCGCACATCGACACAAAACATACGAGAGCACAGTACAATTTGTTAATTTTCGTGAAAAAACAAACGCGGCCATCAGCAAATTTGTCAATGTAAACGTTATTACAAGCATCGCGGTGCTGTTAATGGTCCGTACACACACACAGATGCAGGCCCCAACCAATACTCAGTCGGGCCGCTGGTCAGCGAGTACAGACTGTCATTGAATAAGGCGAGTTATCACCACAAATGTCCACAAATGTAAAGCCAAACGATTTCGGACTGCAACAAAAAGTACAAACATAAAAATCACTGCCCCAAAGCGCTTTTCAACTCACTCGACTCGGTTGCGACTGATGCCGATGTCAATGACGCGATGATGGCGATCTCCCCCCCACACACACACACACACGCACACACACGCACGCATACATACGTACATACGAGCATGTGCAAATATTTTCACTCTCCAACGAGCTGCCTACGTATGTATGTACGTACGTATGAATGTATGCATGTGCACATACAAACGCACAAATGTATAAGCCAACACCTCACGAGTGGCAGTGTTTTGTGTTTGGATTGTTGTTGCTGCTGCTGCTGCTGCTGCTGTCGACGCAAAGGTGATGGTGACGTTGACATACACCGTTGAGCAGCAACAACAGCAACAGCAACGGCAACGGCGACAGGAAAGTGTTTGTTTTTAATTTTTTATTTCACAGATTTTTCCATACTCGGCTAATGTGTTTGGTGCCAGCGTACACACGTACATTCTGGTACATACTCGTACATACACGCATACATACTCCTACATACTCGTACATACCCGCCTGCATTCATTCATTCATGTATGTTTGTGTGCGCAACGTGTGATATGAATGCCGCGCAAATTTATTACTCTTGTCGAATTTCAACACTGCTGAAAATGTTGTTGTGGCATTCCACAAAATTCGTTCGTCGCTCGTTTTTTATATCAGTTACTTTAATTGGGCAACCTGACAGTTTACTAATCGCCTGCGCCAGAGCTGCCTGAGTATCATGGATATTTAATTATTTATTATATTTGTTCAGAATTAGAATTAGAATTAGTACTAAATTAATTTAAATAATAATTGCGCACATCAATTAGTCAATTGTATATTAAGTAACTTATTGAAAAACTTGATTTCGATTAAGTTTATGCGTTGTTATACTTGAAATAATTATTTCTCTTAAGTGGTTTTGAAACCGTACGCCAGAATATTTAAATAGAATATGTGGCATGCAACTAAATTTAGCGATTACACAAACCTGCAGAAAACGCAAAACATATTTACCTGAGTTCGCGGCCCGGCTCGGCACGCACATGTGGCGTTTGAATGGACTCCCGGAAGATGGCTCCGCCCTCGCCTTCGATACGCAGCGAGTGCGCTCCAATTGTGACTTCATTTCGATTTACGGAAAATAAATTTCGTCCGGTTGTGTCGTTGACGCGAAATCCCGTCGACAGGCATTCGAACTTATCATGACCCAAGAATAAATGATTTTCGAGTACGCCGTTCGGGTCACGTGTATTTATTGAGAAATTACGTGACGATTCTTCACCGAATGGATCCAAGTTCGTTGCAATAAGATAAAAGTAGTTCAGAAAAATAAGCAAACGTTAAGAACCCTGAAAATGTGCTGTTCACAAATTTTTAAATCGCTAATACAAATAAACATATACTTTCTATATACTAGAAGGCAGCCAGTCCCAGCATATTTGGGCATATCATTTATTTCTCAATAAATTAAATACGTTAAACATTAAAGCAAGCTCTGTGCTGACACACTCCCGTTTCTGTATATATGTAGAAGCAGAGGTGGAAAATTACAGACTGTCCTAGAGCTGATCCGATCGGTGTTAACTGACTTATACCCTTTAAAAATATTAATAAGAGAAGGTTCACAATTTGTATTCCTGTGAAAGGCATATCTAAATATCTCCCTCAAGGTTTCGCAACAAAGCAAAATACAAGAGAAAATTAAACGAGCTTGTCATCTGGTCTAGAGTCTAGACCTTCTTCCGCGTATCGTTCTTATATCGGACACTTGACAGCCTTTCACACGTTAACACATAACATGTCCCACAGCTGCTGTTTGTCTGCTCCTTTCTGATTGTCGTCGCTTATTGCTGCTAAAAGGTTATACACTTTTTTTAAACATTGTTGCAACCGCAACTATAGCTTTATGTGCTCATCTGTCTTCTGCGCTTGAACACTTGATCTGATTTGGTGAATCTGTTGTTTTGCATCTTCCACTTCCGATCTTATTTGATAAAGTGTCACTTCCATTTCCCACCTAACAAATCCATACATATGAATGTATCTGTGTGCGTGTATTTACATAAGTATGCGTTAGAATGCTCTTCTTGTCGGTTGAGCGTAAGCTTTTGTTCTGTGGCCTGTATGCGTATCTATTGATTTATGACTTGAGTCACACCGGAACACATTTGTCGTGTCCAGATTCAACTTTCAAACGCCAACTTGAAAATCGAGATAGAGCGATTGAATTAAAATGGGAATTTTGCCGATTTTCGTTTTCTTACTTTAAAAATATACGTTACGAATTTCTATTTCGCACATCAAAATAATTGTGTTACATCGAAAAATACTTTACTTGATTGTGAAACGTAGTAAATAGTCATAAACGACAAAGCCTGCCTTGTGTAATTAGAATAGTACTGATAACTTAGTGTTATTAAATTATACTCTCTTTTATTTGATCATAGTAAACTTAATCTACTTAGACTGGCGCTCACCTATGGAGATGGGCTGGCCATGCCTAGAGCGTATTGTCGATGCTCGCAGCATGTCCATGATGACCGCCTGCCCGGAGAGCTGAATGCCTCCGGGTAATATTTTCAGTTGGCCCATGCCCTCCTGACGGGATATGAACTTGAAAATCAATGCTCAGTGGGGACGATGTGGTGTGCTTACCGTGGAGAACTGCATGACCTTGAGTATCCATAGGGTGAGTACCAAGTTCGTAATGATTAAGAGCATTAGCAGCAGCAGCAACGTGTACAGACACTTCTTCCGCCACCCGATCAGACCCAAGTACATCTCGATGCCGTCAACGAAACCAGCCGCCCCATCGTGTCCATTATTGGTGGTTGTGGTTGAGCCTTTGCCGCCGGCTATGACACTTCGAATACCTCTATCAGCATTGGCCTTTGCCGTCATTATTGTTGGCGTCTTTGAGGCTGTCACAACACAGCCACTAACAACGCCACCGCCACCGCCACCGCCACCGCCACCACCACCGCTATTGTTGTTGCGTGCCATATTGGTTTTACTTTTGCGCATCTGTTTAGGTGTTGTTCCCTGATATTGTTGCTGTTGCCCCGACACTACAGGTAATGATGACGTTGTAGTTGCTCTGCAAATCTCGCTGTCTCCCCTGTCGCCACCGAGCATCGCTACCAACAGTTAATCTAGCTTGCCTGCTCGCCGGTTAGTACTGCCAATATGATATCGTGGTAGTCGTGATTTCAACGCGCATAGAATTGTCGAAACATGGTTGATAAATGGTGGTTTAGCTTGAGGAAAAGGCACTTGCTTCTGGTCCAGCAGTGCACTGAAAGGTGCAAATAGCTCCTGCTGCTCATTCCATCTGAGCTGCTGCAGTTCAATGTTGAGGTTTATTGAATATGGAGGAGGTACCTTAAATGAAAAGCGCCAAATACAATTGTTAAAAATAATTCAAAAAACCAGTTGAATGCAAATTGATAATGAAAAGCATTTTTGATAGTTTTCATTCCTATTCACCAACACATTGTAGGTTTTAACAAATACTGTAAAGCACGCTAAATAATATTTATTTGTTTAATTAAATTTATACCAAGAAATACCTACAAAGTACTTCAATACCCTTTTGGGAGTATTTTGATAATATGGATCCAATAATACGTATTGCCTTCATATTGCATGGGATAAAGCTAAATAATATTTACTAGATAAGATTATTGTTGACGATTTATCGAATTGCTCAAAATGTACCTCTATTGGAAAACATTGAATATCGTAGACTTCAAACTCATGGATGACATGAATAATCTATACCAAAATAATTAAGAAAGTCAATAGTTAAAAATAAATAAAACAATATTATTATATGTTAATATCCCAAATAATATTTCATTGTATACCGTAGTTTAAACTCAGTCAGTTTATATATTGAATTAATCATATGCACTATCTAATGTTGTTGACAAATGCCTACAGTGTCATCTTCAATACTATTTTCAGTTCAGCAACAAAATGCAATGACTAAGACAGGAATACGTATTAAGGTGAGCAAATTTATAAGGTAAAAATAAATTTGTTTGCAATTAGCTTTTTTCCAAGCACCACCTCATAAAATATGAAGTCAACGCACAAAGAGCAAAGCTAAATCGACTAGCCAGTGTTAATTAATTCTATGTATGTGCGAAAAAAATATAATGTTTGTTCTGTGAAGGTCATATTTTTACGTTTCACGTTTTCAATACCTAGACCACTCAAAAAAGAACAGAAAAAAACTATTTCGAAGAGGAAACCATCTATATTTAGAAAAATGTGTGTGTATTTTTTCATGTGGTTTTCATGGTCATCGTGAGTACAGTGATGAAATAAAGTTTCGTCCGCGCCATTAGGTGCATAATTAAAATATGTTTATATTTTCATTTAAGAGACTTATTTTAATTCTTTCGCAAATACTTTAAGATTATACTTTGAATGTGTGTGTGATAAAGAAAGGCGACTATTTTGTTTATATGCACTGGCAAAAGCTCTTCGCCTTTTTGGGGTCAGATAATATATTAGCTTGCTCTTAATTCATGCTCATAATAATTATAAATAGTTCGTGGAACTTCTTGTTTATGTTGATTTTACCAGCAACCAGAGTACAAAGAAAAAAGATCTTGTGTACATAAATATTTGGGATAATTAAAATAAAGTGTAGTCATTGAAGAGAGTTTTTATATTGTTATTTTGTTTGTTTATTCTTTGGTAATTTCAGTACATATTTTCATTGCTGTACATTTTTTTAGAATACTTATATGCTATTCTTGCCTGCTTTCATACTTATTTATTTTGTCGTATTTAAAAAGAATGCATTGGATAAATGTTGTCGAACAACTATATTTTAATTTATTTGCTGAAAAAAATACAAATTAATTATATAAAGCCTAACCATCGCTAGAAATAGATTACTAATATTACGAAATTCTCCACGAATTAAATATATATATTTCATAATTTTGAAAAAAGAGTGGTTATCAGCACATTTTTACTTTTATTATAACGATGCGATGAAGAACACATCTTGGGCTGCTGGTGGGTAAAAACTACTCCCAATAAATAGTTACTTTTTCGAAAATAATCCCAATTATTAAATAGCAAAACAAAAACCGTGATATGTCAAGTGGAAATAATTCATTCAGTTTAAAATTCTTCGCTCAAAATAAAAATCAAGTGTGAATTCTTGTAACTTTATCAGCAATGTTATTAATTCTTAGAATATAAGTGTTAACTACCTAACGAGCCTCCAAAGTCAAAAAATGCGAATAGGTTGAATAATTAAATAAGTACTTATTGAACTCCCTGTCATGATACAGCTCTTAGTCATATGTAGTTATCCAAGCCCTTCTGACTGCGAGACAATATTATCGTAATGGGATTGCACAGAATTGCAGAGAACTACAAGTGCACGCACATAATCTAAAATAAGAAATTGGAGAAGCAGTCGGGGGCCGGCTAGCGACTAGCGTAATGGTGGCCGGGGAACGTGCTTTCTGAACGGAAAGCTTGTACTCAAATGCAAATACTCAGAGAGTTGATTTAGTATCTGCAGACAGCCGGTTATTAGACGCTCTTGAATGGCGGGCAGAAGGTTTAAAGGGCGGAAATAAGGACTGTAACTATTAGTTGCAGTGCCTGCAAAAACAGACGACGACAACTCGCACGTACACCCAGTTTTAGTTAAGAGATATAGTTGCCGCTTAGTTAATGTTGCACGTCCTCATTGTAGTTGTTGTTGCTGTTGTCACACGTTTTTATTGCCACATATGAGACATTTGCAGCAAATGTTGCAAATTTTTCGGCCGGCAGTTGTAGGTGATGTTGGTGATGTTGGTGATGTTGGCTTGCGACAGTCTAAGGAAATTACTTCAAAAACTGCGTACATACATAGTGCATATGCAGACATATCTATATATAGTATGTTTCTACTCGGCATCGTGCGAACTGTTTCGTTGGCTGCATATCAGCATTCTAAGAAGCATTTTTCAAATTTTTAAACATATTCGATACTAGGGGCTTATATTTTATTATATTATATTCTTTATATAGAAATTTCCCAACCCAATTAGATATTATCTACTCTTTATTTATTTTATTTCACTATATAACTTTGGGTCGTAGGCATATCGGCAAGGTAGAATTATAAAAATAATTTAGTTCCTGGTATTATTTAATCTGTTTTAAATTCTTGTTCCCTCATTCAAAGTATACAAAAATATATTTAATTAATATTTCTCTATGTGTTTTAAGAAATATATATTTAATAAAAATATACATTTGGAATTAGTAAACTTGGGTAGGATGCGATAAAAGAGGAATACAAATATATTTATGTGTGCAAGTAAAACAAGCCTATTATCGTTTCTGCCTTAATGTCGCCCTGATGCTATATACGATAGACTCGTGAAAACAACAAGAATAGCGAAATATTTGCGTTCGTTTTGGGCTCCAGTGATGCAGTGTGATTGTGTGCGCCCAGATGTTTATGGATGTGTACACACACTTTCGAGAAACGGAAACTTCTATGAAGTTGTTCAAAAGTCCTTGACAATGGGTAATTTTAAGCGAAGAGGGCTTATTTGCAGCAATAACTAGACTAGGCAGGAAACACGCATACTGAGGCCAAATACGAGCCCACATGGCAAAGCAGAGGAAAGCAGCGGGCGGGCGGCACACTTGGCCATTTATTCGCAAATGGAAAGTATTGCATTGTCCTGCTATTAAGTTATCAACAACAGCAAACACACATGTTCGCAAAGGTTCATGAGGGTCCGGCACATAACATAATTGTTGCGGTGTCTATATTGTCCCTATATGCCCCATGGCCGACTCAACTCGACTCGACTCCACTCTGCTGCAACAATTTCATACAATATTGTTGAAAGTTCTTAATACGACTTTCTAAGGTGTTGTAGTTGCTTAATTGTATGCTGCTCATATATTTCGACAACAGACAGCCTCCAGTTGCTGTTGAGCCTGTCGTAGCCAAACATTTTTATTCAAATTGCGCGTGTGAACTGTGTAGCTTAAAGTTCTCTAAGTGTGCTCAATTTATTGGAGTACTTTCAAAAACATGTTTTCAGCTTCATTCTTTAACGTAAAGAAAATACCAATGAACTCATATTCAAATTCATTCATTCCGAATTAATTTTTTGTTTAAAGTGGCTCAATTCAAATAATATATAAAAATATTTTGAGCTTCATTCTTTAACGTAAAGGAAATACCAATTGAACTCATATTCAAATTCATTCATTCCGAATTAATTTTTTGTTTAAAGTGGCTTAATTCCAATAATATAAAAAATATTTTGAGTTTCATTCTTTAACGTAAAGAAAATACCAATGAACTCATATTCAAATTCATTCATTCCGAATTAATTTTTTGTTTAAAGTGGCTTAATTCAAATAATATTAAAAATATTTTGAGTTTCATTCTTTAACGTAAAGAAAATACCAATTGAACTCATATTCAAATTCATTCATTCCGAATAAATTTTTATTTAAAGTGGCTTAACTCAAATAATATAAATTGCATTCAAATTTCGCTTTAGAACCGTACGCAAAATGTATCCAAATTCTTTTAAAAAATATTACAAGTTTTTTTGATATAATAAAACAAAACTGACAGTTAAACTCATATTTTAAAACTCATTGTGTCATATATTTAGTACAAATAATTAACAATATCTTAGTGGTCGATTATTTTAATACATACATACATCATATTCAATATATTTGATACTGATATTTGATATTGAAAATTTGCTATTAAGCGAACATGGTATTATATTGACAGCGATTTACTGATCTTCAACCGATGTGGGTAAATTTTTGAGTATTTGGTTGTTTTGATAACCGCTGATTATCAAACAATAAATACTGTGATACCAAAAATATTTATGGCAAATTTGAACACTCAATTTTGCATTAAATATCGTACTTACTGTTTTGTTATTAAATGATAAACTTTATTGTCTGTCAGTCAACACACACACGTTCCTCGTGAAAGTACCGGCAAATGATGACGGTTCCTGTATTTATGCATCGACGTTTTCACATATTTTAATATAGATTTTGATGGCATAAGTTGTTATTGACAAATTATTATTTTGTAAGAAATATCATGCTACGCATAATGCTTGTCACTTTTATTAATGACCACACAGAATTCACGACGCTAATATGACAAATTAACTTTTAGTTCGCTTAAAGAACACACCGATTTAAACAATTCATTCAAAACATTCGCGTGAATTTCGAAAATTGATCACAAGTTTGTTGAAAAAAATATAAAAAAAAAACAAAATTAGCCGATATCGGGATAGGCGAGTGTTGATAAGTTAACTGTTACTTGACAATGCTTAACCTGCACTGCCGCTTCCGTGTTCTGATGTCGGCAACGTTTCAAAAACAACTGAAGGCACATTCGCTTTGGCGTAACATCAACACTTCCGTGGCCGCTGCGGCGGCAGCCAGTGGAAATTGGCATTGCCTGATACTTCAAGCAGCCACTAAAGCATCGTGCCTCCAAAGCTTTTCCCGAATGCTGGCCAAAAGTTTCACTCAAAAACAGATATCGGGCCACGTTCGCACCGGGTAGCTCGTGGGGCCATCGGCTGTCGGCTGTGCTCGGCGAAGAGCCTCGCTGGTTTGTTTACGTTCGCTGGAGCACATGCAACACGTGGTTCTTGCCACCGCAGTCTTGCCTTGTTTTGTTTACCTCAACAAATCAGCTACAAATTGCCAGTCTTATTCTGTTCTAACATGTTTGATCTTCAGTTGAGTTCATAGATTCTAACAAAACACATTTTTAAATATGTACAAAATAAATGACGGCACAATGATAATATTTCAATGTTGACGTTCTTCTCAATAGGTATATACATAGGTATAATAGGTATTATATTTGTATACTTTTATTGGATCATAATTTTGTATGGCTATTTTGGAACAACTTAAAATGCATAATTCGTTTTCGACGCTATTATTTCACATCCCAATTAAAGGATCACGTATTCTATCCACATTAAACACCATTCGTGTTATTAATGTACATAAAATACTGCGCGTGTGGGACTGGACAAAGTAAGCAGTTGGTAATCGATTCGTGTACATGTGTGTGTGAGGTGGTTGACAAAAGTATGTCTGTATGTGTGTCATATGCATGTGTGTGTGCGTGTCTAGGCCGCGGACCAAGATATAAAAGGGGGCGGATCTGCGAAGTGGGCGTGGTCAGGCAGGAGAGCTTCACAATGATTGCCCAGCTCACATAGCTGTGCATGTGTGTGTGTGTGTGTGTGATCCACTGAGACACAAAATTGTGATAATCGGCATTACTGCTGCCTTAATAAATAAAGCATCTAGCATGCTTAGAAACCTGAAGAGTTCCTAGATAATGATTTTAAATTGTGTTTCACAGTATTACAAACTTATCGCGCTCAATCAGCCTGAAGGCTGCAGTTGATCTGGCTACAATTTGTAGCCTAGGTTTTAATTCTAGTTGCAAATAATAATAAATAAAGAAGTAATACTTAACTGAAATTTAATAACAAATTTGATTACAAATTTGATTTTAGATAACAAACATTTCTTTAAAGTGTATAATTGTGTGTATAATTAGTCGCGCAGGCAATTCGCTTGTCGCCAAAATTGGAGGAGAGTTCTTTAAAGATTAATGAGTCTGAACGCAGCGTGTGATTCGCTTGCTCTGTTGGACAGAGAATAATGAGAGGCGGATTTTGGGTGACCTTTTTGTAAAATACTCAAACTCGAACTCGAACGCATATTTGTGAATACAGAATTTGTGAAAATGTTTGTGAATTAAAAGCGGATTTCGTCTTTGGCCAAGTTAATAATTTTTGGTGTCTATCACGAAGAGTGCTTCAACAGGGTTGCGTAGCACACACATGGGTCCTTCTAATTGTTCTTAGCAACAGCTGTCAAAGCGTGCTGGGCTTGGAGATGCGGCACATGAAGCATGTGAGGCAAGCCGGGTTCCTGCTCCAACTAATGAAACAAAGATCTTTTTATGCGGTCAAGGGACAGTCGTCCCTTGCTTGTTTAATGTAACATATTTGAACATTGGATGTGCACAAAAAGTTGTGAGCGCCCGCTCCGCAACTAATTTGGCCATTGTTAAAAGCTGCGACCAGTTTTTAGGCCAGGCGCATTTTGCGAGATGTGAGACGTGAGATGTGAGATGTGAGCAGTGCTTGAGGCTCTGCGGAAGCCCTTCTAATTGCGCCATCCTCTTTCACTTTACATTTTATTCATAGATAAACTCATTGAGCCCCACACATGCATGAACAGGATTCAGCTGACGGGTCACGGCTGTTGTCGACAATGTTGTTTATTTCCTTACCTAAGGATTTTGCTTATAGTGAAAACTAAAGTTGCAGGGGGAAAAATTACAAATTTCAGAATATATTTATTTGAATATATGTTGTTATAGAAAAATAAAGAGCAATAAGTAATTATTAGTTGACTACACCTAAAGTAGCATATTTTTAGTCCAACACATTTTTATTTTATATAAAGTTTTCAACTATTTGGGTTTACAAATTTGCCTAGTATTAATTGAATTAAAGTATCGTATTTTGTTTATAGTTTATTAAAGCTTTCTGTATTTATGTACTTTTGCATATATACAATTTTTCATTAAAACACAATTGTTCTTCACATTTTCTGGACAATCATTATCCAGTAGAGTAATATAAATAATAATTTTTATGTATTCAGTATTTTTAATTTCATGTCACCATCGCAATTTATAAGCTTTAGCTCGTAGCGCCAGGAACGGCTATTAGTCAATATAGGAAAAATAAACTGAGCCTGATTTGTGTTTAAAAGATACTAAAAGCTGGACAGAACGTAATTGCACAGGTGGACTATAGATATCTGTTCGAATATATTTAATTAATGTATTTAATTAATTTGAAAACAATATTCCACGCACAAGTGTTCTGGAATTGGATATGCATTTTCATACCCTATACATACAATATTTGTTCCTGTTTATTGGATTTATCTGTATATATCCACACACATTAACGTTTCAGTCCGACTGTGGCATATGCACATACATTCTTAATTTGCGTAAACGTATTTAATTAACCCTTATGCCTCATGGAGTCAAAGAGCATAAATATCCTTGGCTGCTGTGTCTGTTGCATAAAGTAATGAAAAGTACTTTCATGAACTGCGAATGCAAATAGTATTTGGCATTTAACACTTTGCATTTGAACTAAAATAATTCAGAAAGGCTTATCAAACAAACAAAAATATTTGTATTCATTAAATTTGCACAAAAATTGCAATTTAATTAAATGAATATGCGTCAAAGCTTTGCATTAAAAATAACTGTGGACTGAGTATACATCATAAATTGTCGTTGTTCGCTGATGTTACTCTAAAAAAATAAAACAGAAGCTTTAATTGCCTGACTGTCGTGTTCTATATAGGTTGGCTTAATCACCATCTCATAAAAAAAAAGTTTGATTCGTATTGCGTGCAATGCTGATAAATGTTAATTGATTGCGCTGAGTATAATTCAAAAAATAAAAAAACGACCAACGGGCACGAAAGACTTAAAAATACTCCTTTTGGGAGACTTACCTGATTCTAGACAGTATATCCTAAAATAAATTTATAGGCGAGGGCGGGGAGAGAGAGGGAAAGTCAAGTCAAGTCAACGAAACTTTGGGCTGTCAACAGCAAACACCAAATGTCAATACACTGAATTGCACGTCATAAAGCAAGCCAAAGAGCTATTGAGAGATAGACAGTCATTCCAGTTGCCGATGAGCCAGTCAGTCAGCCAGTCCATCAATTGTTTCAACGTGAGTGGGAATAGCTGTTGTGTTGTTGTGTTTTTTTGTTTTGTGCTTGTTGCTGATGGCATCATCAGGCCATCGGCAGTAACAAAGCGAGAAAAAGTGAGAGGAGCAGCAGCAGAAACGGCATCAACGTCGTCATCATGCACAGCATTGGTCCTCACTTCCTGTTCCTGGTGCAGCAGCAAAGCAGCAGCCCAACTAACGATCACGCACAGACAGACAGACAGACAGTCAGACAGACAGACCCCCAAAAACTCAAAACTGCGGGAATACGACGCAGGATGATGCAAGGCCCAAGCTGCAAGCTCCGAGCTCCGAGCTCCAAGCTCCAAGCTCGTGCTCGTGTACAGAGAAATCCCATGAATAATTCCACTTCAATTCCACTTTGTATATTTCATTTTTGTGTTGCATACATCACGGCGACAGCGTCAATGACAGACGACAGCAATTGGCTTTGATAACGTTTGCACTTTTGCCGCCTTTTTGCATTTCTACCTTTCCCCTCTTTCGCCCTTTTGCCCTTTTGCCTTTTTGCCGGCTCATGCAACGCTGAGGTCACCGTTAGCACTGTCTACTACTTAATACTACAAACTATGCGTTCGTTATTCACTTATTGATCAGCGATATACATAATTTGCGAGCCTCTTTCGTCCGATGTATTGTAATTGTTAAGCCACTCAGCAAACACACAAAGTGCTTACTTATTCATTTTGTTGAACTCTGCATGTGTCAAATTTGAATCAATTATTCTGTTAAAATGCAGCACAAATCTAGTGACCACACGCATCCATTTGCAAATTAAATGATTGAAATATGAATTTACTATATGGCATTTAATCGTTTGGTTTTATTCGAGTAGCTTGAATAC
Organism: Drosophila ustulata; assembly: GCA_035047365.1. NCBI lineage: Eukaryota > Metazoa > Arthropoda > Insecta > Diptera > Drosophilidae > Drosophila > Drosophila ustulata. The sequence continues at coordinate 1,118,081 of JAWNPT010000054.1, read as the reverse complement.
CAAATTAAGGCCAACAAAAGGAAATCAAATAGCACAACTGCATATCAATATTCTATGCGTTCGTAGGCGCAGTTATTGTTGCTGTAAATATGCACAAAAGCTGACTAGGATCAAAAGGCAACGCAGTCGCGGATAATTGAAAAAAAGCCACTGTTCCTTGCACGTTCTCGGACTATATAAAAGAACGTATGCTATGCAGTTAACTCAACCGTGAACATGCGCGATTGGCGAGCTGCCAGGTGGACAGGAAGTGTCCTCGGACTCTTTCAAAAAGGAAATCAAAATCCACGATTGACAGATGTTCACAAATTTGTTAGTGTGAGCAACGTTTCCAAATAGATTCGTGCTGATTCTAAGTTAAAAATCGAACAGACTAAATGTGTGTAGAGACCAAAAATGTTCAAGAGTAATATCTGAATTGAGCCCAGTACAAAAATTGTACAATAGTAATAATAATTAGCCATTTGTGAAATAAGATTGTTTTAGCTTACCTAAGGATACGACAAATTCCCAAACCAAGCCCAAGTTCTTCTTAACACTTATTTAACAAAATAACCTCAAATAAAAGTATGTACTTTTTTAAATTTAATAGTTTTTTTTTTTAGTTATTTTTATTTTTTTAATTTATTCTTTGTACCTGTTTGGAAAATTTCCAAAAAATCATTTTTGTAAGCTTGTAATCGTACTTGAACATTATTTTCAAGCCTGAGAAAGTCACAAATTCTAAAATTTTAATCCACTTCACAATTGTCTCTGTGTAACAGATGTCCCCTTTTTGAAGATAAAAATAGTGTAGCTTTAACTCTATAGCTTGAAGTCGTGCATGATTGAAAACATATATGTTACTTGTACATGTGCAGTTATATATTCGGTATGTGCTGAAATATGTTAATGCATAAGCAGGCGTACATAAGCAAATTCCTTATCAGGTTACACTTTCCTACTTCTACTTCGCACACACATCGCGTCGTCACAGTATAAAGGCGAAAGAAACACTTTTGCGCTGCAGTCTAAGCGATTTTTGATTACACTTCCGACGGAAATTATCATATATCCTTCAGCTTGAATAATTTTCATGGAAATCGTGACACGAACTCGCCCCTCAAACAACAACACCATCGTCTACGCTCAACACACACCTGTCGGCTTCCCTGCCTCAATGCTACATAGAAAGTCTCGCAATAGAATCGCTAAACTGACGAGTTAGCTTTCAGGATGTCGACTAGTCATTCTCCAGGCTTCGCACTTTCAGGCCCACCCAGTGTATCATGTGAATGTGAATAGCGCATAAAATCAGCGAGAATCAAAATGGAATTTGCTCGACGTTCAAATACTCCGCGTTGAAAGTACTAAAATCCAAGCTGCATAATTGTTAATACTTTTCAAGATGATGCTCACAAATTAATGCTTGCTTGCAAACAAAACTAAATTAATAATTCTTAAATCTAAAGCTTTTCTCGATTTTTGCTAGTAATTATCGTTCATTTGTTTAATTATTCCATAAATTTATTGCTCGCTCTGCTAGTTATTGTGGCCATTTTATGAATTTGAATTTACGTTGGCAGGGTATCAAAAAAGAATAAAATATTTGGCCAGACAGACAAAGCACCCTCAATTTGAGACAGCGCCCTGACCAAGCAGCAGCGAAATCCGACACTAATTAAAGGCATTTGTTGTAGCATTTTCATTCAATTAATTATTTGAGCTATCAACGCTGTCAATCTTTTTATCAACAAATCTGCCAAGCCAGGAGAGCTACCAAAACAGCAAGCGGGTAACCGTATATAGCATAGTTCAGAGCTCCAGCTTGAGCAACGTCGGCACAAAACTTATTTGTTTTGGCAGCTTGAGGCCAGCAGCTGGCGTTGAGTAGCGTCCAACAGCAGTTGGGAGTACTCAACGGGTGGCATTCTTCTCTCTCTCTCTCTCACAATGCCAAGGACTCGCTTTGTTATAATTCTCAGGGTCTTCTCCAATGCATCCTTCCCACCCATCAGGCCTCTCTCGGTGCTCTCTGCTCCTGCCGGCTAGACCGTCTTGTGAAATGTCTATCAAGCATCAGTTCATCTCGGCTGTTATCCGTATGCTTATATATGGCTATTGGGTATGCTTCTCAGTGTGTTAATTGGGCGCAATGTTTTAAAAGCTTTTAACTCTTCATTTAAGCCACCAGATGCTGGTAGCAAATGTTTTTATGTGCACTTCCGCAACATACCTTTTCAACACAATTATTTTCCCTTTTGATCACACTAAATTGTATCGAGTACTCAAGAGCTGAATACTTTTCTTGGCAATTTGGTGAATGTGTGAAAACCAATTGGTTGCGTAATTTCTGGTCGAAATATGAAAATTACATTTAATTTTGTCAAAATATTATTGAAAACTATTACAACTTGTTAAATTATAATTTTTAATTTGTAACATTGTAATATTTCTACTGTAAAATGTAACTAAGTTTCTTTTGGGTTTTGCGTTTCTTCAAAATATATTGCAAATATATATCAATTGCAAGTTTTCTTTCGTGATCATCGTTTTCGAATAAATAAATAAATAAGTGTAATTAAGAGTGTAATTAATATTTCAAATAAAGTATCTACGACTACAATACTATGAATATTTTTCACATATTTGATTTATCAATAATAAGAGCATTTTTTTTGTGAGGCCAAGTTACAGAGAAACTTTCATTTGTGGCTTACAAAACAAAAGGAAATCAAGTGTTTTTATAAACGAGCACATAAACATAGGTAGCCACTTGGTGCCAATAACAGTGGACATAACATAGACGCTACTTTCTTAATGACACACACACGCAAACGCACACAGGCACATTCAGGGCAGACATATTCAGCGTGCCCACTTGTTGTATTTCAAAGGTGCTGCTGACCTTTTTATGCAAATATTTTTTCAAAGGTAGTTGGGCACAATATATGCTATGCTATGCTATGCTATATGTGTGTTGTGAATGCTCATCGTACCCTTCAGACTGCCACACGGAGCGATGCGAGCTACGTAATGTAGCTTATCGTGGAACAGCCAGCCACAACAAAAGTGGAGTTTGAACCTAAAACTCTTACATAAATGCCTAAGTGGTTGGGATGGAACCGAGCTTTATATAGCCATTTTAAAGGGACATCACATTAAAGTAGAAAATATGCTTTGCATTCGAGAGGAGTTTGTTGGGAGCTGGGAGTCGATGGTGTGACCTGCCAGTCGTCGCCGTCGTCGTTGGACCAACGTCAACAGTGATGCCATTGCAATCTAGATTTGAGATCGGAATCGTAAAACCGGAAATAAAACAGGAAAATTAAAAACGTACAAAAGGTGCAAAATAGAGAGGAATGCAGGCAGTTTGCGCAAACAGATAGTAGGCGACCGGTAGGCCGAAGGCAGACGCCAGACAGACACACGCTCTAAGAGCAACATGGTGGCACGGGGGCATGCAACAGCAGCAGCAGCAGCAGCAGGTGAGGAAGCTGGCAAAATACAAAAGCAAAAAGTATACAACTCCGAGGGCAATATGTAAAATGGGAAAAAATTCGCAGTGGGCTCGAAAGCGTTAAGTCGGCGCCTCCTTCCCCGTATCTGCCACAAGGGCATCGACTGAAGGCTATGTTATGTACGTCTGTCAGAGTCTGATTAAAGTTGCCATATGTACGTGCGCTCCCCGTCTGCGGTTCCCAAACTTTTGTTTTTTCCAATTCTCATCGTATATTACCAAATATTTGCCTCAACGAAACCTTAAATATATTCATTTAAATTGTAGTAGCGTTAAGGAAATACTTCCACAATTACTGAGTTCATATCAAAGAAGGGTGAAAATTAAAATTTCAAACTGACGACAAATAATAGAGGCGAGTTAAAGAATATAAATACAGTTATTACAACAAACATATGAAGTCCATGTGATTCAAATATAATATTAAAGTCATTAAAAACGCATTATAATGCGTTGTTTTTTCTTTTAAAAATATGTTTTGCGAACAAGTTAATTCTGTCCCCACATATGAATTTGAATATTCGGAATATTCCATATGCACATTGAACGACTATTTAGTCAATTTCCCAATGATACTCAAGATTGAACCATAATGTAGCATGAAGGTAAACAAAAAAACTGACAGACTTGACCTATTCCGCAATAGCAGAATCAAAAGTTGCAGCCAAATAAAAAATAAAAAAAAACGAAAAATGGCACGCAGCAAGCGTTTTACAGAGCGAAGGACAAACGGAAAAATATCACAAAATGGGAAAGATAGGAAAACAATTACTTAAAGCAATTCTTCCAAACCATTTGTGTGAAATCCTCAAACAAAGGCACTTGCTCACGTCAAACTGCCTGAAAGAACATTCCGTGAAAATACAAATGACTGTCGAACTCTATGTTTGGCTGGGTGGCTTTTTGTTTGGCAGCCGAAAGTTGTTGAAGCGCCATGCAAGCACCACAAAACCAATTCCAAAAGTAAAATCAAAGTCAATGACTTATAGGAGGAGGAAGCAAAAAAAGCAACAACGAAAACAACAATCAAATGCAATAAAAGTCGGCGAAAAAGTGAAAAAATATGAAGAGGCAATCAGATGTGTTTCAAGCATTCAAGGCAACTTATCTATACAAAATGTTGCGTTGAATATTAACGTTGACTTACCAAAGCATCTTGGTAGTCCAATTCAAAAATAGCAAAAGCACATCCGCTTTAATTCAATAATTGTTAAATAGTATTGCAATAATTCCGACAATTGCATTACTTCCGATAACCTTAAATTTCCGTTGTTTCCGGTCACCGTCAACCAGCTATTATAGCAAACTGCAACGCCCCTTTTTTTTAATTTTACTTGTCTAGGAATCCCCACTTTTGAGTCTGAAAAACGAGGAGCATCGTTGTGGTTGACTTTCGTTCGCTATCTCCAAGCCCTGCATTTTAATCACAAACGCCAATTTCATTCCCTCAAATATCTTTTATTTCAACTCTTCCGCCCTTCCGCTCTTCCGCTCTTCCCGCACATAAACATGTGGGGGTGCTGGTGAGTTGGTGTGATTGTAAATACGTTGTCTGTATGTAAATTATAAAATCGATTCAAGTTTCCAGTCAATTACCTGTCGTTGATGGCGTTTCGAAAGTAAGTTTGCACAATTGTACAAGTAGTTTGTCGCTTGTTTATTTGCTTAGGTCGAGCTGCAATTGCAGATGATTGGAATATGCAAAGTTCCACAAATTGTGTAAACCTCAAATTAGGATCAAAAATTGTGCTTTCTAATTGTTGTTAAATATGGCCGCTCAAGATCAACTCAAAGTGAGTTTATATCTGGTTTATGTATGACTTACAGAGGATACATATTCATGTGGTTAGAATCGTAATGCTTGTGGTCGCTATTCGCAAAAAATGTGCGCTGACAGAATGAATTTATTAAGTAGGAAAGAAGAAACTCTCCAGAGGGAGGAGAAAAAGTCTTTTTCATTGATTATTTAACGACTTCTTAAGTGGTTTCTTAAGTACAGCAAAAAACTTGCCGCTAATATGCGCATAAGCCAAAGTAGCCGTAAAGCAAAAACCGAGTGAACGTATATGTATTCGTCTGATTTGTCCGTGTGTGTATGTTCTCTTGCATGCAGTTAACACAACTAGGCCAAGAAAAGGGGAGATGGGCCAACAGAACAGGGCAGAGCAGAACCAGTCAAAGTGAATTGATGAAGCGCTTTTCGCAAAACTTTTCTGGATGCTGAATGCTGGGCGGGTGGGGGAGAGGGTAGAGTACATCCATGAATGAATGAGCCTCTGTGTGGGCCGACGCAATTTGCAAGCTAAATCGCACGAAGCAAATAATAAGAAAGTTAAGACAGTTACCGCGACCCATGCAAAGTTAGTGCACAGAGAAAAATCAGTGGAAAAAAGCGAGCAAGGAAAAGGTCAAAAGAACTTAGATGGGATAAACCGGCGTGCTTAAGTAACTCAAATGGCATTCGCTTAAAGTGTGCTTGGTGGTTCCCTTTTTGCATGGCAATGGAACGGGATGGGGAACGGGAACGGGCAGCGGAAGCAAGTTCAAGATGAAGTTACAAAAGTCGACACCGAGCAACACTCGAATCGGGTATTTGTTTGTGTCCACGGCGAGGATGTCGTTGAGCGATTATGTTCTCAGCAGCTGTTGCCAGACTGTCGGCCAGAAAGTTTACGGGTCGCATGCCTTGGCTTAAATTTTGTCAGACAATGCATTCAATATAAGTATGCCTGTTTTTCATTCATAAATAAATGACCCAACTCCAAAGTTATTGAAAATGAGTTTACTATCGCAATCGGCAGTAGTATTATATGTTACATGAAGTTTGCCAAAACATCACAAATCAAATGGTTCATTACAATCATAAATGTTGACAAGAAATTCACTTTCCGAATATAACAAGAAATCATTCAGTTTTGATGACAAAAAAAAATTATTTATCATTTATAACTGTTTTTGTGTAAGCAGATTAATTTTAGGATTAAACTGTTTCATAACATTCACAAATTTTAGTGAAAAAAAAATAGAAACATTTTATTTTCGGGTGATTTTAATTTCTAAAAAATTCAAGTTTCTTCAACATTTTTGTATGCGTTAATTCAATACGTCAATAAAAGAAAATACAATAGACTTTTAATTAAATCAATTATTTAAAAAAAAACATAAAGATTTAGTGCAATCACTTTTAAAACTTCAATTCCAATTTCTGAAATATTCGAATTCAGGCGAACTCTCAGCTTCTTCCGCGAATAGCAGAATGTATGAATTGCTCATTTAAATAAACTCCATCCTTGCTGCTCTGTAAATGGAATCGGGGTTGGGGCATACAGAGGAGTGTTGTTAATAACGCGCATTAGAGAGTACGACAACAACAACATCGTGGGCTGTTGACTAGGACCAAAATGGTGCTCGAATTGAAATAGAATTTCCGGTTGTAGACAAAAAAATAAGGAAGAAAAAAAATAACTCCAAAGAAAATCCCAACGTAATGCAATTTTCATTTTTCTGGTCACGTACGAAAAGTAAATCAATTAAGTTGTCATAAATTGTACTACCGCTACTGCAGCTGACGACACTTAGCCACTCCCGCTGTACTCACATTGCATACGCGTTCGTCACCATCGTCCTGCTGCTGCTGCTGCTGCTGCCACCGCGATGGTCCTTTCTGCTGCTGCTGCTGCTGCTGCTGCTGCCACCCGCTTGAGCCATGCTTTTACATCATCATCCCTGCCCTGCAACGCAACGTTTTTGTGGCTTGGCTCCCATTTAATTTTTTATTTGTACAGCAAATTGAGCGGTATTTGTTTGTACTTTCGTATCTATGAGCATTCATAAACGCAAATAAAAGGCAGTCATGGCGACAAACCATGCATAACATATATATCTGTACCATATACATATGTCGTGGATACTAGATAAATTCGATTCTAATAATCAAGTTATGAATGCTTCCAAGTTACCAATATTTTTTTGAGTTTAAGAACTTTTCGAAACAAGATATCAATCATAAACAAATGTTTGCAACAACATTTCAATCTGAGTTTCCTTTTTTTTTTTTAATTACTTTAAGGTTTAGAAAATCTTGTTGCAAATAAATTATATTGGATATATTTCGAGTACATTTTTATGCATATCTTATTATTCGATTCCTCGGATATACGCTCGGAATATATTCAGAAATTTTGAATTTAAGAAAGTATTCAAAAAGAAAAGTTAACAACTCGTCGATTTTATACATTATATTTCAGCATAAAACTCCATCAACTTTATACTAACCTTCGTAGTTGATGCTATTATGCTAAATGTATTGCTTAGACAACCATAAAAGCTTCTAGCTAAAATAAATATTTAATTTAGCCATTGTCGAAAGCAACGAAAAACGTTAAAAACACACGAATAAAACAAGAATTGTACACACACCGAATAAAAACCCAGAAGCTGCTGGCAAGAGTATTTCAAATGCTTACAAGAGACTTGTCAATTGGAATCAGCTGAATTATTTGAATTCTTAAATACTCAGTCACGTATATTTTTATATCTTAATTTCGCTCATAGTCTGTGACATTAAACCATTTGCCATGAAATAGGCAACTGATATTTGAAGACGTAATTTCCCATCCAGGCCACAGACACACCGTACTTTAGCTAAGCTTAAAATGATTGCGTATAATTTAGCCGCACTTTGTGTGGTCTGCCCTGCCCATTGCGAAGGAGAGGGGAGGGGAAGCTGAAAGAGAAGAAAAATGCGCTACTTACTCCCTTATTTTCGCACTGTCCGTGTCGGAGCGTCTCGCCGCCTTGCAACCGCTTCGGGCTTTCACGCTCATTTCAACAAGGATTATTTACTTCACTAAAGATTCAATAACAATTTCGAAATGAGCGTAATTTCGGCTTGAGCCGTTGATAAGCTAATATAATGTCGCATAAACGAAAATTTGGGTTTCTTAATGTCCCTTTCACAGCGACAATTGTGCACTAAAAGGACCCTGCGAGCAGCAAGAGAAACAAAAGAGAATAAATAATTCACGAATTTTGTATTTCAAGTGTTTTTTCTCGACACTAACAAACACTTCCAACCCGAATTTAACGTTTTTCTTTTTAAATATATTACACGGAATGATTATTCTGCTTAAACATTTTGTTGAAAGTTGCTTGTCTGATATATGACATGATGAAAATTACAGCTAAATAGTATTAACTATGTTATAGTAAAATGTTCATGTAGTCGCGATAATTTTAAGTCGCATAATTAAATTCGCCTGCAAGCAGAAAAACATAAAAAAATGCGTAAATCGGTGCATGTGAGCTGACAGCGCTCTCTCACTCTTCCACTCTCTTGTTGTTGTTTTAAATCTTGCACAGACAAATATCTACACTGATACAAGTATGTGTGTGTGGGACACGATCAGCTAGCGCGTACTTTGACAGTCGACTAGTGCGCACTCGCTCGCACTCGCGTCCAAGTTTTTTCTTCTACTTTACTTTTGCATTCGTACTTCTGAAAAGTAGCATCCTCTTCTGCAAGACGTTATCGCCTTCTTGCTTTCGTCCAACGTCTTCTGCTATACACTCAGCGTGAAGTAGCAACGTCTTCCGTTATACTCTCAGCGTGAAGTAGCAACGTCTTCTGTTATACTTTCAACGTGAAGTAGCAACGTCTTCTGTTATACTCTTACCATCAAGTAGCAACGTCTTCTGTTATACTCTTACCATCAAATAGCAACGTCTTCTGTTAGACTCTCAGCGTGAAGTAGCAACGTCTTCTGTTATACTCTCAACGTGAAGTAGCAACGTCTTCTGTTACACTCTTACCATCAAGTAGCAACGTCTTCTGTTACACTCTTACCATCAAGTAGCAACGTCTTCCGTTATACTCTCAGCGTGAAGTAGCAACGTCTTCTGTTACACTCTTACCATCAAGTAGCAACGTCTTCTGTTATACTCTTACCATCAAATAGCAACGTCTTCTGTTAGACTCTCAGCGTGAAGTAGCAACGTCTTCCGTTATACTCTCAGCGTGAAGTAGCAACGTCTTCTGTTACACTCTTACCATCAAGTAGCAACGTCTTCTGTTATACTCTTACCATCAAATAGCAACGTCTTCTGTTAGACTCTCAGCGTGAAGTAGCAACGTCTTCCGTTATACTCTCAGCGTGAAGTAGCAACGTCTTCCGTTATACTCTCAGCGTGAAGTAGCAACGTCTTCTGTTACACTCTTACCATCAAGTAGCAACGTCTTCTGTTATACTCTTAACGTGAAGTAGCAACGTCTTCTGTTATACTTTCAACGTGAAGTAGCAACGTCTTCTGTTAGACTCTTACCATCAAGTAGCAACGTCTTCTGTTATACACTCAGCGTGAAGTAGCAACGTCTTCCGTTATACTCTCAGCGTGAAGTAGCAACGTCTTCTGTTACACTCTTACCATCAAGTAGCAACGTCTTCTGTTATACTCTTAACGTGAAGTAGCAACGTCTTCTGTTATACTCTCAACGTGAAGTAGCAACGTCTTCTGTTATACTCTCAACGTGAAGTAGCAACGTCTTCCGTTATACTCTCAGCGTGAAGTAGCAACGTTTCTGTTATACTCTCAACGTGAAGTAGCAACGTCTTCTGTTATACTCTCAGCGTGAAGTAGCAACGTCTTCTGTTATACTCTCAACGTGAAGTAGCAACGTCTTCTGTTAGACTTTTAGCATCAAGTAGCAACGTCTTCCGTTATACTCTAGCAGCAACTGCTTCTGTTATACTTTTAACTAGCAACGTCTTTGGTTTAACTTACACCGACTTCTTCTGTTTTGCTTGATCCTTTGTGAGTTCTATTGCAATGAATATGGGAAGCGAATAATTTATTTGCATATAAGACTTAAAGGGTTTCCTGTTGATATCATTCCTAAAATATTTTTTTATTGTAGTCATTTCAACAGACAACAGGTTGCAGTGCAGTTGTGTGTGAGAATATGTGTTCTAATTAACTGCTGAGTTAAATTAACTCACTTGAGAAATATTCATATTTCTTTAAATAAATTAATAATTTTCTATACATAAAAATAAGTAAGAAAGTTATATATACAGCTATGCAGTTTTACGTACATCGAATATACCTCGATATAAATAAATTACATTTAATTATTCTAAGCTGGTTGGCTGCGTATTTAATTTAATTATACCTCGATATTTAGAAAATTATTTAATTTACAATAGTATAACGGAAATATTAGTAGATTGGCGAGTTCATTATTTTGGCTGACTCAGTGGCTGGCAAAGTTCTACCTTGATGCTTTGCTGTGGCTTCATTTCATTTTCTGTTGCTTATTCAAAATGAAGGAAATTAAATTTCATGATCGTTGAACAGGTCAATTGGCAGTTAATCCGAGCCAAACCATCTAATCTGACAACCTCAACTGTGTTGTCCACTTCATCAGGGGATGACTAAACATCATGTAATTGTCGGTCACTCGAGGAAATTAGGTCTGACGCAGTGACGATTCGGTTATTCGGTTATTCGGGCTGTGTGTTGTGTGTTGTGAGTTGTGTTTGCCTTGCGTTTTTTGGGCAATCACATCTTGCATTAGTCGATGTCTGTGCCGTCGACACATTGCATTTAGAATGCGCCGTGCTCGCTATGCATGAGGAAATCTAATAATTCTTTGCCAACTGTCACTCCATTAGCGCCAAATCCGACGGAATGAACAAGCCCCGCCATGGCACTTGTTTGATACGGGCTAGAAGAGTTGTAGCTCTGGGTGTGCGTGTGTGTGTGTGTGTGTGTGTGTGTGCGACGAGAGATATAGAATACCATAGAACGTGGGCGGAATGTAGGACAACTGGTAGCAACAACCATTTCCTGCTTGAAGTCACTCGGCAGCAGTTTTAAATTTCGAGCTGGGCCTGAGGTTTGGGATATTATGTGCATACACACAGACGCTGCTTGGGCCTGGTCGAGTGTCCAGCCAATCCCATAATATACACGCATACTTACGTGAGTGACTGAGTGCTTCGATCTTGCAATGAATCTATTCGCCGCCCTATTCGCCTGTTCGCTTGTTCGCCTGTGTGCCTATTTGCAAGCTTGGAGCGGGGAGCAGGATTGCCGATTTGCACAAGTTTTAATTTCCGGCAAATTTCCTAGTACAATTTCCCATCTCTGTTGCGCCACCGCTGCGAGACTTACACACTGTTGGCAGGCATGGATTGCAAACTAAACATTTGCACGCTGCTCTTTTCGATATAAGTATTACTCATATTAAAGAAGTCAATCGCTTAGTCAACACACAACATTTTCTTACTATTTTTACACATTTTAAAAGTTTTTTTGCATTTATGGTCTATGAAATGGCAAAATGAATTCAACTTTTTTGTCGAATCGTCTAAGTGAACATGTGAAAAATGTTAGATAAATTTCAGTTACACGCACAACAGCTGCAAGTTAAGTTGTTGGCCAAAAATTATTAATAACCTTTGTAACTATCTAAACCAAAAATATTTGTATTTAATTACCCAGGTAAGGGAATTTGTTTTATTTAAACAAGTGGCGTGCAATTACTATCATTATATTGTAGTAAACGAACAGACGCATCTCGGTTCAGCTACCAAAAGATTGGGTTCCCATGAAGTTAGTACAGTAGGAAATCGTCTATTTACTGGCTAAAAAAGGAAACATGTTTAGCAAAGCTTTTATTCCATTTTGTTCACTTCAACTTTTCTAAGTTGTTTTTATTTTGGTGTTGCTTCTCATTTACTTGTTGCCACTTTCACAACTAGTAATTTTGTTAGCTGCGCACATCCGGCTGGCCAAAGCGGCCGAAGTGGACAGCACTTCGCTGCTATATGTATATGGAAGTATATATTTTACGTTATCAGTGTGTAGCATGCAATTTACTTTTTGGCTTTTTGGCTGCAAGCAAGTTTCTTCACATTGCAGTTCACAGTGCACAGACAAAAACGAGGCGAGAGCCGATAACTTTGGCCATAACTCATCTGATGTGGGCTCGAAAGACCTTTCAACTGCCGCTCAGTTGCCAAATATGGTTTGGCGCTGCGCTGCGCTGCGTAAGAGCTGCTGCCATTTGTATGCCTTGTCTTTATAAGTTTATATTTCTGTCTTTCCTATGTCTAAATATATGATACATGCCGCTGTTGCAAGCCCAAGTTGCAAGTAGTGCAGAATCAGGCAACAATAAAACTCCCCCCAGATACTCCCTATAAATAATGTGCTGCTGTTCAACTTGACTAGCGTTCCTCATCGTGTTTCAATTTTGCTACCAACTCAGGAACAGATTGTTTGCAGCAAGCACAACAACAACAACATCGGCAACGGCAGCGGCAACGGAAAAACTGCCGAGGCTAGCAAATTTTCTTTAGCTGTTTGAACTTCCTGCCCCCTCCCCAAAAGCCTACTACAACAACAGGCTCTCTGATCTGGCAACAGGAACAGCAACAGCAACAGCAACAGCAACAGCAACTGTGCAACACGCTCCTCTTATTCGCTGATGGTGTAAATTTCTTGAAGTTTACAAACTTGTGCATTGTTGTTGCAGCTGGGGTCCCGTTGTTGTTGTTTTTGTTGCAGTGAAAGTTCAATGTTCCGCTTTACTGTCCCTTCGAGGCGTGGCCACTGGGGCCACTGTGCCGTCGTCCTCCTCCTCGTGGACACCCTGCTCTCGTTGACCTCTAAGCGCAGTTCTGAGAATTCGAACAGACTTCGTCGTAATATAATAAAATGCACTTGGAAATAATACAGCAGCCAAATTGGTTAATAAATCATCAAATACGTATCTGGCAACATAGATAAATGTTTTAAAAACTTTAATGTTATTTAGCAATTGTATATGTGCAGTTAAAAACAAATATTACAATTGAAGGGGATAAATGTTGAGTGAAATGCTTGAGAATATATTTGTGAAAGCCCAAATAAATTATAAACAATTACTAAATCATCTCATCAAATCGTATCTTGCAACATATTGATGACTCCGATTACCGATTACCGCTGCTAACAATTTTATCAAAAAACGCAGTTGCATCTCTCGCAAAAATGAAAACTCAAGGGGATAACTGTTGATTGGCGTGCAAATACTTTTCGGATAACCCGAAGCTGTTTATTGGGTATATCGCAGTCCATCAGCTGGATTGCAAAGAATTTAACTTGTTTTAATATATGCTTATATATCAATCGATTTCAATTAAAAATAATTTACAAATAAAAGTTGTGGTAAAGAGGGGGACACACACACAGAAAGAGAGTGGGAGAGAGAGGGAGAGAGACGCTGTCATGGAGTTGTTTGGTTCGTTTGATATTGCAAAGCCATCTCCCACCATCGAGGGCCGTAGACCTTAAACTGTCTGAATACATTCGCGTGCATTTGTCGATTTACATTGCGAAATTGCTGTTTAAATACGTCCAGAGATCATACACAGATCCCGAGCCCTTTCTCTGTATGTGCGTGTGTATATATGCTGCATGCCCAGACGAATAAATTGGACCGCTTTTGAGCGCATTTTTGAAAATATTTGTGAAAAATATTTCGCATTCAAACTGATTGAAACGCACAAAAACAAACATTTGCGTACTTTCGCTCTGTACTCTTTTCATTTAATTTTGTTGCAAGTGAAGCCGCCATGCGCCACAGTTTTTCCAATCGAAAATTGCAATTGATATAGTGCGAGTAGAGCGCTAAAATGCAATTGGGTGAGTCGAGTCGCTGCAACCGCAGATAATCTTCGGTGTGCTAAATACACAACAAAAACAACTGAATGCTTTATTTGTCAATATGATGTATTCTGTTTATGTATTTGTTTCATCTCTTTATGACCTATCCTTTATTACATTGTGGTGCACGGATAAAAATCTCTTCAGATTTCCAAGCGGGAAGCATCAAAGGCAATTTTTGATTGACTTAAACGTTTTGCGGCAAGCGAAGATAAAATATTTACCAAACAACAACAGCCATTTTGAACTTTGAAGCAGAGGCATTTTTTAGATTCTAAAGGAATTTTTAATATTTTAATGTGCAAAAAAGTGTCTCTCAAATAGCCAAAGTGGCGACAAAAGTGAGTTGTGTGTCGTTCGCTTTCGTTCGGGCAACGTTATGGACATTAGAGAGCATGCCAACCACACCCTAAAGCAGTTAAATTATTTTGCAATAAATTTTGTGACATATTTCCATGAATGTGAAAAAGAAAAAGCACACGAACATGAACACGAAGAAGACTTCAGACAGGTAACAGCTGGAGTGGTGTGGCATTTCTTATTTGTCTGTCTGCGTGTACTATAATAGCTAGGCACTCCACACATAAGTGTGTGTGTATACCTTGAGCAGATACCAATATATATTAAATGCACATCAGTGCTAAGTAACAGCAACTTAAATTGTCTAAAAAATACAAACAAACGTCTGCCCCCAAGAATTGTTACTTGAATAAAAGCAAATAAACGGTGTCGAAGCGAAGCAAAGCAATTTTGCAACGTGCGACCGTGACTTTATGACGTTTTGATTTATATATTATTGAAAAAGTTTTGACACAGGCAGCAGCAGAAAAATCACGCGCTCGCACCAACAATCACGTAGGTGACATTTTCGAGGCTCAGCCTTCCACGATACGCGCAGTTAGCAGTTAGCTCATAAATAATTTCCATCGCACAAATTAGACATTGAACCACAAGCGTACGGCAATGAAGTGAAATTAATTTTTGATGCCCTCGGCAAGCCAATAATGGCCTGCTTCATATGTTACACAATATCAATGTTGCCAGATATATTGTTACCATCTACTACTATATTCCTGTACACACCGGCATCGGCAAACTTTCCGTTCAATTGATTTGACGATGACTCCGTCCGTAGCCGTAGCCGTAGCCGTAGCCATAGCTGACGTCGAAGTCGAAGTCGAAGTGAAAGTCAAAGCCTTGCCTTCGCAACGTTATACGTTTAGCAGCATCCCATGAGGGGGTTGATCTGCCAGCTATTTTTTGGCATGGAAATTAATTAAAAAAGTTTTTAATCAGCCTTCGAATATGTCAGCGCGCCTTACAAAAGACTCGAATTGACGTTTTATTCGACGGAGGCGTTCTTCTTTGGCAGCAATTTACAGGAAATGTCATATAACTAATAAAAAGTTATATCAAATTAACGAAGCATTACAATAACGCTTTTATTCAGGAACCGTTACCGTAAAATATTAATTTATATTGATCTGTAGGACGAATCATTTAGAAGCCAGAACATTTGTTGTTATTATTTATTAGACGAAACTGTTGCAGCAAAATTCATTTCATTTCGATCTCTTGATTATTATAGTTACAAGCCAAAAAATGTTGTAATTAAATAATAAAAGAATTAAAATGCTGTAGCAAATGATTTAGTCAACTTTCAGGTTGTTGAACAACTAAACATTATTTGTCATATAACTAATTAATTATTGATATCAATTTAACTAGCCCATTTTTTTGACGAAACTGTTCCAGCAAAATTAATTTCATTTCGATCTCTTGATTTTTATAGTTACGAGCCAAAAAATGTTGTAATTAATTAATAAAAGAATTAAAATGCTGTAGCAAATGCTTTAGTCAACTTTCAGGTTATTGAACAACTAAACATTATTTGTCATATAACTAATTAATTATTGATATCAATTTAACTTGATTTCATTTCGATCTCTTGATTATTATAGTTACGAGCCAAAAAATGTTGTAATTAATTAATAAAAGAATTAGAATGCTGTAGCAAATGATTTAGTCAACTTTCAGGTTGTTGAACAACTAAACATTATTTGTCATATAACTAATTAATTATTGATATCAATTTAACTTGATTTCATTTCGATCTCTTGATTATTATAGTTACGAGCCAAAAAATGTTGTAATTAATTAATAAAAGAATTAAAATGCTGTAGCAAATGCTTTAGTCAACTTTCAGGTTATTGAACAACTAAACATTATTTTTCATATAACTAATTAATTATTGATATCAATTTAACTTGATTTCATTTCGATCTCTTGATTATTATAGTTACGAGCCAAAAAATGTTGTAATTAATTAATAAAAGAATTAAAATGCTGTAGCAAATGATTTAGTCAACTTTCAGGTTGTTGAACAACTAAACATTATTTGTCATATAACTAATTAATTATTGATATCAATTTAACTTGATTTCATTTCGATCTCTTGATTATTATAGTTACGAGCCAAAAAATGTTGTAATTAATTAATAAAAGAATTAGAATGCTGTAGCAAATGATTTAGTCAACTTTCAGGTTGTTGAACAACTAAACATTTCTCGTTTTTTTACAAAGCTACTACCATAAAGAAACAAAGGCAGCACCTTTGCATCATCTTTCAGATACTCGTATCTTTGTTTGTGTGTGTGCGTCGTTGCGTTCGTTGACAAAAAGTTTTAATTTATGTCAAAAGCTTTTCCCAAGAATTTTAATATGCGCAGAATTTTTGCAAAGTTGTCTCTGTCACTTATGCATGTACTTGGCTATCCCTTCATTTTCCTTTCTTTGCGCACAGCCGTAGCGCGGGCCCGGGTTCGCAGATTCCAAGTTATCGAATTCTTCGGGACAGTTTACTGCACATTGTAGCTAACGTTGACACAATTTTGCGTTACGAGCCATGCAGGCAATTCTAACACAAGTCGACAGAAAGACAATCGACCTATGAATATCCTTTTTTTGCAGTTCCTTTAATCGCGTCTGTCTTTATACATACAGATATTTCCGTATTTTAAGCAAAGACTGTAACGCTCGCATAGCAAATTTATTTTAACTTTGTTTTATATTTCAGTAAACAATTGTTAAATATTTATTACATTTAAATGTTTGCTAAAAAGTTTGTTTTTGAATTTCAATTAGTCTGTTCATCATAAAAATATATGGGATAATAGGTTTAATCAAAGTTAAAATACTTAAAATCAGAAATGCTCTTCTTATTATAAGAAGCTTCAGTTTGAGTTTAGTTGAAATCCAGCTTTTGGAAGAAATTAATAAATTCAAAGTCAATTACTAAAAGGGTGTTAAAGCATTCGTATCTATTGTTAAACACTTATTATACAAATATTATCTTAAGGCTAGAATCCCCAAATTGTATTATAATATTCCCTTGGTCAGAAAATTTTGTTTATGTTTATTGTGGTTACATTCATAAATAGCGCGCTCAATTGTTTCAAGCCTCATTGATTGTGAAATTCATATGTTTAAGACGTTAGCGACACCCATTAAATATATTAAATATTTAATTTTATTTATTAATTACCATTCCTGGCGCTGCATGCTTAACCCTATATTAGAGCGATAGTCACTTACAATTTTCTAAAAAAAAAAAAAAACAAACTCTTTAGAAATTCTGCAATTGTTGAAATGTTCTGTAATGTGCAATTAAATGAAAAGCTCAAGTTTTATTTGGACTTGTTTCTATTTTCTAAATATTTGTGTTTATGCCATTTTCTTTGATGAACAATAAAATATGTTAGAGCTGCAATTATCGTAGTAATCATGTATGTATATTTTTTGTACTTGTTATCTTTGGGGTCCTTTATCAGTCTTTCATCAATGAAACGGGCATATTGGCCGATGCCGATGCCAGGCTAAAGCGCATGCCCGGCACAATGTTTGAACCTGCGAAGCTCGAAGCATGTGAAAGCCTTTTAAGAAGTTTCGAACCAACTTTCCAATGACAAGCTTTTATTTGGGCCATGCACCAAGTAATGCTTTCCTGATGGCTTTCCAAGCTTTGGTGGTTGTATAAATATTTTATGTTTAAACCAAAGGCTTTTCAGCACCGCGGACTTATGAAGTTAAAGCAGTAATCAGGAAACCGTTCTGACTAGTCAATAAACAAACTTCTACTCCAGCATAACAAAAGATTTTGTCAAATGACAAGCTTTTATTGAAATGGAGCTCAGCGATTGCTTTGGGGCTTGGGTAAATATTTTACGACAAAACCAAAAGCTTTTCCAAGCATCGTTGGCTTTTGATGTTAAATCAACAAGGCAACAGTTCTGGCTGTATTGAATAAACAAATTCACCCTTGAGCTTAACAACAGTTTCTTGTAAAACGACAATTTGATTACAAACATTTAAACATTGCTTGCTCTTAGTGTGTGCTGCCTACAATCCGAAATGTCTGTGAATAAGAAGTCTTTGCGAATGAGCTCCTATAATTATCAGCTTAACGGTAGCCGAAGCAGCCATGGCAGCCATGGCAGCCAAACTAGCCAAAGTCTCGGCAAAGGAGGGCAAGATACCAATGCCAATGACCGCCAGGCAGATACCAACTCGATGCTCAACCAAAAGTCCTCAAGCAGCATTATCAGTGACTTCGCTCATCTCCGACCCAGAGGAAATCTGCGGGGCAAATCCTATTGGCGCGACGTAATCGAAGAGGTCGAGCACGCCGTGCACTGCGTCTCCCAGCCACGTTTGCCTGTAATCGACTATTCGCTGGTGCTGCCGCCTCGTCTTCGGGAGCGTGTTAAGCAGATACAAGCCTACGATTACTCCAATTCCGACGATGTTGTCTTCATTCGGGACGAGATGCGCGAGGAGCGACCCCATGACTATCAGATTGCCAGTGAAGAAGACGAAGACGGCCAGAAAGGAGCTCCAATAGTAAGACCAAAAATTATCTCTTTTACTGATTCCCTTTTTGCGAATTTATAATAATTTATGCAAGTTTTTGGTACTTGATTGTTTTACGAATAGTCTCTTATCACCACTAAAAAGAAGAAAGCTGCAGTGCTATAAAACTTGATTTTTGTAACGTGCGATATTTAATATTTTTTAATGATCACTGCATTTGGCAGATGTTATTACATGTTCTTGTAATAAGCGAGAACAAAATTAAATTTGCAATCACCAAATTATCAAATAATGAATTATATGACATGATTTGACAAAATGATTATTAATCCACGTTGTCACCTAATGAAAAACAAAATTTATTTGAATATTTTATTTTGTGTTTAAAAAAATTATTTTTCTCCGATTGAAAAATTGTTCAGCTTATTGATTTACATAATATGAAAGCTTTTTTCTTTCTATAATAACACAGAATAATTAAACAGAAAATTAGTATTGCTAATTAGTTGACAAAAGCCGTAAATATGTGGAGCCCATTTACTGAGTGCGTCTTATACATAGGTAACGGATCCTGGCCGCAAAAAAGTCGAAGAGCACTTCAATGAAAGCCAGCACTCCGACATTGTGCGCATGGATCACGAATTTGAGAAGTTCGATCTTAGACTGGACGAGCCTGTAGGTCACACGCATCGCACCCTGGACAAGACCAGTTGGTATGCCAAGTTTCTGTGTGCTTCGCGGGACGAACGCGTTTGCTGGGACTCTAAAGTGGAGCGATCGAAGCCAGGAAGCGCCGTCTACACCCTGGATGAGCAGGCAGAAAATTTAATGGATGCGGTGGGTTAATTGTTTAATTGGCATTCAAGAGTCTTACCATCTAACTAAACCTTGTTACAGTCTGCTGAACGATTTATTCACTGGCTTAACTCCATCGGCACCATGGATACATCGATGACACCAGAGAAAGTCAAAAACTTGTTCTCCATTAAAGGCGATCGCACACTGCTCGCGTCAGTGAAAACTGATCCCAAGGAAGTTAATGCCATCGCACAAACCGTGGCCGATAAGTGGAACAAGCCTCACGTAAGTTATCAATCAATTGAATTGCAATTATTATTTATTTATGCTTTGTTTTGCTTTATACCGTTTCTCATAGTCATTTAAAAAGTTTCTTAGCTGAAATGTATGTGTATTTTTCATCAGCTAACTTATATTTATTTACAATATTGTTCTCTTTATTTGCAGATGGCCATCGAGCTGAAGTACGAGAAGCACATCAACGACCATGCAATGCGCGTAGCTGAGAAGCCGCTCCTCAGCGCGTTTGGTCGCACAGTGCCTCTTAAAGAACGACCATGGGTGAAGCGTTCTGGCGATAAGGTTATCGAAACAGTTTATCCAAACGATCTTTTGACGCGTGAGAAAATATTCAAGGGCATTACTCATTTACGCAGCACCACGGCGTTGATTGATTTTTATTTAAACAATCCCAAATTGGCACGGCCTTTATATTTGTTGCAAGGAGGAGACTTCCAAGAAATGAGCGCCAGCGAATCCGTCGCAGAAGTACCACTCTATGAGTATTTGGGCTTACGATATTAAAAAGAATTAATTTTGATTTAAGTTCAATTTGTTTTAAAGCAAAAAACGAATGGCCCATATAAATTATCAGTTTATACTGTTCACACAAAAATCATCTCCAAACATAAAATTGCAATCTAAAACCTGAATTCAAAAAGTAGTGATCCATTAATACTACATCACCAACATATTAAATATAAATTGAGTTTAAGTCATTATTCTACTATTTTATAAGAATTAAAATTTAAATAGAAATTACTCTTTAATTATACCTTATGGACGAGATTCCTTCCCATAAACAAGTTGCAAGTAGATTAGTCAAAAATTTAAATTTTGAACGTCTGCCGCGGCTTTACAAGTTGGGCGGGCTTTTAGAAACTTTCAAATTTAAATTTAAAAAAAAAAATTCGTTAAAAATCTGGTCGAGATTTGATCTGCTAAAGTACGAGGGGAACAATTAGATTAGCTGAAAATTTAAATTTTCAGAAGCTGGGCGGGTTTTTCAAATTTGAATTTGAATAAAATACGTTAATATTAACGATGAAATTCCTTCCCAAAAACCACTTAAAACTTTTCAAGTACCAGGCGAACATAGTCGGGCAGCAAGTAGATTAGCTAAAATTGAAATATTCAGAAGTTGGCGGGTTTTTTAAATTTGAATTTAAATAAAATACGTTAATATTGAACGATGAAATTCCTTCCCAAAACCCACTTTGATCTGCTGAACTACCAGGCGAACATAGTCGAGCAGCAAGTAGATTAGCTAAAATTTAAATTTTCAGAAGCTGGGCGGGTTTTTCAAATTTGAATTTGAATAAAATACATTAATATTAACGATGAAATTCCTTCCCAAAACCCACTTAAAACTTTTCAAGTACCAGGCGAACATAGTCGAGCAGCAAGTAGATTAGCTAAAATTTAAATATTCAGAAGTTGGCGGGTTTTTTAAATTTGAATTTAAATAAAATACGTTAATATTAACGATGAAATTCCTTCCCAAAACCCACTTTGATCTGCTGAACTACCAGGCGAACATAGTCGAGCAGCAAGTAGATTAGCTAAAATTTAAATTTTCAGAAGCTGGGCGGGTTTTTCAAATTTGAATTTGAATAAAATACATTAATATTAACGATTAAATTCCTTCCCAAAACCCACTTAAAACTACTGAAGTACCAGGCGAACATAGTCGAGCAGCAAGTAGATTAGCTAAAATTTAAATATTCAGAAGTTGGCGGGTTTTTTAAATTTGAATTTAAATAAAATACGTTAATATTAACGATGAAATTCCTTCCCAAAACCCACTTTGATCTGCTGAACTACCAGGCGAACATAGTCGAGCAGCAAGTAGATTAGCCAAAATTTAAATTTTTAGAAGCTGGCGGTTTTTTTTAAATTTGAATTTGAATAAAATACGTAAATAATCTTGACGGTTAATAGTAACTTTAAATCTCGACCAGGTTTTTATCGTATCCTTGCATTTTTTTTCGACTCCGCAATTGAAAATTTGCAAGTCCAAAAATTAAAAACTTTTGGATAATTTAGATAGCAATTGGCTGGTCGATAGTCCTACCAAATGCGTTTAAAAATAACAGTCGATTGTCATTAAAAAAATAAAGAATATATTAAAAAAACAAACAAGAATTTTTCGACATGTCCTTTGGCATGCATATGGGGACGGATTCATGATGTACGACTATGAAATCAAAAGCCCAAATATCCTTTAAACAACAGAGTTGGAAGGACTTTTTTGCTGAGAGAAAACATGCTCTATCTTGGCCATATCCTTGCCGATCCTTATGAATTCTGTGGCAATCAACTCGTCTTAACAAGGATTATCAGCTGGCCAAAGGACATTTTGATCGTTCTTTTGGTTCCCGAGATATTCATGATTTTCTCATTTTGTATCGACTCCTTGCATTTTTTTTTTCGACTCCGCAATTGAAAATTTGCAAGTCCAAAAATTTAAAACTTTTGCATACTTTTGGGGATGAGATATTAATTTCAGTCAAAAATTCAAATGTGTTTATCTCGGTAACTACAATGATAATTTAGATATCAATTGGCCGGTCGATAGTCCTACCAAATGCGTTTAAAAATAACTGTCGATTGTCATTAAAAAAATAAAGAATATATCAAAAAAACAAACAAGAATTTTTCGACAAAATCTACAAGGGGTGGGCATGGAAAATTTGCAAAAATTTCGAAAATTCTCCGTAACTTCGTCATTTGAAGGACGATCAGGATGTCCTTTGGCATGCATATGGGGACGGATTCATGATGTACGACTATGAAATCAAAAGCCCAAATATCCTTTAAACAACAGAGTTGGAAGGACTTTTTTGCTGAGAGAAAACATGCTCTATCTTGGCCATATCCTTGCCGATCCTTATGAATTCTGTGGCAATCAACTCGTCTTAACAAGGATTATCAGCTGGCCAAAGGACATTTTGATCGTTCTTTTGGTTCCCGAGATATTCATGATTTTCTCATTTTGTATCGACTCCTTGCATTTTTTTTTCGACTCCGCAATTGAAAATTTGCAAGTCCAAAAATTTAAAACTTTTGCATACTTTTGGGGATGAGATATTAATTTCAGTCAAAAATTAAAATGTGTTTATCTCGGTAACTACAATGATAATTTAGATATCAATTGGCCGGTCGATAGTCCTACCAAATGCGTTTAAAAATAACTGTCGATTGTCATTAAAAAAATAAAGAATATATCAAAATAAAACAAGAATTTTTCGACAAAATCTACAAGGGGTAGGCATGGAAAATTTGCAAAAATTTCGAAAATTCTCCGTAACTTCGTCATTTGAAGGACGATCAGGATGTCCTTTGGCATGCATATGGGGACGGATTCATGATGTACGACTATGAAATCAAAAGCCCAAATATCCTTTAAACAACAGAGTTGGAAGGACTTTTTTGCTGAGAGAAAACATGCTCTATCTTGGCCATATCCTTGCCGATCCTTATGAATTCTGTGGCAATCAACTCGTCTTAACAAGGACTATCAGCTGGCCAAAGGACATTTCGATCGTCCTTTTGGTTCCCGAGATATTCGTGATTTTCTCATTTTGTATCGACTCCTTGCATTTTTTTTCGACTCCGCAATTGAAAATTTGCAAGTCCAAAAATTTAAAACTTTTGCATACTTTTGGGGATGAGATATTAATTTCAGTCAAAAATTAAAATGTGTTTATCTCGGTAACTACAATGATAATTTAGATATCAATTGGCCGGTCGATAGTCCTACCAAATGCGTTTAAAAATAACTGTCGATTGTCATTAAAAAAATAAAGAATATATCAAAAAAACAAACAAGAATTTTTCGACAAAATCTACAAGGGGTGGGCATGGAAAATTTGCAAAAATTTCGAAAATTCTCCGTAACTTCGTCATTTGAAGGACGATCAGGATGTCCTTTGGCATGCATATGGGGACGGATTCATGATGTACGACTATGAAATCAAAAGCCCAAATATCCTTTAAACAACAGAGTTGGAAGGACTTTTTTGCTGAGAGAAAACATGCTCTATCTTGGCCATATCCTTGCCGATCCTTATGAATTCTGTGGCAATCAACTCGTCTTAACAAGGATTATCAGCTGGCCAAAGGACATTTTGATCGTTCTTTTGGTTCCCGAGATATTCATGATTTTCTCATTTTGTATCGACTCCTTGCATTTTTTTTTCGACTCCGCAATTGAAAATTTGCAAGTCCAAAAATTTAAAACTTTTGCATACTTTTGGGGATGAGATATTAATTTCAGTCAAAAATTAAAATGTGTTTATCTCGGTAACTACAATGATAATTTAGATATCAATTGGCCGGTCGATAGTCCTACCAAATGCGTTTAAAAATAACTGTCGATTGTCATTAAAAAAATAAAGAATATATCAAAATAAAACAAGAATTTTTCGACAAAATCTACAAGGGGTAGGCATGGAAAATTTGCAAAAATTTCGAAAATTCTCCGTAACTTCGTCATTTGAAGGACGATCAGGATGTCCTTTGGCATGCATATGGGGACGGATTCATGATGTACGACTATGAAATCAAAAGCCCAAATATCCTTTAAACAACAGAGTTGGAAGGACTTTTTTGCTGAGAGAAAACATGCTCTATCTTGGCCATATCCTTGCCGATCCTTATGAATTCTGTGGCAATCAACTCGTCTTAACAAGGACTATCAGCTGGCCAAAGGACATTTCGATCGTCCTTTTGGTTCCCGAGATATTCGTGATTTTCTCATTTTGTATCGACTCCTTGCATTTTTTTTTCGACTCCGCAATTGAAAATTTGCAAGTCCAAAAATTTAAAACTTTTGCATACTTTTGGGGATGAGATATTAATTTCAGTCAAAAATTCAAATGTGTTTATCTCGGTAACTACAATGATAATTTAGATATCAATTGGCCGGTCGATAGTCCTACCAAATGCGTTTAAAAATAACTGTCGATTGTCATTAAAAAAATAAAGAATATATCAAAATAAAACAAGAATTTTTCGACAAAATCTACAAGGGGTAGGCATGGAAAATTTGCAAAAATTTCGAAAATTCTCCGTAACTTCGTCATTTGAAGGACGATCAGGATGTCCTTTGGCATGCATATGGGGACGGATTCATGATGTACGACTATGAAATCAAAAGCCCAAATATCCTTTAAACAACAGAGTTAGAAGGACTTTTTTGCTGAGAGAAAACATGCTCTATCTTGGCCATATCCTTGCCGATCCTTATGAATTCTGTGGCAATCAACTCGTCTTAACAAGGACTATCAGCTGGCCAAAGGACATTTCGATCGTCCTTTTGGTTCCCGAGATATTCGTGATTTTCTCATTTTGTATCGACTCCTTGCATTTTTTTTTCGACTCCGCAATTGAAAATTTGCAAGTCCAAAAATTTAAAACTTTTGCATACTTTTGGGGATGAGATATTAATTTCAGTCAAAAATTCAAATGTGTTTATCTCGGTAACTACAATGATAATTTAGATATCAATTGGCCGGTCGATAGTCCTACCAAATGCGTTTAAAAATAACTGTCGATTGTCATTAAAAAAATAAAGAATATATCAAAAAAACAAACAAGAATTTTTCGACAAAATCTACAAGGGGTGGGCATGGAAAATTTGCAAAAATTTCGAAAATTCTCCGTAACTTCGTCATTTGAAGGACGATCAGGATGTCCTTTGGCATGCATATGGGGACGGATTCATGATGTACGACTATGAAATCAAAAGCCCAAATATCCTTTAAACAACAGAGTTAGAAGGACTTTTTTGCTGAGAGAAAACATGCTCTATCTTGGCCATATCCTTGCCGATCCTTATGAATTCTGTGGCAATCAACTCGTCTTAACAAGGACTATCAGCTGGCCAAAGGACATTTCGATCGTCCTTTTGGTTCCCGAGATATTCGTGATTTTCTCATTTTGTATCGACTCCTTGCATTTTTTTTTCGACTCCGCAATTGAAAATTTGCAAGTCCAAAAATTTAAAACTTTTGCATACTTTTGGGGATGAGATATTAATTTCAGTCAAAAATTCAAATGTGTTTATCTCGGTAACTACAATGATAATTTAGATATCAATTGGCCGGTCGATAGTCCTACCAAATGCGTTTAAAAATAACTGTCGATTGTCATTAAAAAAATAAAGAATATATCAAAATAAAACAAGAATTTTTCGACAAAATCTACAAGGGGTAGGCATGGAAAATTTGCAAAAATTTCGAAAATTCTCCGTAACTTCGTCATTTGAAGGACGATCAGGATGTCCTTTGGCATGCATATGGGGACGGATTCATGATGTACGACTATGAAATCAAAAGCCCAAATATCCTTTAAACAACAGAGTTGGAAGGACTTTTTTGCTGAGAGAAAACATGCTCTATCTTGGCCATATCCTTGCCGATCCTTATGAATTCTGTGGCAATCAACTCGTCTTAACAAGGATTATCAGCTGGCCAAAGGACATTTTGATCGTTCTTTTGGTTCCCGAGATATTCATGATTTTCTCATTTTGTATCGACTCCTTGCATTTTCTTTTTCGACTCCGCAATTGAAAATTTGCAAGTCCAAAAATTTAAAACTTTTGCATACTTTTGGGGATGAGATATTAATTTCAGTCAAAAATTAAAATGTGTTTATCTCGGTAACTACAATGATAATTTAGATATCAATTGGCCGGTCGATAGTCCTACCAAATGCGTTTAAAAATAACTGTCGATTGTCATTAAAAAAATAAAGAATATATCAAAATAAAACAAGAATTTTTCGACAAAATCTACAAGGGGTAGGCATGGAAAATTTGCAAAAATTTCGAAAATTCTCCGTAACTTCGTCATTTGAAGGACGATCAGGATGTCCTTTGGCATGCATATGGGGACGGATTCATGATGTACGACTATGAAATCAAAAGCCCAAATATCCTTTAAACAACAGAGTTAGAAGGACTTTTTTGCTGAGAGAAAACATGCTCTATCTTGGCCATATCCTTGCCGATCCTTATGAATTCTGTGGCAATCAACTCGTCTTAACAAGGACTATCAGCTGGCCAAAGGACATTTCGATCGTCCTTTTGGTTCCCGAGATATTCGTGATTTTCTCATTTTGTATCGACTCCTTGCATTTTTTTTTCGACTCCGCAATTGAAAATTTGCAAGTCCAAAAATTTAAAACTTTTGCATACTTTTGGGGATGAGATATTAATTTCAGTCAAAAATTAAAATGTGTTTATCTCGGTAACTACAATGATAATTTAGATATCAATTGGCCGGTCGATAGTCCTACCAAATGCGTTTAAAAATAACTGTCGATTGTCATTAAAAAAATAAAGAATATATCAAAATAAAACAAGAATTTTTCGACAAAATCTACAAGGGGTAGGCATGGAAAATTTGCAAAAATTTCGAAAATTCTCCGTAACTTCGTCATTTGAAGGACGATCAGGATGTCCTTTGGCATGCATATGGGGACGGATTCATGATGTACGACTATGAAATCAAAAGCCCAAATATCCTTTAAACAACAGAGTTAGAAGGACTTTTTTGCTGAGAGAAAACATGCTCTATCTTGGCCATATCCTTGCCGATCCTTATGAATTCTGTGGCAATCAACTCGTCTTAACAAGGACTATCAGCTGGCCAAAGGACATTTCGATCGTCCTTTTGGTTCCCGAGATATTCGTGATTTTCTCATTTTGTGTCGACTCCTTGCATTTTTTTTTCGACTCCGCAATTGAAAATTTGCAAGTCCAAAAATTTAAAACTTTTGCATACTTTTGGGGATGAGATATTAATTTCAGTCAAAAATTAAAATGTGTTTATCTCGGTAACTACAATGATAATTTAGATATCAATTGGCCGGTCGATAGTCCTACCAAATGCGTTTAAAAATAACTGTCGAATGTCATTAAAAAAATAAAGAATATATCAAAAAAACAAACAAGAATTTTTCGACAAAATCTACAAGGGGTAGGCATGGAAATTTGGGCAATAATTCAAAAATCCACCGTAACCACCGTCGAAAACTTAAAATGTGTACATCTCGAAAACTACAGCGACAATTTTAAATTGTTGGCTAATCTACTTGCTGCTCAATTGTGTTCGCTGCAGTTCCTGGTATGTTTTGGGGTGGAATCTTGTCGAGAGTATTAACGTATTTCATTCAAATTCAAATTTGAAAACCCGCCTAGCTTTTAAGGAATTTATTGATGAAAATGTATCCAAAATATGCGAAAAGACACATTTGTATCTTTAAGACACGTTTATATTTTAGAGACAGTTTTGTGTCTTTAAGATATATATATCATTAACATATATTTGTATCTTTGAAATACTATGATGTTTGAATTTTTAAATTAATATTTAGAATATTTTATCGATTTAAATTTATAAACAATGCGAATTTTGCGAAAGTACTTTATTAGAAAACAAACACATATTGGACCAATATCGATGTTTAATTTGCTATTTTCTGGGTGCAGTGGAATACCATGTCTGCAGCCAAGATAAATGACTTTACGTATGCATATATGTATGTATGCTTTTCCCATATACACATACTTATTTTCTTCCCTTAAATAAGTATTTTACAATTGGAATTTTGAACTTTAGGAATTGAGCAGCAAAACCTATTGAGTCTATGGTAAATTGTTTAAAGCAACATCGAAATCTTTTGCTCTAAGTCGCATTCATGATTTTTTTGATGCTCATGTGCATGTGTATTTATACAGCACGATGTACATAAGTGTTCGTGCCATGCGTATTTTCTTGCATATCTATTTGGACAGCAGAGTGTTGGAGAGAATCAATGGGTTTCCTGCCAATTGAGCACAGTTTCATTCAACCTACTTCACAGAATGATGAAGAGGTTGTGTGCACAACAAAATGAATTTCAGCATGACAGTGATCAACAAAATTACAAAACTACTTTCGCTCATGTCAGTTCAGGATGAGCGGAAAGACTGTCTTGCTTATGGCATGGGAAGGATACACAATACTTTGCATTTATTAGGGTGCAAATGTTGGAAATAAAAGCAGATTAAAGATTTGATTTGAGCCAAGCTTCTATATTCTAAAGATGAAATATATGAGTGAAAGGGGTTCAAATAAGGATCTGAAAGACATTTGTATTATGCAGCTTGTCTTTCTTGGCAGGGGCGTTGATGAACTTATTGTTATTTAAATGCAGAAATTAGATTATTTAAATCATTTAGAAATGTAGTTGGCCTATATAATAGTATTCATACCATTCCTACACCTCTATTTTCATTTGTGTTTTTTTTTAATTTTTGATTAAATACTAATATATTGTAAATGCATTCCACTGAAGTATTTATTTGTCGTCTTCGCATTGATGATTGTTAAGTATAACTATAACTATGCCTACACCATTTTATATATTTTTTGTTTTTTCAATAACATAACATATAATTTGTTCTCCGACTTAAAATGAATTTGCAGTTTTTGGACACAACTGGACTTCAATTAATTGGTATGGCTTTGCAGCATTTGGTCCGCACAAAGGCAACAGAAATTGAATTGAAAGGAATCAGAATTGAAAAGCCAGCAACACTTTTACATACAGAGACAGAGACAGAGGCAGCGACAGCGACAGCGACAGACACATGGCATATGCATATATCTGCCAACGGCTGAAAACATTGATGACGCTCAATCACTGAATGACTGACTTGCAGCCTGTTAAGCGGAGAAAACTGCTTTCAGTTGTATGTTTCGCACCAGCACCGATTTGAGTTGCAAACAATAGCGCTAACTGGCAGGTAGACTGCTACCTAGCAAAAATCCGGATGGCGACAGGGGTACCTTGAACTTCCCGACTAATTTAAATATGTATTTTTAAAAATTAATAATTAATACAAGCACCAGTCTTATGTTTTCGAATTGTAATGATTTACAAATTCAATTTATTTATTTTATAGGAAGGGCATGATGTAG
Organism: Drosophila ustulata; assembly: GCA_035047365.1. NCBI lineage: Eukaryota > Metazoa > Arthropoda > Insecta > Diptera > Drosophilidae > Drosophila > Drosophila ustulata. The sequence continues at coordinate 1,087,955 of JAWNPT010000054.1, read as the reverse complement.
TCGATGTCCTGTCTATGTGCGATTGCTTTTTGCGTGGTTTTATGTTTGTCCCTTTGTCGCATTGAGTTGTAGTTGGTCTGCACATTTTTCAATTTATATAAACAAAACATTTTAATTTCAGAAATTTAATTAAACAACACCCGCAATGCAATGCTCTGATAACATAGGTGTCGCTCATTGTTGTCTGCGGCATTGACGAGCAGTGTGCCAAAGAGCCACATGCCTCTAATGGAGCCAATAAAAGCTGAGCATCTTTTTGAAATACCTTTGACTCTCTATGTCAAATACTTGTCACGACGTTGACGCTCTGTTCTATAGAAAGCACGGAAAACACAACTTGTATTCAGCTCAAGACGAAAATTATTTTGTAGAGTCTTTAATAAAATCCAAGTCCAAGTCTAGGTGCTAGCTGAATTTATAGAATTAATGTCCTTACACAGGAGCATACCTCCCATAATTATTTTTTGGGGGCATGGTAAGATTTTTTGAGAAACCCATTAGATGTTAACAAAAAGGATTTTGTTATGCACCATTAATTAAGCACATACACATATTAGGTGAAAAATTCAATAAAGTTTTCACTTAATTAATTACCCAATGGAAAGATAGAGATCAAAGCGTTTTACGATGCACACACATCAATATTATCGCTCGTATTTCTAGGTGTTGCAAGCCGCAAGCCGCAAAGCAACGGTTGCTATTTATGTTACATTTGCCTTACACTCAAGTGCACAAAACCTTCACTGAAATCGCCCGCTTGGATGCACGACAGCGAAGCAAATCCATTTACTCATAATTCATTAATTCCTATATTTAGATATGTGCACACGTTTTTGACCGTGCTTATCCACAAAGGCACAGCGGGTGATGTCCGTCCACACGTGGAAATTTGGGGTTAGACACTTTGTAACATAACATGGCTAAGCTGTTGGATGAGGGGTGTTTTATAACACACTATACTATATAAGCATTATCATAAAACTCGAATGTGATGACAATTGGTCGTTTGATGGCTCTTATTTGTGTACTCCAAATTATTATTTCAACATTTCTCAAATATCTGTCTACACAACGAGCTGTTAATTGTGGGATATTTTGTATTGAGCATGCTAATTAAGTCCGAATAAACTAACAATTGATAATTTGAGTACTCAGTTATATATATATTAATATGCGAATTTTAGAATTTCCAGTATTTAAGTTAAGAATAATATTAAATAAATAAAAAATGTATTAACAATTATTATTTTTCAAATATGTGTTAATGCAATGTGGGTCATTTTACATAAGCTTGCCAATTCGAATAGAAAGGCAATGGTTCATTGAAGTCTCAATTTTATATGCCCAAACTTCGCCTCGATGACATTTGCTACACTTTCTAGTAGTTACAAATAAAAAAAAAAAGGTTTTAAATATAAACTTTCTTGAAATTGATTCTAGATTGAGATTAAGAATAAATAAGTAACTAATTAATTCAAATAATATCACATTTACTCACGCCCAAGTAATTAAAAGTACATCGTTGGCTTTGGTTTATAAGTTTGTCTGAATAACGATGAATGATGAGTTATCAAATAAACTTTAACTTCTAAAACAAAATTAGGTAATTCGGCCAGCGTTCGCTTAATCCAACAAACTGACAAGTTCCAGAATACTTCCAGAACCACTTTTATTGTTGTGGGTCCACAGTGCTGGGAATGCAGTACTATGAGCATAAGTGTTTATTACTAAGGACTCCAGGCTCAAAGTAACAAAAGTTCATTCGGTTAAATATGTGCAACAAAGTCAATGATGCATTTTGAGGTTGTTTTTTGTAAAACAGGCACAGGAAGGTACATCAATAAAGGCATCATTTGATGACTTTATTGCATGTTGCTGTTGGTGGGCTGCGTCGCTAACAAAGTGACAACAACACCAACACCAACAACAACAAGCAAGGCCATGGCTTTTAACGTTAATTTATGCAACTTTCGTCAAACGCGTTGTGTTGTTTGGTCGTGTACGTTATGTTGTTGAAGCGTCACAGTAGTCGCTGCGGCTCCAGTTCAGCCTGCAAGGAGTCACTTTACCAGAGTCCTTTAAAAGCAATTGATTGACTGAGCCTACTGTGTTGTGCCCTCCTTTAACTCCTTTATCGAATTGTGTGTAGATGCAGGTGCCACTTAGGCGCCATATACAAGAACTAGAAGTACCCAAAGTAAAGTCAAATAATGCAATTTTGAATTAATGAAAAAATAAACAAAAAATCAATAAACATGAAATCAATGAGTTGAGATAATTCATCAAATAAAAACAGATATTATATAAGTATATGTATATGTATATGTATATGTATATGTATATGTATATGTATATGTATATGTATATGTATATGTATATGTATATGTATATGTATATGTATATGTATATCTATATCTATATCTATATCTATATCTATATCTATATCTATATCTATATCTATATCTATATCTATATCTATATCTATATCTATATCTATATCTATATCTATATCTATATCTATATCTATATCTATATCTATATCTATATCTATATCTATATCTATATCTATATCTATATCTATATCTATATCTATATCTATATCTATATCTATATCTATATCTATATCTATATCTATATCTATATCTATATCTATATCTATATCTATATCTATATCTATATCTATATCTATATCTACATCTATATCTACATCTATATCTATATCTATATCTATATCTATATCTATATCTATATCTATATCTATATCTATATCTATATCTATATCTATATCTATATCTATATCTATATCTATATCTATATCTATATCTATATCTATATCTATATCTATATCTATATCTATATCTATATCTATATCTATATCTATATCTATATCTATATCTATATCTATATCTATATCTATATCTATATCTATATCTATATCTATATCTATATCTATATCTATATCTATATCTATATCTATATCTATATCTATATCTATATCTATATCTATATCTATATCTATATCTATATCTATATCTATATCTATATCTATATCTATATCTATATCTATATCTATATCTATATCTATATCTATATCTATATCTATATCTATATCTATATCTATATCTATATCTATATCTATATCTATATCTATATCTATATCTATATCTATATCTATATCTATATCTATATCTATATCTATATCTATATCTATATCTATATCTATATCTATATCTATATCTATGTATTGTATATTTACAACTATTTTCATATGCTCAGTTTATGTAAATATTTTTATTAACAGGTGGTATTTTCAGTATAAACAACATTGATTGCTTCTCAGCACAGTTTCATCTGCAAACGCCGGGATAGCTTTTTTTTCTCGCACGACCGCACGTCATGACACTGCTGTAATAACACATTCACCTTCGTGGGATGGCGAGAACTGTTGCTTGGGGCAGAGGCGTAGCTGGGAAGGGTTTAGTTCTCACGATGTGCGATGCGATGATCCCTCTTGGTTCATGTCTATGCTCTGGAGTGTGTTCTCCTGTAGTTCGCGATAGGTGCAACGAAGTGGCGACATTCGGCCTCGGCATGTTGCAGTCTCGTCGTGCAACTGGGGAATTTCGGACGGGGGTGCAACCCTAGTAGTGACTGAAAGTGCGCTTTCAATTGCTCTCTGGTGTCGTGGCAAGTGCGCATGACTGTTATTGCTAACAGGACTATGAGCATTAGGACAGAGGCTCTTCGGTGTCGCAGTACCTGTTGCTAAAGAGTGAGCAACAGATTAGAGATGAACGACGATGTGTATCCATGTGGTGAGTTGCGCAGTGAGCGAAGAAGCAGCTGCAGCAACAGGCTGCGGCTGCAATCTAGACATGGACAGCAGACACCAGACAGCAGACAGCCTGTGCACAATTTGTGCTACACTGGTTCAAACTAAATACATATCTACGAGAACTTTAAATGAACTTGCAAAATGGAATGCATGAACGGAATCATCAAAATAATATTAATCACATTCGGCATGCACAAGCATCAAAAATTATTTATATTTTCAAACATGATTGCTCAATGCCACAATAAAGACTTCCGCATTTCTGGCTGCCTGCTTCAGTGTCGATTTTCGCCTCCCTCATGTGTAGGCCCAAAGCCGAAGGCGCATCAAATCCCAACAACTTGACTTCACCAGCCTGAAGCACAATTCTGAATAGAGAAAATAGCAACTTCGTATCGTCGCCACGTCGCAGAGCAATGCTACACTGAAAGGCTATTTAAGTTATACCAAAATAAATGCTGCAGCATTTCTACTTATCGTAGATACCCTAACAGAAATACATATATATTATATTATACATTACTTTAGAACATAGACGATATATTTTAATTGGCCTGATGTACTCCCAAAAATACATTTAATATGCAATATAATATGTTTGGATACCACATCACACAATACTTAGTACTCACGCATTTTGAATACAATTTTGTAAATAGACATAATAATTGCTAAACTCAGTACAACTTAATTTAATAGCAGAAGCACAAATAAATAAATAAAATAAATAGACTTCATTGAACAAAAGTTATCAAATATGGTATGTGGTTTTTGTTAATATTTGTTCCTCTCGAAAATGTATTATGTCCCTTAAAGCTATTTCTTCGAATACATAAATCTGATTAGGTAGAAAATGTCAAGTTTGGGCTGTACTCTGATTTCGTAATATTAATTCGCTTGAGCAATTTCCGTATGTTTTCAATAACGGTGCCGGATACTTACCGGTTTGCTAAGGTGGGAAGAATGACTTTTGAAAATACTCAAAAATGTATATTTGATTAGATGCTTATGGCATTTGGATGGCATTCAATAGAGGATAATTGCTGTAGGGTTTTGTACCTTGGCGTGTCAGAGTGGGGCTGACAGTATCGCGCACACTCATACAAAATGAAGCCCGATTATTGCGGAAACGGATATGTCAGTGCTTCACATACACATGCACATGTGTGTGGTGTGTGTCTCTAGCACACTTGTGTGTGTGTGTGTGTGTGTGTCTGCATACGATGTGTATGCACAGCGCAGCTTCACTTTGTATATCCTGCCTGTTGAATATAGGCGACGAGCGACGAGCGACGAGCGTCGAGCGACGTGGACAAGACGACGCAACAGGCTGGGCCTTCGCGTGTTTCAATGCAGCACAACGACGGCGTCTAATAGTTGCACATACACAAGTGTACTGTACATAGACTGGCAATTAAAGTGCACAAACATACATGATAGATTTTTCTGAAGATTTAAATAGGTTTCCATTGACGTGTATGTGTGTTTTTTATGAGCTTATGGTAGTTTGAAATATCTGCGGGTTTAAATGCAGTAGTGCGAGTTCTATGTACTATGCAAGAAGGTGTGGGCTGCCTGTTCGTCGTGCTTATTTTCGCAGGCTTCGTATTTGTTCTCATTTCGAAAAGGTGATGTTTTTTTATTTTTGCTGCTGTCCTTGCACACATACGACGACTTCCACTTAGTGCGATGCAATGCTTACAGTGTCGGCGTCGCGACTTTGCTGTCGCCACTGCGTCTGCCTCTGTTGCCTGTTGCCCGTTGCCTGTTGCGTCGTTCGATATGGCTGCTAATATACATACATATATATATATACACCAAGACACACACATATATTAAATTCAACATAGGAAACGAGCAACGCGGGACACGGCGATGAGTCTGCGTATCTAAAGTTGCAGGATGCACGGTTCAGTCGTTTGACTGCCACGTCCTAAGGCAGTTTAGCGCGCTTGTAACAAACAACAAAAGACGACCGACCGACCGACAGACCGACCGACCAACAGACCAACAGACCGCCTTATAATAGGCAGGCACAACACAAACCAAGTTGCACAACAAGTTCAACTTGCATGTCAACACAAATACACATACACAAAATACATTATATACCATACATACATAATATATATAAACACTTGTTAGCTCGCATAAATACTCGTGTGCCAAGCACTTAAGCCCAAATTGTTCTTTTCAACTCAATTTTGTTGTGTTTTTTATGGTGTGAAGTGCAGTCATCTGAATTGAAACAAACATATCTAAATTACTAAAAAGGCCGAGTACAAATTCAGAGTGAGGTCTCCAAAGCTACAGGTAAATATAAAACTTCCATTGCATTCAAATTACTTTAACTACAATAATATAAAAAAAAATAGATTGTTTCTGTTATTAAAGACATACATCTAGGTTTTTATTTATTTTTTCAAAGGTAACAAAAGAAAGTATTCACAATTCAATTATTGATTTGTTTCGTGGACACTACTTATTGAATTTGTGATCATCCATCAGAGCCAGGGAACAAGAATTTATTATATTTTAATATTAAAAGCAATTCAATAAAAGGTGATATACGCAGATGTGAAGCCAAAGACAGTGCAATATATTACGCAAAGTCACTAGTTATTTCTTATGCAATATTTCTGGCAATTTTTTAAAACCTTCTACGCAATATCGACATGGTTGCTGATTCAAATTATGTTGCATAGTTTAAGGAGTCGAAGACGCATTCTTCTGCCTCGGGCAGCACCTGCAACTAATTTGAATGAACATATTCAGACTTAAATTAATTACAATTATAGTTAATTTATACAACTGAATTATAACATAAAGAGCACTGGCCTTGACTAGAATTTAATTGAAAATAACTTCATTTAGATATATACAAACAATCGTGAACTTGTAATTTAGTTGTAAGTTATGCGGGTAGTTGAACTTTAATTCCCTTTCCATTAGTTTTCTTGACGATTAACAGTGCTCATCGACTATAAAGATTGGCTATTATCTTTATCTCCTACTAAATTTATTTAGTAACTGTTTGACATTGTTGATGTAAATAGTGCTGGATTTGCGTTGCCACACAATTTCGGTATCATCCGTATTACTTCTTTCTTTTTTTTGTATTTTTTTGACTTGGCAACGGGTCGAGCGAACATTGTAAAAAGGCTGAGCAAACCAGAGAACAGAGAAGCAAAGAACGACACAAATGCGAAATGCGAAATGCGAAATGCGAAATGCGAAATACGAAACACAATTCTGTACAAATGTTGCACAATGAATTTTAAATCGCATGTTGTATGTGGCGATATAGACGCAGGGCAGGACCAGAGTCGCTTATGGTTCCCAGTGGAGACGCAGCTTCCACGGCCACTACGACTGACGGCTATTAGCAATCCGTGCCCAAATCGATTGGCAACAATTCTAAAAGCATTTTATGCAGCAATCACAATTTCCTTTTAACGCCGCCGCTTCGCGATGCGATGCGATGCGATGCGACGCGATGCGACGCGAACACGAGCACAAACACAGTCGCAAGCATACATATACATAAATGTTGTTACATACACTCACAGTGAGTGTGAGTGTGTGTATGCACAATATGTGCACATGGCTCTGTGGTTGCATGTACCTCAACTGGCTCGTACTTAGGCTACACAGACCGGACAGTATCAAAGGGTCCAGCAACGATGACCATGCGGCCAGTAAGTGTCAAAGGCGGCAACCAGCCATTTGCACAATATGGCTGCGATCATTCGCACCATATGACGCTGAACTGAGCGCTGACCTCCTGCTGCTAGCAGCGCGGAGAGAAATAGAGAGAGAGAAAGCGGTCTGCTCCCTGTTCCTGTCCCCGTTCCCATTCCCGTTCCTGTCTTCTCCGCACGAGTTGAAACATCTCTCCCCGCGTTCAATGCAATTATACGATAGCGGCGTTCGTCGCACCCATGATTTGCCATTTGTTTCTGTTTCTGTTCAACAAATTAGAACTACTTTGCTCTTAAGCCGATTCTTATTTTTGTACAATTTTGTGGATCCAGAAATTCCAAGTATTAATACAAAATGGAGTTAACTTACTCAACTATGAAAATGATTTCCCTTGTTACTCTATTCGATACACATTTCGAATTTAAGGAAATTCCAATCTCCACTGTATTTGCCTCTTGCTTGTCTTATCTTGTCCATGTATATTCATATATGCCTCTTTTTTGGCCAGCAACTACGATTGTGATTCTGCTTGTCCTTTTTTACTTTACTTGAGCGGATTGTTAGCCTTTTCGCAGCAACAAACAGCTAGCAAAAAATGTATACATTTTCATTGCCTTTTCCTTTGGCTTACTATATATCGTGTAGCCAAAGTCATTGCCTTCGTGGCCACAGTCTTCGGCATCGTCTACGCGAAGCAAATTAAGGATGAATGACCCCACCACACAAGTCATGAATGTTGCAATTTAAATGGATTTATTCATTTGTCGCCGCACTCTCCATAGACACAACATTCAACGGTCGCATTTTGCTGCATTTCTTCTAGCTCGTTGCCTAAACGCAAAGCGGACTTTGAAAGTAAAAAATGTATGCAAATGTATTGGACTAAATACTACATTCGATGAATATTCGATCAAAGATCAATACATAAATTGACCCCCACCACCGACAACGATGTACAATTTTTAACTTCAATTTTACAAGTTAAAACTGTACAACAGATAGAGTTGAAGAACTAACACTCCCAAGTACTCCCTGAGCTACGAGTGCGGCCTCTACAATGAACCACAATAAATTGTACATTTTAGAAAAAATGCATTTTAAATGTTAATAAAATAAAACCGAAATTAAGTGGCCAAAAATATTGAATGCTAAAAATACTCCAAGCACATGACAGTATACAACTTAATAACAAAGTAAATTCCCATTTTAAACGCAGCACACAGATAGGTTGATATTATCGTTCAGTTTGCAGGCTTAAGGCTGTGGTAGTTTTAAGTAACTTTACTACAATAACGACCAACTTTTGTAGATTAAGCCAACGGATAGTGTCGGGGCTGCTGATAAAAGTGAAGCGTATCTTTTTCAACTACAACTACCACAGAGCCGACATCATTCATGCATTCACACAACTGCATCGAGGTGTCAGAGTGAAACAGTAAATAGTAAACAATACGCAATGGTGTTCGGTGTGTGCATTGCCATTTTGTATTTTGTATTTTGTATTTTCATTTTATTTTTATTTATTCCACCCTTCGCGGTGTCTCTGTATGCGGCGTACAGCAGGTGGTATTATATAAACAAAACAACAACAAAACTGGGGAAAAAATGTCTTACAACTTTTAATTAGTTTTTGCTTAAAACCCACTCACAGAGAACGACTAGAGAAGAAGCAACACTCTTAAGACGCTGTGCCAAGTGTAAAATATGAATAGACGGGATAAAACAGCATTTGTGTGATTCCAAATCGCTATACGACACCATTTTGTAACCGGACACCTTTTGGCTTAGTTGTCAAGTATTCAATTAATCTGAACCAAAATTGCCAAAACTGTATTCAATATCAATTGAAAGTTTCTAAATATCACTCTCACTGCTAAGCAAACGTTAATTAGCTTCAATGCTATGACGAAATGTCAACAGAGGTTTTGCACCCCATACAACAAAATTGGCAAGTGCGAACAGCGAAACTTCCACGACAACGCAGTCAAGATACTTCAACATAGTTTCCATTGATGGCGGCAGCTCTCAGTTGCTTTATTTTAATTTTGACAGAAAGGTCCTTGGACCTGACTATGTCTGACTTTAACTTTAGAACAAAAAGGCTGCTTGTGAAAATAAAACTAATTTATTTTCAATGAGATCTTCTCATACGTTTTCTTCATTTACCCTTTCAACTGTTTTGAGGATTACAAAAATACATTTTAGATAGCATGCACAATTGGTCATAAAAAGTGTCCACCTAAAATAAATAATTTTTCAATTTTTATTGAAATATTAAACTGATAATTTGAAAGTAACATTAGTTAACTAGCCTTTCTAGAAATATTTAGATTTTTAATTAGGAATTTATGCCATATTTTGAAATGGTTTGCACTTGGTTCAGAATTATATATTCTTTTTTTTAAAACATTTAATTATTTGTATCGCTTTATTTAAATGAAGAATTTAATTGCAGGAGTGTCGAAAAACTGAGTTGTCTACTTGATTATATTTATTGTTATTGTTAAAAATAAAATCCAGTAGAGTTGGTAAGACAAATACGTGTACAATATAATATTTACATTCGAGATTATTAAACTGCCAGATAGCAAAAGCAAAAGCAAAAGCAAATTATTTCATTAGACCAACTTGACCAAACAGACTTTGCTAATAAACGTGACGGTCTTATCGGCTACGGCAGTTCAAAAGTCTATCGCATGTAACGTACAATGATCCCCGTAGACCACAACCAGAATGGGAGAGGATTTAGTAAAGGAGGCGGATTCGAAGTCCAAGAAAAGGCAAATACTCGTATGTGGGACCGTAAGATGAATAAAAAGCCAAGCAAAACCTCAAAATCTACATAAATCATTTGGAAGGTATTTTTGTGGGACGGAACTGAAATGAAATTTATAAGCACGCCCTTTTAAGTAAAAACACTGGTCAAGCTTGTATTCGTGTAACTTAATTAAATTCTAATTTTGGCACTGGGTTTATTTTGTAGCTCAAGCTAAATAAATGCTATGAATAGGACACTCGATGTGTGATTAGCCACTCTTGGGTTCAGCGAAGATTTCAACAATCACAACTGACACTATTTACCCGAAGATACGTGAAGTCCCACTCGCTTTTTATGTCATCGACAAATCACAGTTCGGGCCAGACGGCGAGACATTGTAACGGAAGTTACTTAATTTCAGTTCATTTTCCGCGTTTACAATTCATATCCGTTTGCGATTTCGCCTTCAAGGGTTGTCTGCGAGGATATGCAGAGTTATAACACAGCGACCAAGGGAAATGAGTGACTGAGATTCGAGTTGTGAGTTGCGAGTTGCGAGTTGCGAGTTGTGTACAACACTCAAAATACTTCAAATCTGATTGGGTTCGTCCATAGTCGCTTTACAAACATTTAAATGTACGTGTATTGCTCATTTAAATATTGAAATCTTTAGCACAAAAGAGCTGTTAAGAGACATTCACATTATTTGCATACTGATTTGGCCACCGCCTAATTACGGATTTTGACACGTCTCCAAATACCAATTACGCAGACAGGTTCAGTACTCAGAGTTCCAGTTTGGTTTAACAATTCATAATTTGATATGTTTTATTTTTATTTGACAGGAAGTGTAAATATTATAACTTGAATTATACGAATTTAATGAATGTGAACTAATATACAAATTTCTGTTTATTATTATAAAGTTGACCATAGCCTCTTTTTTATATTTAAAAAATACAAATATTTAATATAAATACGTTTTGGCCCCAATTAAGTATTTTATGCGTGTCGAGTAACAAATATTAACGATACGGCTATAAACCGATTTGCATTGTTTGCCGAAATGTTTGTTTCACTTAAATTATGAAATTTAACTAAACTTGTATTATAGTTGATAATTTGCTTACCTTGCGCCGCAGCCCAGATTAATCGCATTTTAATAAACTCGACTGCCAAAACTTTTTAATCACCTCGAAAATTCCGTAAAACATGTCTGCACACTTTTAAGCTGCTTGTTGTTTTCAATAGAAATAATAAAGCCAAAAGCTTGCTTTTGTGGAGAGATGTTTGAAGCATCGCAGTCAATTGCTGGTTCAGTTGATCTTGGTCAACAATGAAATTAAAATTTCGATAGTCACGTTAGAAGCGCTCGCAAGATTGTGAGCTGCATTTTTAGTTAGGCGCCATCGCCATCGCCATCGCGGCGTTCTTGTTGCCAACATAAAATGAAATGTGGCAGGTAATTAAGCGGGCGGAATTGCTAAATTATTGCAACTTATAGCGCGAGTCTCAGTCGTGCTCCCAGACATGTCGTCTGCTCAAGTTAATGAGATGTTAAAATGGAATCTCTGCCCGTTGGCTCGGCGTATTTCAGTTTTCTCTACGCTGGATTCTCGCCGGGTTGCTGGTTGCTGGTTGCTGGTTGCTTTTCAACCGACTCGCTTAAGAGCTTGTCTTGACTTTTTGTCGAGTTGGCTGCTGTGGCTGCTGCTGTCTACACCTGCGTTGTTTAATGATGAAACCATTATTAATATGCGTAGCAGATTAAGCCCGGCAAGCCAGGCCTTTAAATGAAACACCGACTTCACATGCTCTTCAACATATTTTGGGACATTTCCAGGCACCAATCATTCCGCATTTTACTTGGCATTGCAAAAGTCAGCGTATTGTGGCAAATTGTATAAACATGTATCTACAAAGAAAATAATGCAATAATGTAGTTTTCCATTTAAAGAAATTATTTATTAGTTTTGTGGATTTTAAAATATTCATTAGAAATTTGTAACGTGACTCGACGAAGTCGACATTGAATTTAATAAGTCCATGATGTTTTTATCCTTTCACCTGAAAAATTGATTTACAGGATTATAGAGAATATTACATAAACTGTGCTAAAGAAGAGTTTGGCGGAGAATTTAAATTTAAATACTAAACTTAGCGACCACTGAGGAGATGTCAAGAAGCAGCGGATATAAATAATATTATGGTGGGCAAGATTTTGCGTCATATGAATATCATTAGCCATGATTTGTTTATACTAACTACACATCCATTCAGCACAATCGCCTTTCACATGCTTGAATGTGAGTGTGTGTGTTTGTATATGCCCATTTGTTAATTTTATGCAAATCGTTCAGCTCTGGTCGAACGCATCCAGGAGCGTAATAAGCAAGCGCGATAAACTGGAACTAATTTAGTAAACAAGCTTTGAAAAAGCGCACTAGCAAGGGCCAGTAAGTACGTTAGACAACCAGACGCGGCCTTTCTGTCAGAGAAACCCACCCTAAAAACCGAAGCCTGGAACCTGAAACCTGAAACCTGAAAACCTGAAACAATTCATGTGTGTGAGTGCGCACTTAACGGGTGAAGTGGTAGCAGCTCATTTTCTGGCACTCGCACTGGCATCTCGAATGGTGTTATAACCCCAGAAGCACCAGAATCACCAGAGGAGGAAACTAGTCGTTCTCTTCGATTTATATGACTATATGGTTATATGGTTATATGGTCTATGCGGGGCACATTCTCAGAATGCACTTCAAAACTACACGCCTCACGTTTTCCAACCCATTAGCTGTACTTTGCTGCGTGTTTATTAGTTGTGATGAATTAAACAAAATATGTGTTGGCGACAACTGATTTGACACCTCTCCTTTTGAGTGAATCTTGATGTCTGTCTTGTACTTGGAAACTTCAATATTGCAATTTATTTGTTTTGTTTTTAAAGTATGCAACTATCTTGGATCCCAACTGAATGTATCACACTGTACTTGGTGCCACATCTTTTCAGAAATCAAATCTATTCAAATAAAAGTTGTGCTTTTATTTTTTTATTATGCGATTAAGAATTTAGTAGAATTATAATTAATTATTGAAACCGTTAAGAATTGATCATCCTGATATTGAAAAATATTAATATATCTTATTTATTACAATTTACTGATTTTTGTTAATTTGGTTCCCTAAAAATATTTATTATTTAAAATGTATAACTATAAAAGTTTTGATTCAGATGGAATTACTGAAGTAATTCTTGCCATAGCGACTACTCGTTGTCGACCCTCATAAATTAGCAGTCGATACTATTAATGGCGATGGTAATGAAGTAGTGCGAGATATTGGCACAATTTCATCCCGACTCGGAATAAACGGCTCAAATATTTATCTAAATGTTGTTTAGTAACGCCGCGGCGTACATCAAAGCACAAAGCTTATCGACCGGCAGGCAGCTAGTGCGAGTATCTGTGGTAAAACTAAGACACACGCAAGTATTCACACATTGAATAAAGGTTACACAGCGAGCAGAGATTTATGCCGTCTGCGCACTGTTCCTGCTCCCGCGTGTGCTTCGAGTACGTACGTATAGTATGTTCGTGCGGGAGGCAGTTTGTCTGTGGAATACGCCAAAAAAAAACACAAAAAACAGCCAGAGGAAAAAAGTAAAAATGATGAATTTCCATACTTTCACGCTTCGTGAAGTACTCTGGTGGGTGCCCTTGCCTTGCTGGCTTCCGTTTTGTCCAGTCAATGGCTCTGACAGCAGCAGCAGCGGCAGCAACAGTTGAAAAGGTGAGCGGCAAAACAGCTGCGTCGACGTCATCGTCATCGTCATGCCCCAGCGCAGTGGCGATGCCAGTAGACAGTGTCAGCGTCAGCGTCAGCGTCAGCGTCAGAGTCGGTGGCAGTGGCAGTGGCAGTGTGTGTGTGTGTGTGTGTGTGCAAAGAGTTTCCCCGCCAGCACGAGGTGCGGCTCGTGCCACAGATTTAGCCGAGCAGTAACGAGTGCGGCTTGCTGCTGCCACAGAGAGAGTGAGAGACAGAGAGAGAAAGAGTGAGAGAGAGAGAGACAAAGAGAGAGAGAGAGAGAGAGAGCGGGGAGAGGGAAAGTGCCAGCAGCAGACCCAGAAGAACCCAACAAGGCGAATGCGGCTATGCGGCTATGCGGCTATGCGGCTATGCGATGCGCTAGGGACTCTTCTCCTGTTCCCATTCATGCACCACACGAGCAGAGCAGAGACACGCTGTAACACCCACAGCTTAAACGCGACTCGCCCTTGCTCGTCGTATGCCGCCGTTTCACTCTCGCCATCGCCATCGCCATCGCCATCGCCATCGTCAGCGTCGTCGTCGTCGTCGTCGTGTTGGGGGTTGGAAAAGCGTAGCGTCATTTTGCCGTTAGGCTCGCCGTGTCATGATGCCCAGTAAAGAGTTTTCATTATAAATGAAAATCAGTTGTTGGTTCATTCGATTCGAAACGTTCAAGGCGGAAGTACATGCCAAATGTGCTCAGCACAGCGGTTGGCTTGGCTCTTTACCTTTTTTTTTAGTTGAAGCTTTTGTTGTCAGTTGCTAGTTGCTAGTTGCTAGTTGCTAGTTAGTTGTTCTTGTCAATGTCGGTTTGAATGTCGTGTCCGCGTCAAGCAGCATCATTTAACACCACATCATTTTTGTTCAAGTGCTTCTTTCAAAAAAGAAAAATAGTGCAAACTGTTGATTTCAATTCAATCCAAACTCTTTTTTCATCTACATTTTTCAAAGTGCAAAACAATTGTGTACACACACATTTACAAAACTAACACACATTGTTCCTTCAATACAACAAATAACTTTACCATAATCCCAACTGTGGACGTGCACGTGAGTAAGTTTCAATTTATTACATTCATTCTCTTCCTGCAAACAACATCGCAGATCGTTAACAGGTGTCCATTGTTTTTTTTTTTTGTGTTTTTTTCTTGTGACGCGAATGGTTGCGAATTTGTTTAAAGCCGCAACACACTCCTTCAGATGATTTTATATTCCATCAATTCGGTTCCAATCTTATGTGGCCAAGAATGGATAATGAGTTATTATGGTAATTTTATCTTCTTGCATTTTACTTGGTGAATTTCATTGTTTTTCTTTTCAATAATAATGCAGGTCGATCAAGGATTGTTAACCCATTAACATTATTGCGTATCATTGAATGAATTTAGCAATAAACGATTACTTATCAGTTGGTGAAAATGTTAATTGCATATGTTATATTTGAATTCTTTGTAACAACACAAGTCGATCGAGGATTGCGAGGGTACTACTTCAAGTTGTGTCAATTTATATATAGTACTTAGTGGAGGAAATCAATGTCGTTCAATCGGCGAAGCGCAGTAACAACGGCCCAAAATCACTCAGTCACTCAGCAAGTCAGTCAGCCGAGGCTTTGTTGCACAATCGTCGAACTCGAACTCGTATGTTTTGTTGAATGTTACCTCACTTGGCTTTTGTGTACTCATTCTTTCTGTTTATTGATGCACAATTAAACCGCATTTGGCCAGCCAGCCAGCCAACCAGACAGACAGACAGACAGACAGACAGACAGGCGGACAGACTGACGGGTAGGCTGCCATCCGGCCAACAAAACAGAATCTTTATGCACTGTCATGGTCTATTGCCAGCCAAATTCACTTGAAGTGAATTTAAATTTCAAAGCTTTTTACCAACATATTTAACTATATATACATATATGTGCACATGAAGTATATAGTGTAACGAGGCGATTCACATCCGATGCGATCAAACACATTGTTATGTGTGTTTCAAAAATTAACAAACTGCAGATCAATTGTGGATGCTAGAAGTAAGAATTCAACTGTCTTTATTCGTTTATTTATTGAATTGAAGTGTCTATTTTTGGTTCGCGATCTTTTGTGATTTATTGATCAACATGTATATATATTTTAGAATATATTAATTTCATGTATGTAATAGAGTTCGAAAACATGAACTTTATACTACAAAAATAAAAGAGTTAAGCTGTCCGCCAAAAAACTTATTTCTTTAGTCATATTATATCCTCGCAAACATATGAAAAATTTTGTTTATTTGATGGAGTCTAAAAAACCTCTAAAGTACATTATTTATTGAATTTCGCGAACTATTGACATACGTAGGGAATATATAGTATAACTTCTCGTTGGGTTGGCATTACGGTAAGTCAGGAATCGGTTGAATAAGTTGACAACTTGAGCGATGTCGAAGAGAGAGAGAGAGAGAGAGAGAGGGAGAGAGAGAGCAGAGAGAGCGATAAAAGTAGCACATAAACAAAAGTTGTTGCAGCCATATTCGACTGTCAACGTAACGTCAAACTTGGCCATTGATACAACTGATAAAAGTACTACTATATGGCTGGCAGACATCAGAATCAACGGAAATGTGTGAGTTACAATAAACATGCTCACACACACTCAGAAACACTCACGCACACACACTTGGCCATAGCTGAGTGACTCAACTAGTGGCTGTTGAGTACTGAGCTGCCTGCTTCCGCTTAACTGAATTTCATGTGACATGCATGTTATGTGTGTGTTTGGGAGTGGGCTCGAGGGCTCGAGGGCTCGAGGGCGAGGAGTATTCGTAAGGGCTTCGCAGCATCCGTAACCACAGCCAGTGTCTGAGTTGAGATACAGTAATAGACTTGTTGCATTCCACATAATAATATATTCAAAAGTATTTGCATACAGTCTTTGCTTAATCAAGTTTGCTAAATGGATATTCATTTTGAAATCCAAACCGAAGGCAGCTTTTGTTGTTCACTTATTTACAATTCTATTTGTAATTTCTATTTTATCACCCAAAATTCAGTTTTCACTTTTACGTTGACCAAAAATTATGAAAATTATCTAAATATCTTTTATTTTAAGACAAAAAAATGATTATCATAAAAATTAGATTCGGATATATTTTATTGATAGTAAACTAATGATTCCATTCTAAATGGATGGATTATTATCAATTCATTCAATTCAAGTTTAATGGTTTTTTAATAAAATTGATTTTTAAACAAAAAACTTTAAAAATCATATATGTACTTCGAAAGAATGGATGGTAATAATTTTGGTGTACTTCATTTCGTTTTAAGCCTTGCAACAGGTTTTCTGATTTCTTTATTGAATAATCAACTTTTTCATTTATTGCTGGTTTTAAGTGCTTTGTTGTTCAGGGAAAAACGAGGTGTGCATCAAAGTGTACTATTGTCCTGCTGTAGAACAGTGCGGACTTTTTGATGCATCAAAGTATAATTTAATTTACGCTAGGCTTTTAACCATGCAACCAGTCAACTCAATCAATGACGGCCAGCAACCACCCTCGTTTTAAACGTATTAGTTTCAAATTGGCTAGTAGCAAACTTTATTATTTGGCATGGCTTGTAAATTGCACTTTGTTCTTTGTCCGAGGCTTTAGTTAATAATTCAACATCCATTAAAATGCTCAACTTAACCACTTCTTACTCGTCTGTGTCTATAATCATGTTAAAACTCAATATCCACAGAAATATTATATGTTTTGGGAAATTCCAAAGTTGCGGAGCCATAAAAGTGTCAGCTGAAGTTCGTCGGTCACAGGTTGAATGTTTTGGGCCTAGATGCAAAATGGAGAACTGCAAAGCACAGACAGAGTAAGCTGCTAGTAATCGACAAACAAGTATTGCTGTAATAATCAGATGGAAACTTACCTGAACAGAGACAAGGCAGAAATCTAAATTATAATAGAGTGAGAATCTTGAGAGATAGATATTATGTAAGCGGAAAGGAAAATGAATTTCTATGCGACTCTCTTCGATACAACGTTTCGCTGATAGATAACTATTTGTAATTTGGTAAATACGTGTTTATGAATTGAGAAGCAATCCATCAATTATTGAATAAAAAACGTTCTTAGCGAACAGGGTTTTTGTATCACAGGAGTTGAACAATCATTACCGCAAATAATCACACTAATACAACACTAAACTGCACTTACAGCTAAATGTCAACAACTGTTCTTTAATAAAGCATGTTTTTAGCACGCCAAAATGAAAAATACATTATTAACTTTGTTTCTGCACACTACAGAATATATCAAATAAATAACTTGGATTCTAAATTGAATATTTTTATGTGTGCACATTGCATATTGCACATATGCACATATGTCTATGTTTAGATACATTCTATGTTTATATTTGCTAAGAAACTTTTGCAACTCCCTAAAATGCCCATTTGCACGTGCTAATCTAACGCAGAGAGACAGAGACTGAGACAAACAAGTGCGACAAAGCAAACTGTGGCCAAAATCCCTCGGTGTAAGTAATTTTACACCCCAGTAAATGGTTCTTAAGAAGAAAATGGAAAGCTAAATACCCTAAAACCAAATTTGGTGTCAGTGTAAACACATAGTTTGCACCCTTCTACCAGATTTGATTCTCTTCGCGGTCTCGCTCAGACAACTGTTGGCAAACTTTGATGTCCTTCTGTTGCCGGCCGGTTTTATGGTCGGTTATGTCTTGTTACCGTTTGGGAACATTGCTTATTGGGGAAACTCATCTCGTGTTTCGTCGCCAGTGTTCAGACAGTGGTTTAATTCGACGATATATCTTTAATGCACAATATAGAAGAATATCAATTCAAATTTACCTGCCACAAAATATATAAATTCTTCGACAAAACCATTTAAAATAGATAAGCTTAAACAAAAATCTGATGATTCATTTAATGCAACCATTAAATTCACATCAAATTCATTGTCAATTTATAACAATATTTAACCTAGACTTAAATACAGATACATTATTCTCATATTATTCTCGAATTCACATTGTAAAATTGTACAGTCAAAAACTTGTGCAATACGGCTTTTAATTTTGCAGTATCAATAATAGATTAAAGCATGCACTTCATAGACTCGGAATTTGTGTATTATTATAGGGAAGTGGCTGAAATTAATCGTAAAGCAAAAGATTAGACCATTCCTCGCAGACAAGCTATCGCCAGAACCAAGTGCGCTAGATAAACGAGATAAAATGTATGTTTGCTTAGGAATGATTGCGCGTCGTTGGGTTGGTACAAAGATGCACAGGCAAAGTTCACGGCATCGTCGACGAATCGCTTGGCCCTCAAGACACTGGACTCAATTAAATTGCGCTTCCTCAGGCACAAGCTACAACTACACTCATTGCGATCAATCGCTAACATCGAGCATGTGGAGTCAGTGCAATCCGAAATGTCACATTTGTGCGGGATGCACAATAATTCAAGCTCGCTGAATGTCAGTAAAAAAGACACTTCTTGGGGTTTATCATGGATGGAACTGCCTTGGCGTTGTAATCCGCCATTCGCCCCAGATCTGCAGCTGTGCTGGATTCGTGATTCTGTGGAATTACAATTATGAAATACTGGACAACCATCTAGAAAAATTGTACGTAGCCGAGGACCAAATATCGCATTCACAGCCGTCAAAGGCCACAGCCTCTGCAGCTCATTGATTGATTTAGTATTATTGGAGAAGTGATCTTTTCTACTACTGCATTCATTACTTCTGTGCAGTTTGTCGTCAGTCTTTGATATGATTTGATTTGTGCCTGCGATAAATACGCGACTGCCTCTGTGATCGCCAATCTGCTTTGTAAAAATTATTTCTCTCGACAACAACTTGCAGATACTCACTTATGCATCCACATCATTTCCTTAGATTTACGCAATAAGTGCATGCAAACGAAAAATATTATTTATTTTTAGACGATTATGTCAAAGAGTATTGAAATAGTCATTTTGTTCCATTCCGTAAAATTATGTTGTATAGGAAACTGTTAGAAAACACATTGTACTTTTGATTTTTATTTCACACTAAAACAAGACCTTCAAATAATAATTTTACAATAGTTTTGATTGTTATGAGAAATGTTACTATTTGGAATCCCTTTTCTAAACTCAAGCCACACATTGGCATTGGCAGTCTGCGTAAAGCTAAAACATTCATTTGAAATAACTAGGTAATAAATTTGCCGCTCATCCTATATGTAGTTACAATTTCTCCATCTTTGACCGCTCTGCAGAATTACGCCCGATACTTGCCTCTGTTTTTCTGTCTCTTCTTTACAAAGTTGACAGCAGCAGCGCCACTAGACGACTTGTTACTAAAGTGCCTCGCTGGCTGCATTCATTGGACATTCCTGCTGAAGTAAATTAAATTTTATTTGAATTTAAGTGAATTATTTACAAGCTTGCCTGTCGTTTTATCAAGAAACCATTTCATATTTAATGCTTTTATCTTTATTTTTATAAGCGCCCCTTGTAGAACGATTGCAAACACGCTGCCGTAAAGACTGTCGTTATCCCATATATAGGTACAAATCATATATGCTTAGTTTTCTAATTTAACAATAGTATTAACTAGATGAGATGTCTTCTTTTACCTATTACGGAATTAATTGCAAATATTATATGGATTTCAAATATATTTTAATAGCACTGAGATCTAAACAAGGAAGACAAATACAAGCTGTTAACATATATATCAAATAATTATCGGAAACTGTTACGATTCGTGAGTGCTCCGTAAGATATTCACATTGAACTCGGGTTTCGTCAGCAGCGGGCTGTAATCACATTAAAACAAGTTCGTTGTCGACGAAACCTGCATACTGTGTGGAAAGCCAACTATTTTGATTATATATCGAATGCAATAGAAACTAAACTAAAACCATCTTCATTCACAACGCAATATCTATGAATTTATTGGGATCTTGTCCCGATATTGATTGATAGTTTCATTGCATTATGTTAAAAGTTTATTACAATTTTGTAGGCCACATTTTTAAAATAGCTGTCCTTTAAATCAATGGAAAGCGCAAATCATAATCTGTACTATAATCTACACTAGCAGTATTTATATGTATATAAATAAGATTTGAATCTTTGTGCTGTGCATTTGGATATTTTTATATAGTGACAACGCAATTAATAGACGCTCTTTCTATGACACTTATTTTACTATAATTTGTAGAGCAATTTGACCTCTTTGAACACCGAAATCATGACAAGCATTTCGTTATCGCGGTGACGTAAAATAAAGATAATTTTTTGTGATATTAGTGGAATTCATGTTGTGTGATAGCACAGTATATTTAAATTTCATTTTTCTTGTATTTGAACATGTTTTTATTAAATATAAATTTAGCTTCGGCTAATAGCATTGGGTTAGCAAATTAAAAAATAATAATAACCGATGACGAAAGTTGCCCGATGGTAAGTTTAGGACAAAGCGAAGTTTAACCATATATTTATATGCATTACATATGTGTATTGTAAATATTTGAGATACTTGGAATCAAAGTAAGTATAGCAGTATAGATCTGAAAACTCAAAGATGCAAAACTAAATATCAATGTAAATTGAAGAATAATTAAAAGGTATGTTAGAATTAAATAATGGGTTAGAAAATTGAAGTATAGAAAATGTTAGCCGACGGTAAATATACGACCAAGTAAATCCTTGGAGTACTTGTAAGAGCTGCAACTCGAGGAAAAATGTTTATCTTTACACTCGTTTGTCACCGGCAAGACTCGTGAACATCGCAGGCAATTTTAATACCCGGCATTAAGTCGAAACAAATTACACATAGTCGATTAAAAGCGTTCCCTATAAAAATATCCAGTGATGACTCGTTCACCTACTACTACTACAAGCAACTTGGAGTATTATCTAAGTCCAGTGATAAGTATATATTCAATGGGCATTTATGTTTAGTTTTCTTACATCAGCGCCAGCACATACACAGGGCGCGTTCTTCCAAATAATTGTTCAAAAATATACGAATAACTTGGATGTAATTGGAATTAATGCTGGAGCCACAAAGAACGATTAACTACGAACGAATGCCGTCAGTCACGTTTAGGTGAGAGTCAATTTTGGACAATGCCTTTTAAAATAAATATATTTAAATCAAAATGTGAACATATTTCAATTTTGTAACACACACCGCCAACATTTGTTCGTGTGTCACTTGTAACATATACATACTCGTATGTACTACAAGTGTGTGCATATAATATCAAGAGTGTGAAAGCAACGACAAGAAGAAAAGCTAATAATATTGCTAATGATTAACGCAAACTTCAGCGTTCACGTAGC
This sequence comes from Drosophila ustulata, assembly GCA_035047365.1. Taxonomy (NCBI): domain Eukaryota; kingdom Metazoa; phylum Arthropoda; class Insecta; order Diptera; family Drosophilidae; genus Drosophila; species Drosophila ustulata. Next base: position 1,065,514 of record JAWNPT010000054.1, on the reverse strand, counting down.
AAGTCACTGACGCTATTGGATAAGTTGCTTGAAGCCTCAGTTTTAGAGCCAACTTTGTGGTGTATAGTTGTTGAAATCAGTTCACGGTCTTTTCTCCAAGATTGGGGGTGACTAAGAAACTCGTTGGACGCGCCTAGCTTTCGCTCGGTTTGCCTATCTTAATCATCTTTATCAGATGGATACAACTAAAAAGTTCTGTCGAGTGTTAAGCCCCCAGTTCAACTAATATGTCGCTGAATAATATAAATGCAAACAACTTCTACGAAGAACCGATAACGTTGTGGAAAACAAAGCAGCGCGTTCACTACAGAGATGACGTTCTATCGCGAACCAAAAAGTGCGTTTTTACAGACTTAATTGGCTACAAAGTACAGTTGCACACATACTACATGAGGCAGATGTTGATTTTATTTTTATTTTTATTTTTACTTACTCTTATTTTTCAAAAATACATTAAATATTATCTCACACATACTAATTAGAAGTTTGTGTTATGCATTAATAGTTTTCGACTCGTGGGTTCGAAAAAAACATATAATCAATAATACACAATTAATCAATAAATAATTAGTAAAAACAAACAACATTTGTGATAAGAGCTTATGTTATGAGCAAATTGGATGATGCACCTTGCATTAAAAATCGTATTTTTAAATTCGCGTTTCGTATATTTACTTTCACAGTTAGCTGATCTCCGTTAATGACACACTACGAAAATTCGAGTTGAATTAGCACATGGCGTACATATCAGACACGTCTACCGTCTGATATGTGCATATGTCATGAAATAAAGCATTTAATATTTGAACAATACTTTGGAAATTTGTGACAAAACTGTCAGGCCATGCTAGCTTTCGAGTTATTTTCGTCATGCGAATTTGTAATCAAATCGATATCTTGAACTCTGAATGACAAATTAGGCTCTAAGATGGCAGATAAATTGATACATTTCTTTGATTTTGCATAATTTTCAAATAAGTAATAATACCCTTCACATAAAAACATACAGATATAAAAAAAGAATCATCATAATGTCTATGCCAAATTGTTCAGTAACTATAATTCTTATCGGGCTGTAATTAATTGCAGAGTGAAATAAAATAAAAAATTTCTTTATTTATACAAAAGTAATTAGAAACTTTTTCTATATACATATATGGTAGATATCGATCCTCCATTTTGTATTACGAAAATGTTACTATGTGGACAAACCCAATAGATATAAAAGTAAATAAGTCCACAGTAATAATGATATGTATAATAATGATTACATCGAGTGAGAAAACAATGTTCAAGTATGCTTTACAGAATAAAATCAAATCCATGTTATTAAAGCAAACAAAAGTAAAATATAAATAGTATAAATTGAACTTGTCTGGATTTGCAGGGATAATTATTATTTTTTATTGAATACTCTGGAGTATTCGCAGCTAATTGATTTCGGATGTATGTAACACGTACTTCATATATACTTTGAGGTATTTATAAAATAATAATACCCTATGCGATTTAATGAGTAGCGGGTAAAACATTTCGAATCACATTTCGGCAACAACAAAACCAATCTAGAAAAACTGCTGATTGATTATGCACCATTAGTTCTGGTTTTTTTGTTATCAATCAGTGATAGCTCTGTAGGGTTAACCTTCAGCGTGCCGGCGAGTATATTGGTTAATTACGGGTGCTTCAATGCGTCTTAAGACCACAGGTGCACAGGTCTGTTATGAAAGTGCTTCGGTTCAAAGCACATAAAACTCAATCAAAAATCCATCGACCGACAACACCGAATGATATCCATTTGATGAACTCGTCAACATGCAGCCCAGCACAAGCCAACTTCCCATTGTAGTGTCAGTTGATTCGGAGATATGAAATTGGCCAGAGGCAGTCTCTGAACTCGATTCGACTGTGCGAAACGTGTGGTGTGTGTGTGCAACTGTATGCCAGACAATGTTACGCCCAATTTTGTTGCCCAACTAATGCCGAACATCGTAGCGCCAGGAACCAAGAATTCACCGACAGCTGTGAATACATTGCCATAAGACAGCCAAAGAAAGCGATATCGTTCTCCCGTCTAGCCCCTGCGAAAACGCCGCCCCCCGAAAGCTGTGTGAACAAGTCGATCGCTGCCACCTCGAACTCTGTGATACGATACGCGCGCACCGCCTGCGATCACTGCGGCCACCACAACATACCGATCATGTCGCACCCGATATCGCCGCTGGCCAAATCGCAGACCAACCTGGACCTCGTCGAGCAGGGCAGTCCGCGGCAGGCGCTGCTGCCATTGCCGCTGCCCACCATTGGGATCCATCGCAACGACTCGGCGTGTACTCTGCAGGTATCGCGACGGCCGTCGATTCTGCTGCAGGAGATACTCACACAGCGACCGCAAGGACGTAAGGATTCGAGTTTCTTGCATCAGAGGAACTCCAAGAATGCAGGGTATAACTGGCCTCAAATATTGCATTGTTATTCTTTTTTATGCCCTTTTTGTTTTATTTTTCATCTAAACGAGCACCTTCAATTTGCATTTCCTTGTCGCCAGAAATCCTCACGGAACTGTCACTGGAAGCACGGCGACCATCAACTTTCAGAGCGGGACTCGAAATGGATCCAATGCCTACTACGACAGCGGCGCCAAGAGTTTCCAGGCCAAGCAGCAGAAGGAAAAGAATCGACGAACTGGCAAGTAAGATCATGTTCACAGACTGCCCTCAATTATACAGAAATTCACTTTGATTTTGTCTTACAGTGATGCCATCAGCTCTGCTCTGTCCGCCACGTACTGCAAGCTGCTGGTTCTCTTAGGTGTGTGCCTGCCCATCACGGAGGTCATATCGGAGCAGATACCCACATATGTGTACCAGGGCTTCTACGTCTACCTCTATGCCGGGAGCATTCTCTTCGTGATATTCGTATACATAAGTGCATTCCGCAACCGGTCGCTATTCAATGCCCTGAAGGACTATCGTAAGTTTCACATACCTGATACCTGATTCGAATCAAAACCTATGCTGGGAGATAGCTTCGACCTTCCAGTTACATATATGTATAAGATAGAAGACAAGTACAGATACTCTCAGCTAATCAATGGATAGTTATTCATTGTATTCATTGGGACATTTTGTTCACTCTTGAACTATTCCATTCGAACAACAAAATAGAATAATGGCAAATTGAACAATAATGTTTCACATTTCACTTCATTTACTATTAACTGATATTAATATATAACATATATTTTAGTGATGTAAATTAGTACAGTGATCAACCGCTACTAACCAATATTATTATATTAAATAAGTTGGCATACATATTTATAAGGGCACCTCGACTGCTGATCGTTTCAGACGAGAAGACCAGCAACGTGCATTTGAAGCACAAAGTGACGCACTTCGGCAGCTTCTACCTGCGCGTTGGCGCCATCGCCTTCGCCATCGGGACAATGGTGTACTCCGGGCTGGAGTTCGGGCAGTTCTTCGAGCTGAATGGTCATGCGGGATGCCACAACGTGTTCGTGGCCATCACGCCGATCTGCCGCATGGTGCTGTGCATCGCCCAAGTGCAGTTCATCTTCCTCAACACCACGTACATGGACATGGCGCGCCACAAGGTGACTTCGCGCTTCGGCCTGATGCACATGGTGGCCACGAACCTCTGCGAATGGCTGTACGTGCTGGTCGAGGAGACGAAGCACGAGATATTCCACATCAGCCACCACGACATCGATCCCGCCCACGATCCCGTGCTCCACAGCGGACCCCATGGCGGCCCCAACTGGTCTGCTGTCAACGAGTCCCTGCACCTCAATGGATCCTTGCACGCCGTGGCCCACAACATATTGGCGAACATTTCGTCGGTCAATTCGACGGTGGCGACGCCGACGCCGACGCCGACGCCGTCGCCTGCATTCAACGGCTGCTCGAGGACAACGATAATGGGCGCCTTGGTGCAACAGTTGTCGCCTTTTCTGTTCCCGTGCACCATCGAATACTCGCTGATCTGCGCAGTGATCCTCTTCGAGATGTGGAAGACCGTCAAGTCGATTCCGGACATCGACAAGACGCGCAAGAACTCGGTGAAGCCCGTGGCCCAGAAGCCGGCCCACCACTTTTCCGTCGACTGCTCGCAGTCGCACAAGGGCCTCTTCTTCGGCATTCTAATCATCGTGATGACCATCATCTCGATGATCATGTACTTTGTGCTGTACACACAGCCCGGCTTCGAGCTTATCGCCACGCAGGAGGTCACGCTCTGGGAGACCTTCATGTACTTCATGTGCGCCTCTGCCATAATAACAGGTATTCAATTCAGAGCAATCTCACATCACTTCTGCTGAATCATCTTTTATCATCTCTTTATCCTCGTGTGTGGCAGGCATGATTCTCATGCGGGACCTGAGATACATCAAGGACACCAGCGACGAGCATCACTCCATGGACCTGGACAACCTGCTGCTGGTCGTCGCCCAGACCGGGGTCTATCTGTACGGCATGTTCAGCATCCTCGGCAGCTACTTTGCCAAGTGGGACACGGTGCCCGACCGCGTTGAGGGCATTATTGCTGAGGTGTTCAGCGTGGTGCAGACCTCGCTGCAGACCATGTTCATACTCCACGCCAGCCATCGGCGCTGCAAGGGCTCGAAGCAGGTGCGGCGCAAGCCTGGACGCGAGATAATCACCTTCCTGTTGGTGGCCAACATGGCCATTTGGTTTGTCAACACTCTGATCAAGGGCCGAGCTGTGTTTCGCGAGACGCATCTGGAATTTTTTGGCACTTGGGGCTGGACGATCATCACGCATATATCGATGCCCTTGGCAATTTTCTATCGCTTCCACTCCACGATATGTCTGTTTGAAGTCTGGAAAATCACATACAAAGCCAAAGCACATTAGCCTTACTTTATGCAATTGTAAATTCGATTTGTTTTTTTTTTTTTCATCAAATTGGGATCCTCTCAAATGAAATGACAAAATAAATAATATTAAAAACATTGCTGTAAGCATTAAATTAACATATAATATTTTGGTCAATTTTCTTTGTCATCAAAGTGCCTTCTTCGATTTGAAATAAAAATGGCAATTTGTTTACGATTGAAATGATATCATAGAACAGATCAAATATAGTATATTTAAATAACATATGTAAATATCTTGATAAAATTAATAGAACCTTTAAAATAAAATTATATTCTTAAAATGTTGAAAGCGGTTTGAGATGTTACCATGTTAGTATATCTGACGACAGTCGACATTAACGATCGAATAAAATGATTAAGCCAAAATTAGTATCAGACATATGGTTTGTATTTATTTTGAACTGAAGCAAACTATTATCTCTTTTAACATTGCTTACCTTGTAGCATATTTATTGTATAATCTATGTATAATATAGATTCTATTACTACAAATTAATTGGTTTGGTTTGGTTTGGTTTGGTTTGGTTTGGTATTGCGTGTTTAAGTATTCCAGGGTGATTTATGTTTGTTATGTTTAATTGTTATACTGCCTGTTATACATACAAGATTCTTCTTACAAAAACTTCCCTATATAATAGGTATATTTTGGATTTAATAAAGTATATGTAGATAGATACACCAAACTAATTAAATATATTGCAACAATTTGTATACATTTCTGTAATCATTTCATATATGAATGTTCTTGTTCATAATATTTCGCATTTAAGGATATTAAGTGTTCGATTTCGTGTTCGTACATTTTTACCTAGAGGCTAAGAAAATTCAAACTTTATTGAATAGGCAATTGTATATTAATTGCGTTCTCTATATCCGTTTATTTTATAGACTATTGAAATATTGTTTGATTATTTAATACATTACAATTGTATAAGTGGGTGAATATTGAAATCTTTCAAGAATCTGCATATATAATTGATTTCATATATATGTACTATATAATAAGAAAGCCACTTTCGTGACCCCACGCACATGTGTATGTATGTAGATGTAAAAGTAAATATAATCTAACATTCGTAGAATATAATGTAATAATGCTGATGGACTTGGGTTTTATATGAGTAAGTTGAAAATATCTATCGATAGCAAAACATTAAATAGGAGAACAATTGCTATGACGGTAAGTGATCTACATAAACGTAAGTATGCGAAATAGTAAAACTATTAGGATGAAATTTACTCATTTTCGTTCTAATAACAGCTAATGCGTCAGAGTATACATATGTGTATCAATGGATTCGACTACTTTTATTATGGGGCTTATGAAGACTGTTTTGTAATAGCCGATGCCCATTGTTGGGCAACTTGATATGAGTTTATTAACTCAAGTGATGCTTTTGCTGATTTTATTGCATACAAATGTTTTCTGTGTACCTTGAAAGATTATTATCTACGCTGGAATAATTCGGACTTTTTCTGGTTTCATAGGGCGGTGACAATTGTAAAAGAACTTGATCTGCATGCAACAAAATATACATTTCCATATATACTTTCTTCTTCAACGAATTGTTATGTTTTGTTCTCAATATTGTTTGTAATCATCAATGAACAACAATGGAATTGTTTCAATAAGTGATACCTCTTAATCGTACTCATTGTTACCAAGTATTTACTGATTGTTTGCCGACCCTTACACATCTACTATATCTACATAATTTTGACATATTTATGCAAGACCAAACTGATGTGTGCCCATTGGAAGTTTTGGGGATTTGTATGTTTATTAAATAGTACAACATATGCTTCATCATATGAATTCGACAGCTAGCTTTTTTATTTAGTTCTTAAAGTGCATTTACGTAACTTGCAAAAACATGTTTATCACATATGGGTTGTTCCCTTGCAGAACATTATTAAGTCAAAGTGAATCACCGTTACGTTATGTATCTCAACATCCAATTCGATTGTAGCAAATGCTGCAAAAACAAATATCTGCTATACTATAACTATGTGCAGTACAAAAAACCGTTCTGGGTGTCAGCGACGACACTTCCAACTTCAACTATCTTTTGCATGCATATTATTATTTGCATAGTTCATTCTTTCAGGGCATCCGAGTAGCTCTGATAAGAGCTCCTTGCCAAATTTGAGATCACAAACTCAGATCGAAAACAGACCCTTACACAGACTGTACCAATAAATATGTATAAAGTATTCGATATTTATCTCACATAGAAACTGGCAAAATATTTGAAGAAATCAGCATTGATCGCTCAAATACACAATCAATTGGAATATTACGCAAATCACGCAATCAACATATGTACATTTTTCAACTCGTATAAAAGAGAGTGATTGACTTGACCCAACATAAGAAACGGAGTTATAATTATCTGGCATAATCATATATGCCTCCCAAAAGTAATCTACTAATACTAGTTATTTAAGTGTCTGACTTCATACATGGTTTTTTCCAATTTTGTTCGATAAACATGGGAAAATTACATTTTTCTAAGAGTTATATTGGATATTTATATGTTACATACATATTGTTTGCATACTTCTTCAGAACATCGGTTACTATAATTGCATATCGATATTTCGAGTTCATTATAAGTAATCTTAAACTAAAGCTTGAAAACTGATTGAGACCAATATTGTTTAACTTCATAATATTTATTCTTTGCTGACGGTTTAATATATTCTTGCTGTATTTGTTTAATGTGCAACTTTTAACTTAGAATATTTTAGAATGGATAAAATGCAGCTATGCTGGAAGTACTAGTAAAATTTAGTATCACAGTATTTTATTATTTAAGGTCAAATTTTGTTTTATATGTATGTTTATTATTATGCAATACTAAATCTCTATTCATATTTAAGTAGTGGTATGTTATAATTCGATATGGATATACAGTTGTGTATGTCAATATCAAGTCAACGAAAATATGGAATTATTGTAAAACCTTTAACGTTAATTTTCTACTATTAATGCCTTTTAAATCTGTGGTATACATTTGTAGTACTGTTTTATGGATGACGCTGTGTTACTCAAAATTCATAGTATGCATATATTATAACTAATGCAGATTACGTAGCAGAGCTGTCTTCCATTAGCCAGCCACAGTTGTGTTCTCTATATTTATTATTAGTAATGTTCTAAAAGAATATATAGACATCTTCTCACTGAAAACTAGAAGAAATTAATAACTAGTCATTACTGATTGACGCATTAAAACTGAAATACTTAAAGCACAAACTGAATCAGTTGCTAATAAAATTATTATAGAAACTAAAACTCATACACATTATTAGAAAATTAATAAAGATAATATTTATATTGACTATCGATATAAAATCAAACTGATTGAAGAATTCATTTATTAACCAGTTTAACGAAGTATTTCGTGCGAGCCCATTTACTCTATCATTGTTAACGTAATGAAAGTCAAAGAAAGTATTACATAGAATAACTAAATGCGAAAAAGTTTTTTTTCCGAATAAAATGGCAAAAGGTATTACATCTATGTATTAGTTTTGAGACTACATCTCTCTACAGATTTTAATTTTGAGCAATTAAATATTTTGGAAATAATTAAAAATGAATATATATCATATAGAAAAATATTTATTTGCTTTATTTATATTATCAATCTATTTATAAATTGTATTATTGAATGTTCGACTAATAATGAGAAGCGCTATTACAAAATGGCGTATATTCGTGGATATTAAATCCGAACATACATATGTAATTGAAAAACAACTTCTTATTTTCAGAAATCATAAAAGTCGTTAGAAATTAAGATTTCAAATATTAAATTAACACGTCAGTATGAAAGGAATATGTTTCTATATATACCCGCTTGTACCTTCATACGCATGTAAAAATATATATTAACATTAGTTTCGCGAATTAATAATCGCCAACTATCAGAGCTTGCATTAATCTTTTGGCACCCCTTAAAAATGTTATCAAATGAAAGTGAAACAAGTTTACTAAACATACTAATCCAACTCAAAAAGATAAGAAAAAGGTGATTTTTAAGTTGTGATTTATAATTTATTATTGAATAACAAACATACTATAGTTCTGAATGTAAAATTACATATACATCTTAAATTGGATTGATTTTTCGTTTTCTAAAAGATGCGAAGACAGTGGAAATTACTCTTTATCTCCCATATTAAACTTATTAACTCGTTCATGACATTTTATTATATTGATTTATTTCCTAACGTTTTTATGGATAAGGAAGTATATATTATTAAACAAAAATCGAAAATACAATGCGCGAGGGTTTTTGTGAACATATGCACGGCAAAGGTTTTCTGTTTTTCAATTCGCAACAAATATTATATTACGATAATACGTGCATGTGAAACTATATTTTATACCCAATACTATTGAGGGAGTAATATATGAATATAAATGTAAATGAACTGATCAGCGTTCTAAAACTGCTTGGTTTCTACTATTATTAATTGATGTTCACATTTAAGTGGTAATTTTTAATGTATGTATTTAGGATTGAGTAAAAAAAATATTACATAGTGCTTAAGTGAATGAAATGGATATCAAATTAAAGCTTAACTCGGCCACAGAAATTATAGAAATGATTCAAGTTGTTTGTGGTTAATGTTGTCAATAGTCAATAATCAATCAAAAAATGGTTATTAATGAAGTTCACTTTAAGTCTTTAACGTTCTTGTTGATTAAGGCCCATGTATTTAATTATCCGCTAAAAACTAATAGATAAATGAGCCATACAGGCACTTCTGTAAATCATTTTTTGTACATGCATTCTATACTCCCTAATAGACAAATATTCTGATATTATGGAAGATATTTAATTCATAATTTGTCTAACTGATAATCATAAAATTATTTTCAAATGAGATGGCACAAAATCGGAAGATTTAACCTAGTTGTTAGCTTATACTGGGTTTTGTTCAATTCAAAGTTTAAATTTGTAATTTGAAACCAATGTTAACTTCATGTGTTCGCTTATCAAAAATGTAAGTGGCCGTGCTTTGATGTGTTCGTTTTCAGATGATGCTAAATCCTTTTAGCTTCACAGTTTTTTATATACATCACAAAATATATATATGTACATAGAAAACTTTTTGTGCTAACTGATTGGTAATCATTGCACGGCCAACAGTTCACAATAGTTTCTGTTTATAACACAGGTGAAACACTAACAAGGAATTTGGAAAAAAATAAAAATATGAGAAAAGATTGTGGACAAGAATTGAATTTAAATGAAAGTAAATGATCCTACTATATAGGAGACAGCAAAAAAGCTAAATAAGAAATTCATTCAAATGGTTTCAAATTCATTTGTTAAATTGTACATACACATTAATCGATATTATATTTGCGTCTGTGACGACACAGACACCATCGAGTTAAAGTTTATAGATATATCATATTCACTTAACTTTTGTAAACTTAAATACAAAATAAAAATAAATAAAGACTTAAATTGTAACAATCTTTGGAACGGTATTTTTTGTTTCTGTTTTTCTTTTGTTTTTTGTTGATTTTTGTAATATTGTCTATTCGTTTTTGATAAATGAGAAACTATTCGCAAGTTATGAAATATTAGTACGTATATATTTTCCCATGTGTACATATGTTGTACTCAGTTATACTAGCTACATTTTAATTATGCTGTACTACACGCTCACATTAGCCAACTGTAAGTCTGCATGATTAAATATAAATATACATACATTTTATAACGTAACGTAAATAATAAAACAATATTTCACAAACACATTTTCACACAAAATCAGTGATTGTTGGAGGGCAGGAGGGAGATAACAAAAATGTTTAACTCTAAAATGAATAAATTGATCATTATCAGCTTTAATATTTGATAGGTTTTCATAAATTTAAAATGAATTTATTTTAAGTAAGACGCCATAATACTTATTTACTTAGTTCCAGCATACATAGAACTACACTCTATTCTAGAAATATTCTACTAAAAAATCCCATTGCGCCAATATATAAACCCAAATGTTTCGTCGTTGTAGTCCCGATATTCATATATATATTTAACCGGTTATCCATCAAATTCAATTGGTTTTCTTTTGATTGGACCAAAATATATAATTGCAGTCTACATAGCAAGAATTCATATAAGCTATATATAGTATCTAAATCTATTAATTGCTTGCCGTTTTTTGTTTTGATGTCTTTTTAAAAAAAAATTACTGTGTTACAAATATATCCGGCTGACGGTTTCGCTGAATGCAGTCATTCGACAAGCCCAAATTGGTCTTGCTCAATTGGTTTCTTTAGCCAGCTGCCAAGATCCTCGCGCTTGAACGCCGAAAAGAGCTCTTGCTTAGCTGTCTGCAAACGAAAAGAATACAGAACGAATATTTACATGAAGTCCATAAGTTTATAAATTGAACACGTATAATATTTGAGGCGTATCACAAACCTGGTAGTCCTTAACGTCTGCCTTTGTCTCTCCGTAATCTTTGCTAACCTTGCGAGTCGGCATACCTGGCAGATTTTTCATTAAAAATCCATATTTCTCGAAGAACGCTTGTTTGGTGATCCTCGAAACTTGACCGCCAATGGTTCGGCCAGTCAACGAATTGACCACCTCTAATTCAGTATCACCAATTGTCCAATTTATACCAAAATTCGGTGCCTTGGCTTGATTACGAGGCTCCGCCGAAGTGACCAGCGCCAGACGCGGCTTGTTTAAATGGTATGGAGGTGGAAGTCCTTGAATGGATTTCTCAATGCGTCCGCAAACAGCGCGATACATGTGCTCTGGATGCAGGAGACTGCCCAAGACGATGGAATGCAGGTAAACAGGTTCAATAATGGAAGACAGAAGCGATCCTTGAATACCCACAATATTCCAACGTGCTATTTTATCCGAGCACGACATTGTAAGCAGACGTTGACCCTATGTGTATTGATTGAAGTTGCGGATAATATAGTATATATAAATAAAACATGATGCGAGTGACTTACTTGTAACACACCATCCCATGTTTGGATGCCATCGCTGCTCTTCACTGGTATGGTGCCTTCGCCCGACTCGATTTTTGTACGCAATTGCCCACGTGCTTTTCTATTCGTTAGTATTGGTATTGGTATTGGTATTGGTATTGGTATTGGTATTGATTAAAGTTTATTTCCGAGGTCAATGGATTAAACCAGAGGAGCCAAAAAAATCAGTATAGCAACATGTACAACGTTTATGTGAAAATCCAAAAGTAGTTAGTTGCATGTATTTATTGGTAAGCCGAGAAATGACAAAAGGGTAAATTATAATTATAAGGTGAACCTGATGATCTGAATATTACATGAGACCCCTCCTTCCCCAAAACCCTTATAGAACTTGCTTCAATTATTCACAGAGCATACACTAAAATGATTGATTGTGCGTGAGGCAAGATAAATCATTGTGACACTAATTTTCAATCACAATGCTATTATTTTGGCACAGAACACACTATACTCTCCTATTCTCTGTAGTGTCCCCAATCCATCCTCTCTCACATGCATGCACCTTCTCCCTCTCTATCTGCTTCTCACTCTTTTTCGCCTGTGCTACTTTTTCTCGCTCACACTTGCATTTCCTTCTCCCTCTCCCTCTCTCTCTCTCTCTCTCTCTCTCTCGCTTTCTCTTAGTATAGTATTCTCAGTACAGAGATAAATCCCCCAGAAGGTATATTGTTTTATATAAACTTCAAAGTCTAACATCAGAATTTAAAGCAAGAGTTGTACTCGTACAATGAGTTAAACATGTCCTGCATACTTAAGTGTACCCGACAATGTGGAGATGGAGTTGCACAATTTATGTTTTAGTGTTTGGTATCAAGTTTAGATCATAACATATTTTCTAATATACAGCAGTATTTATTCATATAACATATTTAACATATTTGCAATTTATTGGCAGAAAACATTGTTTTCAACTATCGAAATGCTATTTGAGACATATTCCTAATATGTAATTTGTAAGGTTGCCTTCTCCCAAAGATTTTCTATATTTTTTTGTAATAGTAGTATTTAGAAATTTGTTGTACCAACCTATTTGGATGCTTATCAACACCAGTGTCGTTTTCGTGAGGACTAAATATCCGTGCATCCCCACATGGTGCTGTATTTATATACAAATGGAAATGTACCCCGGATTTTAGTTTATAGGGGTATTGCCCGTCTGTATTCCTCACGAAAATCGACTGATATGCTGTTGCTATAATTCAGAAAAAAGTAAACAAGTAAATATATGTAAATAAAAGTTAGGATTTGGGTTTGCGTAGATTCAGATATCGCAGTTTCTCTGCATTGTTTTGTTTTTGAATTGTATTGTTTTCAATTATTGTAGTATTCGTTTGAACTTTCACTCTTCTGATATTAAAAATATAATATATATGTATATATATATAAAAATCAAATTATTCTATATTTATATATATGTACATATAAGTAAACTTTACTTAAGCTATTGTAATCATTTTATCGTATTTTAAAATTTTCTTTTTAAAAACTGTTGACGCGCATTGTCTCAAATTTGAAGTGAACTTCACAATTTGTTCATGAATACCCTAGAGTCAATGATGACACAACACTAATATAAATATTCAAGAGATCCGATCCGTTTAATCATTGTGCAGTCAAAGTCAATTATGATGATCATCCATCCATATCCATATCTCTGTATTATCACTGCCACTTTTGTTCAGTTATTAACTCACAACGTAAGTGCCACAAATGAACAGCTTACAAAAAAACGATAGCAGTTAAGAATATAAGCAAATTGGGTTCTTTCACTGGCATACATCGATGGCAGAAAATGTTGTTACACGATGTACGCTATGCGTTGGCGATTGCAATCTTAGTACTAGTATGATGCAGTTTTGTCATTTGTAGTAGTTAATTTTTCAAAAATTGTGATAAATTATTTAAGAAAAAATAGAAATCACCGTTTCACAAAAACGCTTTAGAATTTATGGTTTGTTAGTAAGCACAGTTGAGAAAACGAACTCTTTAATTCCGCTTCATGAACTCAAAAAATGCGAATAGCGGAAGCCCTATGCCTTTTCCTTTACGATTTAAGATATGTCAATTATATTAAAACCAGCTAGGCTGTTCACAAATGTACACAAATATGTTAGCGTTTCAAAACAAGTATTTAAAACATAATTAATATACCATACCCTGATTACACTGAAGATCAAGTTGAGCATACAAATACTTTAGAAGACAACGCCGGGATACAATTTCAGCATGCGAGTCATTAAGAACAGCCCCATTAACGCTCATATGCTCACCGCTTACACACTTTGTACCCGTCGAAACTGAAATAACCTGCAGACAAAGAGAAGAGAGTACAAAATCAGCGAATATTTCAAAGACAAAAACACCCTGACTTATCTACGCACCTTAGCTTCGCAAAAATTCATGTTCTCTGTCATAACTATTCCGGCTAAAACCTTTCGCCGTGAATACGCTTCCTGGCCCTTGATAACCTCCATGAATTTTTCCAGCACCAAGCGTCCGATGGTATCCGCGTGTATTTGCGGCAATTCCATTGAGGACGACTTGTCATCAATGGGCAAAGGAGCATTTTTCTGTGGTGCCATCATCGGACTATAGGAGATGTTGCACAACGAAGCAAGTGCGGCCTTAGCCGCTGCATTTTTAGCCAGCTTTTTCGATGGTCCTGAAGATGTATTTTAATAAGTTTCCAATAGAGTATTTTCGAGTGCAGCGATACTCACCTGTACCATCGAATTTTTTGTCATTGATAGTGACAGTCATTTTAAATCTACAGTTGTTTTGGGCACCGTCTATATTCATGCACTCGAAATTAACATCGTTAAAGAGTTCGTACAAGAGCATAACAGGCCCCTTGTCTGGTACTTTTTTCTGTCCATCCACAGGAATCGCATTTTTATTAGCATCTAATAATTTAAGAAAAGATTGATTTGAAGAAATATGTTATTGTATTTGCCAATCTTAATAGAAAACCTAATTTTATTAGTTTTTAATTTTTATCCAATAATGTTTATGAAAGCAATCCTTAATCAGAACTTCAAGAAAACATTTGAATGTGTCTCATAGAAATAGTGGGCTTTTTAAAAAGAAAAAGTACAATTATTATATCAATTTATTATTATTATATCAATTTCAATTATTATTCAATTTATACAAAGTACAATTAAAAAAAAAAAAAGAAAGTGAACTCTAGAATTTGAATTTGTCATTTTTAAATAAAAAACGCAAACAACTGAATATAATAATGGCCACTATGCTTGGGTCTTATGATACGGATCGACACGAAACAAATATAAATTACAAAATATATGTAAAATAACGAAAAAAAATAAAAACGAAAAAAAACCATAAATCAAAAATACTTGCTCTGGTTCATGCAAAAGATTTGTGGACGCAACGTGGATTGTTCAAGCGAGGTAAGGTTGGAATTCTTTTCATGCAACATCATCGTCTGAATCAGTTCACTTAATTGTTTATTGGACACGTTTTCAATACCATTTTCAAGGTGTTCGTCACTCGTAAAGTCCAAGTTGCCTGCAGGCTTCAGGGGCGACAAAACTGCGCCATCCTTAAACTGTATAAAGCTTCGTAACGCTGTGGCTGCTGCCTCAATGCGAGCCACCTTTTTACTACGGCCTTGGCCCATGTACTTTTGTCCATCCACCTACAAGGATACA
Organism: Drosophila ustulata; assembly: GCA_035047365.1. Classification (NCBI taxonomy): domain Eukaryota; kingdom Metazoa; phylum Arthropoda; class Insecta; order Diptera; family Drosophilidae; genus Drosophila; species Drosophila ustulata. The sequence continues at coordinate 1,049,874 of JAWNPT010000054.1, read as the reverse complement.
GATTAAGTGTTGCCATCAATACATATATATATATATATTTTCGGATGATAGCTTGTGTAAAAGTTCTGTTCAAGATGCAATATTTCGCGGAAATAGATCTCCACAAATAGCTATTTCAATTGATATTTATAGTTCGGCAATATCGATTTAATTGTATTGCATATTATTAAATTAACCTATTTGTACTTCATAACTTTACTGTGGCCCTTTACTCAATTTATTCTACAAAATCGAAATCTTTTATAGCAGTTGTTCTGATTTACAAAGTACTATACGCATGTCACACATTACATCGTATAAATAAATGCCATAGATACCAAGTACCCATGCCCATGCTTTGCTTGTGTTCTGCAAGTCACCACATGAACATGCATATTTTATGGTATTCGGTTTCTATTCAAAACCGTTCTTGGATACGACATACATACATATTATTTGGCAGCTTAATATACACGTATCACGACATTATATTCTAATAGGCACTAAATGACAACGCTCTTGACTTCGCGTGCTGTTCGGGCCTTTTAGTGCTTTTAACTAACCGTGGTTACAATTGAGGCCAGTTGTGTCATGGTGTAAGCAGAATATCAATAGAATCGATTGTGTATGTGCCCAAAAAATCTATTTAAATACTTCGGATGACGGTTAGAAAACACACATCGCCACGATTGTTGCAGACCCTAATAGACATCATTGCCAAAGCTCACTCTCGTTACCAGATTGCAGAACTGCTCAATAATTAAGTATGCATGAATATTCAACAATTACAACTACATCGCTTACCTCCACGGAGATCGTAAATAACGGTGCGTGCACCGGACCAGTCTGTGACTCTAATTTGTATATCAGTCCATGACGCAATTCATTTAGCATCGCAACGGTGTTTTTTGGTTGTGGTACACGTTCTTTTCCAGCTTTCTTTTTCGGTGGCACTGTTGTGGAAAAGATTTTAAATATATTTTATACATATCTCTTTAGATGACATCAAAAATATGGCGATAATCATTTGTGCACTTGAATGTTAATAGATTGGTTGGGGAAAAAATCACTGGCGATTTATTTCAGAGATTTCTTAAATTATTCAGTAAATTTCTGTCGATAATAATTACAAATTTTAATGACGCTTTCAAAATCTTGGTCCAACGATCAAGTTTGCTCGAGCTTATTTATGTAAACTGATTTTTTCTTTAGCAAAAATCACATCTTAGGTACAGAAAAATGGGATAATCGTGAACAGACGTTGTCCTACATATATTCGCTTACATCTGCAGTTTCATTTCATTCGTTATCGCATCACGCTGTCATAGATGACTAATTTTATGTCAAAAATTGACGTGCTTCTGAGAATTCGATCGATTTCATTTCGCTTGGAAAAAGTTTCGCAAAGTTCGATGGAATACAAAGCATTAAGTTTTTTGAGTGATCTTGTTCGATCATGGCGATTTGGTTATACAATTTCTCCGATTTCTATTATACTACCTGGGGGAGGCGCAATTTTATCGTGAAAATTCTTGGAACGAAGCCTTTGAAAATAAAATTTAGCAAAGCCAACTGAGACGGCATTATGGCCGTAAACATCATTCACAATTTTAACCGCCTCGAAGGCATTTTCGCCTTTATCAAAAAAAAATTGTAAAATGTATCGAATTTTTGCATTTTCGACCGACATGCTTAACACAACTGATATTATACATTCAACGCAATTGACTTGTTGAATACTGGGGAATCCAGTATTTAAAAAAATATACCCTGAATCAGTGTGACCAATAATGTATAATTGATAAATGCCGAATTTGAAATTCACATAAAGAATGGAATTCTTTTTCCCCAACCTAAGAGTTCAGTAACTTGTATTCGATATTATTGGGTTACTTTTATACTGATTCTAGATAACACATACATATTTTAAAACAAATTAAACACTCACCGGCATATTTTGGCATATCATAACGCCGTTTTTGCGGCGATTTTCGATTATAGCCGTTCATATTTCCCTCCGTTGAAACAGTTACAGTCTGGACATTGATAGATGGAAAAATTAGACAAAACAAACAAGTCATTTATAAGTGTAGAAATTGGGAGGGCAACATTTAAATTATACTATTAACACAAAGCATTACAATACAACATAGACATCCAGACATTAATTTATAAATTTGTATTATTACAAATAATATTATATTTAAATACACAGCAAGAAACAACGATCCAGCCAAATAAATATGATTCGAAGGACTGTTCCTAAATACATTTTCATATCGCCTCCAACTCCTCAAGATCGAAGTTTGCATGAGCCATAACTATCAGACAGACATCGACATACATACATATGTAACTTTCTTTAATTATTCGAGTTGCATGCATATTCGATTTATTCAGCGGAACAAATCGATTACAAATATTATCTGCACTGACTGCTCACACTCACATTATAATGGAACAGTGGAAGCATCCCATGTCTCTTATAAGAAGGACGTTGCTTCTTGGCTTGATAGTATGAGTTCGAGTACTTCTCGTGTCGATGATAACAATACACAGATTTCACACGATTCATATAATGAAAATACGGCTTATAGCTGCCACGTCCTCCTCTAGCACAATACGCAGGAGTCATCATTATATTTTTTGGAAAATCAAAAGGAATAATATGAAATTGTTATTGTCGCGGGGTCGTGGTAGAAGGAGCGCGTGATCTCCGGCGAACGGCAAGAATGCAACTGACGACAATTAAATCAAAATGCACCATATCCCATTGAAGCACAAACAAATATTTATGAAGTATACATATGTATGTATATATACGGGGGTATTAACATGAATTTCTGCAGTGCGATGCTGCTCACAAATGCGCAGTCCCATCGCATGCTGATTCTTTTATGTTGATAAAGCATTGAAAGTGCGAAAATAAAAATGTAAATAAACATTATTAGTGATCTCAGGTCCGAACACATTCTAGATTTTGAAAAAAAAAACTTGATTACACTACTAATGTTTATGTTGAATTCTATCTATGGCAGCGAGTTTATTAGAATCTCCTTTTATGACAATTTCTGCAAAATTTGCGAAATTATCTGAATTTTTCGGTAGCCCAGAGAATATAATTTATAATTAATGTACTAATGACCTTTTAAAAAGGAACGGGCATTGCAGATATATTAATATTCATGTGCACATTATGCACGATACTCAATTTAGAGTCGAAAAGATTTTCAGACCGATCTCGAATAGAGTGGAGTGGAGTATTTACGTATTTATTTTTATTCAGCGTCGCTCATGCCTTTACACAAAATGTGCTTAGTCTTCTTACAAATTTTCTGGTCGAGGATTTGCGAATACAAGATACTCTATGATGGGCACAGTATCTAGAAGTTGGGAGACGATTATGGAACCCAATCTAATCAGAAAAAAAACCTTTCTGCTCTGTGGTGTGGTTTGATCGTTTTTAGTCACTCAGATCGGCCAGATGATCGATAGTGTCTGAGAACATAGAGATTTTAGTGCCTCGGTTTGCCCGGTTTGAATGGACACAATGTATAAAAGTATAAAAATACGGACTACTAATTAAAACGTGAGTGCATCGGAACATCGGAATCACATGCTAAAAGTAGACAATCGAAGTGTAGAATTGCAAAGGGCCGCTGTTTAAATAGACAAACAAAGGCAAAGGCAAAAGCAGAAGCCAAAGCAACAAAACATTCACATTCACATTCACATTACAGTCGTCGTTATGGTGCGATCTTTTTCTCAACTGCACATCGATGCACCTGTACGCAAAGTGTCAGCTGCCAACAGAGCAACAGCCAGCCGTCTCTTCGTCTAAATGACTTTACAATAAGCTTATACTAAATTAGACAAAAAATCAGCAGCACCTGTTCTTCGCATCTTTTCAATGGGCAGCAGTCGGCAAAATATGCCGAGAATCTCGACTTAATTATGACAACAACCCTCACAGTAAAATGTCTGACGATTAACAGCACCCAATTTTGCAACTTGCACGTTAAAGTTACTCGTTTGTAATTGACTCGAATATATTTCGCTTTATAGAAATACAAGTGAAAACCTTTTAACTCTGAAAGTGGCTCCTCTTTTCTGAGATGTGTATTTGAATATATTTCAATTTAATAAATTAGTCAAAACCTTTTTTTTATCCTAAAAACTTACTCCCTTGGTGACCTCTTCATCCTTACTCCTTACTCCCTCCATCCCGACTGCTCTCTTAAGTTGGTTTAGTTCTGAAAGTGTTACCATTTCAGTTGAATTTACAAATGTAGCTTAATTGCAAAATGTAAATCTTCACTTCAATTTGATAATAAAAGAAGAATAATGCAAGTAGTAATTAACGCATACGATACAACACTATTATTAATGTGTGCAATAAAATTTGCTAACGCCATTGCATAACGCTGTCTAGCGTTTACTTATACTCCAATATATTATATGTATGTATGGAGGGTGACTGTATGCGGTCATCCACAATGTGGCGAGATGCCAAAATCAATAATGTTGTTGCAATGCTTTCCATCCAGCACGGAAGTGGCTTACCATACAACTGCTTAGCCTGAGAGTCTATTTAGTTCGAATATTTCTAGTTCAGCTCCTACATGTATTTAACCTGATTACACTGCATTGCCATTTTGTTAACCAATAAAAGACTGTGGACTATGTGACTCAGGGACTCGAGAGCTGAACAGCTGTAGGGCAGACGAGAACAGAACTCAGACATATTTAATGGTGGACATTTGACTGGAACTACAGTTGCTGCATACATACATATGTAAATATGCAAAGTTGTACATATTCAATTTGAATAATTGTTAACGATTCAAAGTCAATGTGCTCAGAATAAACACCTCTTAAATATTCATTGTTAATGATCCTAATCCTAGCACTACAAACTGAAGCTTACAAAGCTTCGGACCTAACAATTTTAATTATTTCTTTTACTGTTGTACTAGGTATAAATTTAAGTTAGGAACAACGATTCACATAAGAGAATTGCGATCTTGTTTTATATGTAGATGAACAGAAAAGAAATAAATACAAATCGTAGTCGACAATGACGACTTTAAGTCGTCATCGAATTGAAAACACATATTACTTATGTGCAACATTAACATTACACCATTACGTTTAAATAAATTAGATTAGTTGAAATGAAAGACTAAGAAAAAAAACCCAAATAAAACATGCAGCAATTAGCTTACTCCTATGTTATGAATACTTAGTACGGATAGACATACAGACTACATTAATTTACTACGGTTATGCTAGGAAACCCAAGACTCTATAAATTGAATTTGCTTACTTTCTATGAAACTAACGAGCAACACTTGATTGTGCGTACTATGCGAGAGCATATTACATACAAGTTGGAGTGTTCTAGTGACTAGCATAAACGCAGTAGTAATGATGATAGTGATTTATACAAATACATATACATAATAATACGTCCAATGACGTTTTGTGTCTACTTACATGCTGCACAAAATTGTTATTGGCGCTGTTTAGCATGATTTTTCCAATTGGAATTTCTCGTACTTTTACCGTTTCTTTATAATTTGTTATGACTTTTGGTTTCAAGTAGTTTTAGATACTGTAATTTAAGAGAGGAAAGAGCCCGCTCTTGAGTTTGGAATCGTTTACCATACCGTATATGTATTCTATATGTATGTATGTATGTATGTATTTAAATGCACACATACCGAACATATCGGTACTAACCCATATGTGTCTGTCATGTGGTTGGTTGGTTGGTTGGTTGGTTGGTTGGTTGGTTGTTTGGATGTGTCTAACGTACAAAACATAATAAAAATCTACTTATTCGTAAATGCTAGACAAAAGTTCAAATAAAGCCAAGTACAAATTAAAACCAAAAGTGGTGCATCTTAAAAAGGCAAAATGCATTTCTATAGCTAGATTATTTATGTATTTTTGTATTTTTAATGTTGCATCAAAGTTTCGAAAGATGGATACGGCTGAAGAAGGTATGCATAATAACTGCTAAAAAAACAAATATATTGTATATGTATATATATATATATATATATGTATATATTGTATGTATGTAAGTAAGCTTAATAATAAGCCGTTGGCCTACAAAAAATTAACAAGATATGTGTATGTAAATTCAAGACGTATTCATGAACATATCTGTAACTGAATGTGTTCGTTAATAAGGACTTAAAGAGTGGTAAATATTTAGAAAATTGCTTGGATTATTATAAATCATGTGGAAGTCGGTAATTTGTGATTTCCACGTCGACACGCGTGAACTCACAATCATCCATTATTCACATTCACATTCTCCTTCACCATTCACCAGCATTCATACGTAACTTCAATGTGTGTGAGCAAAATAAAAACTTCCATATGATAAGGGTAGAACGAGCCAGAGACTGAGACTGAGAGAGTGAGAGTGAGAGCGAGACTTTCTTTGGCTCTTCCTCCCGCACCCGCCTCTCCCACTCCCCTGCTCTGCCGCTCTGCCGCTCACAAGCTCAAACGAAGAGTGACATTCTGGCAACAGCATCCAACAGCATGGCGGAAGGTATTGTTACTGTATTGCAGCAGGTCGATTCGGACTGCACATGTATTGTGTATTGTATGCAGACGTACACGCACACGTATGTTAACAGCATCTCGTTTACATGGCTGCCGCTACCGACCGAAACGCATAACTTCGCAAAGTTAACATTGTACCCAAATACGAGTACTCTGTACGTCGTCTATGTTCGGCGCATTTAACTTTACAAGACTCGTTATCGTTAGGTAAGCCGTGCAGAGCCGAACCGAACCGAACCGAACCGAGCCGAACCGAACCGAACCGAGCCGAACTGAACTGAACTGAACAAAAAAGGCAGCGAATTCGCAAAATGCGCTAATGTTGTTATTGGACGGAAACAGAGGTTTTATTTTTACAAGTATTTTACCCAAATTACATTTGGAAATCTATTGTACGTTGAAATGAGCGTCCCTCAAGTGTACGTTGTTTTTCCTCGTTTTTTTTTATCACTATATGCAGAATATATACATATGTATAACCATAATTGTTCAAACATATATATCAAATTACACATTCACTCGTTTACTCGCATTTAATTTGACGTTGGCTTTCTTTTTATAGTATTTACTGCTGCCTACCTTACTCGGTACTTTGAACAAGCACTAATTATTGATTTTTGCATCGCTTTTCAGTGTTTCTGTTTCTGTTTTGCTTTCCTACATTCTCTCTCGGCAAAAACACCACAAATAAATTACCAAAACTCACACGGGCCCAAGACGCAAGCAGTCCAATCCAACTCTTTTGATTTCGCTCGCTCGCTCGCTCCCAACACACATTTACACGTGTACGTTACTACTATATCCTGTCAGACTGACATGAGCTAATCTCTTGATTTTTGTTTCACTTTCAAATGCGAGATATGACAGAAATTCAGGGATGGTAGCGCAAAAACATATCGATTAATTTATACTCGACATCGAATTGGACTTATCGTCGATATTTTATGTAATTAACCTGACTGTTTATGTTAAATGTGTTTATATCCGCCATATGCATTCAGCTCTCAGCTTCTGCTGCACATGAATTATTTGATTTGACCTGCATAAGATTCTCATCTTCCATCTTTTATCTCCTGTATGGTGTGGCACGCGACTAAATGCAATTAAAAAATCAATTTTTACACCTCCAACATAAAAATTTAATAACCTTCATATATTTATAATACGAACCGTGTAAGCTTATTACGCACAATTTGAAACTTTTAATTGGTGTTACCCTAGATTTACATATACATATATATACAAGAATACATTAACTTGTAAACATACACAGAGAAGTACTGATTTTATGTTTGACCGCCTACCTTAGAACATGTTCTTGTTTATAAATATGTATAATTTTTATATGGTTTTATAGCGCACTCGTTGTACGATGTAAAACCAAAAAAAAAAACACTCGCTCTGCACGATTGCCTCGCTCCCTCTCTCTCTTGTTGCAAGTTGCTAGCACAGACAGTATCAATGCTATATGGTTAGATATTTACGTTTTGGTACTTAATAATATTTCAATTTTGGTTGCAGAACCAATTCAACATGAAAGCGAGTTTATAATTAATTTTAATTTCGAAATTTGCACCATTTCTTCCGAACTAATTTTCGCTTGTATTCATTACACGCACTCTCAATCGCAAACTAAAGGTGCAGAATAGGGATGTTGATGTACTATCGATAAATGGACATATCGATATTATAATTATTCGCACAGATTTTGTGGTGGCAATACTTTTAAGACGATAACAGCAATATATGACATTAAATTTCAATATCTTTGCATTCATCTTGCCTGGAGGTCTGGCAAAATTACTTGATATATTATATTTATACATCCCTTTTGAACATCAACAACCCGAGTAGAGTTGTATCAGTTGCATTAAGGTATCGATGCTTACATATTTTGAAACGGCTTTTACTGTACCCAACAATTATAATTATTATTGAATAATTTATGTTTAGCTGTGGCAAAAAACCATTAATGAAAAATGAATCTTTAATATAAATTTGTTTTGAAGTGGGACCATAAAATATATTTCCAAATTTACCGAGGCACGCAAAGCCCGATATTTGCCACATGGGTACACTTAATTTGGTATTTTTCGAAGGCGCGTCATTTAAACAGTCCGTTCAGCTGTTTTATCATCAAGTCAACGTCCAATCATTTTCCCCATAAATGAATTTATTTATTTATTAATTTAAGCACAATGTTTTTCTTTCAAAATTTCTTGTTTGCTTCTCTTTCACATTGTCCACATAATGTATGTTTCCCTGTACTTAACAGTTTGTAACTGCCAATTAATGCCAACAAAAAGATCTGCAATTTAGTCAGGGAAAGATCTAGTGGTAAGCAACTGTGCAATGTAAAAGATCGGCTACTCACGATCGTGGCACCGCCCACGCCATGCACTCACTGTTAACTTTACCTAACACTTGACAGAACTGCTAAATGAGTGAGAGAATATGCTGGGCCCTCGGCGACCGACAAACGGTGCTCGGCGAACATCACCGACTCGATGCGGCCCACAGGCCAGTGAATAAGAGCTAATAAAGGCGAGTGCGCAAAGGGCGCCGCACAGAACCACCAACAACAAAGGCAAAAAGGCGACCAACTACACAACTTAAAAGAGCTCGGCTCTCGGCGACCGTTTTGCGGTGCTCGACGAATAGTCAGCCCATGATACAATAACAGAAAGTAGTCTTGTCAGCAAATTAAAACCCCTCGAACCATCAAAGGGTTAATTCACACATTCTATTGCCGTTTAGGCTGAGCCCCTTTCACTCGCACTCATTGTTATGATTGTAGAGGTACCAGATTTTGCCGACGAGACTACCTTGCACCGAACTTTGTAACACAATAAAATAAAAGGTTCCCGTGGACAACCCCAATAAAGGCGCGCACCCCCAGCGCAACGCACTCCACCGATCGAATAAGATATTGGAAACGAACATACAACAAAACCAAACCAACTGTGCAAGCAGCCTGACTTTCTGCCGCACATCTGCAATATTGTCAAACAACCAAAATCAATTGGGTACTCTCGATTTTATGCACAGATAGCTCTTCACACAAACATACATATGTATGAATATTAGTACGCATGCATGCAAATAGTTGCACAGTGTTGCTGTTTTAGCCTTTTTAAAGCAAATAGCAATAGTAATAAATTTAGTATAAATTAATTAGTAAATATCAATAGTAAATAGATTAAAATTTCTCCATATTTTTAGGGAGATATGCATACATACATACATATGTAAATGTAAAACGTACAAGATTAAGCCGGTGTCTTTAATACTTATATCGGAATTATGAAAACTGTAAATTGTAATTTTTAAATTATGAAGCTTTAAAATAAAAATTGATCTGGCTAAATTGATCATGTTTTATGTACATATGTTTCACAAACATACAGTCAGGAACTTGTACATACCAATTACATGTACATATGTATGTCAACTAAAAGAGGCTTTCAGAATTTAATAAAATTCAATAAGAATTTAAATATTTTTCTGTTCCCAAATTTTGGAGTAGAAAATATAATTTATCGTTGTAGAAATCGTAACTGCTATTTGCCGTCCCTAATTAAAAAGTTGGAACTTAGGAATAAAATAATTGTTCACTAAAAATAATGAAAAGTTCCAAAAATGCGATGTTTCTCCTCAAACATCGATCGATCAAAAAATATACAGAGGAGTCATAAACTCATTGTAACAAATACACTTCTTCCATTGGGTAATGAAATTGTTGGTTACCAAAAATTAGTCCACTAAAAATGCCGATGTTTCCCATTGAATTAATCGATCGAAAAAATACACAAAAAGATCCATCTAAAAGAAATACACCCCTTGCATTGCATAATGAGATTACAGGGTAGCAAAAAAGCTCGCTGAGCTTTTGTCAGCAATCAGCTGACAGCCGACGCAGCGACGCAGCGTCGACAGCTGAAACAAACAATCGCGTTTAGTTCATAACAATTTGCAAGAGCGGGCGAATACGCATTCTAACTGCATATAGTACAAACTAGCATAACAATAAGTTTTAGTCACGCATTTACAAATACGTATGTACTTATGTACATAGAATTCAGAAAGAAATATATATAATTGCATATTGTAAGTGTGCGAATTACAAAGCAACGATGACGACAACGACAACGACGACGGCGGCGGTTAGACGCATCTCGCTCGCTTAGCCGATGATGATGATGATGACTAGCAAGTATTTGTCATAAACACAGAGCACTATCTGGAGTAATGCCAAACTAAATCACATGTCACATTTCGCATAAAGTTTCCATTACATAAACACATGCGTATTTCCTTACATGTGTGTGTGTGTGTGTGGGTGCATGCGTAACGTTTCCATTCATCATTCCTAGAAAGCACACAGCTGTTATAGCACATGCATAGACATGGGCATGTGTGTGTGTGTTTCATAATTTGAATTTTGGCATTTGACAAAGTGTCGCGCCCTCACCGCCTGCGTGTCACACCGCCCACCTTTTGTCAGGCAGCCGCCAAATGCTGTGCGCGACACACGGAAGGAAACGGAAAAGCTTTTTGCACGATCAATTGCAATTGCAGTTGCAATTGTCGAAATTAGAAATGCAATTGCAGTATTTGTGTAACCATTGTGTGATTTAGATGTTAACGCAAGTGCTGCACTAGACACTTGCTCTCTCTCTTTTTTCTTCCACTCTCCTACTGCGATAAACAACAATAACAGCAAGTACAATAGTTTAGTAGAGCCTTCGTCCCCCCTTCCCAGTTCCCACTTCGCCCATGGCCAATTCATGTGCATGTGCATGCGTATGTGTCTGTGTGTGTGTGTCGTGACAGTGACCTTGCGTCTGCATCGCTGAATTCGCCTTAGCCTTAGCCTTCGCCTTCGCGAGCGAGCAAGCGAGATAGCCACATTGGTGAGTCGACTGTTGTTTACGGTCGAATTCGCCGTGGCGAGCGAGACACTCGCGTTGTTTACAACTTGAATTCGCCGTCGTCGTTGCCAAGTGCGTTGCTGTGCGTGCGAGCGGGACAGCATCAATTGGTGAATCGTTAGTTTTTAAGGTTCTTTGAATAATGGCCCAAGTGATAAAGCAACTGCAGAGTGTGATCGCTGCCAAAGGCAAGCTGCATCCCATGGTCAAGGGAGCCGTGACATATGCTCTACTCTGGCCCACGGGCAGCCTCATTCAGCAGACGATCGAAGGACGCAATCTAAGTAAGTTCTTGATGAGAGACTCCCATGGAGACATCGAGATAATCCCAACTATGCGATCTCTTTCAGAGACCTACGACTGGGCGCGCGCTCTAAGATTCAGTTTGTTTGGTGGCCTCTACGTTGCACCCACGCTCTATGGCTGGGTGCGTCTCTCCAGCGCCATGTGGCCCCAGACGAGTCTGCGCATTGGCATCGTCAAGGTAAGTACGAAGATCGGGGAGTGGAATAGGATTATCTATATGGAAGAGTGACTCGCTTGCAGGCACTGACCGAACAAGTGTCGTATGGACCCTTTGCCTGCATCAGCTTCTTCATGGGCATGAGCCTGCTGGAGCTGAAGAGCTTCAGCGAGGCCGTTGAGGAGACCAAACAGAAGGCACTGCCCACTTACAAGGTACATACATAAAAGAGACAACTCACTTCTCGAAAGCGTGTCGCAATGATTTATCTGCTGCTCAACAGGTCGGCCTGTGTGTCTGGCCGTTCGTTCAGACCCTCAACTTCTCGCTGGTGCCGGAGCACAATCGCGTCGTCTTCGTCAGCATTTGCAGTTTGATGTGGATCATCTTTCTGGCCTACACAAAGACGCGTCAGTTGAGCCACGATGGGGACGACGCAGTTGCTCCCGTTGCGGCGACTTAACTTGTTAGCTTCTCTCTGTTGTTTGTTGTGTAAATATGTTTATATAGTCTAGAACAATTTGGTAGGCCAATAAATTGCATTTAAGTACACTTCATTAATCCTTAAAAATTATATTAAAAAAATGACTTTCTAATCATATTTTGATATTCTTCAACGATAATCAGTGAATGATTACATTCTATTTCATTTCAAAGACGTTTGAACGCAACAATAAGCAATAATTTGAAAATGATATGATTTGTGCATTGGCTTAACGTTGCGATACACACACACTTTAAATTTATAATTTTCATCTTATTCCTTGACCAAATATCGTTATAATAGTTCAGTCAGTCAGTCCGGACAAAGAATTTTATACACAAACTCATTAAACTCAAAAATCATAGTGATTTTTATATTTTTCGCGCAAATTAAAACTCAAATGTAAATAATAATAATTAATACTTGAGTTTTATATCGCAAAAAAACAATTCTTAAGTGTTTTTGCCTCACTCAAAATTTGCTATAATTTAAATGTTATCGATGAAGAAAAATTGAAATCGTCAACTTTGAAATAATCAAAAAGAATGATTTTGGTGTACCTTTCATTCTGTTCCAAGTGTAGTTAAAAAAAAGAATCAATATTTTTTTCGATCCCTGCTTAAAGTGGCGGCGGCACACGCGCCACAATCAGCTGACCAATCCAAAGCTGCGACGTGGCTACATCACCGCTGGGCGCCGAGGCAACTGTTGCCACAATCCAGTCCACATACGCCGAGACCTCAGTGAAGACTCCCGGATACGGAGGGCGCGTGCAGGGCTTAATACTCCACGACACAATGCCAATTTGTGTGTCCGTGCCAGCGAGCAGCAAAGGTCCGCCCGAATCCCCGCTGCACTGTCCCTTGCCTCCCTCGGGGACGCCAGCGCAAATCTGGCTGGCATGCAGCTGCACTTGATGGCGACTGCTGCAATCCTGGTCGCTGAACACCTGCAGCTGCACCTTCATCAGCTGCTGCTGCACAACGCCGCCAGTCTGCAAAAGGCAAAGCGGAGATTTTAACAGGGAATATACTAATGGGTTCACTTAAATCGATTGATGAACTATCCAAGAATGGCTCCTTAAATTTTAAAAGCTTACTCAACTAGTTTTTTTTTAGGTACAGAACTAAATTCGTACAAAAGAACGTATTCTACAATTTTGAACACTTAACGTAACTGTTTTATCTTGTGATTTCTTTAGAAAAAAATAATTTTAAATCATGTAAGATCGAGGATCGGTCGCCACATAATTTCATTATGCCTGCTATACTTCTTTCATTATGTTCTTCCTATAACAGATTTAACGCCATCTTTAAGTACTTGGCTAGTAATCTGTCCACCACCCGATGCACGTTCCTGCCTATTATCTGTTGCATGTTTGAATTCAAGAATATTCCCCGCTTAAGCTCTCGACATTCTCAAGGAATATGTGGCTGGCTACTCACGGCGTTCAAGCCCCAGCCTGCGAGCACCGCAGTTGCATTGGCGAGCGTCGCCTGCTCCGGCTGCGGCAAACGCACAGGCTGCACGCTCGCATCCATGGTCACCGCCTGCCGCAGCTGCAGCAACGCGATGTCGTTGAAGTGCTTGTCCTGCGGCTCGTAGCCGGGATGCACGAAGATGGCCTGCACCAAGGCGAGTCGCGTGGCATTGCGCGAAATGATATTGCTGCCATACTGCACGTTGAGGTCCTGGGCTTTGGCACCGCGCACACAATGCGCCGCCGTCAGCACCCAGCCAGCGTTGATCAGCGTGGCGCCACAGGAATGATGTCCGCCCTTGGCGCGACGCAGCGACACCTGAAAGGAAATGTTAATCCAATGCCAGCCGGCTAACAATCGAGCGACTCACGGCGAAGGGAAACTCGCCCTTGTCAGCGACAGTGCCGTTCACAATCTTGCTGTCCTGCTCCTTCTCCTGCTCTTGCTGTCTAAACTCCATCGAAGCGGCGTAGCCCAAGAGTAAAATTAAACCAAGTCCACGCATGTTGTTTGTCTGTTGTGGTCGCTGGTAACGCGTTGCATTTATGTGTGGCAGCAACACGAGGTCGAGACCCGTAGTTTATCGCCCCGCTTTTAAGTTGGCCATGTTGCGAGTCTGGAATTCCGAATTCATTTACATAGATTAAACGCCAAATTGAAATTGAACTAATGAAGCCAACAAACCATGTACAATTAAAGCAAGCATGGCCTCCACAGTGTTGTGGCAGCAGTTCAAGACACTCGTCACCAGGTATCCCATTGTGCGGGGCATGATATCTTACAGCCTGATCTGGCCCACAGGCAGCCTGATCCAGCAGACCTTCGAGGGCAAGAATTGGGGTGAGTTTGCGACTTGACTTAACAGATAACCAGGCCTACTTATCACGCCCTCCACTGCAGGTAACTACGACTGGTGGCGCGTCTTTCGCTTCAGCATGTACGGCGGCTTGTTTGTCGCTCCCACGCTCTACGGCTGGGTCAAGGTAAACTCCTCCAAGTCTCCTTATCTCCTCTGCTTGATAACCAGCTGGTCTTGCAGATCTCCAGCGCCATGTGGCCGCAGACGTCGCTGCGCACCGGCATCGTCAAGGCCGCCGTGGAGACCGTTTCGTACACGCCCGCCGCCATGACCTGCTTCTACTTCATCATGAGTCTGCTGGAGTCCAAGACGGTGCAGGAGGCCGTGGCCGAAGTGGGCAAGAAGTTCATTCCGACCTACAAGGTACGCAGTGAACAATCACTTTATCAGTAAGTTTTGTATGCTCCTACTTACCTCGCAGGTTGCCCTCTGCGTTTGGCCCATGGTGGCCACCATCAACTTCTCGCTGATCCCGGAACGCAACCGCGTCCCTTTTATCAGTGTGTGCAGCCTGTGCTGGACGTGCTTCCTGGCCTACATGAAGCACTTGGAGCACCACGAGGTGGATCAGGTGCTTTAATTGTACAATTTCACTTCATTGTTATCGCGTGTATTGTAATTAGTAACATGTAATAAATTGTGGCGGGAGTCGACTTAATTTTCAGCCGCTTATTGGGGTTGCCAGCTCAGTGCACTAGCAATAAAATAGTCTGGCCACCCTCTGCACTGTAGCATAGTGTTACCAGCTGTTGGCTGTGTACGCAGTATATTTCGGTATATTTGCCGGCGTAAGTTAGGGACATGCAGTGAATTGAGCGTGCGTTCACACTGTACCCTAGCCCCACCTTGCAATTGGGTGTGTGCATTTAATTCGACTACAACTTTTTGTTTATATACAATATTTGGTGTGCTCAGTGTTGAATTAAATAAGAGCAGCACTCATGTCGAATATACGCAACTTAGGCAAGCAACAGTCGCAGGACACCACCGACAATGGCGTCGAGAAGGGCGACTATCCGCGTGCGACGAGTAAGTGACGCAGCCTCCCCCCCCAAAAAGCAGCAAACAAATAAATAAATATGTAAATTGTGCATTGCAGATGGCGTTGTGTTTGGCTCGATCGTGACGTACGCCAGCTTCTTCGTGATGATCATGTCATTCTGCTCGCCCTACTGGATTGAGTCCTACGAGGAGACGCACAGCAGCTTCAAGAACATGGGGCTCTGGCAATATTGCTTTAAGGACTTCGTGTACCCCAAGTACCACAATCCCAAGCAGTTCACCGGCTGTCACAACATCTTCTCCCACGTAAGTCGCCTCGCATACGCCCCATAAACAATGATAAACTCCTTCTTTTCGTTAGGAATATTATGTGATACGGGAATATCTGCTGCCCGGCTGGCTGATGGCTGTGCAGGGCTTTGTTACCATGGCCTTCATCAGCGTCTTCTGCGTGCTGTCCCTGCTCTCGCTCACCATCATTCGGCTGCCCCTGAAGGCAGTGCTGCAATACGAGTGGTTGCTCATTCGCCTCGCCTACATCGGCACCGCCGTCTCATGTATTTATCTGTATATCTGTACGAGATTGCTTATTTGAACTCGCAACTCTTTGCAGCTCTGTTCATGTTCCTGGCCGTCTGCATCTTTGGTGGCTGCGCCTATCGTCGTGACTGGCTCATGTACCCCAAGTTTAATGTGCTGGGATGGTCCTATGCCCTCGCAGTGGTCACTTTTATGCTGCTGGGCCTGGCTGCCCTCATCTTGCACCGTGAGGCACGACACGCCTACGAAGCGCGTGGCGAGCAGAAGAATTTGGTGATGCAGATGGAGATGCAGGAGCCGGGCTATCAGCCACCGCGTCATCATCACAGTCAATCGCGCAGCCTGCAGGGATACATATAAGAGAACACGAACAATATTTTAATTGCATTTCCATTTTAAAACCAGACAATATTTTTCTCAACTTTTTGCCGTCCAATTGAAACTACTCGAATCGAATCTCGTACTTCTCGTAATTAGTGCCTTGGCATTTGTAGTGCAAATTTTATATACTTATACTCCTAACTTTATTTTAATCTGTGGACTCTCTAGAGTCTTCCTTTGTCATCAGCAAAGCCGTCCAGCTAAAAGACACAAACAACAAAAGCAAATCATATCGATTATATACACAAAAAAACAACATATTTATAATGTTAGTTATTGTCTACGCTCAAGACAGATTCTACATAAAATATGTATTACACAAACAAACAAAAAAAGACACCATATTTATAATGAGCTCGAATAACAAAAACGAATGACTTTTCTTTTCTTACAAGTATTTGTATTTTATATGTATTAAAAACGAATTGTACAAAATACCTGAAGCTGTATTTCCATTTTCCATTTGCACCTCCTCTTAGCCCCCTAATATATCATCTCTGTGCCTCTGTTATCTGGTCTCTGATAAAATTCACCGCCTGATTGCCAATTGAAACAAGTCTCGTCGATGTCGATGTCGGTTCTGTGAATTTCAGTTTAAAAAACGCGCTGACTGAACTCGGTTGTGACTTCAACTTAGATTCATCTTTAAATATTTGATCACATTTTTTTTTTAGTTTATAAAATCTTCATTATGCAGCGTGTGTATTATGTGTGTGCCTTGTTTTGCCAGCTGAGTTGGAGCACAGCATGTAAGATAAACGACTTCAACTCACTGCCAATAAGTCGGATCTCTCCTTAACTCTATATATAGTTTATGTGGAGGGAGATAGAGACCCCCTGCAGTGCATGTTAGTGTAATAATTGATAGCACCCCTTCTCTGCTCGTTTCTAATCATGCTTGTCTATTGGCTCAACAAAAGCGGAAATTGACGTAAAATTCTAAGATACCAACGGACGAACGGACGGGGGGGGGGGCAAGACAACTCTGATGAGGCAGCTATACTACTTACAAATGCAACAGATATTTTGCTATCTGCCAACTTCATCATCAGTGTGTCATGTTTTCGGCGCCCTTGCCGTGCTCTGAAAACCCGATTCTTCCAATTGGATAGCTATGTCTCTCCGTCTGATTATTCTATGCGAAACAACTACTGTATTCAGCGTACAACTTTTCTAGTCCTCTCAAGGCTTCAGTCTTCAAGTTTGCAGTGCGAAGTAATCTCTAAAGAGATCATTATATTATTGACGGTTCTTGATAGTAGGTGCTACTTCACCGACCAAATAAATTCCAATTGATGAATCATCAACTCTGTTTGTTTTAATTCTCCGTCAAATTAAGCTGAAACACAAACCACAGCATGCATTGCAACCAGTGCTTAACGAAGACACAAACCAATTGTAGCTTTCGACCTTATTTAAAATCGCAACGGTAGTAATTTTGTATTATCCCACAAGTGAAAATACTTTTCTTCAAAAATTGTGTCGAAAGTATGGAGATAATTTAAAATTTAATGGCAATCGCCTTTCGATATCTCTTGCGGCAGTCGCTGTGGAGCATCAGCAACAGGCTGAATCGCTGGAGTCGCGGATCATCAATGGGACCGTGGCGCGAGTGGACGAGACGAAGCATTTGGTCTCCATTCGCCTGAGGAAGTTCGACAACAACTTCGGCAGCGGACACATTTGCGGCGGCTCGCTGATTGCCCCCAACAAGGTGCTGACTGCCGCCCACTGTCTCTACAAGTGAGTAGATCAGCAGAGATAGGATTCAGGAGTTAAGAGTGCATTTCTGTCCACAGCACGGCGAGGAAGCGCTATCGCAAGCCCAGCGAATTTGTTGTCGTGCTGGGCACGCTGAATCGATACGAACGCAACAATGCCACCATCGTGTCCGACGTCAGCTCCATGGCATACATGAACAGCTTCAGTCCGGACAGCATGCGCGACGATGTGGCCATTATTTTCCTGAAGACAGGCCTGGCGAGGACAGCGGGCAACAACGACAGCCAAGCCACCATCTCACCCATTGAGCTGGCCACCCGCCAACCGCCCGTGGGCGCCACTTGCCTCGTCGCCGGATGGGGACGCACCGAAGAGGTGAGTACTCTTTCTGCCAGAGACCGAAAATAATGATAAGAAGCACACACTTGCAATAGATAGATGATCGTGATGAATTGCACCAACATGAAAATTTCATAATTATGATTTTTCACGTTTTTCTTAAGCAACAATAATTAACGTTTAGTAATTTGATAAATTTCAAATCAGATATTATTATTGACAATAGCAAAATACACTAAAAAATAATGATTATTTATGATAAATTATCATTAGTGATAAATACAGCTCAAAAACAATGATTATTTATAATCTTTAGTGTTCAATTTGTTATACTTTATTAATAATGATATCTTCAAGAATTATAATTATTGCTGAATATTTCAAATCGGAAATTATTATTGACAATAACAAAATACACTAAAAAATAATGATTATTTATGAGCATTTATCATTAGTGAAAAATACAGCTCAAAAACAATGATAATTTATAATTTTTAGTGTTAAATTTTGAATACTTCATTAATAATGATATCTTGAAGAATTATGATTACTGTGGAGTATTTAATTAAATTTTGAGCCGTATCTGATTTATGAAAAGTATGATTGTTTATCACTTCTAACGATCCAAATTATTAATTCATTTTGAGTGAAATAAAAATATACCTAATCGAATTTTTTCAAAATTAATTATGAGGATCTAAGATACATTAACTTACCCAAATGAAAAATGAAATAGTATAAATTATAATCCCTGCTTTCTGCCAGAACGCGCTCTCGAACGTGCTCCTGATGGCGAATGTGAGCACGATTCGGCATCAGACCTGCGACAGCATCTACGGCAGTGGACTGCTCCCGGGCATGCTGTGCGCCGGCCGCCTCCAGGGCGGCACAGACTCCTGCCAGGGCGACTCGGGAGGTCCGCTGGTCCACGAGGGCCGCATCATCGGCGTCGTCTCCTGGGGCTTTGGCTGCGCCGAGCCTGGACTGCCCGGCGTCTACACCGATGTCCACTACTATCGCCAATGGATCCAGGATCGCAGCGGCAGCGACAGCAGCCGCAGTCGCAGATGGAGTAGTCTGTGGATGTGGCTCTGGCTGGGATTGGCGCTGAGACTTGCCTAACGAATGCTTGAATAAATAGAACCTAAGCTAAATCCCGAAACGATGTTGAGCTCTCTGGGGGGAGGTACATACATAAAAGCTTTTATGGTAAGGGAACATCAGGATACGTACAGGGAGTGAAGGAGAGCAGCAAGAAAATCCGGAGATAGAAAAAGGGAACGAAGGGGATTATTTCCCTTCCTTGAAGATAATCCTCAGCGCGGGTTAACAAGCAACAAACATTTATTTACAGTCAACACACACATAGAAACGGTAATAAAACTGGCATCTCGGAACGGATCAACTGCATCCTCCCTGGGCCCTCCAATTAGCAGTTGCAATTGCGACGCGTCGCATTATTGTTGTTATTGTTGTTGTTCTGGGGCGTCTGGTGGAGACGCACCAGGTCGGGGCCATAGGCAATGTTGGGCAGGCGACGCGACTGCGCCATCAGCAAGGAGAAGTCGCGATTGCAGACGGCGTTCTCGATGCGCTCCATGACGCGACCCACGAGCAGCTCCACAGCCTGCTGGATGTTGGCGCCCGTGCAGGCGCTCGTCTCGATGTAGGGCAGGCGATAGCGTTGCGCCAGCGCCGTCACCTGCTCCCTGGAGACCACGCGCAGCTGGAGGAGATCGCACTTGTTGCCGCAGAGCACAACGTCGGGATCTTCGGTGTAGGCGTGCATGCGCAGCTGCTCCAGCCAGTTGCTGATCTCCAGGAACGACTTCTGGCTGGTCAGATCGAAGATGAGCAGGAAGCCCATCGCGTCCCTGTAGAAGGCGGTGGTCAAGGAGCGAAAGCGTTCCTGTCCAGCCGTGTCCCAGATCTGCAGATGGATGCGATGGCGACGTCCACGCGAGCTGTAGATCTGTCACAAAAGGGGACAAGCGCAAGAGCAGGTTAACTATCAGCCATCGAGTTTTTCATTTTTACAATTCTCATTCCAAACTAAGCTTAAGTTTTGATTTTTAAAATAAACAAAAAAATGAAATTACTCTTATTGCTTTTATCTAGATATTTAAAACTGTTTGTCTTGACTGCCTGATCTCTCGAATTTCCCACTCTAACTAGCTAAAGTCGCGCATTAAATTATTTTCCTTTTTTTTTATATATTATTTATTAAGTGTAGATCCTGTACAACCATAAACTGTACCTTAACAACACATGGATGGAAAGTTAAAATGGACCTGATTTTCATTTTTGACAGAACTAACAGTAGCTTTAACATTTCGGCTGAACTATTGTTGCTCACTAATAGAAATTGAGACTGTAACTTACCAATCGCTTCTCGCGAAAATCAATGCCCACCGTGGAGATGAACTGCGTGTGGAATCGGCCATCCGTGTACTGATAGAGGAGGCAGGTTTTGCCCACGCCCGAGTCGCCGAGCACCAGGAACTTGAGCAGATAGTCGTAGTCAATGTTGGCGGTCGTCATCGTGAGTGTCCTGCAGCAGTGTCGGGGAAACACAGAGATCACAGATTGAGATTGAGATTGAGATGCAGATGTATGTTAGATGGAGACGGTGACTTGGCTGCTGTCAGGAACATGAGAACTGAGTTGGGTCAAGTTGAGATAGTCAGCACAGCACAAAGAGCTGCTTCCGAGAGACGCGCAGACAAAGAGCAGCCTTTTATGAGCAGTTTGCCATTATGCTCATCAAAAAATGGGGGGGGGGAAAGGTGGCAGGAGCAGGAGCAGGAGCCGAGGGGAAGCCAAGGATGCCCGGCTGCGTCTTCCGAAATATTTCGGAATACTCATTAAACTCGATTTATTGATTTTCTGTCTCCCTCTCTGGGCATCAAAAGCCTATTCACAAATCTTGATTGAAGGCAAATGTGTGTGTGTGTAGGTGTGTGTGAGGGTGTTCTGGGTGTGTGTGGTGTGTGGTGTGTGTGTGCGGGTGTTCTGAGTGTGTGTGGCACGCGCAAAGTTCCGACAAAAGATTTCAAAGCGAGCATTTTTTGCCAATTATTTCAAATATTTGGCGCTGCTGCCGCCTTTTTTCCTTATTTTTTGGTAGCCTCTTTTATTTTCTTTTATTAATTTTCTTAATGTTCTCTTTAAGACATTTTATTTCACTTCTTTTTTGTTCACTCTCTACTTTATTTAATTGTTTTTTTTAGAGACTCTTTGTGCTGTTGCAATAATTATAAAGTGAAATATTTCAAATATTTGCCGCTTTATTTTGTTGCTTCCGCTTTCGTGTTTTGTGCTGTCGCAATTACAAAGCAAAAAAAAGGTGCAAAGGAACGAAGTAAAGTAAATAGATAAAAGATAGGGAGCAAAGCGGATTAGGGGATCGCAAAGGGGGCGTAAGGACTTAAGGACACGCTCCCGTCCCTCCCCCAGCGATTGGGCTGCCCCAAAAATAGACGCAAATTTAGCAAGCAGACTGAAGCGAGCGAGCGAGAGAGCTAAAAAAAAGAGGTTTATAAACAAAACCGAAAGTGAAACGGAAACTGAAACAGAAACAGAAACCGAGGGCTGAGGGCTGATGGCTGAGGTCTGAGAGCTGAGCGCTGCTGCTCTTCAGGTGGCAGCTGCCACTCCAAGGGGGATGCTGAGACCCAAGCTGAGGCTGGTGCTGGTGGCCTTGTCAAGTGACGGCTTACCGTGTACACAATCATAAATACACACTCTCACACAGACTCACGTGAACACACATAAATTACGAGTGTGCGAATACGAATACACTCATTGAGTGCTCTGCGAATGCTGGGCAGATTATGGAGGGTTTTGGGTGAGCTTATTGATTAAATACTCCAATTAGGCAGCTTCTCTACGTCCTGATCAATTAAAAGCAGTGCTCAAACAACTCATTTCATACCTCCAGATAGATTGTAACTTTCTCATACGTATACGCTATTAAGTATACGACGCGTAGCTCGCTGCTCGCTGCTTGCTACTTGTTGCCGTTGCCTTTAGTCCTTGGCATTGAGAGCCAATTAAACTGACATTGAACGCGTCTCTCTCTGTGTGAGTGTGTGTGTGTGTGTGTGGTGTGTGTGCAATTGCAGCTGCAGCTCAGCGTTCTAGCTGGGTTTAAAAATAAACCGAGCGACAATGTTGCGAAATGTAGCTCACCTGCGCTCCGCATTCCGCCTTCAGCCGCTCCCACGTCAAGAGTCGCGTAGATAACTTAGTTAGAGTTTCTTATTGCATTAGCATCGTCCGCATCTCAGTCACAAATCACAGCCTGCAAAGAGCAACAGGACAATAGCTCAACTCAACACGCACACAAACAAAAAAAACGGACGCGTCGAATTCGCTTTGGCGCGCAAAAGTATGCAACAGTTTTTGTTGCTCACAAATCAACTAATTTGTTTGTCACAGCCGTTTATTTTTAGGCGCGTGCGATTTGTTTACACTCCGCCACGGAACTACAGCATCCCACGCAGCAAGGCAGCGAGGCAGCCAGGCAGCAAGGACACAAAGGGATGCGGTGAGTTGTCGGCCACAAAATGTTTCTGTTGCTTGGCAGCTCGTCGCAGGTGGGCAAAAGCTTCTTCAAAAGCAGGGCGGCGATTGCGCATCGAAAGCGCTCCACTTATCGATTAGCTGCTGCTAGTCGATCACATTGCTGGCCGGCTGGCCCGCACACGGTTATCGATAACATTAAGCGTGAGCGTTTGGCGCGCAATTCAAGAGCAACAGCGGCAGCAACGTAATTTATTTCAATTTATTTTTAAATGATATCTGATGTTTAATTAACAATGTTTCATTTTGGGTTTTATTTTTCCTTTTAAGAAAAAAACACTTAGTTTGTAAGAATCATGCTGTAAATATTAAATTGTTTTCATGTTTTGTCATTATCTCGGATTTTCCCACAAACTCATTCACACCTCAATTATATAGAAAGTGTTGCAGTTGCCGTTGCCAGTTGGCAGCACGACTTACTTTTGTTTGCAGCTAAACATTTGTTAATTTGCATTTTGTTGTTCTCATTCTTCATTTCATTTGTATTATTTTATTTTAAATGTTTCTTTTGTTTTGTTTTTTGTTTGTATTCTTTTGTTTTTGCTACAGCTGACATCAAGTACATTTTGCTTATCATTTGCTTATATGCGTTTATTTGCCTTTCGTTTTTGTTTTGACTGTATTTCTAGATTAAACATTTAATACGAAATCATGTCTATGAAAATACAGCATTTCATAAATGTATATATATTACTATATATTTATTTATATATAAATCGATATACCCTTTTCAATGCTTTGCAAAATTTGAAACAAAAATAGTCGAAGCTGGATCTTTCTCCATTTTTTCATGTTTTTTTTTGTTTTGTTTTTTGATGAATCGAATCACTTCAACAGAAAGCGTCTGCTCCTCTTTTTTACATGTTTTAGACGATACAAATATAGATGTTTTCGAGTTTTTCTCATTTCCTTTGCTTTTTTATGCATATATGTATATGTATATATTAAAAAAAAAAAGATTTTTCTCGTTTTTGGAGGAAAATAAAAATACAATATACAATGTAGTAGAAACATGCAAAACTAATAAGCTGCATTAACAATTTGTATGTGAGAGTGTGTGTATAAGTGGTGTATGTGTGTGTGTGTGTGTGTTTGGTGTGTGTTTATGACTTTCAACAGTTGTCAGTGGTTATAAAAATTGATTGAAATTTCTTATAGCATATGTAAGTATGTAGAGTTCTAGGTGTTCCTCATCTAGAAATACTGTCACACTCTTTCTCGATTGATTCCAACTGATTTCCGCATTTAGGACTCTTGCAACAACACAATTACATATTTGTTTAAGTATATAAATTCATTACATATATGATTTATTTATTATTAGTTGTGTGTGTGTGAGTGTGTGTTTTTACGATTAACCGTAGCAAATTAAAAAAAAAAATAATAATGTAAATGCAAGTGCAAGCTAAAATATATATTGAATACCGAGTTGAAATTGCAAAAGAATATTGGAAAATGCTGATAATCATACAATTATTCAGCGCGAAAGTTAAACACTTCACGAGGCATATGTATGTGTGTGTTGTGTGTGTGTGGGTGTGCATATAAATAAATGTATGTTGTTTAGGTGTGAAAAGGCTGTTGAAAAGAATGCGCATCAACCAGCAACCCAACTTAAAAGTCAACGACGCACGCGCGCCGCTCTATTTGATGCGGAAGAGAGAGAGAGACGGAAAGAGGCAGGAGGGAGAGAGCGATACAGAGGCAGAGAGAGAGATAGAGAGAGATACCCAATCTCTCTGGTGGAAGAATTTCAGAGAGCGAGCGAGCGAGAACGGGAGACAGAGGGCAGGAGAACAGGATTTCGTCCGTCTTTCATTGTCTTTCCCTTCAAAGAATTGTCCGTCCGTCCGTCTAACTCTCGACTCTTGACTTGAACTTGTTTTTTTTAATTTTTTTTTTGTTTTTGCAATTGCAAATTGCGAGTTTACGTGTAAATGCAATTGCAAATTATGTTTACGGTTATTTTGTTTTTTTTTTGTTATTTTCAAATTTTCATATTTCTTTTCTTTAACAATTACATTATCTAAACATGTGTCCTTCATCATGTGTATATATATGGGTGTATGTGTGCTGACATAATTTTGGTGTGGCCCAAAAAATGACAAATGACAAATGACAAATTTGCCCATTAATTCACATTAATTATTGTGTAATATCTAATTGATGTTGCTGCTGCTGCTTGTTGTGTATCGTAAAGGAAAACTTAGCATTAAATCAGAATAGAATTTTAATTGAAAATGAGCAATTTATAGAGAACCAATATTGTTGTGTTGTGGTGTTGTGTGTTTTGTTTAGTTTTGCTTCTGTTTCTGCTTGCGCTTGCTTGCTGGTTTTAATTTATAGTTATCAATAGTTGCTCTTGTATTATTGGTGTTGTTGTGTGTTCGTTGTTGTTGTTGATGTTGCTGTTGTTGTTCTTCTTGTTGTTGTTGCATTTGCATTTTGCTTTGTATATTATTATTGTTGGTGTTGTTGGTTTTATGGCATTCAGAGCAAAAACTTGCCCAGCAACAGTCCAAAGAAAGCCGCAGCAATTGCGATTGCTATATAGAATATCGGAATCTGTTTTTCAGCTAAAACTGGAGTATAGGACTCGTTGATTTGCTTGGTGGCCGGCGAGCTCCGATAGCGTGTGATTTGATCCTAAATAAATTGAAGTTACATAAATAAATCAAGTGCAATTTGATCATCATCGTTTTACCTTCAAGTGTAGATTTTCTTTTCGCAGTTCACTGTTGAGGTCGCGCATATCCTTCAGCTCGGCCGCCAGCGTTTCAATATGCACGGTAGCATCGGACATATTCGAGGTCTGCAATACAAGTTAAGAAATGATTAGTAACGTGAAAACTTATTCATTGTGCGCTCCTTCGCTCACCTGTTCCTCTATGGACAACTTGGGCGCATCGCTCTTCAGTGACTCAGCCGTGCTTTGATTGGCGGTTGCGTTGGCGCCCACGCTGCTGCCGCCGCCGGCATTGGCGCTGTTGCCGCCGCTGTTGTTCTCGGCATTCGACTCCGAGGGCGGCATTTCAAACACGCACTTTAGTTTGGCATCCATCAACTGATCCGGCTCCAATTCCTTCCACTACAAACATAAACAATTAATAAAAACAATGAACAATAACGTTTCTCTTCTGTCAGAAGGGTGAAGCTGGTTTAAATGCTTACCAACTTGTTTAAGTCAGACAAATCGGCATCTTGTGGTGCCAGCACACACTGCACCATGAACTTGTGCTTGTTCTTCTCCTGCTGATCGTACATAAAGGGCTGAAGACAAACTGCGAAGGGAGTCACAAAGTTAAGAGATATTTGTGTATGCTACAAAATTACTACTTACTTTCCACGTGCGTGGTGCAGAGAGGAGGAATCTTGCCGATGTTTGGACGTACACAGTAACGCTTGGGAGCAGTGGTCTTGATCTTGAAGACCAGTGTCATGGCCGCATTGTTGTGCAGTGTCATTACCGTCACCACTGGCCGACTAAACGGACCTGCGAATATATCGGAAGAAGTTTGGGTTGACTTTAGTTATCAATTCAAACATCCTAATAATATAAGTTAATTTCCCACATTCATAAAGAAAGTTAAAAGGCTATCATCTCAAAAGTAGTTCATCTGAATCATATAAAATTATTCCGTTGAAAAGAAATCGCTCAACTCAGTACAAATTAATTCTATATTATAAGCATTAAATGAAGGAAACGTAATACATTGCGTTATGTGGACTGCTTGCCAGAAATGTTTACCATAATATTTCATATCTAATCTACATATATAAAATTCCTAAAGGTCATCTATAAATATAAGACCATTTGTCCTGTCTGAGTAATTGGTTTATAAAACCACAGCTCAAGCGGTTAAAACGATAAGGCCGTAATTTTAACTTTTAGTTTAATTTTTATTTTGCGATATTTAATTGTGCAGCAAGGCTTGGAATGTTTTATTGAATTCCAACTCTCACTATCTTAAACTATGCAATAAAATGAGTATAGCCTTTGTTTTTGGAATAAAGTAGACTTATCCTAATTTGATTGTTTTTAATGTTAGTCTTAATAACGTAAATATTATTACAATAGTACTTTAAAATAGCGCCTAAATTATCAATATCTGTTGGATGTCATTTGTTTTCAATATTGATTGCATTTTTGGTTTATAAGACCCTGTCAAATTAATTAAATTACATTAAATAAGCTATGATCCACGTAAATATTCCCTACATATAGAAATCCTCCCTAATAATATATGTATATACATATGTATTGTAGAGAGAGAATAGATTGTAAATCAAAAAATTAATTCAATTAAAGGCAGCACACACACACACACTCATACGGAAACATAACAAGGGTAGTAATTTTCTTTGGTGCTTAATTTGTTGGTCTTAAGGAAAATTCATTTAATAAGAAACGCACACATACATAAATATGGTCGCATGTGTGCGTGTTGTGTGTGTACGTGTATGATTTGACAGTTGATGATCAGCCGCGAATTTACTCACGCACACACACACAGCCAAGCGCATGTGTTTGTGTGAGAGTAGCAGAGTACAGTGTCCACTCGCATCTATTTCTTCTACTTGCAGAGGGCGCCACTTGTTTTCAGATGTTTTGTTTGCTCTTTGGGCCAACGAAAGCGCTTTGCACTTGGACTTGTCGCATTGCGGGACACTGTGCGAACTACAACAATTCATCGCCGTCGCTGTCATATGCATTGTTGTTGCTTCTGCTCTTGTTATTTGGCCAAAATTCAAAAAGTAAAAGGAAAAATGGCTCATGAGAAACGTTTTCAGGGTTTAAAAATAAAATTCTAGCTGCTGCTGCAAAGGCGGCGACAAAGGTTTTTTTTTATAATAAATATGGCAGAGAAGCTCAAGGGAGTGCAAGAGAGAGAAAGACGACGACGCGGTCGCATTTCCAAAATGAAACCGACGCCACTGCCACAGCGACGCTGGCAGCGACATGCCAAAACAGCCGTTAACTAGAAGAACTACAAAGTACAACAACAAGAAGTCAAAAACTACGACAAATTATTGATAAGCTGTGTGTGAAAGCAACACACACTAAAAATGTGAATAGAAAGAGCGAAACAACAACAAAACGAAGACATGCGGCCTTGTGTGTGTGTGTGTGAGTGTGCGTGTGAACTTTGCAGTTTGCTCTGCCGCTGACACGCAGCGAGAAATGAATGGGTAGCACTTGGCCTGCTGCAATGTTTACAATATTTGTGCAAGCTCACATAGTGTGACCCATCGATATCGGTTCATGGTGATGTTGATCGATCCACCGCCAGACTCACACACACACTAATATAATGGCCTTCTCTTTGCACGCGTCAAGTGCAAAACAAAAACATTGCAGCTGCTGCCTTTTCTCTCTTTACTCCTATCCTTTACATGCACGCATTCTCACGCACTCACACACACGCATGCAATATGCACACACACATACTTACCCACAAATCGCAACTCATGCTCTGGCTCAATGGTCAGAACATCAAATTGTGGTGTTTTATTCATTTTCACTACTTCCTTCTCGCTCGCTCACTGTCTGTTGTTGTTATTGTTGTTGTGCTAATCACTATGTAGACAAGCCTGCCGTTCTCCTAAGTTGCTGTTGCTGTTGCAGTTGTTGTATCGTGTTGACGCTTCCTACAAAAAAGGAAAAAATACGTTCATGAAAATGAAAATTTTGCAATTATTGATAAATTTTATCGTTCGCTTACCGTCTGTTGTTCAATATTACGCTCTCTCGTTCTCTCCAGTTTATGGGGATTTCTGATTCGTTTAGCTTAGCACACTTTTTGTAGAATATTTCTTCTTTTTGACGCCTCGACTCACGACTCGACAAATTTTGCTTTCGATTTCGCTTGTTTTTTTTCTCTTCTTCACGTCGTCGTCGTCGCAGTATGCGTGTGTGTTTGTGTGTGTTGTATGAGTGTATGAGTGTGTGTGTCTGTGTAGCCACCAAAATATCGGTAAATGTATGCGCAAAAAATGAAATTGTTGCGTGCAAATAGAAACGACAACGATCAACGTGTTGTTTGCAATGCACTCGAGCGGCTAATGTCTAATCGGGGCTTTTTTCACGTCTGGCTTTCGATTCGACTTGAGACGCCCAATTTCCACGCACTTTATGTAGGCTTCGTACTTTTCTCAGCTAAACTTTTCGTATGCAAAAATTCTGTCACCGCCGTTATACATATATATGCACGTCAGACGCATGCGTCAACCATGGCGTACGATACCAGCCGGCGAGCCAGAGTGGCCAGATCGCTCAGCCAGGACGTTCGACGAGTATGCATAGCAACTCTGGTAGCGCAGTCTGGCAACGCTTCACACAATGAGAGCGCATTTGAATTTTTCAATTCATTTCATTCTATGTGAATCAATTAAAATATTAGTAGAAAATAATTAAAACTATTATTAAATAAATAATATTAATTAGAAAAATTAATATTATATATACGTATAATGCTAAAATTGTTATGTATGTTTAGTTTTAGAAACTTTGTGTATTTTTATAAAACGATACATAAAACAAACTATAGAGAACTACAGTAAAGAACCAGAAATTATTGGAGATTCAAGAATATAAATAAATATGTTATGCGATATACAAGAACTCGAATCGTAATTTAAAATATTGTTATCTGTTGTATATATTATTTGTAAGATAAGTTAAAAAAAGACTAGATGTTTTGTGTTTCCCTGATTATTAAATTGACAATTGAATTTCAATATTTTACAAGTGTAGGTTTAATTCCAGATCATAATAGTAGAGCACAGACTTCAGACTTTTCTTGAATAAATATATAAACAAGATTTGTATATAATATATAATTATAATATAATGTTGAGCAAAAAAAATAGTATAATTGAAAATAAAATGAAATAAACTCTAGCGAGTTGTTCACATTCATTTTATGCATTTCATGGAACTTATTTATTGAGGAACTGAATATGCATTCTTTATTACTAAGTTTGTGTGTTGCTGAGTCTTTAATGTTGAGTTAAGAGTCCAAGTTCTTGCACCACGCTCTCAATGGACTTCATTGTGCCATCCGCCTTGCGCAGGCCATCAAAAATAGCCGCCGCAAGCCGGCGATTGTCCGGCAACAGCAGCTTGGGCGTTCGCAGCAAATGCTTCACGAGCTGGGGATAATGACATGGCTTAGACGGCGCTATCACGACATCCTTGAAGGCGAGCATAAATGCCTTCAGCACAAAAGTGTAGCCTCTCTGGGCTTCCAAGCTGCCAGCGTGATCGACGCTGCGGTCGAGTTCAGCCAACACAGCCATGTCCTGCCTCCGTAGAATGGCAATGCTCAGCAGATTGGTGGCCTCCAACGAGGAGGCCTTCTCCAGCAGCTGCAAGGCAAACGCAAAGGCAAAGGCAAGGTGAGGCATGGCAATAATACGGAAAGAAACAGTCAGGGAGTCAGTGAATAAGTTAGTTACATAGGTCAGGCAGACAGAGATACCGAGAGTCAGTACGTCTGTAAGTCTATCAGGCAGGAAGCCAATCAGTCGAGTACTTCAGTCCGTCAGTGAGTCCTTCAGTCCGTCAGCAGTCAGTAAATCCGACGGTCAATTACTCCTTCCCAGTCGGTCAGTCAGTTAGTCAATTGATCCTTTGCCTACCCTGGCACAGTCCTTGGCTTGTGCTGGAATGTCGGGCAGCAGCATGACGAGCTGCTCTTGCTGCCACAAGTCCTTGTGGGTCAAGGTCTCCACGAGCGCCGCAACCTGCCGCTGCATATCTGCAAAAGAGGGCAACATTAACACTTTATCGCTTCCCCGTCTCGCTTCACGCTCACCTGGACAGAGACGCAGGGCGTGTGGCATGTGTTGCACATAGTACTCCATGAGCTGGTCGAGCGCGGAGCAGCGCTGCGGGTCGTAGTTGGCAAGCTGGCCCCGCAGCTTGTCCAGGGTTGCAATCAGCTCGAAGGTGAGCTTCCAGTTGCTCACACGCCAATTGCCCAGCTTGACCAATTTTGGTTGCTTCCGCTCGAGACGCTGCTCGACGTGCCGCAGCTGGAGCAGCGTGTTCCCAAGGCGTCCCAGAGCAGCATAGTTTTGGGCATCCGCGAACTTCTCCAGCCCGATGGCGATGGCCGAGAGATAATTACGCTGGGCGAGCTGCAGTTGGTCCAAACCATCCAGAGGCGCGTCTGCCTCGAGCAGCTTCAAGGGCAGGTCGTAGAGCTGCAGCAGCAAGTCATCATCGAGAGCAATCGACGAACTGTTGTGCGTGAGCAGCGCCTCGTCCTGCAGGAGTTGGTGCAACGTGTAGTCGAGATGCTGCGCCGCATGCGCGCCACAAGCCGTCGCCACATGGCAGTAGAGCTGCCCAAACTCGCGATGCGTCATGCCCAGCTGGGCCAGCGACAGCCAGGTCTCCGCGGGCTGCTCGTAGCACAGGTCAAGGAACTGCAGCCAGGGGAACTCGCTTGCCTGATAGCTCAGCGCATTGAAGAAGCCAATGCGCTCGTCGCCCATCTTGAAGCTCAGCTTGTCGAGCAGCTGCAGCTGATCCCGCTTCACGAGCAGCTGCAGTTTCTGCTCCACTGTAGGCAACGCCTTGAAGATGGGACACAAAAGCTTGGACAGCAGCTCGCCAAACAGCTCATCGTAATCTATGTAGTCCAGCTCGTCCTCCTCCTCCAGCTCCAGATGCTTAGCCTGCAGCGCCTGCTGCAAGTAGTCCAGCATGAGCAGCGCTTGGGGCAGGCCTAGCAGCCGCACGTGCTTGGCCAGGCTGTCGATGCACTCGTCGTTGCCCAGGGCAATGGGACGCTGCAGCAGCTGGTTCAGCGCCGCCAGAAGCTGCTGCGGTTGCGTCGTCAACTGAGATTCGTCCAGAAGGCTGAGCAGCTCACCCAGCGACAGCTGCTCGAGACGCTGATCGAAGCTCAGCGCCGCCTTGGCAAAGTTGCTGAGTTGCCCGCGCAAGCTGTGCTTGCTCAGCGCCACATCCTGCAGCTCCAGCTGTTGCAGCAGCTCCGCACACTGGTTGCCGATGTGCGTCTGCAGGCTGAAGAGCAGCTGGCCCGAGGGCAGCTCGTGCCAGGTCATGTAGACATCGACGCTGATCAGCGGCAGCAGCCGCTGGAGTGCATCCATCAGTTTGCCGGCAAACAGCAGCAGCTTCGGCGGCTGATCCAGTTGCTCCTCCTGCAGCGGCGACGCTCGCAGCGCATAGATGGCAAAGTAGGCGGGCAGCTGCGGTGGGGGTGATCGCAAGGCCGCCAGCGTCTGCAACAGCACGTCGAGCAGCTGCTGCATAGCCTCGCCCAGGTAGCGCTGCCTGCCCAGTTTGCTGGGGATCCGACGCAGTCGCTCCTCGTTGTCCAGCAGCTGGCGCTGCAGCAGACGCATCGCGGCCTGCAAAAGCAGCTCGGGACGCGCCACGAAACCAGCGGCAGCGGACGGCCGATAGCTAAGCGACCTGCTCACCGAGCTGAGCGTGCCGCCGAGCAGCGGTAGCGCCTCCAGACTGCCGCTCACCAGATGCGACAGCGTTTCGTTGAGGCAGTCGATGTACTGGGCGCCCAGCCAGTGTGGAGCACATGCCAGCAGCTCGTAGAATTGCTGCAGCAGTCCGCAGTCAACGGCCAGGCTGACGGTCACCAGCTGTGCGAGCGGCGCCGGCAGCTGATGCAGCAGATGGACGCACTGTGGATTCCATTGGGCCAGCTTCGAGTCTTGCTGGCTGCCGTCCAGGTTGGCGCTGTTCAACACCAAGTACATCATGATGCCGCGAAGCTGATCCACGTCGCAGTTGCCGCTGGGCAGCACAAGGACATCCTGATCCACTTCATCCTCCTCCTCTTCATCGTCCTCGGACTGCGGCTCCTGCTTGACAACTCGCTGCTCCACCAGTTTGTGCTCCAGCAGGATGCTCACCAGGCGCCGCTGCAGCTCCTTAATGTGGTGCTCATTGCCTAAAATCCAATACACCGTTAAATCTCAGTTGTTAGATTAAATTCACCCGCTTACCGCTAAAATAGTTAAAAGTGTTCAGCTTCTTCTCGTGCTGGTGGAAGTTGCTGAGCTCGTTGCGTATTTGTTTGAACACCTCGCAGTTGTTCAACGCCTGCACCTCGTCCTCCAGCAACTGCAGCGCCATCTTCGCCACCTGTACACAACAAATTGACAATAATAAATAACAAATTCGCTGCTGTTTAAATCTAGCGTGTGCAAATCGCGCACTTTGCTTGAGTCTGTGCCGCAGTGTGACCGTGCAGCTGTTGCCACAAATATACAAACCACAAAACGACCAATAAATCATTATCGTTATCGATAGTCGAACAGCTGACTGGAAAGGGCCACCTATCGGCCGGCCGTAAAAAGCGCGATACAGCTGCAAAGTGCAAAGGAGAGCGAAAAAGTGGGCCAGCAGAAAAATAAAATAAAATAAGAAAAAAGGGGAGCAGAAAAATGCCAATTGTCTGACTGACTGCAAGACTGGTTGGTGCACCATGAGGTGCAACATGAGCAGCAGCAGCGCATCTGCCGGCGTCGAGCTGCACGGCATTTGCATAGGCAGCGCATCGGGAGGAGGCGGCTTAGCCGGGGGCGGGGGCGACGACGACGGCGGCGGCGGCGTGCAGCGACTGCCGACCAAAGCGGATCTCTTCATGGAGCAACTGAATGCAACGAATGCCAAGAAGGTGGCGCTGCTTCTGGTGCTCGGCTTTGTGCTCTATCACGGGCTGCTCAATTGGAATTATGGTGAGCGAAAAGCAAATCGATCCTCGAATAGCTAATCTTTATCCGCTTACCGTTATCCGCTATCCCTTATCCGTTGTTATCCAGGCAGCGACTCCTGCCAATGGCTGCTGTCGAAGGGTCGCTTCAAGGGCGACAACGAGTGGCAACCCTACGGCTGTATGATGCACAAATACAGTTACACGTGAGTACTCCACACACACCCATACGCACACCTATTTAGACTACCCGCATTTTCACTCCCCGTTAATTTGCGTACTTATCGCTTGATGATGACTCATCCGCTGACACTTCTTATCATGATACCCGCTACACATATCTTCGATGGGTATTTCCCCTTGTTGCCCGCCCTAAAAGTTCGTGTAACAGGTTGAAGACCCCGTAAATCGCAGTATATATCCTGTATGCTATATGCAACATTTTAAGTAATTCAAATTAATGATTTAAAGTAATGAGTAACTTATTGTTTAATGATCAACTAATTCTTTACTAATATTTCGACTATGTGTATCTGTAGAATCTTTTGAATATATCAAAGACCACGAATAATTATTTTCTTATGCATACCTCTTGTAGACTAACTTATTATATCCTAAACTTATACATTTTGTTGATAAAAAATTAATTATTTTTCGCTTGGTTATATTTTTGCACCCAGCCAATAATCATTATTCTGGAGAAAATAGAAATGATCAATTAATGATTATTTTTGTGTCAATTCACATCGTATTTAATCAATTGTCTCAGAATTAGAGTTAGAATATACATATTTTTAAATTTCGAACAATTGTATACCAACATTGAAAGCTAATAGTAGCCATTAAATAACAAATAAATTCTCTTGTGCATCCTAGAAAAAGATCAATTGGCAAACCCAACTTTTATTGGTTTTTCTCATTTTTAACTAGTTCAGAATTATTATTTAAAATAAAAAATTATGAATTAAAAATCAGAAAACATTTTTAAATAGAATTAGAATATGATAGGATAGGATCAAAGGTGTTTGCATTGAGCTGATCAAACGGATAAAATAAAAAAATGTGGCTTGCGAGTATCCCAAAGTCCTGCACACTCACTAAGCAGTAGCACATATTCAGCTCTTTACAAAAAACTTCAAAAATTCCGCCAGTATTTGTGGCTAGCGGGTGTCTCGCAGTCGGGCACGCACGCACATTCATTGCAACTGTTTCTCACACCTGATCTTTGGCTTGCAGCGACACGCGGCGCTGTCTGCGCTACTTGGCCTTCTTCGGCAACAAGAACAACTTCGTGTTCATCGGCGACCGCAGCGTGCGGCAGCTCTACCAGCGCTTCATCGAACAACTGCATCTGCCGCAGTCGCAGGCGCAGGACGAGGAGGAGTACGACAACAACGGCTCTGCGGTGGCCCGCTTCGAGGACAAGAAGCTGCACATGCTGGCGCAATACATACCCGCCGAGGAGGTGAACGCTCAGCTGCTGGAGCGCCTCTATCAGCTGGAGCTGGAGAAGCAGCTGTCCTCGGTCTATGTGATGGGTTTGACCCACTCCGCGCTGCTGGCGGGCAACGTGACCGAGGAGCTGCTGCGCCAGTACAATGCGAACCTGACGCTGCTCGTGGCGCCGCTGCATCGTCTGGTGGCGCAGCGATCGCGGGTGCTGTGGAAGCTCGCTGAGCGTGTGGACGAGGAGAAGCTGCCGCCCGCGTGGAAGCTGGTGCTGAACGAGGACATCGATCGGCTGAATCAGGTGGCGCGGGGTGTGTTCCGCTACACGGACGCCAGCGTCTGGGAGTCCGCCTGGCACATTGCCAACGGTTTGCTCGACAACGCCGTCGAGGGCCACCGCCTGAGCGCCCATGGCCAGCGGCTGGAGGTGCAGCTGCTGTGGAACATGTACTGCAACGACCAGATGAACTACAACGACGGCACCTGCTGCAGCAGTGCCGAGCCGCACACGAGCCTCCAGATTGTGGCGTACGCTCTGTTCGGAGTGTGCGTGGCGCTCGTTTGCGGCATGTGCCTGCGTCGCTGGATGCTGCACCTGCGCGGCCAGACGCTGTACGTGCCGCTGCAGCATCACACGCAGCACTACCAACAGCACTCGCAGCACTCTCAGCAGCCGGCGAACGCCTTGTCCGCGCTCATCACCGACTACAGGACGCCGCTGATGGCGCTGTCGCTGCTGGGCCTGATCATGGTGTATTTCTATGTCTGCGATCGCACCAACTTCTTCATGAAGGAGAACAAGTACTACTCGGAGTTCAGCTTCTGGATACCCGTGGGCTACGTGTTCGCTCTGGGGCTGTTCTTCACGGAGGACTCGCGCTTCACCAAGGTCCTGAATCGCGATCAGACGGACGAGCTGCGCGGCTGGATCTTGCTGGTGGTGCTGATCTACTATATGACTGGAGCGCAGCGTGTGCTGCCCATTCACATGCACATTAAGCTGCTCATCTCGGGCTACTTCTTTCTAACCGGCTACACGCACTTCACCCACGTCTGGCAGACGGGCGGCAGCGGCTCGATGTTTGTGCGCTTCTTTCAGGCCATGTTCCGGCTGAACTTCCTCAGCGTGCTGCTGTGCTTCTGCATGAACCGTCCCTATCAGTTCTATTACTTTGTGCCGCTGCTCTCCTTCTGGCTGTGCGTCGTCTACTTTGTGCTCTCGCTGCCGCCTCGCATCACGGCCTCCTCGGTGGACGGCAATCCGCTGCACTACTTGTATCTGGTGTGCAAATGCATCGGCTGCCTGGGCGTCATCACGGTGCTCTTCATGTCCGAGGTCTTCTTCGAGCGCATCTTCGTCACGCGGCCGTGGAAGGCCCTGTTCGTGACCACCGACGACGACATTCACGAGTGGTGGTACCAGTGGAAGTTGGACCGCTACACGGTCACCTTCGGCATGATCTACGCGGCCTTCTTTCACATCGCCCAGAAGTACAATGTGTTCGACGACAACAACCATGGCAACCTGTTCTCGCGTCGCACCTCCATCTCGGTGACGCTGCTGGCGCTGCTCGGCGTCGGCATCTACACGGCCTTTTCGTTCCTGTGCCGCAACGTGCAGAATTGCGAGGAGATCCACTCGTACATCGTATTCATACCCATCATTGGCTACGTGGTGCTGCGCAACATTTCGGGCATCCTGCGCACCAGATATTCGAATTTCTTCGCCTGGTTCGGCCGCATCTCGCTGGAGCTGTTCGTCTGCCAGTATCACATTTGGCTGGCCGCCGACCGGCACGGAGTGCTCGTGCTCTTGCCGGGCTTCCCCACGCTCAACATGATCATCACGTCGTTCATCTTCGTGTGCGCCTCCCACGAGGTGCATCGGCTCACCCAGATCCTCTTGCCGTATGCAGTGCCCAACGATTGGCGGCTCGTCATGCGCAACCTTGTCATCTTTCTCATAGTGCTCATCCCGGTGGCGCGATCGGACGGCATGTTCTAGCTGCCCCAATTTAATTGGCCATGCTAACGACCATACTTATTATATATATATTATTATTTTGTTTGATTTCCAAAGGTATTAATTACGCTCCACACACACACACACACACACATTGATATATATTAGACTTAGTACTACAATGAAATGTTTAGCTTTACAACTGCACAATCTACTTAATTATTTATACACTTGCATATTCACAACCGTAGCCTGCCATCGTTAAGAAGAATGTGTAACAAGTCTGCAAGATTATGTTTTTCTTTTTGTGTCATTGCAAATAGCGGACGAACAAATTAATACAATTAATTATGCAATAAAAAGGTTCAAGAATAACTATCACAAACTTGCCTCACTCTCGTCTCCATTTGGGAAACTCATTGATTTACTTAGTAGAAAACCCAAATTTGTAACTATTCCTTCAACTTTAACTGACAGTCGGATGCAGAGTCAAAAATCGAGATATTGACTGTTATTAATATTACTTGGATCGAACGGAATGCATAGAAAACGCCTCAGACATCTAACGACAAGTTGATTAATTTATTATTTCAAAATTTACTTACATCCCAACTAGCTCTGCTAAGAAAAGTTGGAGTAGAAATTTTACTGTATTATTTTAGAATATTTGCAAAGCTTGTACAATGCATCTGGAACCTTGAGCCTTGCCACCTTGCATTTGACGAGCGCTGCCAACTCGTTTGGCGCTGCCTACTACGACTACCAGTTAAAGCGAGAGAGAGAATGAATTGATGAAGAAACAAATTGCTTATACGGAATTGTGGAGCAAGAAATCGGACTTGTTCCGAACCAGAAATCTTATAGTTGATTAGTTCGCAATTGGCATTTTTCCATAAAAACAAAGTGGTTTATTGCGTTAGTTGTCTCCTAGCTAGACTACTTGTCACCAGTTAAATTTAAGTTGCCCTTATACCCTGAAGTGATTACGTTTAAAACAATGTTTTACTAGTTTTAAAATAAAAAATATTTTTAATTTTTAAATTTATATTATTAAGTTTCCAACAGATTAAAATATTCCACAAATGTGGGTAAATAAAAATATTAGACTACTAAATTTTGTACTAAGAAAATAATTATTATAATTATTGTATGCAAATAAATAAATTTAAAGAAACGTTATTATATATACGTTATATAGAACATTTAAAATAAGCATTTATTTTAATTTTAAATTTGTTAACTTCTTATGAAAAATTATATGCTTTGTACAGAGAGCACAAGCTGATAAATCTTATGGAAACACATAAAATGCTATGATTAGCATTAACGTCGGAGCTATCTGAAAAAGGAGTATTTTAATAGCCTATGATTTTCAAACGTATTTTATTATACAACTTTGTTCATCCACTTTGGTGTAGATCGCGTCATCAGCACATTACACATACATTGACTTAGTATTTCGGCATAAATTATGAACCATGAAAAGGTATTCAAAATACATAGATTTTAATATAATCTGTAACTTTTTTTATTTTATCATTTATATGGGCTAAATTACTTTTTTACTATCGACTGTTCATAGTTGTCTTTCATTTTCTATAAACAAAAAATATTTCTTTGACTTTTTATTATTTTACCATTTTACTTAATTGTTTTACTGGCTCCATTTAAATTAATTCTTTACTCACTTATTTAATTTAATTTTATATTTTTATTTCCAAATCATAATTTAATATCGTAATTTCTGGAAATAAAATGGAAATAAATTTGATATATTTTGCTGTTCCATTTAATTTAAATCTTTTGAAATTGTATTTTTAAACTTATAATTTGCACTTATTCCATTTAACTTTATATATATTATTTCCTAATCATAATTACATATTGTAATTTCTTTAAATGAACACAAAAAAATGAAACTCCCCGCATCTAACCCGTTTATAACCAGCTGAAAACCAGTTGCTTCTGCACCAGTTGCTGAGTTACATATTTCGCTGCAGGGCTGCATTACACTTTTGCTCTCGCACTCGCTCTCACTCTCATTGAGCGGGCAGACAGAGAGAGAGAGAGGGAGAGTGAGAAGGCGTTTGTGTGTGGTTGGAATGAATGGCTAGCAGATGGACCGCAAAGGCAAACAAGCTTCGAGCTTGTTGTGAATGTGATTCGTGCTGGTCGATTTGTAGTGGGGGGCGTGGCAGGAGGGGGGCGAGCAGTTGCGATTGAATGAATGCTGGGGCCCGGGCAGGGGGCAGGGGGCGAGCGTGCGCGCGTTTCGAGCTCGATCGCCAATTCGAATTCTCCAATTTGGCTGCGACAGCAGCAGCGGCAGCAGCAGCAGGTAGATCAGTTCAGTTGTGACTACAACAAACGACACTTGGCGCGGCTCGCGAGCTTTCGCATCTCTCGCACTCGGCTTTTGACGCGACGAAAACGTTTTGCGCGCCTTCCGACTACAAAAACAAGGTGTGTGTGTGTCCGTGTGTGTGTGTTGCCCAGTTGCAGCGTTTGTTGTACTTGTTATTGTTTTGTATTTTCTTTTTTTGTGTTCTGCGCATGGAGCTGAGCAAAAACAACAATAAAAACGATCAAAGCACGCACACAAGCACACGCCTGTCAGTCTCCGTGTGCGTGCATGTGTGTGTGTGTGTGTGTGTGTTAATTTGCATCGTGTATCGATGGGCAATCGGGCGATGGCACCGATAGTTCGATTGCCCGAAAAAGGGTTCGACTAGGAAGTTGCACAGCGAGCGATTCAAACAATTCGATTGCAGTCGCGTGCAATGGCGCGTGGCAGGCAACCGTTGGAAGCGCGCTCATGCGTTTTATTTGTGATTTTCGCAACATCTGTTTTGCAGTTGAGCTGCAGTCAGGACAATGCGTGACAAATCGAACGTAAAGCCGAGCTATCGCTGCAACTGCTTCTTGTGGTTATCGTTCTAGTGTGTGTGCGAGTGTGTGTGTTATCGACTTGACCAGTGTGACCTTGTGGCTGGGCTAGGTTCAAAACTTCAAAAGCTTCAGCCCGCGATTGATACGCGCATTTGAATCTGTTTGCGCAGTATTCTATATTTATGGCCAACACACACACACACACACACACACTCGCGCACACACATAGAGAGACTGTGACACTGAGAGAGTATATTATTGAGTTGTGTGCTGTGTGGGCCGCTTGAACACTAAGTAAAGTCAAGTCGCGCAAATAACTCGTTCATTTCGTCATTTCCAAGCAGACCGTCGACGTCGTCAATAAATATTTGTTATACTCGTCGTCGTCGTCGGCCATCTATCCACATATACATATGCAAATTCATATATCGCCTTGAAATTTTCGTCTGTGTTTTCTGTCGTAAAAATCCTCCAGTTTTCTTTGCTATATACCCGCCATCCCCACAGCATCAGCAGGGTGAAATAAGTTAGTGACCCAACCGGAAAACAACAGCCGTTGACGCCTAATCATAAATACGGTGTATCTTTCATTTTTCAAAACAAAAAAACGTACTAAATAAACGCTAATTAAAGTGACAAAACTTAGAGTAATACTTTTATACAGCCAAAATATCACAAAACAAATAAACTTATTACTACATTTTAAAGTTAAATCTGTTTGTCAAATAAAACAATTTTAAGTGCAATAATCTTGAATTCAAAACAAAAATAAACGCTAAAATGTACAAAAAACAAGTAAGAAAGCTACAGTTGAGAGTGCTCGACTGTGAGATACCCGATAACCATTCCGAGGAATGGAAAAGGGACTAAGTGTGTGCAACTCCATCTGATGTTTGTGGAAGCTCTAGCTCTTATAATCTCTTAGATCTAAGTGTTTGACACTAATCAAGAATACATATACTTAATAACTTTTCTGTTTTCTGACACTAAACTATAATGCGCTTCTAGCGGGCATAAAAACAATAATCTGTTTATCACCAATTATTAAAGTGCCAAAATCAAATGAAAACCTAACATTCAGTCCTTAAAAATAGATTTATTTATCAACTTAAAAAAAAAACATAAAATAGATACAATAAAACTCAGATGCAAATTTAAATTGTATGGCATTAATCAATAATCAAAATTCGTATACAAAAAAAAGGATTTTGAAGTATTAGCAACAACAACTATAAGGTTTTAGATCAATAAAATATAAACAAATGATGATATGCTAAATTGTAACGCTCGCTCCCGCTTGACAACAATAGCGAAAAAAGCGATTCGTCAGCGAAATACAAACTACGTTTGAAATGGTTTCCGAGAATTTCATGACAGTTGATTGTGCGATCTTGTAAGTTATGCCGAAGATATTGGCGCATTCCGCAAGAAGCAGGGAGCGGGTATTCCACAGTCGTGCACACTTGTAGCACACTTGTAGCGAGCACAATTCGTCAGCTACATTTCAAAATCGTTTTCGCAGAATTTCATGACGATCTCGCAGGTTATTCAGGAAATTCCACAAATGGGGAGCGGGTATCTGCTAGTCGAGCAGACTCTGTAACT
The DNA here is from genome assembly GCA_035047365.1 of Drosophila ustulata. Classification (NCBI taxonomy): domain Eukaryota; kingdom Metazoa; phylum Arthropoda; class Insecta; order Diptera; family Drosophilidae; genus Drosophila; species Drosophila ustulata. The sequence goes on along the minus strand of JAWNPT010000054.1, from coordinate 1,007,909 downwards.
TCGCCGCTCGCCGAGCCGAGAACGCGCTTCAGTTTTCAGATCCAAATCCGAATCCGAATCCAACATTGAACATCGAATGTTGCGTGGATGTTGCGGGCGGTTGCTTGGTTCACTCGCTTGGTTGGTGGGCGGTCAGTTGCTTTGGCTTTAACTGTTGCTGCTTCGGCTCTGCCTGCTGCCTGCTGCTGCCAAATACGTCAACTCATTTTGACCAAATGCGTTCGAAAATATTTCGCAGAGTGGGCGACAAACTGAGCAACCAAGCAACCAAGCAACTGAGCAGCTGAGCAGCTGAGCAATTACAAACACGATACTCTATCCGAATCTATATCCTAAAAGAAGCGAATCTCAATTTGTGCGCTGCACTCTCGATAATCCGTGTGTTTAACAACAATGTTAGCAATTGTTAGACTCAATTTATAGACTGTATTTTGTGTTTATCTATCTTCGTCAATCTATCTTCAATAGGCAGCTGATCTCGTCAAGAGCTTGGAATTAATAAATTGTTTGGTATTAGATTTTTAGCCTATATCCAACAATTCTGTCTTAAATTTGTAGTCAACATATTGAATGGTACATCAATTGAAAATAGGCCAATTCTTAAAGCATTGAATGATTAGACTATAAAGTAATTTTCCCTTTGTTCCGACCTCAGTCTCTAGAACACTTCATTCTGCGTGTCTGCGATCGTTGCTCTTGATTAACATTCAGTTACTGCTACAAATTCCACTCTCAGCTCCATATTCCGAGCTTAGTTGTACACCATAATTATCTAATTAGCTTGAGCGTTGTACGTGATATTATTTCGATAGATATGCGAAATATATGTATTTAACTTCATTTTGAATTTAAATATTTCCTGAGATAACTTCATTTTTCCTACGTTGCTGATCATTTAATGAAAAAACGGTTTCAAGCGAAACGGTTAAACGCTTGGCCTAGAGAACAACAGAAAGAAACAAACTAAAATATGAAAAAGAGATGCTTGCCTAATATGATGTTAATACATTTTTCGTAATTTAAATAAATCATTCATAATCAATTATGGATAAATTTTTCCATTGAAAAGCAAAAATTTTAATTTGACAATCGAAACGGTTACGTGGTTAGCGAAGAAAGCAACCATAACAAAACAATCAAAGCGTTCAGTTGATGCCAAATTTAATTAGACAGTTTATATATTTTTTTATTTCATTTGTAATATAACTTTTTCCCTATTTAGTTAGTTTTTAATTTGGATTATTTTTAAACGAATCGGTTAAGCGGCTAACCAAGACAGCAACCTCTAAAAACTTGCTAATTTCAAAATGAGTTTTTGAAAATTTGCGAACGAAACGGTTAAGCGGATAGACAAGACAGCAACCACAAGTGAAAGCTAATCGCTAAAGCTTTTCGCGCACTGCCTGAAAATATGCAACATAAAACTGACATCCAACACATTTTTCAAATTGCAGCGAAAGCAAATACAACACAACAATACATAAATACGCAAAGTGCAAATAAAAACGTCTAAAAGCAAACAGCGTGGGCGTTGTGTGGCAGCCGCAGGGAGGAGGCCGCAGGGAGGAGGGCGCCATGGCACTGAGCAAGACGAGCAAATCGAAAGCTGGCGCCAAAGACGAGCAGAACGAACTGGTGAGTGAACAAAAAACAACAATAACAAAACACACATACATTGATAAGTACTAAGTGTGCAGGCTCGCTGGCTGTGTATGTGTGTGTGTGTGTGAGTGTGTGTGTGCAAAGCTCTCTACAACAATGGAGCGCAAGCGCAGCGCACTTTGCTCAACAACGACGCAAAACGGAGAACGGCGAACGGGGGGCGGACTCTCCGCTCTGCTGTGCTCTGCTCAGCGCAGCGCTGCTCAGTTCAGTTGAGCTGAGTTCAGTTTCAGGTGTAACAAACTAACGGTGCAGCTCAAGTTTGCGCCGCAGTCGTCGCCGCGTCGCCCATCGCATCGAACACGCCGCGCACATTTTTCAACTCCATTTCCATTTCCATTTCCATTTTTTTTTTGTTTTTGTTTGTTTCGTTTACGTTCGCGTTCGCGTTGCACACAAAGATAACAAGTGCAAAAACAAAGTGTGACCACACACGCTCAAGAACCAAATCCCCCCCCAGTGAGTCCGAGTGCGAGTGCGAGTGAGAGAGGGCGAGCCAGTTAGATCAATTCCTTGTCTCCCCTGCAGTGTAGAGTTGCCACTGCCAGTGCGTGTGTAGAGTGGAGACACACCTCCCCCCCTCCCTTTTGCCCCCTGGTGCGCTCTACATGGCGCAGTACGTGCAAAAAATTAATCATTACACGAAAATAGAAAATACACCAAAAAGTACGTTGCAGTTTTAAGTTTTTGTAGTTGTCGTGACATTTGTTGTGCACATAGCGTTGCATAACGTTGCGTATACGTAACGTGCAACGCCAGATCCTGCGGCATTCGATACACTCGCTGTTTATCTATCGATAGCACAAATTGCGGCCCAAAAACACAAAATCGAGAAAACCAAAAAGGCCCAAAAACAAAACCAACAAAAACGCAGTGCACACAAAAAAAATCACAGCAAAAATATTTTCCCACCATTAAAGCGCACACAACAGCAACAACAACAACAACAGCAGCAGCAATAACAACACACACTGACACACACACAGACACAGGCACACACATACACATGCATGCATTCATATACAAAATCACGCGCATTATTCGTTCACAAAATGGACAAATGCTTTTGCAGTAGGACAACCGTTAAGGGGTCGCAAGAGGGGGAGGGGGTAACTTAGAGGGAGGAGGGGAAGGGGGAGGGGTAGGGGTTCGCTTGCACCCACAAGTTGAGTTGAGTTGACTTGAGTTGAGTTGAGTTGAGTTGAGTTGTTGCTGAAGCGTGTTTGTTTCTGTTTCTGTTTCTGTCTCTAAACGAATTTGTTGCTCCCGCTGCTTGTTTGTTATTATTGTTTTTGGTTATTGTTATTGCCTTATTTATTGCCTTTGTTGCTGTCGCATTTCTCTCTTTTTGTTTTGCTTCACTTTGTGGGGTTAATCAGTGCATTCGTCCGTCCGTCCGTCTGTCCGCCAAGTGCGCCGTGTGGCAGCTATAACTTGCAACTTGCAACTTGCAACTTGCCACAGCTGTCACGAGTTGTGTGGCAGCCAAACATAACTGTCGACGCAATGATCTTCTTCTTGAGCGTTTTAAAAACAACTCTTGTCAAATATTGCATGATTTTAAATGAGAGCATTACAGAGCCCAGATATCGCGAGACATCACAGCTATATAATTACTCTATTTTCAAGAGATTTAAACGCAATGAGAGTAATCAGTAATTGATTGTATCATTGCATGGAATTTAGCTACTCAAGTATCGAATTCAGTTTGGTTGAAATTAAATTCAACTTTAAATTATTTAAATACACAAGCGATAGTTGAACTTTTAGTTTTAGAGTTCAAGTTAAAGAATTGAGTTATGATAGGAAATCTTTCGATATTATTATTAAATGAAACAACTCAATAAAATGTTACAATTCAATTTGAATAATAATAGCAATTCATATTGATTTATCTATAACATTTGAATAGGTATTACGTTCTCTAAACAGCTGAATATCTAAAATGCAAAAATTTGCAATAATAAATTAATTAAGTGTACCGCAAAATTGGAAAGATTTTCCTATTTTTCCATTTCCAATTAACATATTTGAATGGAAATTATTTGGAAAATGGAAATTGCACATGCTTGAAGACGTTATTAAAAAGTACTTAGAAGAGATTGGAAAGATTAGCAAAGGGATTATTGAAATTGTAGCGTATTCGGACTTCGATCTGCGATCGTCTTTAATTAATTCTTGTTTATTTTTCGTTGGAGGAGGACAACGAAATGAAGAAAACTCAAAATGGGCAGCAACAATTCAATGTCTTTGTATGGCAACAGGCGCAAATTAGTAGCCCAAAAGCGGGGCACGAGGGAGGGGCAGGGGGCACACACATGTCGGTGTGTGTGTGTGGGTATTTGCTGTTGTTGCTGTTGTTGTTGACCAGTGCGTGACTTGTGGGCTCGGCCGTCGCTTAGACAGCCGAGCAAACAAACAAACAAATCTTTTTGGCCACAAACTCGACGCCTTGTTGCAGTCGCAAGTTGCAAGTTCCAAGTTGCAAGTTGCAGCGTGCAACGGTTGCCAATGCTGTGGCTTTTGGGTCAAGTAAAAGGCATTTGCAATTGCATTTTGAATTTGGTTTTATTTGGTTTTGGGGAATTGTCAAAGCAGCATTTGCCTCACTTATTTCTCTCTTATTTTGGGGAGGGGCGTTGTTGTTGTTGTTTGCAGTGAGTCATGGCCTGAGGGCAGAGCAGTTAGCCTGGCCAAAAGCAGTCCAACAAAATCTCAAGCATACGTCTATTCAAAACATATAGAAAAAATTCCAATCAAAACTGAGAATCAGAATTCAAATTGAAGCGCAGGGCAGCGCAGTGAAGCACAAACTTAAAAAAGGTTCTCGATTTGTCGCTGGGCAGCGGAAGTAATTACAAAAATGGCCAAATTGCAATTACCATTTAATTGTTGTTGTTGCTGCCGCTGCCGTCTGATGTCATGCGCATATTGATGATGTTCACGCCGAAGTCCAAATCGATTGTTGCCACAACAATTGAGAGCCACAAAACGGCAAAAAGTCAATACCAAACACAAAAAAAAGCACAGCCGGCAGCCGGCAATGAAAACAGGCAACAAAACAACCGGCAACAACAATTGGCTAAAAACGCGCGCTCAAATTGATTGTTAAAAATGTATTTATCAATTCACGAATCGTTTTTTTTTTGCGCGCACGAATCTAAAAGCCAAAAGCAAACAACAACAACAACAACTGTGTGGAGAACTCTTCTCTGCTCTGTCGCTCTCTCACTATCTCTAGGCTTCTCTCTCTCTCTCTGTCTCCAGAACACGCTGAGCATTGGATGCAGGTAGAAAAATGTTCAAAATAATTGATATTCAAATTGAATTGTTGCAATCCAAATTGATGAAGAAAGTTCGCTGCAACTTCTCAGTGAATACCTCATTGATTTCTTTATATACAACACTTTTTTTATCTAGAACATAAATGCAAATAATTGATAGCAAGATAGCTTTTGAATTCTTGAACAATTGCAATTCAGACAAATGTCGTTTTGTTCTTACTGTTTTCCGCCTCAGAGACTCTCAAAGTTGCCTCACTTCTCTAGAACAGTTGAATTGGTTCTTTTCTCTTTGAACACTTCGCTCTCTTCTCTTTTTTCTCAAATCTCTCTAGTTAAAGAAAGCAGAAAATAAGCAGAAATTTATTTATTTTTATTCACGTCCATTGAGAATTTCTAGACACAACTCTAGACTTATTGCTTGCTTTTATTTAAATAATTTCTATCTCCTGAAATAACTCTTGGATTTATTTGTTCACGCGCTTTGGCATCTGGGAATACATGTTAAAGATAACAGGTTGTTTTATTGCTCCAATTGATAAAGCCAGAAGAAGTCGCTGCTGTCTTCGCAATGATTTCTTCACTTAACGCAATCTGCAATCTCTTCAAATTTGTTTCGAGAGGGGCAGAGAAGTGGAGTTGCGCTGGTTTAATCACAGACTTTTGGGTCCGACCTTTTGAGGCACTTCGATGGTCTCGTCAGATGTGTAGCACAATAATAAAAGCCTCGCCCCCAGACTTGACCCTTCGCGTGAACTCGCAGCTCTCAGTGAAGGTGACTTGCTGGAATTCGGAGCAGTTGCGCAGATCGAAGTAGAGACGCCAGAGTTATTAGACACACAGAGGTCAGCCGGCCTCTGCGAACTCGGCTCTCGATGGGGTGACATTGCTGAAACTTGCGACAGTTGCTGTTGCTGTTGCTGTTGCTGCCTTGGACCACAAGTTTAAGTATCTACTTTGGTGCTATTCGTGACATAAGTTAAAGACTTTATTATTCAAAGGCGGCCTTGCAGAACTTTATTTGCATTAGAGCTGAAATGCGGCAAGTCGAGTAAAGAACAAAATTACTATCTAGTCATTACATTCACCCATTGTAGATAGCTGGAAAACAAATTAAGTAAATATATGTGAAATGAGATCAGCAGAACTTAAATGTTAATACAGATGTTGAAACCTTATTAGAATTTTCAATTTTCGATCTGTTTGCTCTTGGTTAATAATAACACAGATAATTACATTTTAATATGCGATGTGTTTACTAAACAAAGCATTTCAAATTATTTTCTGCTGATTCGTACAACTAAAAATAAAATGTAGTGTGAGAGAAATTGTTTTTATATTGTTCACATTTTTAAATACATTTCATTTAGTATGACTTGAATATCCTAGAATAGGTTTCAAGTCAGACAAGATCAAATTAGCCATTTGAATTAAATAGAGAAGAGGCTTGCGTTTAGATAGATAGATATATATATATATATATCGATAGCTATAGCATCGTGTGATTGCGAACTGAAGAAGAATTGCCCACTTGCTGTATTATGATCATGAATCAACAGCCAATTATCGAGTGGGAAAAGGTTACTTAACTTTCTGTATTTTCTGGGTGGCTAGCTAACGGTTTCTTGGCTGGGCTTTCCATTTCAGCGCGTTGCACGTTGCCCTTTTGCGGAGCACATTTTGATGGGATTTTGGTTTTTGGGTCGTTTGGCGTTTGGCGTTTGGAGTTTGCCGTTTGGCGTTTGGAGTTATGCAACCAGCTCAGCTGAGACGAGCGAGTGACCAGAGCAAGAGGAAGCGTGGACTAATCTAGTCTCTTTCTCTGTCTCTTTCTCCCACTCGCTGTCCGCTGCCTGTTTTTATGGGCGCTAATAAAATTGTGGCATGCGCTCAGATGAGCACAGACTGACGGACGGACGGACAGACGGACAGACAAATGTCGTTTTGTTCTTACTGTTTTCCGCCTCAGAGACTCTCAAAGTTGCCTCACTTCTCTAGAACAGTTGAATTGGCTCTTTTCTCTTTGAACACTTCGCTCTCTTCTCTTTTTTCTCAAATCTCTCTAGTAAACTCTCCGTTCCCGTGAGTTACTTCTCTTCACAGCATTCACTAGTCTCCTTTCTGCAATTCTCCACAATTATCCTTTATTACCTACATGTGTTTTTCAAATCATTTCTCTCTGAGTTTTGTCATCCTTGGGTCGCTTCTCTCCGCTTCATTCACAAGTCTCCACTCTAGTCTACAATTAAACTCTCCAGTTTCCAGATCTCTCAAATAATTATCCATACACTCTGATTTCTGGTTTCTTTACACTCGCCTGTCTTCCTGTTTGGCCCTTTTTCTCTCAACTCTCAACTCTCTAGTCTTCACTTTTTTCTTTCACTGTAGTCCTCACTCTCTAATCTTTACTCTCCACTCTCCACTTTCGTGTCATCTAATTGCTCCGCTTCGCATTTAGAACTCGTTGCAAACTGTTGCGGTTTTATTTGTAGTCGCGAAAAAGACGCCTGAAATTTGAACAAAGCACGTGTGCCACGCCCCCTGGCTTGAGTTTGTTGGGGGCCGTGTTGCAAGTGGCAAGTCGCGTGTCGCCAGTCGCTCAAAATGTGTCGCGCAGCGAAAGTGCAACATTAATTAGCAAAACAAAAGCAAGAGCGATAAAAAGAAGCAGGCGGAGGCGGAGGAGAAGGGGCAGCGACTGCAGCGGGCAGAGGACGAGGAGGAGGAGGAGGAGGAGGACACTGGGAAAACAACAGCAGCTGGGCCAGGCACCGATGTAGTCAACGTCGCCCGCCGCCAGATGATCGAATGGTGGTGATCCTTCTACTGTCGCCATGCACATGCAGCAGCCGAAGCAGCAGCAGCAGCAGCCGCCGCCGCCGTCACCACAACCCACAGCAACAACACTCGCACCACATCCTTGCACCACCAGCACCTCAGCACCACAGCAACAGCTGCAGTCGGAGCCAGAGCAGCAACGACAGCAACTGCAACAGCAACGACAATGTCTCGTCGTCGGCGTCCACGGGAGACACCGCGATTCCCGCGACCTTCTACCACAGATTGCAGCCGCCGTGGCCTAGTCCTGGTCACAGCTGCCGGCCAACTGCCGCTGCCGCTGCCGCCAACGCTGTGCCGAAGCCGCCGCGCATCTACGCCCACGCCCCCTACAGCCACGCCCCCGCGCCCATTGTGTTCCGCATTTGCGGCACAACTCAGCCACAGCCACAGCCACAGCCACAAGCACAACAATCTCTGCCTGCAACCACGAGCCTGCCACACTTTCTTCCAACTACTAACAAACATCAACATCATCATCATCATCGCTATCCGAGGCGCAGTGGCAACGGGGCTGCCACTGGGTACGGCAGCCCTGCCAACTCAGCACACAACAACAGCGCCGTCGATTATGTGCGTCACGTGACACGCGTTAATTTCTACGACGTTGATACTTCGCAGGTCGGCTTCGAGCCCAAAGACGATGACGACAGCAACGAGGCGGCTGCAACCGATTGCGATACAGAAGCTATAACCAAAGAAGGTGAGTGCAGAACAATAGGCATAAGTACGCGACTGAATAATCAATAAGTATAGGAACATGATGAAGGAGATAAGAAAGATATCACATAAATTGAGAATTGACAGAGAAAAACAGTTGCAGCGGCTCTTCCACTTTTCATTTGTTTGTATTTGTTGCGATAGTTCATTATATTTTATGTGTTTGTACTTATTGAGATTGGTGTAAATTCAGCAGAGCATTTAAGAGATTCCATTAAATAAAAAAGATAAATGTCAATCAAGTGTTCGACGATCTACTTTGGAAGCATTGGAATAATTTATGTGGAACATTTCAAGGATGCTCTTGATACTCTTGATTCTCATGTGAATTTGTCGCCCATTCGGAACTAGAATCTTACTGTATTCGCTTACAGAAAAATTCAAGGGAGGTTGCAAGAAATGCATTATATGATTTTCAGACTGACAATGACATATAGTAATAATCTCTTGAGAATGCTGTCAGTCTATATACGAAATAAAGATCGCAGTTGAGATGGATCAGTTGCGAGCTATGCACAATTGATTCACGATCGCCAGATTAATGCTGTATTATTAATGGCACTCCCATCGCGCTCGATTCATTCAGTTTGAGTCACTCCAAAGAGTACTCGAATAAATCGAATAGATATGGCAAACGACAGTTCGTCATTTGTTGTTAATAATGTTATGGATTGATGGATGCATGCAATTGGCATTCAGGGCTGCCTGGCTGCCTGGCTGCCTGGCTGCCTGGCTGTCTGATTTGTGAATGATTCATGATACTCGTTGTTCGTTATGCCGAACATTACGTATACGACACGGGGCTCAGATGTGAACTGATTCCTTTCGCTGTCGCCGTTGTTGTTGCTGCTGATGTTTATGCCATATGCTATATGCAGAGTCTGATCCCTTGTCTGACCTCGCCTCCTCGTATCGTGCTGCTGCGGAAATCATAGAAAGTTTGATTTAATTATGTGATTAACATAGCACAAAGGCGCCTTTGGCGGAAAACGACGGATAACTTGTAACATTGTGAAAAAGTAGTGTAAAAATTAGAAATAACAAGCAGCTACAACAACAACAGCAACAACAACAACAACAACAATGGGGCAAAATGCTAATGCAAAAGAAAAGGTTTCGAGCGAATTTCCCACGTTAGTAAATCATTAAAAATCAACGGCACTAAAAAAGACAGCAACAACAACAACTAAGACAACTGAAAAAAATAGTGCACATTTCATTTGTTGCTGCGGCTTTGGCTTGTTTCTTTCTTTCTGCATATGCAGATATTTAATAATTGCAGCCAGCGCTTGTTATGCCACTCAGGTCTCCACACACAACAAGTCTACACCACTCTCCACTCTCCACTCTCCAAACCCGACTCTCCACAGCAAGCGGGGGATCCGGGGAAAACTGGAAAAATTTCAAAGGGCAACGGAATAAATAAATCAATGAAACCAACGAATAAAACAATTAGAAGTCAAAGGGGGAAATTATTAAAAAACATGTTTTAAAACTTGAAAGAAATTAATCAAATAATTGCATATTGACGCAGATGTAACTATAAAGCATAGTAGAAAGAAATAAACATGAAAATTGAATCCATGAAATAATAATCACAAACATTATTATGAATATTAGTAGTTTTAATTTAAAACGAAAGAAATAAATCAAATAAATGCATAAATTACAAAGTACTACAAGTATACAAATTAATGCTTTTATTGGTTGTTTTAAGAAACAAAACAATAACGAAACACCAAGATTTCAGAGGGGGCGAGTCTAATAAGTAGGCGTGGTCGGACAGGAGAGCTTTACAAAGATTGCCCAACTCATCAACTTTTGCTGCTGCTGGAATTGTAGAAAAATTAACTATGATGTTCAATGAAAGATGACTGAAGATAAAAAGAACTATAGAATATGTATAATCAAATATAATTGGAAATATGAAGAAATGTTGAACTAAATAGCAATGAATAATAATAGTAATAACAAACATTAAATACTTAGCTGATAATAAAAGTTTGCAATGAGATTGAACTGAAAGATGATGTAAATGAAATTTGAAAGGAATTTAACTGGCAAATAAGAACAGAGCATTGAAAATGTGCTAACGAAACTGAAAGGTAAATAGCCGAGAAAAACTATAAAGTAAACAATAAATATTGAGCCGAGTTTTAGCAGCGTCGTGAAAAGGGGCCGTCAAATGATTAGCATAGCTGGGGAGGGGATTGAGGGAGGGGGAGGGGGAGGGGGGGGCAGACAGTTGACAGTTGTTGGTGGCAGTGGAAGCCACTTAGCGTGGCCATAATTGACACCACAATTAGCCCAATGAGCGGCGAACACAAGTGCAGCTTGTGTGTGCAACTTGAATGTGCTATAACGAACGTAATAAACGTAATGAAATACAGCAACAACCACAGCAACAACAACCACAGCGACAACAACAATGGGGCGTGGCTGGGCGAACGATTACATGTCATCGGCAAAGCTGCGCAATCGATTGTTGTCGATGAAGCAAACCGAACAAAGAGAGTTGAAAACAATGCAGCGAATCGAGGAAATCGAGAATGCAAAGCAAACTGAAGCAGAGAATCAGTCGCCCTCCCCCGCCCCTTCCCCTAAAAATGCCCCCAACTGCGGCGCGTCTCGTGCTGTTTGTTTGTTTAATTGTGGCTGTTGCAGTTGCAGTCAGCATGTTGTTGCTGTTTATGAAGTGCTTGGCTGACTGTCTGGCAGCTAAAAGGCAGCAAAGCAGCTGATGCAATGCGGATATATGCACAAATGATAAAGATAAACACAGCGCACACCGAGACATTGGCTCGACTTAAAGCCACATCCACATCCACATCCACATCCACATCCACTGACCAGGCCAATTGTCGATTACCAAACACCAAATACCCAAAACTCCCAACTGCAAGTCGAAGTTGAAGTTGAAGTTGGATTTGAATTTGAATTCGAAGTGCAACTGCAACTGCAGAGCAGAGATCTCGTTTCTCGGTTTCTTCTCCGCGACTGCAGATAAAGCTATATAAGCGACCTTTAATGGTCCAGCGATTTTCATGCAGCCAGCAGCCAACAACCACAGCATCAACTAGCCGTAAACAAAAATATAATCATATCGCATGTCGACCATTGAATGCCCTGACACTTCCACACGGTTCAATTCACTTTTTCATTTCGGATTAATTACAAATGAAATGCAAATTTAATTATTGAAATTATAACGATGAACGATCTTAGTAAATCATCATCTTTTCTTTATTCTTTTAATTGTTTTAATCAAAATTATAATTTTTACAGTCTCTGAAGTGTTCTACCTCTTAAGTACAAATTTCATAATTCTCAATTGGTTTTATTCAAATATTTATTTTATCAGTAGTCAATTAGTAAAAACCTTTATTTTTTAATTTCTTGTAATCAAATGGGCTAACAAATGAGGGGATTTAAATTTATCACAAGTTTGGGGAAGAGAGTAGACACTTATTGTACTTTAATAAATTTATGTATTTAACTGCTGAAGTGCAAAATATATTCTTTTATTTGTTGAAGATAATATAAATGCTGAGGAGAAAAGTATTCATAAAAAGACTTGCGCATATTAAAGTGTGTTGAGCTATGGAATAGTTAATGTGCTCTTTGGGAGAGTATTTCGAGATAGTATTAAAAAAGCATATAGTTTTTTCATTGAGCAAAACTTGGACACAACACAGACGACGACGACGACGACGACGCCGCTGTCGGATGTCCGTGCGCAGAGAGCTTTGTTCTGTGTGGCTTGTCCAGCGTCACAGGTTGTCTACACACACACACACACTCAGACACACACACACACACAGAGGCAGAGTCGTGCACACACTCATTGTACAGTTAGTCGGTGGGGCAGACAGCGACCAACTTGGACTTGGATTACGTAATTGGGCGACCAGGCAGCGCTCGACCAAATGCGGCAGCCACTCAGCGAATCGCTGAAGCGCTTCGTTATTGCCCCGTCCTCCCCCTCCCCCTTCCCCTCCACCTCCCGCCCTGCTTCTTCTTCTCAACTGTTTTGTTTGTTAGAAGCGGGACAAGTGGAAATGCAAACTGCAAATGCAAATGCGATGCACAAGTTTGGCTGCCAACTTGACTCAGCTGAGGTGTTGCAATCAGAACTGGCAACCACCAACTGGCTACTTGCAACCAGCGGCTGGTGTGGCAAGCAACTGGCAACGGGCAACATGTTGCACGACTCCACCACACATGAACTAGTTCCAATTAATTAGCTTTTTTATGCCCCTTTTTCGCCGTGGAGGATGTCGACCATTTCCGATCATCCAGTGGGAGAGCAGCGCGATCTGTTGCAACAACTGTGCGGCTGCCACTTTTTGTTGCAACGGCCGCCAGTTACGTTATGCTAATTACCCCATAAGCCGTTGTTTTTCAGCCTTAAGACTTGCATTTATTTTACGACCAAATTGTATCAACTCAATAAAAATAAATCAATTAAAAATATTTGCTCGCATAGGCGAGCTCTCGAAATATAATAATTAAAGCCAATAAAACTCTGGCACAACACAAAATTGTTAAAATATATTTGTGGGTCTTTTCCCTCAAGTCTTCAATTTAAGTGGATAGCAAGAATTTGAATTTGATTCTTTAGAATATATTACTTCTCCTATCTAAATAGCATTGACAGTAAACAAAATCGATAGTTACCTAATAATTAAATGAATTGCAGATAGACTCATGATTTATAATCGCTTGCTAACCAAGGAAGCAGATCAAGTTAGAAGAGCAAAGGTCGCACATTTTAGTTAATTGAAAAGAAAGAACTTTTTAGTCCATAGCTGGCAGTAAACTGGTTGATTCTCGATAGCATCTCGATCAGTTTGATCTTCAAGTTGAAGATCATCAATGAGCATTGAAGCACCGCATGACAATCGCAGCAGCTAATCACGATTTTCAGAGCATCGTAGGCTGCTCTTATGTTAGCTGAGCTGCCGCTGTTGACCCTCAAAAGTTTGGCCCAAAATGCGTAAGCTTGAGTGGCCATTTGGCCAAGAGCGGCGGCTTTGTGGCAAGGTCTGCTGCATGCTTCAAAGCACTCAGAAAGCTTGAGCTCAGCTCCAAAGTTTGAGTTGAGCGAGAAGCGAAGCTTTTGTTTTGTATTTTTCAAATATGTCTGAAAGTATGCAATAATTTCGTTGTTGGCCCTTGTTTTTGAATTGCAGAGGAATGGATAACGAAGCGAAAAACTGAGCTAACGACAACGAGACAAATCGAGACGCGGGTAAAGCGGCAGGTGAAGCTGCAGGATGGCAAAGTGATTGAGGACTCCGGTCCCATAGTGTCCACAAACACGACCGAGGACACGGACAAGCAGGAAACAGAGACCACGGAGGTAATTTAAAACTAACAGTTTCTATTTTTGGACCATAGTAAGAAATAATAAAATATAACAGACTGTTTTGAATTGACTTCAAAAGAAAACAAATATGTGTGATAAAATAAAGTAAAATAAAACAAGACAAGGCCAAAAACAAAAGTCTGAGATTAAAACCGCAATACAAATTGTATTAAATAAATAAAAAGAAATATAATGAAGTAAACCAAAATAAAACGAAATGAAATATATGCGGATAAAATAAAATGAAAATGCCTTTGAAATAGAAAACAAAACAAATAATAATAGAGTAAAAGAAATTGAATCTGATTAGAAAACTGGCATCCCATAATTTTGCAGAAGCGGGACTTGGGACTGCCGGATGAGCTGGATGGGAACGCACAGCTGATCGACGCAGCTGCTCTGCAGGCGGGCGCGGTGAACGAGACGCAGCTCGCCCAGCTGCAGGAGTCGTTTGGCCTGGGACTGGGAGTGGAGGTGGGACGTCCAAGTGGCGAGGGGAAGCTGGTGAAGCGCATGGTGCCGCGTCCAGTCGATGGGCTGGTGCGCCAGGTCGACGACAAGCGCGTCATATCGCACGAGGAGATCAAGGACTACCACGAGACGCAGGATGTCCAGCACCTGGGCGACTTCACCGATGAGGTAAGTACGCAAACAAATCCCCCCCCAACCCCCAACCCCCTCTCTCAACCACATCTCAGATGTGGTAATTTGAGAATAGCTGCAACAACAACAGCAGCAGCAGCAGCAGAAAATTGCCAGGCAAATAACTGCAAATCAATTTGGCGTGAAAAAAGAGCAGCAGAAAGCAAAGCAAAGCAAAGCAAGAATCACTCAGCGCGCTTGACCGAACAGCGAACACCCTTTTAATTAACACCTTTAATTCAATTTATCCGAACAAAATATTATTATTTATTTATTTACATTTATTTCACATGCATAAATCTTATGAGAAGATCACTTGTTTTTTATGCGCTTTAAATTGCTTATAGAAGCAGGCAGCAATCATCAATCAGCCAACTTTTAATTTATATAGCAGACATTGAAATTCGGATTGAAATGAATGATTTAGGGAGTACACATATCTCACGACCTTTAATTAATTTGCTCTTAATACAATTTGTATGTTTCATTTTAACAAATTTGAATGCAAGTGTGGACATGTAATGTTCGATGCAAGATTATAAAACTGAGACTAATAAATTCGGATTAAAATGGGGGTGAATTGAAATCAAACATGTATTTCCGTAAATGATAAATGATATATTCAAATTATACTTAAACATAATTATTATTCACAAAGAAATTTAATCAAGGCCACCTAAAATAATTGTCTTTTGATGACACATTGCAGGCGACGAATTAATTTAAATTACTAAGTGTTGAAGTGTTGTTCTGAATTTATTCGACTCAAACAGAAGGTCATTCTTTGCTGTAGTTGATGAAAGCAGCGTAGCCTTGTGCTGTTAGGGTAGTGCGTGGTAGCAACGCCACTGGGCAGTCGACAGGGCCAGCAGCAAGCTAAGCCAAGCCAAGCCAAGCCAAGCAACCAGCAACCAGTTGAGTCGACTTGTTGTGGCTGCTTTAAAGCTCATTCGAAAGTTATGGGGAGTCGTTGTTGTTTGTGGTGTTGCTGGTGCCGCAGAAACAAGAAACAAGCAGCGCTGCATCGAATGCTGTGTGGCTGCCAGCCGCTAGATCAGTTGCCGCCGAGCGAGCGCCGAGAGCAGACAAAACAACTCGTTACTCGCAACGGGTTTGCTCTTAGCCAAGTTAACACCAAACAAACAGAAACTGAAACAGAAACAGAAGAAGAAACGCCAAACTAAGAAAAAACAAAACATTTCGATTCGATCCGTTGTGATTCGCATCAATCGCTCGATTATTGACATTAACTTGATCTTAATTTAGTTGATCTTTTTGTTTTAACGGTTCGAATCCATCGTCAACTGTCTCTCTCTCTCTCTCTCTCTCACTCGCACTCGTTATCTCGCTCCAAACTTGTGGCTGTGTTTTGTGTGTGTGTGTTTCGTATCTAATTTTTTTAATGTGTCCATTTCGTTGTTATTGTTAAATTTGCGTACATTTTTTTGGTTTCCTACGCACGTCGCGCCCCCGCACGCCTGTGATTTAGTTAGTATACATATATCTCGTTTTCGTTCTCGTTCTCGCTCGCACATACTCGCAACACTCACTCGAACGCACACACACACTCGCAGCACTTGCCCCGCATTTGTTTAAGTCTCAGTTTTTAGCTTAGTAATTAACTAAATTCATTAAAACAACGCGAATAAAAGAGTGAAAAACAGCACACCAACAACAACCAATACTACTGCAGCAGCAACCACAACATAAACCTCAACAACAGCAACAACAGCAACAACAACAACACGAGCAGCAGCAGCAGCAGCAACAGTTTTGTGCGTGGGGAGCTAAACGATTGGCCAACGGCAACGCTCAATTTGCTTAATTATCCAGGTGCGAATATGCGAATATTATGAATCCACATACTAAATGTGAATATCTGTGAATATTATGAATATGTTGCTGAATGTTACGAGAGGCGATTGCATAAGTTCACCACAATTTAGACTGCAGCTAACGAACAACTTAGGCAACGAACGTGCACATCAAATAGAAAGACTTAGGCAACGAACTCACTTAATCAAAAGACTTGGGCGACGAACTTGCGCATTTAACAGAAAGACTTAGACGACGAACTTGCACATTTAATTAAAACACTTGGGCATGGAAAGACTTAGGCGACGAACTTGTAGATACATATAATAGAAAGACTTAGACAACGAACTGGACTATGCTAAGCGGAAATAAACAAAGTGACAAAAAAAACTGGACTGCATGCAGCAAGAGACTTAAGCGACGAACTTGAGGACGCTCAAGAGAAAGACTTAGGCAAAGAACTTGGGCAGCGCTGTTTGGCTTGAATATATGTACGTGTTAACTGCGACTCCGACTCCGACTCCAACTCCATTTGAAAGTTCTGTGGCAAGTCAATAAATGTGCGAGATCTTAGAAGGCACCCCCCGCCGTCCGCGGTCCGCTCTCGCCCCTCGCCCCTCCCCCTTGCCCCTTCCCCTTGGCCCCGTGAACCGCTTGTGGTCCATGCAGAGAGGTACTTAGGAGCACGTCTTTAAACCGGTAGTTGGCAATTACCCAGCCAGCAAAAGGTTGTGTACCACACAGCAGATGATGTTGAACCAGGCGGCATACACACACACACACACACATGGACACCTTGAGACCTGTTCTGAGCCCAGTTTAATCAATAGCCAGAGTGCGGCTCCTGCTTGGCTTCGACTTTGCGTCGAGTTGCTTTGGATTCTAGGCGTGTCTGCAGCAGGTCCATGAACCTAACTACCACACACACACACATACACTGGCGAGCAGTTGGAGTTTTGTCTATGCAAGAGACCACAAAAAAAAAAAATAAACTTATATGTATGTTGGAATTTCGAATTTGAATTTCAGTTTGAATTTTGTGTACTTCTTGTCTTACAGCCCAGCTGCAAGCAGCTCGCTCTGTCTGTATGTGTTTGTGTGTGTGTGTGTGTGTGTGTGTGTGTGTGGGTACTTGATGCCTTGGAAACTCGTTTTGCTTGCTGTGCTGTGCCCACATCGACTTGGGTCGCACTCTAATCAGCAAATGCCAATCAGCGCAGCGCCAACTCCACGCCGGCCGCTGACTCTGTATCTGTATCTGACTCCGACTCTGTCTCTGTCTCTGTCTCTGGACAGAGTCCAGCTCCCCAAGCTGTCCATGATGCAGGCAGGCAGCATTTGCGTTGGCGTCGTCGTCGTCGTCGCACACTAACTGAATTACAATAACAATAATAATAATAATAATCGATCGCTTTGGGCTGTGCTGTGCTGTGCTATGCTTCTCTCTGGAGGTTGACGCAACTCCCAAGGCAAACTGGTCTGCGAAAATAACGCACAAAAGACAAAAAGCCAATTCAGTAACTTTGCGGCTGACCAGACCCAGCACAACACAGCACAACACAACACAGCACAGCACAGCACAGCGGGCAATGCAGTGACTCCACTTGAAGACAGTTTCAACTGTAAGACTAGCAAATACCTTGCAAATGAAAATTGAATTCTTTGAATTTCAAAACGACTTGCGGCAAAGAAATTTAAATTATATTTTGCGCTGTAATTATCTGTAAATTAAACTTAAAATTGCAGATCAATTGCTGAACATAGTTTAATTTATTTGTATGTCACTTTAGCAATTGAAAATAAAATAGAAATAAACATTGATCAGTATAACATATATAGATAATACCAAAAATATTAGTCACATTAAATTTAAAGACAAATTGTCAGTCAATTGACCTGATATCATAAAGGTAAATAAATATCTTGGAAATACAAATTAAATTAGAACACAAGAACACAATATATTAATTATCCCTTTGTCCATTTAGGACTTTAAAAACAATTAAAATTACAAATTGCAGATTGTGAAAAGTAAATCTAAAAATTCAAAATATTATTCCAAAAATAAATATGAATGATGGTAAAGCTGAATTTTCCAAGATGTGTCATAGAGAGATAATAGATCTCAAACATGCACATTATAAGAAAAAAAGCATTCGCCAAGAAAACATATAATTAATGACTTCAAAATTAATGGATTTTGTTCATTCCGCAGGCTTATAAACAAATAGTTAGATCAAATGTGAATCGGGCTGAAATGAAAGATACAGGAGTGAATAGTATTTATGTAGGCGTTGTGCATACCCAATTTGACTGATTGCAGGGTATGTGAAACAATCAAAAACCACAAATCAGCAGCTTGGTTCATTTCTCTTTTTGGCCACTTGGCATGCTAGCAACAGCAACAGCAACAGCAACGTCGTCAGCAAATTCATTTGAATACCTTCAAGCGGGCCAAAATCGTTGCTCGAATTGAAAATTATTATGTGTGTGTGTGTGTGTGTGTGCGTCGTGGCTGCTTTAAAGTTCGATCTTAACTCCACTTTATACCACACTCGACTCCAACTTGAAGTTTTTTCTTGGCATTCGGCCAACAACTGAATGATTATTGACAAAAGACCAACGACAAGACACAACACAAAAAATTGAAACGGTTTTTGGCATTTTTGGCCAATGACAAATCTCTTGAATACACTCCATAGTATTCATCTACCACAACCTCTGCCTCGGCTCTGCGTCATCCACAACGTCATCGCGGCATTATAATAGCCATAAACATTTATCATGATCTTTATTGGCGCCAGAGCTAAAGTCTCCCAACTCTCGGTCTCAGTTTCTGTCTCGCCGCCTCTTCGTGTTTATTTTTGGTCTTCGTCTTTGACTCGATCACTTGATGTAAAGCCAAAGATCTCTTCGCCATACCCTGTAATCATGGAGAGCACCACGAAGAAGAGACAAACGTGATCACGACTTTTGTTTTCTTGTCGGGCTGTTCCGCTTGGTAAACCCATTGAACTAGAGCTATTAAACGTATTATGCAAAATAGGCACGTCCATTATGCTTGATTTCCAACTCTAAAGAAGTGAGCTTATATTTTCCTCAAAAGCTAGCGATATACAATTTTGTATGCATAATTCCTAGGTCATAAAAACTGAGTCAAAAAGCTGAAAACCTATAAAATTGTATATCCCAAATTTGAGCTTGATCGATTAAATAAGATACACCAACTACACATGATTTGGTGAGCAGATATTATATATTATATTATATATTATTCTAATTTACCTCATTGAGCTCAGGAACTACACAAGTTTGAGCTCTGAAATTTGGAATAAAGTTTATTTATATCCGAAATGTTAAAATCTGTACACATATATGCTAGCATAAGTCATAACTGTCCCATTGAAATCGGGAAGTAGAAAAGCTAGTGAAACTTAATTTGATATGCAGTTTATCTATGCGACAAGTCTTTTTAATTCATTTATTATTTCATTATGTATTTGTTTAAACATTATACAGAAGCTAGCTTATGTTTATCATGGCCTTCAACTCTTCGGCAACTGCCGAATTTACAGGATATCTCAAAGTCAGCTGCTGATTTGATTTGTTGTTATAATTTTGATAGCTGTTTTGTGTCTGTGTTTTTTTTGTTGTCTACGAATTCGTGTTCATCGATCGCTCAATGAGCGTCGAATCCACAGCAGCGCCTGAGGCCAATGCGAAGATGCTCGCAGAGGCGGGCGCCGACGCAGAGGCGGGGGCGTGGCAGCAGGCAGCAGGTGGCGGAGGAGGCAGAGGCGGGGAATGAATTTAAAAAAAATAACTCAAGCTTTGTTATGGCTGACATTCAAGTTTTTCGAGCTGCTGCCAAAGCTGAAAACAAAAATAACAAAAAAAAAACAAAACACTTTCTACGCGCGTTACCGTTAAACAAGGTCGCCAACCACGACGACGACGGCGACGACGACGGCGACGGCGACGACAACAAGTTATAATGCTTAAAAGCGAGTGGAATCTGGCGAATGGTCATCCAAAGACTGCGCTTCAGCCTGGCCAGCGATGCGTGCATTTTGCTTGTCACCTGCGGGGAGGGAAGAGGGGGGCAGGTGAGGGGAGCTGACCTTGAGGTAACGTTTGTTTGGCTCAGCTGCTTCAGTTGCTGGTGTCGCATTCTTACCGTTACTTCGCAGCATTCCTTCGCCGCGATTGCAACACAACACAAGCAAACAAAACAAAACAAAACATTCGCAATGCGGTTGAAGCTTCTTCTTCTTCTCGCTGTCTTGCTCTGAATACCAAGCAAACTCATTCCCTCTCCCTTCCTCTCTCTCTCTCTCTATCGTTCTGGCTCGCTCTTCGCCTCCCTTCCTCTCTCTTTTCGGAGGCGTGTGTGCGTGTTTTGGGCCTCAGCTGGCAGCAATTGCAGTGCAGCCGAGAAGCATCGACCATGTCGATGATGCAATGTGATCACCATCAACAGCTCAACACTCAGACATTCACACTCGCACACTCGCACACTCACACACTCACACGCTTTGCGAATGTAAATTACTCTTGTTGTTCATCAATAAATTATGTTCATAATAAATTAAATAAATTTAATTATTTTTGTAAATAACTCTTATTTGCAATTACTGAGAAGCATAAACTTTGTAGAGCCGAAAAGATTTGTTCAACAATTTTCTGTTTTTCTTTTAATCATTTATTAGTATTATACAAAAAGTGTAATTTTCGAGCAGTTGCAATTTCCTTCCTAGTCTTCGGAATTATTTTACTTATTTTTAATTAAATTTCATTTGGCATTGACAAAAATTGAAAAACATTAATTACATGACAATTGAAGGTGTCAAAATAATCAGTTAATTATTAAATGCATTTTTGTAATGCCAATAATAGAGTTGAGCATTTATTTATGTTTGAGTATAATTGTGATCATAGTTTTTTGAAACAGTTTCAAATCATTATCAATCAGTTCGTAGTATTATTATTGTTAAATGCGCTTTTGATTTTATTTATTTGCTTTGAGCTTTCATAGTTGAGCATTTATTTATGTTTGAGTATTATCGTGATTATATTTGTTTGGAAACGTTTCAAAATTAAATATAATATTAATCAGTTGGACATTTTGACGATTTATGATTTTATTTATTTGCTTTGAGTTGTGAGAATTTACTTATGTTTAACTATTATTGTGATAATATTATTTTGAAAATAGTTTCAAATGAAGTTGATTCAGTTGGACATTTTGAATGCCAATTATTGTTGAATGCGCTTATGATTTAATTAATTTGCTTTGAGCTGTTTGAGTATTATTGTGATTATATTCGTTTAAAGAAATAAATAGTTTAGGAATAAATATAAAATGCATTAGGAAGGCATTTCGAATGCCAATAATTATTGTAGTTATTTGAGTTCTCCCTTAGAGTAGTTTATTTATTTGTTCATATGCCCGACTGAATGTTTCCCCCGTGCTCCGCAGACGTACGTGAAGGCGGTGCGCGAGGGCGTCCAGGACCTGGAGGCGGTGCTCTGCTCGCCGGAGAGTCAGCGGCAGCTGGTGGCGCTGGGACCGCAGCTGGTGGCGAACACGAGCGCGTCGCGGAAGACGATCGACTCGGAGGACACGCAGAAGCGCTGTCTGGCCCAGGAGGACGGCACCTTGGTGACGGAGAGCAAGCGGACCACCGAGCACGAGCTCATCCTCGAGGGCGACGAGAAGGAGGAGGACGACGCCACGGGAGCTGGAGCGGGCGATGCGCAGCTGACGGTGACGGCAGCGAGTCAGCAACGGTATCTGAAGCAGCGCGACGAGCAGCATGTGGATGTGCTAGACGCCAGCGGCAAACTGGTGGCCACCGAAATGCGCTACGCGGCGGAGACAACGCAAATGGACAAGGACGGCTCCCTGGAGCGTCCCGGCGACTGGGACAGCCTCTCGGATCGCATGCGCAAGCTGCGGCGCACCCAGCAGCAGCAGCAGCAGAAGGGTGAGTGGCCACTGAGAGTGGAGAGGAGTAGAGAGCTTTGAGACTAATTGAATTTGTTGTTGCTGGCAGAAGTGGCTTTGCTGGCGGACCGCAAGGATGCGCTGACGAAGCGGCCGCTCGACTTTGACCGCGAGGAGGAGACGCGCAAGGGCGAGACCATGAAGTGGCTCGAGTCGCACTTCGGCAGCGAGTCGACGGCCTCGAACGACTCGCGCGACGAGGACGCGGCCGCGAGGGAGCTCGACGCTGACCCGCCGGCCGTCGAGCCCACCAAGAAGAGCTACTTCAACGTCACCATCAAGTCGCAGTCTCAGCAGCACCAGCAGCAGCAGCACCAGCAGCAGCAGGCGACGCTGCCGCGCACCGCCGAAAGGGAGCGCAAGTACTTGGGCGGCGGCAAGTTCTACCAGGGCATCTCGAACTGGGCGGAGCGGCAGGAGCCCGGCGGGAACGCGAACCACTTCTCGTCGCAGGCGTTCCGCGAGGACCTCCAGGAGACGATCCGGCGCAAGCAGCAGACGACGAAGACGACGCCGACGTCGATGGCGACGGCGACGGCGACGCCGGTGGTGGTGGCGAGCAGCGACAACTACGTGAGTCGCGAGGACATCCTGCAGCAGAAGCGCCAGAGCCTCAGCTCGCAGTTCCTGGCGCGGTCGCGCGACGCCCTCGACAACCTGTCGGCGGCGACGGCGACGGCGGCGCGCGGCAGCAGCGGCAACCTGAGCCGCCCGACGGTGCCGCAGCGGCGACGTGCCATCGAGAAGAAGCTGAGCGAGCTGCAGCCCCATCAGCAACAACAGCAGCAGCAGCAGCAGCAGCAGGCGACCGTCGCGGTCAACGGCAAGCTGGAGCCGCCGCCCGACTACTCGCCGCCGCCGCGCAGTCGCAGCCGCAGCCGCAGCCGCAGCTCGTCGCCGCAGGTGGACTACGTAGTGAACCGCGTGCGGCAGCCGCCGCTGCTGGAGTCGCCGTCGCCGCCGCCGCCGCCGCCGCTGGCGATCACCAGCACGATGACGCTGAACCGCAAGCAGCAGCAGCGCACGCGCTTCGCGCCCACCTCCAGCTATCCGCCGGCGTCCGCAACGGCGGCCTCGTCGCTGAACGGGCTGCGCGCCGGCTCCGCGTCCACGTCGAACCTGTCGACGCTGAGCGCCAGCAAGCCCAGCAAGATGGGCCAGGTGATCGGCAACTCGCTGCGCAAGCTGGTCAGCAAGATCCGGTCCGCCAGCGCCGAGCGCAAGTTTCGCATGAAGTCGAAGCCGGGCGGCCCGGATCAACAGTCGCAGTCGCAGTCGCCCATCGCGCCATCGGCGGTCAATCAGACCACCTACCAGCAGTACAACGTGATCGACGCGCACATCGGCAGCCATGAGGCGCAGGCGGAGGCGGAGGCGGAGCAGGAGGCGCCGCGCGTCCAGCTGGCGCCGCAGGAGCAGCTCGTCAGTCCGCGGCAGCGATACTACCTGGGCGAGGATCCCTACTCGAGCACGCTCTACGGCAAGGAGAACATCTACGAGCGGCGCACGCGCCAGCGCTCCCTGGAGCCGCGCTACGAGCAGCGCGAGAGGGAGCGGGAGAGGGAGAGGGAGAGGGAGCGGGAGAGGGATCGCGAGTCCGAGGACGTCTACTACGCGTCGCGGCCGCTGAACTCGACGCACACGCACACGCTGGGCCGCTACCAGAAGCACAGCCAGCGCTTCAGCGGCTCGACGCCCAACCTGAATGCGCAGCAGGATTACCGCTCGGCGCAGACGCTGCCCCGACGCCAGCCGCAGCAGCTGCAGCAGCAGCAGCCGTTGCCGCGCTACAGCCAGGCGGAGAAGAGCAACCGCGGCATCTACAGCGTGGCGCCAGCGCCCATGCGGCCCCAGCAGCAGCAGCAGCAGCAGCTTGCCACAGAGGCGCTGCAAGGTCCTGCGAAGCCGGCGCGCACTTACGCCAAGGTGCTGAACCGCAGCAAGAGCTTCAACGTGCACGGCATGAACGGCAGCAACGATCCTAGTCCCATCTACATCGAGAAGCTCACCAGGAACAACTACACGGGCAGGCCAGCGTCACAGCTGCAGCCACAGCAACTGCCACCGCCACAGGAGGCGTACAAGTCGCAGCCGTCGCTGTACGCCAAGGAGAACTCGCTGAAGAGCGGGCTGAAGAGTCCGTCGATCGTGAACCTGATCAGCCGCAGCCAGAAGGATCTGAGCAAGCTGAGCGCCCACGACGAGCAGCTCTACCAGGAGGACAGGAAGCGGGAGCAGCAGCAGCAGCAGCAGCAGCAGCTCTATCTGCGTGCCCCCGAACTGTACCGCGTGCTGCACGCCGAGGAGGATTATTCGCGGTCGCCCAAGTACGCGCTGCAGGCCAAGTACTCGCTGGACTCGCGGGCGCCGCCGGCGGTCGAGCTGAACAAGGACACGGCCAGCATCGTGCGGCATCCGCATCCGCATCCGCATTCGCATCCGCAGCAGTTGCGCCGCGGCTCAGGCGCCACCATCATCGAGCTGCGCCACCGCAAGTGAGGCGCCTCTTTCGGCTTTAGTTTCATTTGACCAGCTGCAAATCAATATGAAAGTCGATCTTCATCAGCATCATCATTATGATTATGATTATGATTATGATTATTATTATTATTATTATTATTATTTTTTGTTGCCTCCTCCATCACATTCGAAATATTCGTGTAAGCAACGCGTTTTTTTTTTGCTTTTTTTTTACTAATTGTAACCGTGTAATTGTAACTTTTGTTGTATAGTTAAACGTTAAAACACTGAAACTAATTAATTAATTAATACGCCCCTACTCACTACAACCCTAATATGTACTTATATAATATATAGTATACTATATCGTAATTTCGAAAGGGAACAAATCAGCACAACGACAACTTAATTTACCTACTTAATCATAACTCGCTTAATAATAAACCACAATTCCAACTACAACCATTATAATAAAACAAACAACATAAAGTGCCAAAATAAATAATGCAAAAATACAACAATGTGTTTCTCTCTATCGATCGGGCAGCTCAACGACCAACAAAGTATCACAATGAGCAATTTTCATGAATTATTCAAAAGTCGCTTATCAATAAATCATTCCTAAATACAAACAATCGCAAATGAAGCAAGCAATACACAGTGCCAAAATGCAACAATATATTCACACTATATTTTGTCTTTTTTCTTACTTTTTTTATATGTTTTCTTGGTTATTTCAAATACAATTAAAACTACTTCATAAACTATTAACAGTTTGCACAATTAATTACTTCTAATTGCAAATAATTGCAATGTAATGCAGAATAAGTACATACATTTTTATGTATATTTAATTTACTTTTTTTAATATAATTATTTAATTTTCATCAATTATTAATTACTGGCTGATCAATAAATCACTTTTATTTACAAAAAATTATTTGTATTTATGTGATTTATGTTTTGATTTATTCTATTTATGAGATTTATTTTATTTATTTGAATTTATTTTATTTATTTTTACACAGTGCAACAATATATTCACACTATATTTTGTGTTTTTACTTACTTTTTTTTATATGTTTTCTTGGTTATTTCAAATACAATTAAAACTACTTCATAAACTATTAACAGTTTGCACAATTAATTACTTCTAATTGCAAATAATTGCAATGTAATGCAGAATATGTACATACATTTTTATGTATATTTAATTTACTTTTTTTGATATAATTATTTAATTTTCATCAATTATTAATTACTGGCTGATCAATAAATCACTTCTATTTACAAACAATTATTTGTATTTATGTGATTTATGTTTTGATTTATTCTATTTATGAGATTTATTTTATTTATTTGAATTTATTTTATTTATTTTTATATATATATATATATATATTTTTGTCTTTTTACTTACTTTTTTTTATATGTTTTCTTGGTTATTTCAAATACAATTAAAACTACTTCATAAACTATTAACAGTTTGCACAATTAATTACTTCTAATTGCAAATAATTGCAATCTAATGCAGAATATGTACATACATTTTTATGTATATTTAATTTACTTTTTTTGATATAATTATTTAATTTTCATCAATTATTAATTACTGGCTGATCAATAAATCACTTTTATTTACAAACAATTATTTGTATTTATGTGATTTATGTTTTGATTTATTCTATTTATGTGATTCATTTTATTTATTTGAATTTATTTTATTTATTTTTACACAGTGCTAAAATGCAACAATATATTCATACTATATTTTGTCTTTTTACTTAATTTTTTTAAATATTTTTTCTTGGTTATTTCAAATACAATTAAAACTACTTCATAAACTATTAACAGTTTGCACAATTAATTACTTCTAATTGCAAATAATTGCAATGTAATGCAGAATAAGCACATACATTTTTATGTAAATTTAATTTACTTTTTTTGATATAATTATTTAATTTTCATCAATTATTAATTACTGGCTGATCAATAAATCACTTCTATTTACAAACAATTATTTGTATTTATGTGATTTATTCTATTTATGTGATTTATTTTATTTATTTGAATTTATTTAATTTATTTTATTTACTTTATTTATTTTATTTATGTGATATATTTGATTTATTATATTTATTATTTTTTATTTTAATTATTTTATTTAATTTATTTATTTAATTTAATTTATTTTTATATTATTTATTTATTATTTTATTTATTTGAATTTATTTGATTTATTTGAATTTATTTGATTTATTTTATTTACGTGATTTATTTGATTTCTTTTATTTATTCTCCTGTAATTCATATTGACTGATTTTAATTGATGCAGCACAAGCATATATGTATGTACGTATGTAAATGAATAATTATTTCAATAAATCACTAAAAAATAGCATTAATTATTTATAATCGGAACGCTTTGCACCTTATTAATCAGTCCCGTTAGTCAGCATGCGGATAGTTCAATGTGTAGCAATGCACGAAATGAAATCAACCTTAATGATTTCTTTTTGCCAACTTCCTCCCTTAATCATTGTCGCAGATGTGGATGTGGTTAAACCCGTTTGTCCCTTGCGCATATTTGACGAACACATTAAAACTGGTTTAATCGATTAGAATGCGACAATTGCTACTAATGAAATACTTGTTAATAAGTGCTTCATTAACTATTCAGCCCGACCCAGCAGCTTTCGAGACTCGCTCGCTGTGGGTCCCCGAAGCAGCCACAGCTGCCTCACAGCTCACCCCATTACCAGGTAATGACCTGGCCGGCCGCCTTTCACTGCTGGGCTGTGCGTTCCATGCAATCCGATTGCACTATCTGCTGCACGGCGAGAGATTAGCGCTGCACTATAAAACCCCCAGGTGTTAAGTCAAATTGAATGCACTTCAATTTCGTGAGTATTCCCGATCGGTTGGGGATCGATTATCGCTTGTGAACTTTGGGTTTTTGGACCCCAGCTCGACTAGGGATTGACCCTTAACGAAACGGGTTTAAGTGCCGCATTATATCCGTGTCCAATTGCTCGAAAGTGGCAATAAGCAAACAAGATTCTCCCGGCGCGTAAGCGAATTTAGTTGCGTCCGGTGTTTGCACAAGAACTCATCCGAGCGCTTCCCAAATAGTTCGAGACAAAGAAAACTATACGTAGAAGGTGCTTAGTTATTTACAAAATTATGGTTCCATTAGAATATTTGTAGATATTCTCAAATTAGCAGCAATAATTCCGAAAGTGAAAATAAGTTTTTGTGCATATCAAGTACAGAAATATTGTATACCAAAATAAAAATATAATTTCAGAAAATTTGGAGACCAATTTGAAGCAGTCCTTAAAAAGTGCAAGCAATTGAAAAACGTGTTATTAAATTACGATTGGTGCTTTGTTACGTCATTTTATTATTTGTTTGTTTATTTAAATTTATATTTGCGTAGCTTTTTGAAACCCATCTTGGAATTTCTCTGAATTAATCTGCTTGGTACAGAATGAATGTTCTGAAATTGTTAAGTATCTCAGTTTTAGAATGTGGTTCGCAGACATACCGCCGGACCGGTTTGTTTTTTTTTCCTTTTTTGCGAGTTATTAAAAGCTGTTGTCTAATACAACTTGTTTTAAAACGAAATTATAAATATAGATTGCCATACACATGTATTGAAAACAATCGTCGTTCATCTGCCCGATACAGCAATCATACCCGCTACAGTCGCCGAGATCCATGCAACAGGAAGCCAGCCACAGACTTGGAATCAGCGAATTAAACACACGAAGTCATCGCTCTATGCCCAGCCAAAGTGAGCCAAGATGCTGCAGCCGAACGTGATGATGCTGCTGCTGCTGGCCGCTCTGGGCCAGTCGGAGCCCGTCTCCCCCGCCAGGTCCTTCTCCGCCCCCGGCTCGTTGCTGGCCGGCCTCACGCAGCTGATGCTCGGCGCGGACAACGCGACGACGTCGACGGCCTGCGGACAGCAGCTGCTGACGCTGCACGCCGCCTGGGAGCGCCAAGAAGCCTGGGCGCTCAAGGGTAAGCAGCTGACTCCCCCAGAGCCTCCTCCTCCTTCACTCACACCTCCCGTCTCCCGCCTCCCGCCCGCAGCCTTCGACGCGTCGGGCAGCTGCTCGGCCAACGTGCTGATGGGCGCCTCGCACTTCCTGGGCAGCCGCGTCACCTGCGACGCCGTCAACGCCAACGTGCTCGAGTACTTCACGCTGACGCAGTCGCACCTGCTGCACAGCCTGGCGCCCTTCGGCTTCGACTACCGCGTGGCGTACGTGCGGGCCGGCAGCAGGTTCCAGATGCGGCTGCTGACCGAGCAGCCGACGCTGCTGCACATCGGGCTGTGTGTGCCGCAGAGCTGCGGCCGCCAGGAGCTGGAGCGGCTGCTGGACGCCACGCTGGCCGCCCAGCAGCAGCAGCTGCCGCAGCTGGAGCTGCAGCCGCAGCTGGTGTACACCAAGCAGCCGCAGCTGCAGGGCGACCTCTTCAGGAACCGCTCGTTCCAGCTGCTCTGCGCCCTGCTGCTGGTCGTGTCGCTGGCCACGCTGCTTGGCTCGCTGAGCGACGAGCCGCAGGGTCGCCTGCTCGGCTGCTTCGACGTGCGCAGCAACTGGCAGCGCCTGCTGTCCACCAGCCAGGAGATCGGCGTCATCAACGGGCTGCGCGTGCTGTCCGCCGTCATCATTCTGATCCTGCACCTCACCTGGTACACGTCGCAGTCCGTCAACCTCTCGGCGGACATGGCCAAGAGCATCGCCAGCATCTGGCTGCACCACACCTACATGCCGAGCATGGTCGAGGTCTTCTTCACCATCAGGTGAGCCAGAATTTTGAGTATTCAATATCAATATCAACGATCCGAAAACTATTCACAAAGTGGCGGATGGAGATCGCTTTCGATTCCTTTCGTCCCAGAATCATTTCTGAGCAAAGTTGACAGATTTTAAGCTTCACGTAGAAAACAATTTGAAATCCTAAATTCCAAAAGGTCTCTACATCCTTCAAGTGAAGTTCAAGAACGCAATTTAATTCAATTTGATTTGAATCATATAATATTTATAATTCTTGCCACTTTATCTTGGAAGAAGCTTTAAAAAAGTTAAAAATTTAAATCTGAAAAGAAAACAATTTGATTTGAAATGAGAAGTACTTTGTCATGTTGTGCGGTTCACAAGAGACATGTTCGGTGTAATGAGAATGAAATGAGAATTCTCTTAACTGCCCCTCTCGCTCTCTCTCTCTCTCTCTTTCTCTCTGGTTGCAGTGGCTTCCTCACCGTGCACAAATTCCTGCGGGAGCCGCAGCGCCAGGATAAGCAGTCGCTAATCACGAGCTACCTGAAGTCGCTGCTGCAGCGCTACCTGCGCCTGGTGCCGCTGCAGCTGTTCCTGCTGCTGCTGCTGACCGTGTGCATCTCGTACTACCGCGAGGTGTCGATCTTCCACATCCACGAGCCGCTGGACGAGCTGTGCGCCAGCAGCTGGTGGCGCAACCTGCTGCTCATCCAGAACTTCTCGCACACGCGCTACGTGTGCGCCAACTGGACGTGGTCGCTGGCCTGCGAGATGCAGTTCCACGTGGTGGCCATGCTGCTGCTGCATCTGTTCGTGCGGCGTCCGCAGCTCGTGCGTCGCATCGTGGTCGCGATGCTGGTGGGCAATCTGGTCTACACGATCGTGTTGCTGGCGTGGATGAAGCCGCAGATGCGATTCGACATCATTTACCTGGACCTGGGCAACATTTTCTACTTCCATCCGGTGGTGAGGCTGCAGACGTATCTGATTGGCGCCATCTACGCGTATGAGCGTGTGTTCAATGCGCAGCAGGAGAACTCCCCCTTCGAGCGCCTTGTGCCCGGCAAGCTGCTCAAGTTCATGTTGGTCGTTGTGGTCTTGTGGATTTCGTGGAAGCTGCGCTGCATTGAGAACGCGACCAACACTATGATGATCGCCACGGGCATCATCATGATTCGACTCGGCATCTCGATCTTTACGTCGCATCTGATCCACGCCAGCTTCATAGCGGATCGCTGCTGCGCCGTGACGCGTCTCGTGGTGCGCTGCCTGGAGGCCAATTGGCTGCAGGTCTTGGGCAAATTAACCTTTTCCTTCTACCTGATCCATCCGCTGGTCATTGTCTGCTTCAATTATGGTTTCAGCGATCTGCTGCCCCACGGTTTCAGTCTCTGGGTAAGTCCCAAACGCAAGCTCCGCTCAACGTCACGTAATGACATTTTTCTTTCGTCGTTTGCAGTTCGTCGTCTCCATTGCGTATACAATTGTTTCGTTTGCGCTGGCTTTCGTTATGGCGCTCTTCCTTGAGCTGCCCTTCAACCGACTAGGCAACTTGCTAATGGCCTCGCTCGCCAGTCCAACTAAAGAGCACTAATACGTTTCACTTGCAGCATTCGATTGTAAGCAGAATACTCCCATGGTTGCAGACGTCCTCACAATCACAAGCTGTTTCAAATGTGGCGCCTTTTTACATGCGCCGTGCAAATATACCAATATACCATAAGCAGTGTTACCAGCTAGTCAAATATGTGGTGTCCCTTTTACAACAACATATAGGAGGTGTTTTTTTTATATTTAATTTTTGTGAATTTTGCAGTCTTTTATGTGTAAAATAAAAAATGCATAATATTTGTGAATCGATGAAAGAAAATCAAATGATTGCTGCAGCGATGCGTCCTCACAATCACATGCTGTTTCAGCAATATACCATATACCATAATCAGTCTTACCAGCTAGTCAGTAATATGGTAACGCTACTACAATCACGTATAGGAGGTGTTTATTTTTTGTATCATATTTTTTAATAAAGAATTCTTAATTGTTTTGAATCGATAAAACAAAATAAAGCGGTTTGCTGTATAGCCAGCAACGTGTGACCATTTGTTTTTTGGTATTGACCAGCAAGTAAGGTAATGTAAGGTATTTGGCGGCTGGTCACACTGCTGTTGTTGCCCCCATCATCATCATAGCAAATAAATAAAATGTAATGTAAATGTAGAATACAACAAATGATGTGTACATAAGAGCTATCTGAATTCACAAGACACACGACTCACACACACCCGGTAACGATGACGTCGCGCAACCTCACCGAGGTGTTCGTCATCATGCGCAACAACGCCAGCAAGAATCGCAATCATTACGACGATCATCGGGTAAGCGAACGAAAGGCGACAAACTTTCTGACCATATGGAATTACAAGTTGCGGCTCTGTTGCAGCGGGGCAGCGACTCGGAGCGCCTGCTCAAGCACTCGGTGCGCGAGGCCGAGGAGGGCCTCGAGATGCAGGACGACTACGGCACGCCGCCCCTTTGGCTCGACAAGTTCGAGGAGGCGCAATACACGATGTCCAAGTGGGTGACAAAATTTTGCCATATACAGCTACTGATTGTTGTTTATTTGTGCACAGAATCAAGCCCAAGCTGGACGAGCTGGGCTCGCTGCACGCCCGCCACCTGCTGCGCCCCACCTTCGACGACGAGCAGCGCGACGACGAATGCGAGATCGAGGTGCTCAGCCAGATCGTGTCGAAG
Organism: Drosophila ustulata; assembly: GCA_035047365.1. Taxonomy (NCBI): domain Eukaryota; kingdom Metazoa; phylum Arthropoda; class Insecta; order Diptera; family Drosophilidae; genus Drosophila; species Drosophila ustulata. Next base: position 975,569 of record JAWNPT010000054.1, on the reverse strand, counting down.
CTGATTGCGAGCACCCATCGGCACATCCAGTGCGTGCGCTCCAGCCTGGGCGTGGGCAGCAAGGTGGAGCAGCGGCTCACCGCCAATGCGGTGGACTGCGCGCTGCTCCAGCTGCAGGATCTGACCGTCAAGTTCCGCAACAGCCAGAACGCCTATCTGCTGCAGCTGAATTCGCGCGAGGAGCGCTCCCAGAAGTACTTCGACAACAGCGAGTTCACCAACGTGGAGCTGGGCGACGATCTCGGCAACTTTGCCGTCGACAACTTCGACAGCTTTCTGGACACAGCTGGCGGAGCGGCAGCAGCAGGAACAGCTACGAATGCCTATCTGTTCGATGAGGACGAGCAGCAGATCGACGACCACTTCAAGAAGCCGCTGGCGCAGCGCATGACGCAGCAGCAGCTGCTGCTCTTCGAGGAGGAGAACTCGCGCCTCGCCCAGCATCGCGAGGAAGAGGTGACCAAGATTGTCAAGTCCATCTACGATCTCAACGACATCTTCAAGGACCTGGGGCACATGGTGCACGAGCAGGGCACCATCATGGACCGCATCGACTACAACGTGGAGCAGACGCAGACGCGCGTCTCCGAGGGACTGCGGCAGCTGCAGCGCGCCGAGCTCTATCAGCGCAAGAACCGCAAGATGTGCATCATCCTTGTGCTGGCCGCCGTCACCTTCCTGATGCTGCTGCTCCTCATCCTGACCAAGCTGTAGTCAGCACGAGATTATGCTCACACAGTCGGCTTCGGTTACGGCTCCAGCCTGCAGTTATTCCGTTATTATTACTATTATTATTGTGTGTAGTTCCGTGTGGTGTGTATATTGATGTCACTGTGTAATGTAAAATATATTCCTTTTATTTATTTATTAACCAATTCAGCTGGTGATCCATACCATTGCATAGACGACGGAGCGAGAGGTCGATAACCCTTTTTAATTATAAACACGACGAATCAACGACGAAACCCAGTTTGTGAAACAGATTTTTAAAGGTTTGCCAAAAACTTATATTTTTATTTGTCAGAATTGTTTTTTGTTTTTATCTATAATTTATTTACACTACACTGAAAAGTTTTTTTTTTTTTGTTAAGGCGTCAAACCTTTGGTTCAACCCCTTTTCAAAAATGTTGCGCAATCCAAACTGAATCCAATTTAAAAACATTTCAGCCTTGTCGCTTTGCTCGAAATACCATACCATGAAGATATCGTTTTTATTTTTGTTTAAAAGCTTATGTCTTGCATGCAAACCTCAAGTCAGTCAAGGACCTTAGCTTCAGTTTCTTTTTAAAACTGTTCCATGGACCAAAGTCAATTATAAATTATGAAAATATCCAAATTTATTTAAGTTACATATGATTGAAATATCCTATTTCACCGCATTTATTTCTTTCATCTACAATATGATTGGAATATCGCACTAATTTCTTTAGTTTGAAATATGATTCAACCGCCGAATTTATTTAATTGAAAATACGACTGCAATATCATATTTATCTACTTCACTAAGAACACGATCAAAATATGATTACTTTAAAATACGACTGAATTGTCGTATATATTTATTTAATATAATATGTAGTACAGGGAAAAAAAAAAGCTAATCTTAAGTGTAGTTTTTAGAGCAAGGAGGACGCCCAAGATCACAGCCCGGAGTGCGGTTCACATGCGCTCCGAGAGGCGCGTGGCGACGGCGCGCAGGTTGCCGTAGACCTTGCTGGGCGGCGAACCGAGGATCAGGTTGCAGATGGCGCGGCGGGCGAGCTGGATGTTCTGGTAGCTGCCGAGGATGTGGATCTTGCTGTCGGCGAGCACGATGCGCGTCTTGGTCACGTTCTCGATGGTGAACTTGGTGCGTCCGCCCTTGCCGGCCAGGCGGCCGATGGCTCGCGACTGGTGATCGCCTCGCAGCGTCTTCACGTCCTTGATCTCGAAGGTCTCCACGAAGAGGTCCTCGAGACGCAGCAGGGCCAGGGCGTCGTCCACCTCGAAGCCACAGAGGAATGCCTTGACGAAGTCGGCGCCTTTCTGCAGGTTCGAGATGTCCGGCGTCTCGGGGCCGATGCGCAGCTCCACTTGACGCGCCTTCATGTTGAAGCGGATCTGCAGCTTCATGTGCTCGACAACGGGCGTGAAGATCTTCATCCACTGCTCCTTGAGCGACGAGTATCTGTGTGGCGGCACCGACACCTTTCTCAGCTCGCTGCGAATCCGCTTCGCCCTTGGAGGCGCCGCCGCTCCATCGTTTCCACTTCGTTTGCCTCCTTCGATTCCAGTGGCAGCGTCCACCAGCATTTCCACGTCCTGTGCGGTGTCTGCGCTGTGGGCGCTTCGTTTCTGTGCTTTCTTTGTGGGCACAAAGACATCGGTTTGTATGTTTTCCACCTCCATGCTGGCTGTTTTTGTTTTCTCGGCAATTGCGTTGTTTTTATGCTTCACACAAATTGTCGGCTCCACGTGCGAAACACTTTACAGCTGGTGTGGATTAGACAGCGTGACCGTAGCATGAACTGCCATGAATCCAAAAAAATACCAAGTAATATACCATCAATACGAACAGACTGACGAAGCCCTGTAGGTTGTCTTGCAATTAACAATAATTAGTGAGTGCCAAGCATATTTAACATATCTTTAATAATTTCTCTAAGGCCCTTTTTGTGCTATAAAACGCTGTTATCGGTGGGCAGTGCGGTCACACAGCTGATCGCTCTGCGCAGCAAGTGGGCAGCAATTGAGCGTGCTGCAGCTGTCAGCTTTTGCACGTATGAACGCCTGCGTCCATGTTTATCGATAGCTGACAATGTGCTCAATTGTTGCCTTTTATTGGCGCGTATTTTATTAACGTTTTTTTTCCACTTATTATTAACGAAAAAGTGTAATGTTGTTTTTGTTTAAGTGAAAGTGTTTGTGCATAAAGTAAATGATACTACAGCGTAGCGTAGAGTGCATTGTAGAGCAATTAAGATTTTGTTGGCGGGTAAGTTTGCCATTGTTTTTGTTGTTTCTTTACTAAATGCATTTTGGGTTTCGTTAAACAAGTTTGCGCTAATGGCAAACATATGGGCATTAAGCTGATGGAGCCGTGTTTTGGATAGAGGGGGGGAAGGGTGAAAGTCTGTTTATGTTTGCGTTGTGTTGCGCGCCTGTCAAATTTTCTTGCAACTTGCAATTTTGACACCTTTGTGAAATGCACTTTGTTGATGTTATCAGCATACTTATTGTGCACATCGCATAAATGGCCTTTGGGCCTGGCCATGTTTCTGTTTCTCTTCCCCTGTCTCTTCCTCCCATATCCCCCCTTCGAAAATGCAAATGATAATGACGGCGGCCCAACGAGGCCCCAGCGTCAGGTGACGTTCCCTATCAATGTGTGTGTGTGTGCTCCTCTCGCTCGCTCGCTCACTCGCTCTAGCTATGTACGTATGTATGTGTTTTTGTGTGCCAGTGTTGCCAGAGTTTTAGAACCAAACTAAAAATGGCTGCTCTTTAAATAGCATCAATAATGGAATTGCAGCCATATTGCCATGTTGTTTTCTATATTGCTTCATTGGCCAACAAATAAAAAGTTGTATTATTTTAGTGTTTAAAATATTCCAATGTGATGTTGTGTACGCAATTTGACCTTATTTTGCCTTTACTTTTGATATGCACATATACATATATTCTAGGATTATCAATTTTAGACAATTTTTATTTAATTATTGCATTTTGTTCAAGTTAATTTTTTTTTTTTCATCAAGTGAGCAACTTATTTTTCTCATTTATCTTGCACATAAAAGATAGAATTTCTTCAACTACAACTTGTTCGTTGTGGTGCAATAGTAAAAAACATTCTATGAAAAAGAGGTTTGTTTTTCTTGAGTTAATAAAAATATAAATATAATGTTGATATCTTTTTAAAATGAATTGTGTTGTATTTCTTACATTTGTAAATAGAAATTGAGTTATATTGATAAACTCGTATGTTGAGTAGATCTAGCCGGAAAGTAGCCAAAGTGGCCAGCACTGCGTCGCTGCTTGTCTAGCTGTCGTCATAGGCCTTTGCATGTTTGGCACTTGTCTAATCCACAATGGCCGACATTTTAAATACAAATTGCAGCGCTGTTGCGTCTCCGATGCCGATGCCATTGCCGTTGCCGTTGCCGTTGCCTCATGCAACCTTGCAACCGTGCCACATAGTGATAGCCATAGTCATAGCTGTAGCTATAGCCATAGTCATAGTCATAGTCATAGTTGGTGTTGTGGGGTTGTCTCTTTTTACTCTATTGGCAACTGATTAGCATTTAAATTAAAATGTCGCAAAGTGGCCTTAACAAAATGTTGCCAGCTCTCTTTGCCCCTGCCCCTGCTCCTGCTGGCCACTGCAGCTTATTGTCTCTGGTGTCACCTGTTTATGCTGCTGCCGCTGCTGCCACTGAGATTGCCTTTGTGCCGGGCACGAAAAACTCTCTGAAGCGGCAACCATAAAGGATGCGGATGCGGATGCGGATGAGGATGAGGATGAGGATGCAGGTTGTTGCGGATGCGATTGTTGCGCCACTTCAAAGAGCGCCAGCGACGATGAGCTTAATTATGAAAATTAATTGTATTCGAATGAATAATGTTAATTGATTTTTCTCTCAATCGGCGCCCACCTGGCGTATAAGTAATCAAGCCGCTTTGCTGACCTCACGCACAGCTTACTATGATGCCCCTCTCGTCTCGCCTCGCCTCGCCTCGTGTCGCATTTCACCAATTAATTAGTCGATTTCATTGTTGTGCGAGAACGCGAAACAACGCCAAATCAAATACGTTCCCTCGCCGCGCCCTCCCTCTCAGCATTCGCTGTTATTGCAATTGAGATAGTTAAGCACTCAGTCACGTAATTCATTTGCATTGAGCGCGTGGTCAGCGCAGAATATCCCTTAGCGTGCCATCAGCAGCTAAAACAGCAGCAACTCCCACATCAAGCGGCGACTGCGGCAAGGGGACGACGCAGCCTCAACTCAGCTCAGCTCAGGGGCGAGCTTGCCACGCCTCCTCTATTCAGCACTGTTGAAGCTATATTCCCAGCATGCTGCCCCTACATTTAACTCTGCAGTCCGTTCTTCGACTCTCCACTTACGTCGCTATTCTTCATCTATGCTTCCATAATTCTCCACCGTTCACTAAAATTTAATCTAGACACGATTCTCCATTATTCTAAATTAACTACTTTATTCACATTCTTCCATTCTCTTTCTATTTAATTCGAGCGTTAAACTTTTTTCATCCTTTGACATTATTTTGTATTCATTATACTGGTATATAATGCTCTTTCATTACACTTTGCTTTTCAATAGAATCCCCTACTCCAACAAACTCTCCACTACTCTTAAATATCTTCTACTATGCATTATTTTGAATAACTCTTCCTTCATAATATTCTTTACTATTCAACACTTTCATTTTTATTATACAACTCTCCACTACTCATCTAAACTTTTGACTACTCCCCACTTCTCTCCAATTCCTTGGACTACTCGACATTAGCTCTATAATACTCTAAATACTTCTATAAAAATTATTGCTCCTCCACTTTTGAGTAGTCGCCTAGTTTTCTCCACTACAATAGATTATTCGCCATATCGTCACGTCGTGTTTCCTCTATATAGTTTATCTTTTTGCTTCTAATTCGCAACAGCTTTAAGTGCGCTGAGAGACTTCTGAGCGGTCGCGAAGCATCTGTGCAATTATTGTGTGGAGAGGTTCGTACGAGTCAAAACTACATAATTCATCTAGTAGAGCATCAAATTTAGCTCGTAAGTAACAAGTAGTCACACCTCAGATGGCAATGGGGGAGGTGGGCGGTGCGAGGTATATTTCTGGTATAGTTCATGACATTTGGCCCCCGAAAAAACTGTTTAACCAAATTGATGCGTGGAAAACTTTGTATTTCGGCTATTTTTTATGCGACGTTTGGTCATTTTTCATGGTCAGTAATTGGCAAGACTATGACGTCGTGTCGTCTACCTCCCGCCTCCCACCTCCCACCTCCCACCTTCCACCTCTCACCCAATTCAGCTCCAGCTTCGTCGACTGCTGTTCCATATCATGCATTGTCCCCTTGGGCTGGTGACAGAACGCGCGCGTTGCTGTTGCGTTTATTCCTCCCCCCCTTTCTCAGGCCTTCTCCATCTTGACACAAACACACACACACACAGGCCATGCATACATATGCGCTATTTATGTGGGCGGGTGTGTGTGTGTGTGTTTGTGGGAGTGTGCCATCTATGCTCACGTATCAATAAGTGCTTGAGACGTGAACTGAATTTTTTATTACCGTTTCTAGAAGTATGCACAAAAGTGAATGTCCCTCGCCGTGCCGCAGGACGCAAGGCGAGCACGGGGCGAGAGGGTGGGGAGGGGAGGGGGCGTGGCACGCAGATAGAGGAGGCAATGGAGGAAGCGGCAACTGAGGCTGCGGCAGGACGTTGCGAATATGTCTCTCAGCATACCAAATTGCCTGTGAAATATTTTCCAAATATATACACATGCCACACACACACACACACGCACGCACAAATATATATATATCCATATCCATATATATATATCTGCAGTTGGAATACTTTAGGAGAGCATGTCCTTTGTCTAGAAAATCTGTCGCTTTAAACAAGACTTGTCACATTTTCCACTTATCTCGTTCGCTTTTCTTTTTGTTTTTGCCCGACATTATTAGGCTCTCAGCGCACGTTTCGGATTATATGTACACATATATGACTGATCAGCCCCGACTTGGCCAATTCATATCGAATATGTTTCTGATCTTCTTTTAAATACAAACCGATGCCGCAAGAACCATCCCAAAACTAGTTTCGCTTTAAAATAAATATTTTTCCGTTTCTTCGATCCTTACAAATGAATTTAATATGCCAAAACACAAGCTCTATCGAGCACAAACTTAATAATTAACAATTTAAGATTGCTTCTCCCACCCATTGCATATCATTTAAATTCGCAACACATCCACATTTTAAATGAGAATAGGGTCCAGGAATATCTTTGCAATTCCTTAAGTTCACATTATTTGTCTCTGTACTTTTAATTTATTGAAATAAAAAGAAGACTTTACTTTTATTTATTGTTTTCTGAGTAATTGTTATGTTTATCTGAGAAACATTTGAGACAAATACTTTGCATACATATTTTCTTATAATTATAGCAAGATTTGTTTAATAACAGTTTCTGGAAATGACTTTAAAATTCAATACTTCCAAAAATGTTGAATAATTTTAATTTTCATAGAATTTGTTGAACTGCCTGAATTCTTCAAGTATTGTATTGTTTTTAAATATTAAGATTGTGAAGAAAGCAAAGTTGGGTAGGCGTGACAGGTACAAGTCTTCTAGTCTTCAGGCTTCTAGTAGTTCATCAAATCCATCAACTTGCTGCTGCGCAGCATGATAAGGAGGGAGAGAAAGACAAGGAGAGACAAGAATCTAGAGACGAGAGACGAGGGAGGGAGGCTGTTTGCTCGTGGGGCAATTGCCACTAATCTGAGGCACTCAGCGCAGCATTTGGCCTAATCCGGTAGCGGGTTCAAAACGCAACGCATCCATTTTAATTATATGCCACTATGTGCCGTTATGTGTGGGGATTAACGGTAGCTCTCAAGTCTGAACCCGAAGTTTCGGACAGTCGAAGATGGGCCGCAGCGCAACTTACGGCGCACAATAACACGACACTTAAGTGCGCTCGTCTTACGACCCGACCCAAGGACGTTTACTTTACAGCTCGATTTATCGCCGCTAGAGATGGGCTCGATGTCTCCCGTGACATGGCAGATAGTCGACAAAACGATGTGAGAGAAATACATAAATCCCTCATTTGAAGGCATCCCATTTAAAGCAAATAGTCGCAGTTGAAATCGCTTTTTGAGCGATTGCTTTTCGAAGAGTCATAGGCAATTGATCCAACTTGGTTCACATATTTGAATCTACAGTAAATTACAAAGACTGCAAGAGCAGCAACAAATCATGCATGTCTTAAATAATGACAATTTAAATGTAAATGTACAAAATAATTAGGAAACTATCATTATTATGCAAGTTGCATTCTTAGAAGCTTTTTTTTTTATTGTTGCCCATATCTGTGACAGACTTAAATAATGCGAATTTGTGGGACAGTGAATGAATCACATCAGATAATGCAATAGTTTGATAGTTTTTACGATCTTGTCGTGTCACGCGTCCATCCCTAGTTTGAGCTGCAAGGATTCAATGCCGTCGGCAATGGGATTGGGAACGGCTTTCAGGTAATTTCTCTTAATGGCGGCGAAAGAGCAGCAGAGGAAGGAGGTGCGGAGGCAGTGTGAGAGGGGAAGCGAGAGGCCTTGGCAACGTTTCGCAGACGCTGTTTATGTCGGCGGAGCGTTAATTACTGGCAGTGTCAGGACCCGAAATTCGAACTCAAACTCAACTCAGACTGAAAGTCGTGCCCAAGTGTAACTGCAAGGGACAAGTGATAAACGGCCTGACATTGCTGGTCTAGGTCCGTTGGTCGTTGGTCCTTGGTCGTTGGTCGTGTTCGTCGCTGGACAGTTGGGAATCTGTGCTCGGCCGTTGGCTTCAGCAATTGATTTATAAATCAATAAAAATATGTGCATAAATATTTGCCGAGACAATATAAATAAATTACAATGCAGTGTGAGCAGTCGGCTGAAAAACCTTATGCAAAATGCAACAGGACGACGAAAAAGGACAACAGAGAACACACAACAGTCAGCAGACGGCAGACGGCAGACGGCAGACAGCGGTGAACAGAGAACAGTCAGCAGACTTTAAGGCCGAGATGAAGACGAGCAGCAGATATTCGATATGAATATGAAAATGGAAATGGAAATCACAATCGCAATGGCAATGCGAAGGGCAGGGCAGGGCAGGGAGAAAAGCTAAAGGAACAGGAAGAGGAAAAGGATGAGTCCAAGACGCAACCAGACAAAGCTAGCGAACAGACAACAAGTTGCAAGTTATATGAATATGAGTGCGGGTGTGAGTGTGAGTGTGAGTACCCGGTTTGAGTATAACTATGTCTATGTTTGCGGCTTGTTGCCGATGCTGCTGCTGCCTGCCTATTTCTTATTAACTGGCCTGGCCAATAAGTGACCAGTTGGCTTAGACCTGCGAGGGCCTATTGAGAAACTTTGGCAAGAAATGGCACACAACAAATCTTCATAAATAGCAGAAACTGTAAGAAAACAAAATAATTTAATAAACAGATATGACGGGAATTGAGTGTAGTGAAGGACAATTCATGAACAAAAGTTGCAAAATAAAACCGTATTAATTTCTAATTTATCAGAGACTTAGTTCCAACTTTTTCGATTTCAATAAAAAAACGAAATAAATGCTAAAAGTTTGACCATTTCAATTAATTAGAATTTGAAATAATAATAAATATAAAATAAATTTTTTTTAATTTTTTCTTTCCAATTAAAGAGAAAATTTTAATTTTGACTTTCACAAAAATATTGTGAAATCATTGCTTAATTTATTCATCCATTTAAAAGTTAGAAATAAATTGGGTGACTTTTGACGGTAGTGTTGAAAAACAATTCCTGATACACAAATAAACTTATTTTTACTAAAAACTCATTTATTTATCTTACGTTTTTGATTGATATACACAAATGATTAAATTATTATTACTCGTTCTGTTTCGTGTGGGAAATTTGAACTTTTATTTCCTGCAATTTATCGATGATCCATTTACAACGATCAATAAATAACTTTAATGGTTAAACTAAATTGTTAGTTGGAAGTCACTTGATAAATTGATTGATTAGATGGCAGTCTATCAAAAAAACATAAAAGGCTGAGACTGACGATTCAGCAATGAAGCAAAACAATTATTTGTGCTGGAGATGCGAGCAGATATGTATATGAATGTTATCAGTAAATGAGATTTGCAATAATTAATTAAAAGTCGATTAATTATGGTCAACCTGTGAAATGCGAAATGTGCGTTAGAGAGATGAATGGGTCTGAAATCGATTAGTTGTCAGTCGACCCACGTACAACAAACGAAACTCGAACTCGACTCGACTCGACTCGACAGGATAATGGCAGGACACACAGAGCTGCAACTGTTGCTGTTGCATCTAATGTTGTTCATGTTGCTGCTGCTGCTGCTGCTGCTGCTGAGGGAAGCAATAGTCAGATTTACTTTGGGCCCATAATTTGATGTATTGTGTGCAATGTGAACGCAATTTAAATATGTGTGTGCAATTACGTAAAATGTTTGGTTACTGAGCCCCAGACAAAAAGCCGGCCAGAGCAGAGCTGGGCCAAAAACAATTTCAGGTGCCAACTAATCAAAAATGCGAGCAATTATAATTGATTAAAACGAGCCCAGAGAGAGAGAGAGAGAGAGCCCGAGCTGGAATCGGAGCCGGAGCCGGAGCCGAAACCCAAACGAAACGAGTCGACGAGCCGAGCTCAGAAACGATTCGAGTCAAATCCATCCGCACAAATTGCATATGAGCAAAGGCTGCATAAAAGGACACACCGAAAATATGTCAAAAACACACAATTCTCCCCATTTAATGCAACTGATTTTGCCGATATAACGCACACTTTATTTGCGGTTCACAGGCTTAATATTCTCCGACACCTTCTTCAATTGACTGACTTTCGCCAATTACCTGTCCGACCTCAGGCTGAGCCTGAGATTTGAGGAAGCAATTCATTTGTTGGCAGAAAATAGAAAATGTTTTATTTTTACACCCTTCAATTAGTCAGCCAAATCACAAAATATTTGCACAATTTAATTGCAAGTGCCTGAAAGCGTTAATTACATTTGCAACACATATTGCTGCGCAATATAGATAAATAAATATATTTGTAATTTCATAATTCGCACGCAGACAACGCCGATCAAATTTGAAAATTAAAGCAATTTTTAATTGGACAATTAGCCGAACTTAACTTCATTAGCTCCATAATTACTGATAATCTTAATTTTCGACAATTTTTCGTTTTCAATAAAGAATTGCATTAATCTGTCTTCATATTGTAAACTCGAAAAGCTCTTTATTTTAAATTCGTTCGATATTCGATACATTTTACATGCATCCGGCTGCTTTATTGTTTCTTTGGTATATTTTCTCGGGGCTTTTCCTCGTATTCATCTTTGTTTTAATTTTCTTAAAAGCAAGTGCTTTATACTTTTTTATGATTCTTTTTTTTGTGTAACTATCCATAGTTGTAACTAACCAAATTGTTCATTCTCTTAAATTGTAATGCGGCCAAAATATTAATTTATATATTTACATCTTCATAAAAGCAAATTCTTAAACTATACAGTTTATTCGAATTATTATATTCCATGAAAAATTCCGCAATTGAGCTTTCCACATTCACAAAATTGTCTAGATCATCTCTTAAGTCTCGAGATTGATTAGTGCAAACAAAACTGCAGAACTGGTTAAATAAAGCTTTTAATTTAGTAATTCATTTGAATACTTTCTCTGTGTCTTTTTAATCGCTCTCTCTTTCTTGCTCTCTTTGTGTCAAATTCTTTTTATCCAAAAATGTACTTATTATCAATTGGTTTTAAATTATTCTGTTCTTTTTCTCTCTCTCTCTATTCCGTGTTCTTGGATTGTTTCTATATCTAATGATCCCAGCATATTTTCGAGCTTCCACTCGCTTCAAACTGTAAACGCTTTTGAGCAATCGTTCTTTGATTTTGATCCTCTTCTGTTTTGCTTGCGAGTATTCGTTACTGGTTACTCGTTACTTGGTACTCGATGCCTTTATTCGATGCTGCTATTAGGGACACTCTAAGCTTGTAAGGTGCAGCTTATGGTTGCATTGGGTGAAATGCAATGCGTGCCCACAAAAATGCCGTTGAATCAATTTTGCATCAAAATTTGCAATATGCAGCGCAAAACGGACACGCTGAAAGAGAGAGAGAGAGTAGAATATAGACAGGGCTGGGTTTGTGGGTGTGGCAGCTGCTGGTTGCAGATTGAACGTTGCAGGTTGGCTGTGTGGCTGTGACCAGTGTTACCACACAGAGCGACGGACGGAGGGACGGACGGACGGACAGACGGACATGCTTATGCACCTGGCCGATATCCTGACCAACGGCTTTTAAACCAGAACCACACGAAACCCGAAAATGTAATTGAAAAATTATTTTGTTACACGTGTCCGGGCTGCAGTTGCAACGTGGGCAGGACGCATGGATGCTGGCATCCTGGTCTCTGGTCTCTGGTTGCCTGCGTCGATAATTTCGTGGCCTGGTCAAATTTTAATTAATTTGCCGAATTGCAAACTCGAATCAACTTCACAAGATTTAATAACGCAAGTCGCAACGCGCTATTTTGTGGCTCTCTCTCTCCATCTCTCTCTCTCTCTCTCTCTCTCTCTCTCTCTGTCTCTATCTCTCACTCTTTGTGCTGATTAGCATATAAATTACAACGAAGCCCCCTTTTTTTGTGGCAATATGTTGCTTATTGATTTAGCATTAATTGTTTATTGTTAATAACCGAGAGCAGCCGCCAAGGCAAGTTTGGCGCATTGCTCAAAGGATGCTGCCACCTCGAGGTGTCCTTTTTGGGGCTGCTAAAGTCCTTTGCACGAAACTCAATTAACTTGTTAATTTATTTGTCATTTGCTTGGCTCGCTTAGTTCGCCTCCTGCTGCTCCTGCTGCTGCTGCTAGTGATGCAAAATCAACAGCATGCAACAACAGCAAAGGACACGCTTTGAGGCTAGAGATGGGGGCGTGACTTCAGCTCAGTCGTGACACGAAATCCGCTCTCAAACTTCACTTCTCATTTGTTCCTTCTCTCTTTGGAGTTGTCTCCATTTCCATAGTTTCCTCAATTAACTGTCCAAATTTAGTTCTTGGCTCTTCTCTAGCTTCGCATGTAATTAAGTTGTTGGCTTGCTTTCACTTGCAAGCAGCTTGAAGGCAAATGCCAAGGCGTTTGATACTTCGATCAATAGATGAATGCATTAACATATAGACGGAGACGGATACGGAGACGGAGACAGAGTCCTGGTTTCTATTTCCATTACAACAACATTGATTATCGTTGACGACTTGGCATGCTTGATTAGCCAATAATCTCGAGCCTTATTGCGACATATTTAAACAAAAAATACTTGCAGAATATCATTTGTTACAAAATATATGTAGATAAAAACTTGACAGTATTGAGGAGCAATACAAATAAATAAATATAGCCTAATCCTAATAAAAACAATTACGATTTCTGTAGCTAAAAGAAAAACAAAAAAATAATTAAGCAATAGCCAAGAATCAAAAGGAATTGGGCAAAACCAAACAGCATTTATCAATTATTATTTTTTTATTTTCAAACAAAGTACCAAATATTATTAATTTTTTTGGATGGATATTTGTAGTCTTATATATTTTATATTTTCTAGTTCTATGTTCCATTAATTTCATACTCTTTTGCTTCTCTGTTAAACTCTTTTGAAGTTTTCACTTTTGTCGCTTAATTTTCTTATTCTTTTAATTATTTTCGCTGTTAATTTTTAATGTTCACTTTTGTTGCATCTTCTTTGGCTTGTTCCGCACTTCTTCGTTTATTCTTTGGCCCCTCTCATATTAATATCGCTAAAGTAGCCACAAGCAATCAGATGTTAGTGTTGTTGCCTCAGCTCTTTGTGGGGCAGGGAGAGGGGTAGGCGGAGGGGGAAACGTTAGCTGGCAAAATCCTTTAACCGTTGCTCACTTTCAACTTTGAAGTTGGCAAAGTTTTCGCTTTGTATAATTAAAACTATGCAGCCAGCAAGCAGGCGAGAGCGAGAGCGAGAGAGAAAGCGAAAAGGGAGCGAAGAGGGGAAGGCGAAACCAAATTGTTTACATGTGTCTTTGTTACAGTTATCATTGCTGCTGGTCGCCGGGGGTTGACGGAGGGGGGAGGGGAGGAGACTGAAGGAGGGTTTGCATTGCTGCAGGCGCAGTGCATCTCACTCGCACTCTTTTTCCCTCTCCCCCTCTCTCTCTCTCTCTCTCTCTCTCTCTGTTTAACTGTCAGTCCGTCTGTCTTTCTTTCTTTCTGTTTGTCGTGTCTTTCGGCTTCGTCGCGTTTGTTTGCTTCTGTTTTCCCCTCTCTCCTCCGCCTCCTTCGCCCCGTCCTCATGCGCTACACATGCATATGCAAGACGCTGACGCTGACGCCGACACGCCCACACGCCGTTACGCCCATTTTATTTAGCATTTTCCTGTTGTTGTTTTTTTTTTTGTTTTCGGTTTCCTGCGGTTTTTAATTAAAATTAACTTTGTTTATTTTGCGCTTTTCCCATTTGGCAATGCCGCCCGCCTCTCTCTGCCCCGCCCCCCGCCCCTCTTGCTTGCAACAAGGCTTGTCTTTCGCCTTAAAAGTGATGTTTACTTTCCTCGCATTGCTGCCGCTGTTGTTGCTGCTGTTGCTGCTTGTAATTGCCGCCATTTGCGTTGTCGTCACCAGCAGCAGCAGCAGCAGCAGCAGCAGCAATTGTTGTTGTTAGTTTTACCTGTTGGCTGTCGACAGTCGACTGACGTGCGGCAAAAGTGGCAAGTGGCAAGCGGCAACTGCCAGCAGCGAAAGAGTTTCACAATCATCGTCGTCATCATCTCAGAACGCGAGCTGTGTAACTTTCGCAACTTTAGTTTGGCCAAGTTTCTGTTATGGCTGCCGGCAACGACGCCACCGCCTCTGCCCCGCCCCCTTGCCGGTCGTCTGGCGAGCGGGCGTGCTCGACTGCAACATACGCCTCAGCAGACACAGCACTCACAAGCCAATACTTTGCTCTGCCTCGGCGTATACTTAATATGTTCGTATTACGTATACGCAACGTATGCATCTGTAATTTCACGTTTACTACAATTTACTTCATTTCACTGTTTATGATTTTTAATGTAGGCAATTTTAATACATTTATTTATTCGATTTTTCTGAGTTTCACTTTTCTTGATCTGAATAAATTAATTAATTAAATCAATATTCTTAGATATCAGAATATAATCATTATCAGGTATTTTTTTGTTAATTCTTATATCAGTACAAAAACTCTGGAACACTTTATGATTTCATAATTACTGAAATAAGAGTGTTTTTTAGCTCACACTAAAACGAAGAGTATATTTTGTAATATTGAATGCAATATATATTTTTGGCAGTGTTCAAATTCTTACAATCTTAAGAACGGATATCTTGATGAAAGATGAAATTATGTATTATGTAAAATGTGGGGTTGTATATCAGCGATATGTGTATTTGGTAGCTGCAGATTACAATGTCAATGGATATGTAATATGGTGCAGATGTTGCGTTTTTTGCTAAATTATTTGGTTAAATGATTCTGATTCTCATTACGAATCGAATCATTTCATATAGGTTTGAAATGTACAATAATATATAACCTATTTAATCGATAGCAGACTGTTTTGGGTATATTTTTGGAGTAAGCATTCGAATTGTTGCTATTGAGTGCTAGAAACTCGAGCGTGGGATTGTGGTTGCCGGCGTTTGTGCTGTACAGGGTATTGAAAGCAGGCCGTTTGCCTTGCCGTTTTGATTTGATCGCATTTATTTTGAGTTGTTCGCTGCTGTGTGCAGCATTTGGTGTTTGTCTTGTGCGTGTTGTTGTTGATGAAACAATAATAAAACTATCATATCAAAGTAGGAGTGGGATTTAGGCGTGGCTCTCGTTGTAGAAACGATTGCGACCGAGGTTGAGGTTGAGGGCGCGCACCGTCGTCGCATTGCCCAGCGAGGTGTCTGTGGATGCCGTGCTGCTGCCGCTGCCATCGTCATCGCCATCGCCATCGACATCAACGTCATCAGCTTCTGGATCCCGCATGCCGCGCAGATTCTTCACCACATTGGAGTTGCAAGTGCCCGCATATTCGACGTACAGCTGCTCGAGCAGATCCCGAAACAACGTCGGGTTCACATTGATGCTGACACTCATGAGGACGAACCAGTCGCCGTAGCCGGCATGCGACAGCACCTGACGCACATGAGCCTTGGGCATGCCACGCAGATGCGTGCGGAGCAGTTGCAGGCGCAGCTCGGGGCAGCAGACGAGCACCAGGCGATAGAAGATGTTGATGGCGGCCAGCATCGCGATGAACAGAAACCACACGTACAGCACTGCGAACAGCTTCTCGTTCAGAATGTTCAGCGGCAGCACACACAAGATGTCCAGCACATTCGGGGTCCCGCTGGGGCCGTAGAAGAACATCTCGCACTTGGCCACCTTGGGGAAGACGCGCGACGTCATCAGGTTCCACAGATTCCAGTCGTAGACGGGTATGGCGGCCAGGGCGTGAATGTACTTGTGCCAGAACCCATTGAAGATCACGTCCATCAGCCAGAAGTTCAAGCCCTGCACAAGCATCCACATCAATTAATGACGATAATAATAATAGGTTGCAAATTTAGTTGGAATTTATAATTCGCACTTTGACTATTTTAATTAATTCAAATTATCAAAAAGGCTTTACTCTGACCAAGTCACAAGCCAAGAGCATGGACACAATCCAGTTGCAGTTGGCAACGAAAATTAATTCACATGATTAAACTTAAATTCACAGAAGATGTGGATGTAGTAGATTTAGATACAGAATCAATGAGAACTCGAGTCATTGAGAATGAGGCGCGAAGACTATTCGACTATCGAACGTGATTCGTACTTACGCTTATGACGAGGTTGAGCAGCTCGCAGAAGGCGTACTTGATGGCGTAGCAGCAGTGGATGGCCGAGAAGCGCGCCCGGAAGTACTTGGTGAGCATGCGCAGACGCATGCGGTAGGTCTCCTCGAGGATGAGGGCGTCGCCGATCTCGCAGCACAGCTGCTCCATGCGCTGCCCCTCCCACACCTTCCACAGGTACGACGGGAAGTAGAAGAGCAGCGACTGGAAGAGCAGTATCATGAAGACCCACTGATAGTAGCGCAGATAGAGGCGCTTCGTCACGCCCCGCGTCTCGGGCCCGACGCCCTCCGCGATCGATATCATGCGGGCGTACTGCTCATTGTTGGCCAGCAGGCTGCGCATGCTGCTCCTGTTGAGGGGCATGTGCTGCTCGAGCACAGCGCCCAGCACCTCGTGCTTGCCCGCCTCGCTCTCCTGGTGGGGCAGGATGTAGGTGCCCATGGTCCAGCAGTAGGACTGCACGTACTCGGTGTGCTTGGTGGCGCTGAGGCAGAGTATCGGCTCCCCGAAGTACTGTTTGGCCGAGAGCAGGAACGTGCAGGTGAGCAGGATGACAATGGTGCATTTGGAGTGGAGCGTGAATATCGGATCGTAGATGCGCACCGTCTTCAGGCGCAGGTATTTGGAGAGCGGCTTCACGGCAGCGTACATTCTTCTCTGCTCCGCACTTCACGTTGTTGTGCTCGTGTGAATTTGTCGTCTACAATTGGAAGAAACTAAATCTATTGAACACGAAGGGAGCGAGCACAAAGCAAACTATTTTAGGCAGTGACAGTGACAGTGACTGGGAGACAGCTGAAGTGACAGTTGACATCTTGGCTCCATCGATGTTATCGATATGTTCATTGATGTTGCCCTGAAGCCCAAAGCGTTTCAAATTCAAATGGAATTTGAAACACTTATCATTATCATGAAGGAGTCTTCCTTTTTGTGTTTATTTAGTTTTAGAAGCAATTAATAATGCATGAAGATATTATATAGGAGTTTGTTTAGCTTTAAACTCCACTCAATCATTTGAACCTTTCAAATTTTAAGCAATTTATAGAACATTAATTTGTCTATGAGCTTTCAATTTTCTTGAATTAATTAAGACATTTTAATCGAGTTAATTAACTGAACTCGTACTATTTTAATTTTAAGAATGAAAGAAAGATAGATACCTAAAACAGTCGAAGTAAGTTATGACCTTATAGATTGTTTCACATGAAATTTAATTTAATTTCAAATACTTCCGAAATATGCGATGTGGATTGACAAAAAGCTAAATGCTAAGAATCCAGTTAGCATATTCGCAAGCTGACTGCTATGAGTGCCTATGAAGCTGCCTGCTGCGAAACTCCTTGGCCTTGCCTTTGCCCTTTTGAGGGACTTTGGGGAACTTTGATCGAGTGGCCTCTTGAGTTTGCCGCATTAAATACAAATTGCAATGACTTTTGCTATTTGACACGCATAATAATAGCAAACACATAACAACAATGGCATAGTGTATGAGGATCACGAGCAAGCTGGGAACGACAACGAATGGCGGCAATAATAATAAAATGATTAATCGATGCTACATGACTGCTACATACAAAATGCGAGCGAAAGTAAATTCCCAGCGCTGTGTTGTCAGCCGTCAGAGCGTCATTACCAGCCTCCTTCTGCTCCTCGTGCATCATCATCATCATGATTATGATTATGAGCATTCAACATCGTCATTATGAGGCAACATTCAACATTATCATTGGAACGCGGCTGCCGTGCAAATGTTTATTGTGGGAATTCCGTTTGCAGCGACGTGTCGTCGCTATAGCCCAGCAGCCTCCCCCTTCACCACCCCTCACACATACACATACACACGCACACACACACACACACACACACACACACACATACATAGCGAGCGCGCTTGACGTGAAATTAAATTTATGAATTCTTTCGCTGGTGCGTGACCAGAGATTTACTATAATCAGGCATCGGGAATCAACGAACACGCTCAGGAGACTAATTAGTCGAGTACCGTTTGCCAACGCCTCCCCCCCTCCCCCCTCCCTCGTCCTGGCCCCTCCCCACGCCTTACCAATTACAAGTACAAATTATAATTATAATTTCTCGTGCCGCATTGATTTCTTTTTGTGGCTCGCGGGCCCCCGAATTGATTGCGATGAATTATACGGCACGGCCAACTAATTTGGCAGTGGGTCAGCGCAGTTCCCATGGGAGCCCGTGCTCTCTCTCTCAACTTTCTCCACTCTCGACACTCTCTAGACTCTCTCCACTCTCCACAGTCCATTTGGCAAGCCTGATCGGTTCAGTGGCTGTCTGTGCGGTTCGCGTTGCTGACAGCGTTTTAAATATTTATTTAAATGAAATGCATTATTTAAAGCGATTTCCCATTGACCACAATAACCGAAAACGTTTGTTGACTGTGTCACGCCCCCGCCTCCTATCCCCCACTTCTCCTCCGTCTCCATTCAAGCGGTTTACTCTCCGCTCCCCTTTTAACCTGCGACAGCTCAGTCCCGCATTGTGTTTCATATTGTACATATCCTGTAGTTCAGAGAAGTAAACCTGGAGGTTTGCTATATGCTGATTCCTTCAACAAAGTATTGAGGTTATAGCATTTTTCAGAATAAAATTCGACATAATTAAATGTATAATTTTATATATTTAACATATATTCTAATGAATTGGAATCCAACTCAATTAATTGCATGTTTTATATATTCTAATGAATAAAAACGAACTTATCAAAATTTATAATAATTTCATTCATGTAACCATCTTCAATTCAATCTTAATAACTATACTTAATTGCATGCTTGCATTATTTGCAAGTGCAATGCAAAAATATGAAAGGAAATCCACACTCGTTTACAGCGTGTCTCGCAGTCGTTTACGCTCGTTTCACCGCTCTCATTTTTTTCGTAGCCAGGTTGCGCAATTCGCGCTTAAATAAATAAATTGAACAATTATGCGTGGTTGCGGTTGTTTTGGCTTTGATGGAGTTGCAGGCAGAGTTCTCTGTAGACTGTTCACTTCCACCGTCATAATCCTATTACCTGACGCCCCTCAAGGGCTGATACTCTGGCCATATACCCTGTAATCTGCACAAGCAAAAATGCCAGCTGTTGGGCAATATCTTCAGTTGAATTCTTTAGAGAATAATCATTTTCCAGCGCGTCGTTTACTTCACAATTGCATATTCATAACATACCCTTCGATCATACAAATAAAGGGTGTTTAATCGAAATATTTTATATCACATTTAGTTTTAATTTTGTAATAGATAGGTTGCATTATTTATATACCTGTCAGTCTTACAGAAGTGGATTAAATACGATTGTGCGTCTCAGATTTGATTTACCAATTTATATATTTTGAAGAACTTCCAATTCAGTTTGTCATCGTTTGATTTCACATTAATTAATAAATTATTTCCGAGGGTATGCGTTAGTTGCTCATTTTTGTGCCGATGTGTCTATATTATTTTATTTTCATTTTGAACTGCCAAACAGCTGCAAAAAATTAACTACAATCGAATTGGAATTGCAGGCAGGGTTCAGGGATCAACAGGGCTGGCTGCAGAGCGAGAGCGAGAGCGAGAGCGAGGGGAGTCAGAGATCAAACGTGAGCAGGGAGTGTGAAGCAGGAGCAGGGTGGCTAGGTGCCACATTGCCACAGTGCCCCATTGCCACAGTGCCACAACTGCGGTTGCCGCTCTGTGCCGGGCACTTGTCAATTGCACTTGCGAAGGCGAATGCGACGAATGCGAATGGCAAAATGAGACCGCAAGGCGGCCACAAGGGCTGACCACGAACTGTCCTTCCTCCCACCCCCCCACCTGCCCCTTTCTTCCTATCACTTGAGACCTCCATCTGTTGCAGGCATCGTCCCCTGCCCGCTTCCCACTTGACTTATCATCATAATGCAGATGACTTGTCCTGCTTTTCAGCTGGCGAGTTGTTGTTCTCTCGATTCGTTCTCATTGCGATTGCCGATTGTGGATTGTCGATTGTTGTATGCCCCCGTGGCCACACACCAGCACACTGACACACCCACACACCCACACACATACACACACATATACATATGTATGTGTATGTGTATAGCACATCCACATCATCGTTATTAGCATTTCAAATGGGGAGTCGTCTTATTATGTGCCAACATGGTCCTCAACGTGATGGCGTCGAGCCGAAGGTATCAGCATATGTTATCTGTGTGTGTGTGTGCGAGTGTGTGTGTGTGTGTGTGTGTCGTCTATCTGTGGTGTCTTCTTCCTGCCGTGCATTGTTCGATTAATGACTTAACGACGTGCGTTGAATAACTTTGATTTAGTGTCATCTCATTTCGCCAGCTACGCAGCGACCGTTCCCAGCTAATTGTATTTATTTACTACACACACACACACACGCACTCGCACACTCGCACACTCGCACACACACAGTTGCAGGAGAACATGTGGTCGCCTTGAGATTTTAATTAATTTGTGCATTACGGATTATCCGTTCGCATATTCAACACAAGCCATCTGAATCTGCCCGATAAACACAAAAACGCTTCGGGCGGATTGGATTGGATTGGCGATGAGCGGGGAAATCGATGAGCATTGATGTTAAATGTTAAAAGCACAAATAATCAATTATAATGAATGAATGCACAATAGCCCAAAAACGATAATCAATTTGTCAAGCATTTATTTACTTTGCACGCTTTCTAAGTAACCACATCAGTTTATTGTTTTTCAACAATTAATATCACGGTTTAAACTTTTTTTTAACGCTCTAATTACGTTTCAAATGAATTTTTAAATATTCTGTTGCGTAATGTCAGAAATTGCAAGTACAAAGAGAAAAAAACTTTTTGAATTTCATATTTACATTTTGGATTCAAGATTTTGTGGGAATGCAATTAAGAAAATATTCGATTGGAGTTTTAGTGAATTAAATTTCAACGTTTCGATTTTCATTCAAGATGTTATTCTAGATTTATTGGAGAGCGACAGATAAATGGTCGAAGCAGCTGAAAACTCTTTTTGTACTCTGTGCTTCATGCGATCGAAGCTGCCACGTTTCAAATGCGACCAGTTGCATGTTCTTGTGCCACATTTAGTTGGCCAGTTAGTTGGCTATCCGACCCAGCTTCCGACAGCGTTTCCTGCTCCTGTTCCAGGTCCGTCTGTCTGTTGCCCTGGCTGGCGCCTGGGGCTGATCATGTTTAATTAGCTCTAATGAATATTTAGCCCGGTTTCAGGGCACGTTTCCCTCCAATGCAATTTTCTCCACGCCTTTCTATTAGTTCTCTGACCAACTGTATCGTTACAGCTTCCTCCCACCCCCCTCTCGAACCCATTCTCCACACACACTCGGCAGACAGACAGACAGACAGACACTCGTATGGTCTTTGGCTCGTTATTTGTAATTTGTTGTAAGTTTTTGTTTCAGTTTTTATTGTTGTTGCCAGTTGCCAGTTGCTGCCGATTTCTCGGTTCAGCGTTCTCCTTTACCCTTCTCCTTCTCCTTCTCATTGTCTCTTCTCTTCTCCTTATTTGTCATACTCTTTGCCATCGGGTTGCTTCACTCACCGACTGATTGCGAAACCCGTAATTAGCTCTCAACTTTAGCTGTTTTCAGCTGTACTTGTCAGGCAATCAGAGCGTAAAGAGAAATCTAGAGAACACAATTTCAGCAAATTCATTTTAATTTTTAAAATAAACGTCCTTCGAAATTAAAAGAATTTTGCAACTTTTCCAATCAAGTCACAAGCTAGTTTGTCTTCAGAAATACTATTTAAACAACAATTACTTTCAAAATCAAATAGATGTATAATCGGAAATAAAATTTGATCTTAGTTTTCTCAACGTTACTTTAGCTATGACTTTATATATAGCAACTGTTTTTCAACTGATAAATTCGTTGTAAAGTTATTTATTTATTAAGGCAAGCTTTCATTCGAATCACAAATTACGATCTCCTGAACAACTACCGAAGCGTAAAATTAAAAATAATTTTTATTTCGTTGTTTTTATTTAATAAAAAAAAATGATTATTTTTAAGTTGTATTAGATGTTTCGGAAAATCATTATTTAATTGAATTTTAAATTTTAATTAATTTACAGACATACTTTTGTCACACACACATATGTACACGAATCGATGACCAGTCGCTTACTTTGTCCTTGCCTTGTAGTTATCGATTATTTGCCTAGCTTACATATTATTAAATATTGGTAAATACTTTGCTCCCTAAAATTTAATTATGTTGTGTTGCCTAAGTTGTTTTCCTGTTATTTGCAATTAATGTTGTTGTTATATTATTAACATAACATGTATCTTTAAAGGGTATTTTGAATTCAACAAATAGTTTGCTCGTCCGCCTCATTTATGTTCTATTTCTATTTCTATTTCTGTTGCTGTTTCAGTTTCAGTTTTTGGTTTTCGCTGTTGTTGCTGTTGCTGCTGCTGTTGTTGTTGTTGTTGTTGTTGCTGTTGTTGTTGCTGGGGCCATCGTTGTTTTTATCGACATTGAAATGTGGCCCCAAAACAGTTTCAGCTCATAAAAATACAATTTGCTGCTGCTTATTTTTTACGATGCACATGAGGGCGATGCTGGGGCCTCCTGTTCGTCCAGCTTCAGCTTCTCTTACTCTCTCCTTATATACATATGTGTGTGTGTGTGTGCGTGTGTGTGTGCGAGTGTGCGAGTGTGTGTGTGCGGCTTGGCCAAAACTATTTTCGAGCTTGAAATGACGCGCACACATGCTCCAAGTGCGTCCAATGTCCACTGTCCACTGTCCAGTGTCCAGTGTCCATTGGCAATCGGGTTGCCACCAAGTTATGTATGTGGCAATGTGAACGTTGCACGTTTGCTGAGCCAGTGGCAAGGGCGTTCGTCGGAGGGGCGGGAGGGGCGTGACACTGCTGCCAGCTGCTGCTGCCTTCGCTCGCCGTTGTTGCAGGGCATTTAAACGTTTAAGGGATTTGTTTATGTTGCCGCTCCATTTTGGGTCAAACGATGCGAGCAACCCGTCCACCCCTCCCCGTCCCCTTCCGCCCCCCTTTGGTCCACATGCTGCAAATTGGCAAGTTGCTTAAACATAAAAACAATGCGGCCAACTGAACGGCCCATGTATTCATAATCCTGCCTAATAATCCACACCAACTATGTCCTTTCTCTCCCCTCCCCCCCCCCACACATACACATGGGTTAAGCACAGCAGAGCGAAGGGGTCAGCAGGGGGAACGGGGGACGGGGGGTCATAGAAAATAAAATGAAATGAAATAAAATAGGCAAAAATGCTTCGGCTAAATAGATAAAATGAGCGCAGCTGGATTTTTCAACAACATTCCTATGGATGTGTGTGTGAGTGTGTGTGTGTGTGTGTGTGCCCACAAGTTATTCAATACCATTAAATTAGTCGTCATTTTTAATAAGCATTACAAGCATAACTTTTACTGCATCGCATTTAAAACTAGCGCCAGCTGCAGCCTTGGAAACCATTTCTAAGGCGATAGTTTGTGCTTATCGAGTGAGGCAAGTTACAAAGTTGTTAGATTTTAAATACAATTTGTATGATAAACAAGAGCTCTTCTTTTCGTTTAGTTTATTGCTTTTTATCCAACTTTAAAATAAATATATAATTCGAACGGAAACACATCTAACGAATGATAATGTTTTTGTGTGCATTGCGTCAATATTAATTTTGTTTTATTTTCTGCACTTTCTGTACAGCATTTTAAAGCGTTTTCTTATAAAAATGGTATCATAGCTAATACTTGAAAATGCGTTTCAATTGATTTGAAATAAATGTTAATGCAGCTTTGTTTGAATTTTGTTGAATCCTCAATTGCGTAAAGGGTTAAATACTGAATTCATAATGACATGCTTTGATTTTAAATAACGAAGTATTTGTTCTGGACCCATTGGCTGAGCTGAGAGTTAATTTGCGAACCGGTTCAGTAAGTGGTTCACGCAAACAATTGCACAGCTCAGACGGCTAAGCGGCATTAGGAAGGCGACTTGAATGCACATTCACATGGCTGTAATTAACTCATGCATATGCAATGGCCACGCCAGGGAGGCGTGGCACACGCCCCTGCGAAAGGATTTGTGAGCGGAGGAGGAGCGGGTGAAGGGGGGCAGTCAAAGCCATTGCACTTATTGTATAATTATGTAATTTAATGAATACTAAAAAGTTGCCCCTACAATGCGATGAAAATGCGGGTAAATTGCTGAGGAATTTAGCAGCAGGAATGCAAGTATCGGACGGTGGGCGAGGGGAGGGATGGAGGGATGGAGGGACGGAGGAGTGGACAAACAGTGGGTGGATGACGGTTTGCTAGGCAGACACATGAAATAAACACAAACGGGGAACAAAACACAACAGCGCCAAGAAAATGAAAATGCGCACAAAACGTGTGTATAAAATTAAGAAAATGAAAACGAACAATGTAAAAAAGAATTGAAGAGTCGAGTGCGATTGACCTACGGATACCCAGTATAATACGGTAGTTTCATAAACATAATTAAATGAACAGCATCTTTAAAATCTGCATTAAAATATAAAAGTTTTCAGAAAGATAGTTTATTAAAATAGGGCGATAAAAGACTGATTAATATTATGATATACCTTGAGTTGAGAGGTATTTAAAATGAAATGGATATACTAAAAGTATACATACATATATAAATATGTAATATTTATATTTATTAGTTTACTATTTTATTGTTTTAAACTTTAAACTGAATTGGAAAGCATACTTGATTTGAGGGTGTCTTTTTGTTGTATTTTTTAATTTAATATTCACTTGTCCTCTTTGATATTTTTCGTGGACCATAGAAACCAGGGACTATCTAAAAGTATTATGTATTATAATTTCATCATCATCATTTAGATTATAATTTGTTTTGTGGAAATTCAAAAAATAGACGCCCAATTGCTAGCATTTGTTTACAGGGTATTTTAATACGAGCTGTCTGAGTTGCGTATGTGTGTGTGTGTGTGTGTGTGTGTTGCGTAGCCGCCATGTTGATTATTATAGTTATTATTGTGTGGACCGCCAGTTGCAGTTAGCAACAGTTTCCATTACCATAGACATGGATGCCCCGCCCCTCGCCCCTCGCCTCTCGCCCCCTTCACACTCCTTTCACTCCCTCTCCCAGCTACGCTGAACTTCATTGCGTTGGTCGTTTGTTGCTGCATTTTAGGCGCCTTCGGGCTGCCCAACTCATTTAACTGCATTGCCAGGAGCGGCAGCTGGCAACGCGAAAGTGAAAGCAGCATGCGAGAGAGAGAGAGAGAGAGAGAGAGACCGCGAGAGCGGGTGGCGAAGGGGAGGAGTGAAGAGGGAGTGGCAAGATAACGTTGCGGCATTTAACATAAACCGTTTCGTATGCCGCACTTTGAAACTTGGGGAACTGGCAACTGGCAACTGGTTCATTGCCTCGCTAGAGTCTGGTTCGTTGCTTCGCTAGTTCCTGGTTCAGTCACCAGCTATTTTGTTAGGGTATTTGTGGCGTCGTCTCTGCGCAGCCCTGGCAGCCTTTTTAATTTTGCCTTACACACACTTCACGCCACGAGTGTTGTCTCTGTGTGTGTGTGTGTGTGTGTGTGTGTGTCATTTTATGCATGAATTTTTTAATAGCTTAAATATGCGGCAATAAAACTTTAGCACGCTCATCTTATCGCCAACGCTGGCAACTTGTTCTTGCTACTGCTTCTCCTACCACGAAGCTGAGGCTCCCCTTCCCTCCCCCACTCCGTTGGCTGCTGGTGGCGTCTCCCTTTTTGGCTGACCCGAAGCTGAAGCTGACGCTGAAACTGACGGCGGCGCACGTAGCTAATAAAAGACACACCACGACTTCGAGACCACGCTGCAGATGCAGATGAAGATGTCGACAAGACGTCGAGCTCTCCACGCGCCACGCCCCCTCTGCCACTCCACGCTCTTCACTCTTCACTCTGCAGTCGACTCACCTGCAGCATCTTGACTTTTAACTAGCTAACTTGATAAAACTACAAAACTATACAATAAATATGCAAAAGGTGCAGGCAACAAAAAAGACGCAGCAAATGAGAGGACGAACCGGGCGGCGGGAGACGGAGGCGGCCAGAGGATGCCCTCGAGCGCACAAGTGCTGGCTGCCCATTGTACACACACACACACACACCACACACACACACACACACACACACACACACACACTGACACACTCGGGAGCTTAGTCGCTGCTTTGCCAGCGTTTTATGTGCATTTCTTTGGTGTCGCGCAAGGTGTCGTTGCAGTTCCCCAAGCAATTTAGTCCACACACTCTCTCTCTCTCTCTCTCTCGCTCGCTCGCTCTCTGTCTGCTTTCTCAATAAAAAAATGCCATAGAACTGCATCAGCTTGGCGTCAAGCGGAAACTATGCAAATTGCAAATGATGACATCGTATTATATTATATTATCATGCTCCGAATATCGTGCTCCGCATTCGTTCATCCATTAAAACTGATATCTCTAATTAGTTGAACTCCAATTTGTTTCATTTGTTAAAATATATATTGCGCTTAACCAAGTTTCAATTTATGAATTTGCAGTTTTGATTCAAATTGTTATTTACAAATGTGCAGCTTTAAAATTGTAATCATTTTTATCGTTTACCTTAACTTATGTGAATAATTGAAGCGTAACTTGGAAACAATTTTTATTTGACTCCCTCAACTTTTGATTTCGTTTCTCAAATCAAAATGAAGCATTAGCCAATTATTGCTTATTCAGCTGTTCTTTATTAATTTAGGCGTAACTTTAATGTTTTTTAGTTACGTACAAAAAAGGCTCGAATCCAAAAATCCAAATCTCTGCTTTTCTCGTGATGCCCGATACAAGTTTGCGAGAATGTGGGAGAGAATAAGCTGCCTTTTTTTTTGTTTGTATGGCTAGAAACTTATCCTTGAGGTGGGCGTTAAGTGGAGGGCGTGGCTGTGTGTGTGTGTGTGCGTGTGAAAGGCGCTTCTTGGCATAGTTTTTAAGTTTATAGGCTTGTTATTTCATTAGCATAATCAAATGGCCGATCGGAGCCCCGCCCACTTTCCGGCTCAGCACGTATCTGTGTAAAAAAAGGGAGTGCTCGAGTGTGTGTGTGTGTGTGTGTGTGTGTGTGTGTCGCGTATACATCTTAATTCTGTAGTTAGGTTGTTTCTTTTCTTTACTTTTCAATCAATTCCCATCGCTTTTAACCGTTGTCGCTGCCGTTGTCGTTGTCGCTGCCTTTGTGCCTTTTACTGCCAAACAGACCCATTTCCCCCCCTCTCTCCCCTCTCCCCGCGCCCGCCCGGCTGCGTTACCGTTACGCCATGTTGTTGCCACCCCCGCCGCGCATTGCGTCGCGCCCCGTCAGCAAATCTCTGCTGAAAGCCATCAACTCGCAGGCATTGTCAGCGACATAACAAGGACACGCAGCTGAAGCTGTTTACACTTTTATATACTCTCCCCTTCCCCGCATTCCCCTCCTTGGGGCACAAGGGGCAGGCAGCAGGCGAAGCAGCAGCAGCAGCAACAGCAGCAACAGACACAAAAAAAAAAAAAAACGAGCAGAAAAGAATGAAAGAAATCAAAATAGAATAAAACTTGTGCGTTTTGCATAAAGTGCGCTTATCCCCGCAGGATATGACTGGCAATGACGCCCCAACGCCCCTTCCCCCTCCCCTCCTCCGCGGCCATAAAAAAATAACTAGAAAACTGTTTGCAGATTAGCTGAAGATCGAATACACTAAAATAAGCATCAGATTGCTGAAAAACAGCTTTGTTCTTCTGCTGGATTGTTGATGGAATTTATCGATTGCCCATTATCGATAAATGCATTAAATCCATCACCAAGCAGCCAGTTGTTCACAGAGTGCTATAAACATCTATGATTTAAGAACAAAATAAAATGAATTTCTTCCATCGCAATGACTCTCGATGACAATAATTATTCTAAATGGGAATGGCCTATTTTTTAAGTCAATTCTTTCGTCTGTGAACCTGAAACTAAGCAGTACGAAATTAATTTGGTTAAATTAATTTAAAATTATAAAACAATACAAATGCTGCAAATATATTCATTATTGTAAATGAAGCGTTTGGGAGTCGATCCTTTGGCACGCAAAACAGCAAACAAAAAATTGTGGTTGAATTAATCAAATTTAAAATTGTTGTTCATAGCTTGAAAGGTGTATTTATCAATTGATTAAACATTTGTTTACGTTAAATTTGTATATAGTTCATTCATTTTGAATTCATATAATTTTTAATAATATGAAACATAAACTGTTGAGGCATTATTCGTAGAGTTTTGTTGATTAGGTTACAATCAGTATTTGTTCAGGGAATTCATCAAAATTGCAAAATCCAAATAGTTTTTATTGCTTTGTACTTGTAATCTCAAGAATAAAATTTCAGTTTTGAGATAACTTGTGAAATAATGATTATTCGTGAACTTGTATTGTTGCAAATAATTATTATTTTGCAAGTTGCTGAATAAAATGGCGGTCGTCAGCTCAGAGTTCGCATTGATCGCAGAGTATGACAAACTAATGCTGGCGCTTCTCTAATTTCCCACAAAAATGAGCAGCTCCTTTTCCTTCTGATCCTGATCCCCATTCCATTCCATTCGATTCCATTCCATTCCATTCCATTGCAAGCTCGTCTCGGTGCCTCAAGTCGGCAATATGTCAAAAGCAGTGCTCGGCTTTTCAAGTGCACGTGCCGAAATGAAGCTGGATGTGTGTCAGGCGGCATTTCCGTTTGCCGTTGCGATTCCCCTCGTCCCCTCGTCCTCTCTCCTGTCGCCTGTCGCCTGTCCTGCGGCTCTTGTTCTGGCTTTAGCTCAGAGTCCTCAGTGCTCGGTTTTCAGTCCTCTGGCCACGTCAGCGTGGCACTGCAACCGCTTTGTGTGCGCCTGTCGCTCGCTTTGAGTTTGCAGCTTTGATTTATGTTAACGCTCTTCCCATTCCCCCATCCCCCATCCCCCATCTACCCCCGCCGTCGCCGCCTCCCTCGCTGCTGCTGCACCCCCGCAATCTGAAGCGGCACAAATTGTCTGCATCTGCATAGAACAGCGGATAATGGTGCACTAAAATACGAGCTAGCCACACAAACAAAGCCAACATACATCACACACACACACCTGCACACACACACACACATTGAATGCTGGCATTTGAGGTGTTTTGAGCTGGCATTGTTAGACTGCTAACAAACAACGACAGCTGCGCCCAAAAACTGAGCAGCTCATGCCGAAGCTCAAATATCCTTGTGCTCATAACAAGATGTGAGCTAAGCCTGGGATCAACAAAATACAGAGACAACTATAGAGAGCGAGAGCGAGAGCGAGAGCGAAAGAGAGGGATGCTAATTTATTAACAATAGCAATAATATGCATGCCAAATACATTGCAAACATTTATAAAATGCAAACCAAATAATTATCATAATTAACCATTTCTTAAATTTAAAAGAAAATCGTTTTTTTTTTTCAGCCCATTCTCAAAATACTCACTTCGTTTACATAATTGTGTGATTTATTAAAATTAGAATGATAACTGGAGTTTAAGCAAATATAATAATCTTGAATTGCTGCAGGGGAATATTATGACGGCATATAATTATATAAATTATATGTGGGGATTTCTTATTAATATTTATAATATTACTTATGTGAGTTTTCAACCTGTTCTTATTGACATAATTTATTTTAAAAATGATCTTATATTCTCTTGCAATTGCAGATATACTAGGAATGTTAAATAAAATTGTTTAGTAATCGACAGATCATTAAATACCATATGAGTAGAGAATATTACCAAAGCCTGAACTTGCAAAAAAATACATTAAATCGAATTTGTAAACCTGAAACTAAAATGTATAATAAGTGAACTCAAAAGTAATTATAATGCTAATGCTTACCCTCTGAAATTTTCAGAATATTCACATCGCCTATCGAACTGAGTGCGGTCGCAATTTGAACTCGTTAGCTGCAAAAATGCGGCTATAAATCAAGTTTGATAGCGAGCATAT
This sequence comes from Drosophila ustulata, assembly GCA_035047365.1. Taxonomy (NCBI): domain Eukaryota; kingdom Metazoa; phylum Arthropoda; class Insecta; order Diptera; family Drosophilidae; genus Drosophila; species Drosophila ustulata. Next base: position 944,847 of record JAWNPT010000054.1, on the reverse strand, counting down.
TGGAGATGAGCTATGCCGACAATGCTGACAGTGTATAGAACAGCAACAGCAACAATTCAGCAGATAGCAGTCGAGGCAGCAACAACAATGCCCAAAATCAACGACATTTAGTCTTGCATTGCAATTGACGACGAGGTTGACGTTGTTTCCATTGATGATGCCATATCGCTGCCGTCAACAACAACAGCAACAGCAACAACGGCAATGACATCGCCAACAACTGCAATTGAATGCAAGTGGGCGTGGCAGGCAACGCCTACAAGCACCTGTCATTTGCTACAATGAGCCAAATGGCCGCGAGTCAACGATGATTATCTGCCGAATGCTTATTACGACAACGACAACGACAACGACAACGACAACTCACGACGATTCAACAGCCCACAACCAAAGCGGGAGGATATCAGGTAATACTGCTGGCTATATACTATATGTATGTACATATATATGAACTGACTGAAGGTCTGATTGGCATAAGTGACAGCTCGACTGTCTGTCAAATAGTTAATCAACTCTTTGAGCTACTTTATTTTTTGCCATCATCTGCAAACTATTCATAATTTTCTTATACGTTCACAAAATACAAGCTATTATATTTTGAGTTGCTTTGGATAAATAGTAATTCATATTTATTCATTTCATGCACATATTTTTAAAACTTATTCTGCTTTCTATATGCGTTTTTAATGCCAATGTTTCGACTGTCTGCTTAGCAAATCAATCATCTCGGATAGAACTTAACTTTTGCTCTAGTTTCGCCTCCCATCAGACAGTTCTTTTCACAGGGTATCAGCACATTTGACACAACTGTCTGTTCAACGCTTTATGACGCATCTTGCTTCGCAAAAAACCTTTTCGCCCACATATTGTTAAACTGCATTTGCTGGAACACCCCACAACGAAAATCAGGCGAGATCGTCTCGCCAGCAATCTGAATAATGAACAACATTAAAAAGTGACTGGACTGAAAAGTATTCATTTCGTACTTTCTTTAGATGCATGTGTTAAATGGCAAAACCATTTCTGGCCTTCTTTTTGCTGGGTATCTCAACTGTTGCGTATACCCGGTGTCCCCACTTGTGTCTCCTGCTATTTTCCTGCAGTTTTTTGCAGAGTTGCGTTTCGAGTAACCACTTAATTGTGGTGTTCGTTGAGCACAGAGTGCAACACAAAACAGACCGGGAGATGTTGCGCCATTTAAACGGAAATCAAATACTATATGTTGTGCACTGAAATAATCACTTGGCAGCGAAATTTGACGGCGCTATAAATAGACTCGATGCTCAATGAGGCTCGCATTTCAGCCATTGTAGTGTGTGAATGCGAGACGTATACGTGATATTGCGTATACGCAGTGCAGCACTTCAATTAGCTGGCGAAGAGTTATGACTTTAAATCGTCCACGAAATATTCAATATAATTTGAACTCTTACACTTATTTATATTTAATTTGGAAAAGTAAAAGCTGAACTTTGAAATTATTTGTAATTAATAGAATAGTTGAAGTTGAAAGATATTTGTGGCAACTTGAATCATACGTCCCTTAGTTAGTCACACGAGATGCAAATTCAATGGCATCTGCGAGACAGGTCCTGATGTCCTGATGTCCTGCTTTTCGAGTGGCCTGGCAACGCAGGAAATGCAATTGAACAATGCGCCAATCATTGTAAACAATTGCGACGACCGCGAGGCAGCTATAGCTATGAAATCAAATGAAATGAAAATCAGTTTTTGCTCAGCACCCAACTTTAAATTGAATCAAATCAATTTCGCTTCATTGAGTGTTTACCATTTGCCCTCTTGCCACCAGCTTTCACCTCTCACCTCTCACTCCTCTCTCCTTGCTCTCTTCTGTCTGCTGTCCGCTGTCCGCATCGAAATTCTTTGCGGCTGCTGTTGCTTTTTATTGTTGTTCGAGTTCATGTTCTTGTTCTTGCTGCTGTTTGCACGCACTTTTTTATGCCCGCCGCTGACCCGCATCGAACTGCTCAGAACTCAGGCAGACTGCTCCTTCGAAGCATCCTTTGGGTAATTATGCTACTGCAGATCGTCCACTGTTCACTTTAAACTGCTGGAGAGAAGGTTTTGGCGATTTCATGTGCCACTTATTTTAGCATACAACGCAATCATATTTCGCTGTTCAATATTATGTGAAACATACTATGCTTTCTGTGACATATGTAATATTGTTTTGATTTTACGCATTACCGATTTCAAGTAAATTTAAATATTGCTTTATTTTAAGATTTGTAACATTCTATGTTTTTAATATGAATCTCAGAATCATAAGCCAATAATGAAGACTTCAATTAATTAATAAATGAAAAAAACAATGTAATATGATGTTATGAGAATCTCAGAGTCTGCGCTTATTAGCTGTTAGATATTATTTATTTAAATTTATTATTTATTCAGTAATTCATTCCTTTTCTTGTTCTCTGCTCTCCACAAGATGCTTTTGTGCCACAGCATAAAGCAAGGATTCGGCAGCAGGTGTTTTTTTTGGGTTGTTGCATAGTTTTTTTTTTGGGGCAGTAAATCTGTGTTTTTTGCGGCACCTGCAGCTGATTTTTTGCAGTCGTGACAATTATGAGACATTTCAATTAGACTCGGGCGTCGTTGATCCGCTGAACTTTAACCGTGGGATGCGGCTCAGTTGCTGGTGGCACGCAGCCACATGCGGCATGCAACGTCGCCTCCACTGACAGATGATTCAACTGCTGCCGCTGCTGCTGTGAAAAGTTTTTATTGAGCAACTAACTGTGAAATTAAATTGTGAATTAAAAGCTGCCACCACGGCCAGCAGCGATTACGAGCGAGGGCAGGAGGGAGGAGGGGCGCTGGGGACATGTCGTTAATGCCGCGCTGCATTTTGTGTCGATGGGAATGCGGAATCGACGTCGCCATCGACAACGGCTTTGGGATTGTGGGGATTGCGAATGCCAAATGGTCGAAGAGCATTTCTTTAATGCGCTCGCTCCCTCTCGCCGCCTGCCTGCCCCATGTTGCACTGTGGCGGTGGCAGTGGCAGTTTGCTGCTAGTTATGGCACACAGCTTCTTTCGGCTATTTGCAGTAAATTGAAAAAGTATTAAATCAATAAATAAAAGTTACGCACACACACACACACGTTGCCGCTCCTCACATGCCACTTTATGGGGCAGCCTCGACTCGCCTCGACTCGTGCGTGGGCGAGCACATCCTTCGCTTACGCTGCACATTTACAGTTACCCACACACACACACACACACACACTCGCACACTCGCACACACATTGGCTGCGGCCATTTGGGGTTACACACGGCGCGTGTTAATTACTCGGAACATTTTAAACGGCAACATCGCCAACCACCAGCAGCGAAATTTGTTGTATTGATTTAAAACTGCTCGTTGTGTTGTGTGTGTCCCACTGTCCCCTTGTCCCCTTGTTCCCTGTACCATTGTCCATTTGGCCAGGTGCTCCACAGTAAGCTGGCAATCAATGCAACAACAACTGCAACAACTGCAACGACAACGACAACGACAACGAAAAGGACAAGGGCAAAAATTGCCAACACAGCGAGCGCTGAGAAAAGAAGCCAACATGAAAATCAGAGCACAACAAACCAGCAAAAACACTGAAACAGCAAACACGACTAGCAGTTATCCTATATTCAATTATTCACTTAAAATATACATATATATATTTTCTTGATTTATTTATTTTTTGTTGTATTTTTTGTTGTATATTTAAAGTGAGATTTAATCCCTGAAAAGTGTGTAAAGAGTTGTATCAGTTAAATACCTAATTAGAAGTCACAAATAACCATTATTTTTTATTATATACCTATTTAGTTTTATTTTCATAAAATCGCTTAATCATAAAACTCATTTACACTTTATATTTTGAGCAAAGGGTTATACTGAAATAATCGAATCCAAATCAGACAGTCTGAATAACAATTTTTATGCTATTAAAATGTTTTAGGGATATATGTGATTTTTTACTTTAAAACTGATTTTTTCCTCTATAATGTGCTGATATTTCAATGTTTCGGGGAAAGGTTTCTTATTTATTTTTGTAGAAATAAATGTAAATGCATAAACAATGCGCTATCAAACCATTAAAGGTTTAAAGTCTGTTGGTCGAGCTAGTTTGCAGGGTATAAATGGGCTGTTTCTGGATCAACAATCGTTGTGGCAAGTTGTTGTTGCTGAAGCTGTTGTTGTGGGTCAGTTGAACAGTTACAATTTTATAGTTGTGCATCGTAAATACCAGACACAGTTAGAGGGGGAGAGACATAGAAAGAGAGGGAGCGAGTTTGTGCCATGTCAGGGATAAGAATGCGAGTATCAGCTTCTAATGAAGTCTAAGCAGCTAATGCCCCGCCCACCACGCCCCTTTCGCTGGCTTACTTCAGCATCGAGCATCTGCAGTTTATTAAAAGCGAATGCAAATTTCGGGCAATTTAATTAGCAGCAAATTCAACAATTTTCATCCACACCTCTCGCTCCCTCTTCCTCTCTCGTTATTGTCACGAAAAACTTTGGGACTCTGCTCTTCAGAGAGAGAGAGAGAGAGGGGCGCGGGAGGGGGTCAAAGTCAAAGGAATCGTGCCCTGTCCCGTCCAACGGTTTTTATTAGAATCGTAAATAGTCTTTACGAGTTGTACGTGCCCAAAATTTGCAATAGGCCAACAATTTGCCTGCGTCCTCTTTTTACACCAACAACAACAACAACAGCAGCAACAACAAATTATCGAACATGTCTCTGGCCCCCTCACCCCTCACCGCTCACCGCTCACCGCTCACCCCGACCTTCGTCTTCCTTTGCGCCTGTTGTTTCGTGCAATCATAATCATAATCGTAATCATAATCATTATCAAAGCAATCTTTATGTGCCCAACTCGTCCTGCTTCGCCTCCTCCTCCTCCTCCTCCTCCTTCTGCTTCACACTTACGAGTGCCGTGAATGCACTCACTGCACTCGAAACTGCATGGCTTCGATTCATTTCATTCATAGTTAACTATAGTGCTCACCTTTATTCCTCTAGTTTCATTTAGTCTCGATTATCATCTTGGTTTCTGAATTCTATTGACCGATATTACTATTTATTTCTGATTTAATTCCCCATATAATATTACAAAGGCTTAAAGCCTATTAAACATATATTTTCATTAAGGAGTTTACTTTTTAAAAATATTGATTGACAGATTTTATTCCTTATATCTTTGTTATATTATTATGCCGATCGAGTTGGACTATTGTCGTTATAATATAAATACTTATCAGTTTATTCTTTTAATACTTAGCTGAAATAATTTAATTTGGAGCGTTATTATCATCTTCTCAGTTCTGGAATATATTATGAATTTCATAATTCAAAAGTTTGAAGATTAAACACATGCTTTTTTGAAGATTGAGTTATATATTTTTTAAATTTATTTATGTTTATTTGAATGCCATATTTTGTGATCCAATTTTGCCTAATTAATTACTTGTGCATTACTTGTGATGGCACGTAATATTTGCCGACTTATGGAATGTACTTTTGTTTTCTCTCGGTGCTTGTGAATTGCGTGAATTGCGATGCCTTTGACTTTGATATCGATACTCGATGGATGTTTAATTAAACGCGATGAAAGTCGGGGGTCTAATGAAGCATTCGAATTGCATTGCGGGTGAATGGGACGAGTGTGAGTGGCATTCAAAGCACATTCATTCTGACTTTGTCTTCTCCCAAGCATTCGCTTGTCAAGTGCCACTGAAAGCATTCGTTGTTGTTGTTGGGCATATAAAAGTGTAAATATTTATTGCATTAAATAAGGAAAACAAACAGCGTTTTGACATTTTAATTGAATAAAATCGTTTTGTGGTCTTTTAAGGATTATTTCATGGCCAGCACACAACCTCATGTACTTATGACATATGTGAGTGTGCGAGTGAGTGTGCGAGTGAGTGTGTTTGAGTGTATTCAGTTGTGCCTGTCCAGCTGTTGTCCAAATGCATCCATGGCATGAATTGAATAGCGTTTGTGTTTGCCCAGCAAGGTGAAAACCATTTGTGCTGTGCATTTTCGGCCAGCAGAACAGACCGGACAGATATAGCCATCTACGAGTATATGCTATATACATACATATATGTATGTTATGTATGCGTATATGCATATATTCGACGTGCATCACATTATGTATAAATACTGCGTGCTGCATGGCATAAGCAAGTATCGAGGATCCCAGGACGCAAGTGTTTGTCCAATAGATACCACGCAAAATCACATTTGAAAATAAATGATTTATAGACAAACAGGGATAAGTAATATTCAAAATGTCAGTTCAATTATAATCAAAAAGCAATACCCTTTATAAATAAATTGGCATACAGTATTACTTAGGTATAAAGACATACTTGAGTATAATAGAGGGAATATTTCATTGATCGATAGTTCGTTCAGATAATAAATAAATAAATATGAAAACATGATATCGTTCTTTGTGTTAATTATTTGTTTAATTTATAAATAGACTGTTTAGCTTTATTGCCGTTAGTCTTTAGTTAAGTTGCAATCATATCGTCACAGTTAATTAATTAATCGCATACAATTGCGATTCGAATGCAAGATCGTTCCAATGTTAGTCATCCATCATATTGTTGTATGATGTATATATACATATAAATACTATGATGTCTGTCTATATGTCTTTGCAAATTAAATGAAATTATTAAATATGATTTATATAAATTCTTCAATACATTCATTATTAGACAGTTTAATTTTTGGGACGTGTTTCGATCTATTTTTAATTTATATATGTCATTTATTTTACCACTATTGAAGTTAAAACTTGTAGCTAAAGGATAACATGATTGCTTAGAGCTTCTTAGTACTTTGTTTTAAATTGCACAAAAGTTGTGCCAACTGTCGACTTGCATTTAGTTAAAACAAATAATAATAATAATCAAATAAGGAATGCTTTGTAGATGATGCTGATAACAACTTTGTGTTAATCTGCCTTGTTGGGTTGTCGTTTGAAGAGTTGCGCCGAATTGTGTGCTACACTTTTGGCCAATTAATGAGTTTACAGGGTATGACGAGTACTCGCCCTGTGTGATGTGTTTACCTGTGAATGTGAATGTGAATGGGATGATGGAATTTGGATGTGACTGCCAGCCAAACTAAACACGATAAGCGAAAGAGAAGGGCACGAGGTTGAAGCTGTGTGTGTGTGTGTGTGTGTGTGTGTGTGTGTGTGTGTGTTGCCACGCCCCTGCGCTTGCTTCACTTCACATGAAACCACTCAAATTGCGCTGCGCCTCTGCGTCCTTCCCGCAGCTGCAACTTAACTCCAGCTGAGTGTCCTTTGTCCAGCTGATTTGCATTTAATTGCAGCGATTCTTTTTGCTCTGCTAGGTGGGCGTGGCATCATCAAAGTAAAACTTATGCACACACACACACACACACACACACACATGGACTGTTTGTTGCACGCCTTGTTGCCACTTTGCAGTCGCCACCGTCGCCGCTGCTGCTGTTGCCTCGGTGTCCAGTTTATTTGTTCTGTTGTTTCTGTTGTTGCCTCGCTTAAGCTGCTTTAAATTTATTGGTGTGCACAGTTTAAGCGATTTTGTTTTGTCTCTGCCAAATGCAGTTAGTTGCCCCTGCCACCGCCCCTGCCCCTCATGCCCCTCATGCCACTCATTGTGGCAGCCTTGGCAGCGCTTGAAGCAAATGGATACAACTTGCCAATTATGCCACTGTATGCAATGAACTGAACAGCTCCAACTCCAACTATTCGCAGCGGCGGCAGCAACAATAGCCAGCATATGCAGGTTGTTGCATGCCACATGCTGCATGCCACCCACTGGCGAGATGCGTTTGGTGTCTGGCGATTTTTAAAGCCGCGCGCCGCCCACAGCGCTAAATGTGGCATTAAATTTGTTGCACCAACAACACAACAACCGTAACAACACTAAAGCTTTAACCACACACACACACACACACCCACACAGTGACACACAGCGACACACACACACACACACACATTTATAACTGCTAACTGGACACTAAAAATATGGTCGCAACGAGAACTCAGCGAGCACAAGATAGATAGCGGCAGATAGAAAGAGAGCCACCAAGACGGACAGACAGACAGACAGACAGACAGAGAGAGAGTGTGTGTATAAAAAACGAGAGTCAGGGAGCGAGCGAGAAGGATAGAGAGAGAGAGAGAGAGAGAGATAGATAGTGTTTACCAGCACTCAGAGTCATGGGGTATATTCACAGCGTAATACAAAATACGAATTTATTTTAACTCTGTTCCTGAAAAATTGTATTTAATAAGAAAGGTTTTCTGGCACGTTAATAATTAAAAGAAATTAAGCAACTAGAAAACTAAATCATTTATACTTTGATAAATACACATTCAGAAAAGCTAATAAAAAATATGATATATATATTATTTAAGAAAAAACTATAGTAAATATTTATGTAGTATTAAATTAACTCGATACAAATCGTACTTACTATCCAACTCATATCATTCAGCTGAAGCTAACACAAAAACAGCAATTTGTGACGTTGTAACCAAGTATTTTTACTAAATAATATTTATAATCAAGATCACAGACTTTAGAGATGCTGCAGTTGGTATTGATAAAAAATAATTTACACAGGGTATCTAGCAGTCGAGCAGTCGCACAATTGCTTTTGCTGGCCATTACAGTACATTATTATAATAGTTTTAATACGAATGGCGATGCGAAAAAAGTGTTTTATGGGATTAAGATTTCAAGTGGGATTTATTCAACAAAAGCTACTTATCGGCGCAACATTGGCAACATTGGCATGCAGCACAATAAAAATAATAACAATCAACTGGTCACTCTGGTCAGCGCATTAAGGTCCTCTGGACTGCTGCTAATGCATTCGTTTAACTGCATTAACCACTTACCTCAAGCAGCATCAAGTGGACCAGTTAATTGAGGAGATTCTCCCTTGTTAAGTTCCATTCCAGAAGCTACCTTTGCAGCTAAGAGGATTCTGGATTTACATTTTATTACATATAGTTTTAATAAATTGAAAAGAATGCATTAACAGATCGTAGTCCTACTTTTCAGTTTACTATAAGTATTTCTACCTTCATTACTTGCACATTTTGTGGTTGTTTAAGTAGCAATGACCTAAAACATTAAAAAGTGCTTCCGCTGTAATCGATAACACAATCGCTCCAGCAGTTGTCTATAGCATTCGGCATTCCGAATTCACTTCGCAAATCGGATCAAGTGCTTAAATATGGCATGCACAATTGTTCGTCCCCAGCTGAGTTCCGCCGCACTGTGGGCGAAAAAGTCATTTTTCTTGTATTCAATTTGAATTTTTCGATCATTGAATATGTGTATAAATAATTTAGAAATATGAGTTTCACATTTCTAAAAGGAAAATTCAAAAAATTAAATCGAAACGAATTCAATTTAGTTTTTTTTTAATAAAACTTAAACCTTAACTTGCACATCAAAAAGGCAAATTTGGACATTGAAGAAATTAATAAAATTATGACAAAAATCGTAAAATTATGATTTATTTGTATAGTTTAAAATAAAAAAAAACTAATTCAATTACAATTAAAATCTGAAATGCAATTGAAATGGTTAAATAAAAAGCGACAACTTTTACTATCGAAATCAAAACTCATACTTCGATACGTTTCAAATGGGTTTTATTGCCGAAAAAAGGTGCGTTTGCGCCATGGTGCAGTGGTGCACTGTAATTGGCAACAGAGAACAACGCTTAGTCGAGCGTGCACCACAGCAATTGTTGCAGTTGCTGTTGTTGCAGTTGCTGTTGTTGCCGTTGATGGTTGCTGTGCGTCTGTTGTTGGCGCACTTAGCGGTACTTTCGACTAATTTTTAATGCCCTTCATATTTTTGCAGCAAAGTTGGGCGTTGCAGCGTTACAGGTGCGTCGAAAAGTAATTGCACCGAGTGCCGACTGCTGCAACTTAATGCTAGATTTGTGTAGCGCCCATCAATTTAAGAGCTCGATTTGGCGACACATTCTCTCTCAGTGTGCGTGTGTGTGTGTGCGTAGACTTTTATGGCGCACTGTGTGCAGCCAGCGAAATGATGTTGCCATCGCCTGCAGCTTGATACTGCAGATGGACAGAGACGGAGAGACGGAGAGAGAGAACGAGAGGGAGACGGAGAAGGGGCGACTTATGCATACAGATACTTATATTCGCCACTGTATGTGTGTGTGTGTGTGTGTGTGTGTGTGTGTTTTGTTTTCATCTCTTTTTTTTTTTTGTTGCTTGCTTGTTGTATTTTTGCTGTGGCTGCGGTTGACTCGCGATATTTATTATTGTTGCTGAAATTGCTGTGTGTCCTCAACGTTCGCGTGCTCCTGCTACGCCTTGGCCTCGTCCTCGTCCTCATGCTCAGCTTCGTCCTTTGGCCGTCTGCTGCTCGTCCTTGTTATAGTCACTCTCTTGCTGCTGTTGCTGACGCATTTAAAGCTTTTGCGGCGTATAAATAAAAAAGGAAAATATCAGCAAGCAAACATAACTATACTTGCAACGAAACCGCACACTGAATGCTCTCGCCAAGCAGCCAACAATATTCGACAACAATCTAACTAAGTTATAGTTGTGAATAATGTCTGTTAAACATAAATAGCAAAGTATTTTGAGCGAATTATAAATGCTATTAATATCTGTTCAAATTCAAATTCAAAACTATTAGAAATCTCATGTAGAAGTTGCACATAATTTGTAGTAAATTAAATTGGATTTTAGTATCTGATATAATGCAAACAATAGAAATCATAAGAAGGTCAATTTTCCTGAATTGAATTATTTGTTTTCTGTCATCTAAAATCATAAAAGTTATTATTATCTTTTAAAATGCAAAGACTACATTTTTCAAATTTATTTGCAAATTTTAGTTATGGCTTTGTTTGTGCAAGGCATATTTTAATAGTTATCTGTTAAAATGCAAATAATATTTTTGAAAATGTTCTGCACATATTAGTTATAGTTCTAATTTCAAACGAAGGAAATTGCAGCATGCAAATAATAATTATTTGTATTATCAGGTCTTTTTTAAAAATACAAACCCAACTTTTTGTTTGATAAAAGAAATGTCAGCAGCACAGATTGCGAATATCCTTTAAAAAAATGCAACGCATCTTGCTGCATGCGATTTATGATAGTCCTCCAATTCATAGGGTATCTTTCGCCGGGGGGAGGATGCGTTACATATGTTGTGGTGAGTGTAGCATACCCGCTACTGTTGCTGTTGCTGTTGCTGCCGCTGCTGCAAGCGTATAAATGAAACAAAAATAACAACAATAAAGCGCATAAAAAAGCAACTAGCAAAGCGGAACACGACGAAGAAGCAGCAGCAGCAGGAACAGAAGAATTGAGGCAATAGCAAGGAGCAGCAGGGGCAAGGGCGGAGAGGGAGTGGCAGAGGAGGCAATGACGCCAGCGACAATGTCCTTCGTCCTTTTCGCGCTGCTCCCTTGTTAAAGCCAGACTTGCAAGTGGCAAGTGGCAAGTGGCAAGCGTTGTGATGCGCCAATGCTTGATTTATTGGCTGCCCCTGCCACGCCCACTCTTCCACATTGGCGGGGCTAACGGCTGAAACTGAAACTGAAACTGAAAATAAAGAAACTTTTGGCTTTGGCTTTTGAATTTATTATGTTTTTATTTGGCTTTGTTCTCTTTGTTTTTTATTTTGTTCTTTTTTTATGTTTGGTTTTTTTTTTTTTTGGTTTTCGTTTTGTTGTGTTTTGTTTTTGGTTGTTTGCTTTTTAGTTGTTGTCGATAGTAGTTTTAGTGGGTTTATTATGCATTCAATTGTTTGGTAGCTATGTATCGTTATCGTTATCGCTATCGTTATCGCTATCGCTGTATGCTCATCATTCATCACACTCGCATATGACATTTTATCCGCTGCTTTGCCGCCCAACAACCACAGCAACCACAGCAACAACAATTTTGACAAATTGCCGATTACCGATAACAATTGATTACTCAGCAGCAGAATGCGGCACTTTACACAACAAATTATGAATTGACTATAAATTCGGAAGGAACAAGTTTACTGCACATCATAAAAATACGAAATAATCGAAATTTTATGCAGATAATTCCACTTCGATTGGCAAACGTTGTTCTTATAGTGAATCTAAGCTCTTAATATTTGATTCGATTAGTTCGAAAATCCATTGCAGAAATAGTTGTGCAATTAAATTAATTCAAATTGCAATACTAAAATGAACCAGGAAGGCGAGAAAATTGTTTCGTTTTATAAAAAATCACAGACTAAACAAAGTATTCATGATATCATCAATGATAATGATTAATATGAATTAATTTGTTCAGTTCGAAATTCAGTTGCAGTTTGCAACTTAAGAAATAATTCATTCCATTTCGAAAGCTGTAGAACTTATTACTTTCATTGAGTAATTATTAAACCCGGAAAGCAAGAAAAAGATTTCATGCTTGTTTTGCTTTTTTTATACAAAAAATCACAGTCTGAACAAAGTATTCATGATATCAAAGATGTGGACTTTATGTTTCTAGATACTTTACCACAACTATGATATCGTGAAAGTTATTTGATACAGTCCAGTGAAATTCATTTCACGACATATTTTGCAGTAAATGAAAAAGTAGCTCGAACCAAACGAATGATTATTAACTATTTTTAGGTTCTCGAAATACATTTTACGTTGTATTTAATAAAGATGCTTCAGCTGAATGTTGCGTTCAATTAACAATATTGTTGTAATTTAAACCAAAAATGAAAAGTGTAGAAAGAAAAAATAGAGGGCTGCAAATAAATCTATTTGATGTTATTATTTTAGATTTTGGATTGGGGCTATTGACCTGAACTTAATTGAGGTTTCTGTTGCTGTTGTCGATGCTGTTGCTGTTGCTGTTGCTGATGTGCAGCTCAGACAGATGTGTGGCTGTCGACAATTTGTTCTTCTCTAATATGCGGTGATGTGTTTTGTGTTATTGTAATTAGACACACAGTTATTTTTGGCTTAAAGTAGTTGCACACATATATATACTATATATATATATATATGTATATGTATATGTCGAATGTGTACATTTAATTATGTTTATGTTGATGTCTGTGTGTTTGTGTTGATGTTTATGTTGGTGTTTATGTTTATGGTTAGTATTATAAATAATGCTATTTTACATGATGTAGTGGCAACAATTATTTTATAGTTTTCCATTTAGCAACGCCATAAATTGTTTAGGCTTTCAGTTTCAGTTTAGAGGAGCTAGGTTCGCAATATTCGGGAGTAATCGTAGCATATATATTTATATAGTTATATATATAACAGATGCTGGATTTTGGATTAAGCACAATGGATAATTGATTAGTTTCGATTTTGTTTTCGTTTTCATTATGATGATTTCGTATTTTACTATTTTGTTTTCTGATATGTACAGTCTGCAATCGAGGGAGCTCTCTTTATGAGGGTTCGGGGGAGGCAGGGGAGGGGGAGGGGACAGCTCGTGTTTATTGCAAATTGCAAGAGATTTCATTTATCACATATTTATTTATAGGTAGTATATATGTATATATATTCTTGCATGCATTCAGTATGCATATAACATATATGTATATACACTCATATCATATGCAGTATTTTGCTTTCATTAATATAATTCTATGCATTTATAAAATAAGTACAAATGTTGCTTCGCTTCGCTTAGCTTCGCTTTTAGGTTTAGTATTCGATTTAGTTATAGTTATATAGTAGTTGTAGCTTTACTGTTAGTATTCGTGTTGCTTTTGCTTTTGCTTTCGCCTTATTTATCGCTTCAATTGTAGTTGCAGTTTATTTTGTCATGCGATTCGAATCGAATCGATTCAATTTAATTTTATTTCGTTTGTTTGCTTAGGTTTAGATTAGCTAATAGTGTAGATACAAGATACAAGTTCTCTTCTTCTCTCTGCATTTAATTGACTAGAATTGTGTGTTTGTGTGTGTATTTAACTATCATATCTGCATAATTTTCGACTAGGTTATTAAGATATTTTGTTGTTGTTTGTTTGTGTTCATAAATTGCTCTTTATTAATTGGCCAATAAATTTATTATTATTAGTGTTATATTATCATCTACAGACTAGGACGAAAAAAAAAAAAAAAAAAAACATCGGCATATATTTATGCATTTATCGATATAGATATACATGCATATGCTTAATCGGATTTGTTGCTTTGTTTTGTTATTTCAATTTATGATTTACACATTTGTTTCAAATTCGATACATACAATAATTTCGAGTCATTCGCATTGATTGCTCATCTGCCCAGCAAACATTCCCTCCGCCCACTTCTTCGCCGCCGCCCCGCCCCCTCTGCAGTCAGCTCAACGCTGGATTAGCCAGAACTGCTTGCTGCTTGGGGTTGGCATAAGCATGAAATAAACATGGCCAGAACACGAACCAACATAGAAAACTGCAGTGTTTTTGCATTTGACAAATTTGTGGTCATTCAACAAATACCCTGTAATTGCCAGCACCCACTGCTGGGCTAGTTCTGTTCTCAGTACACTTCAGTAACCAAAGACTTTCTTATTTCAGGTTGGGCACAACGTTAAAAACTCGACAAATTGCGATAGAAGTTGCAAGTTGCGTATTCAGGATTTCAATTAGAGATGACAGCTAAACTAGAGATGACAACACGAACGCCAAGTAAGTGCATTTTATCATCAAAATTTGCTTATTGACAACGTAATAAATATTTTACATATGTATAGTTATTTTATAATTAAAATGGATTTCATAACTAATTGAGAAATAATTGAAAATTACAATGAAATTATTCATATAAGATTTCTAAAGATTGTTGATGCTTTAGATAGTTGTTATCGATAATTTAGGGGAAAAAAACCACACCTATCGATAGTTGTTATCGATTTGTTGTGACCGCAAAAAGCCAAACAGCTTCCGTTACCTGCTTCAACTTTGTGCACTTCGCAGACAAAGTGGAGTTTGAAACTGTTTGACAAAGTTTTGTTCAGCAAGCGATTACAGGGTATCAAGTGGTCGTTCAGTGCAACTTTGCTGACAGCGAGTGCGTGTGTGTGGAAGAGTCTGTTAACAACAATAAAATGCTTCGATGTCACAGCTCAGAATGCACATCGTCAAGCAGATTGATGCTCGAGCAGACAGTCAACAAGGGAGGAGCGGAGAGGAGAAGGAGCACGGGAAGGTAGTCGAGTGGAGAAAGGACATTCGAGTGCACTTTGGATGCCTATGCGAGCACTCGTTGGCATTCGCAAACACTCGCCGCATACATACTATATGTATGTGTGCAACTGTATGAAGCTGTTGCAATGTGTTGCATGCCACAACACCGCAACCCACTTTGATTTATGTGCCAGTTGAACTCCATCTGTCTATCTGTCCGTCTCCGTCGCTGTCTCTGTCTGTGTCTCTGTCTCTGTCTCTGTCTCGGAACTTGCCGCTTGGCTCTCGGTTCCGCTTTGCTTCTAAACTCAATCTGCTGCTTGAGTTGTGTCCTGCGCTATCTTGTCCCATCCTGTCGCATCGTGTCCAATCTTGTCGTGTCGCCCTGTGTGTGCTGACTGCTGGCAGACACCAAACACTCGCGACTTTGTTTGCACTTAGTTTTGATTCGATTCCACAAGCAGCGATCGCCGATGCGTTTCCCCAACTGCGAAGAATTGCGGCATCAGCGAATTGGTTCGCGTCTTCGCTAAGCACTGGTGGAAGTACATGCTATGGTTTCTCGTTCCGTTCTCGCAATTATTTTAATTTGTCATTTCTAATACTTGGGTAGGAATATCGAAAAAAAACGTAATCAATGTGATGAAATAATTGCTCAGTCAGTCAAGACAAAGAATCTTAAACATGTTGGTTTTAAGTCATGAATATTATATCTATACTTTGAAAACATGAATTATATTTATAAGTAAACAATGGAATACAACTTAGTCTTTATTGTATTGTATTGTATTCAACTGCTGACTGATTTGCAGTAGTGAATTCTCCATGTTTGGAGTTATATTTGCCATTTATGAATTAGGGTAATAGATTTCATCAGATGGTTCAATTATCCAGCTGTATGTGGAGTCGTAATTTACGCCGGGATTCAGGGAGAGCTGGTCTCTAATGGAAGCCGAGCGACGACGATGGCAACATTTTTGGAAACTTGCGGGAATCCGATTACGACGCACAGCGAACGCTCCGAGTGCAGCAGCGCTAATCATTGACTACGTTTACAGATTGACTGCGACTGCGACTGCGACTGGGAGAATGGTTGATGGACTGACTGAGTGACTGACTGACTGACTGACTGACTGACTGACTGAGTTGACTCGTTGTCTGACTGGTTGAGTGACTGAGTGACAGCAGCACTTTAGACCCTGGTGACTTCTTGGCCTCTCTGACTCTGGCTCAACTCATTTGCATGTGTCACATCAGTTTGGGGTGACAACACAACGCGTCACAACAACAAGAGACGACACGACACATCACTCATACTCCCACACACACACGCAACCTGAGCTCCAGGACCCTTCTGTGGAGGGTGTGGAGGCGCCTTTGGCATAGGCGATTTTTCAATTAGTCGACTGCTTCAGCTTCTGCTGCCGCTGCTGTCGCTGGCGGCTACAAATTTGCCGGGCTTTGCCCGAGAGCCGGATGACTGAAGACCTCAAGAGCCCCGGAGAGCTCGAGGAGGAGCTTGAAGAACTGTGTGTGTGTGTGTGTGTGTGTGGAAAAACTGTAGCTGCTTTCAGCCTGTAGCGCAAATTCTACATAATTAAAATACTTAAAGGCTTTAAGCGCAGCAACAAAGTTTGCCAACTTTTCAAATGTTGCTAAAAACCCCCGGATGTAAATGTCTGGGGAATCGACTCGAGAATACGCTGTAATCGCTGCTCGATATTTTTCAATTGCGATTGTTAAAGGGTTCGGGTTCGAGAATATTGGCGACAGGATTTCCACTTGAAGATTCTTAAATTTGTGCTGAAGTACGGCTAAAAAAAACAACTCGAGTCAACCCGAATTAAAATAGAATTATTTCTTCGTCAATTCGATTTTTCTTTGCTTCTAAAAATATGTAGAGAAATTATTCATATAGACTGAATACTGGCTGTGATTTTGTTATTGCTAAATTCTGTTGAAATATTGAGACAAATTGTTGAAGCAAATTGTTGAAGCTGAGCTTTTATGAATGGAAAAGTAAAGGCCGAATACAACTTCATGTTTCTTCATGCCAAAATTCAGGGCTAAAAGAAATTCAAATACATTAAATGTATTATAAAGACTGTTGAATACTGAAAAAAAGGATTGGGTTAAAATATTAACAAATAATTAGAGTAATAAATGAACTGAGCAGGGCGACAAACTTTGCGAAACTCTTTGCAGGGTATGCGAAAAAGGCACAAAAAAAAAAAAAAAGAAGCCCAAGGCACGCACATGTGTAGAAATGTTTTATGCGTTTCTGGATGCTGGGGGTGTGCGTGAGTGTGCGTGTGTGTGTGTGCGTGTGTGTTGTGAAACTCACTTACACTAAGCTCACTTAAGCATTTTTGCTGTCAATGTCAGGCCCAATTGCGATCCTGATTCCCTGTTCCCAAGTTTCCCTTTTTGTTGCTCGCAATTTCAATCTCAGTTTGCAGTTTGCTGCGGCGACATTTTGGGGCTGTCGTTGGGCGTGGCAGGGGGCGTGGGCGGGGGCGGGTCGCATCTTTAAAATGTTAATGATTGAGCTTAACTGGCGGCATCGCATCGCATCGCATCGCATCGCTCATACGCAACGTTGGCAGCCTGCGACTTGGCAAACTTGGCTCTCATGGCTCTTCATAATTTCTGTTATTAGATACAGCGCACACACACACACACACACACTCTCACACACACGCATGGGTGGCAGGAAGAGGAAGAGGAGGTCAGCTAGCCGCATATTTAATTACATTTGTAGTCGCCCTTTGCTCCCCTTTCCCTTCGGTTGCTCTTGGCAAGTTTTTGGGGGGGATTTTTGTCGGCTCTTTTGACCTCGATTTAACGATTTTGCTTTGTCATTTGCTAGTTTAATTATGTGCATGGAAATTTATGTGCGACTCCTTGACTTTAAATGAAGTGTAAGGACCCGAACCCTCGCTTCCCTCTTCCCTCATCCCTCGCTCAGCTCGAGCCCAAGGCGAGGCGGGAAAAAAGCGAAACGAATCCCAATCCAATGCGAAATGCCAAAACGCAATCCTTTGGCGCCGCCAGCTGTTTTTGCGACCTCCGACCTCCGACCACGCCCACCGCCCTCGGCCGGTGGCCCCTGTGTGTGCCCCTAACCGTTATTTATGGACGACGCGCCTGATAATGCTGCGAGCCTGCTGCAAGGACCGACGGCCTCGTCCTGGCCTCGTCCTGCCCAAAGGCTCGCTCGCTGCCTGATTAAATTTTGTATTAGCTCAATAAATTTGCAACGCCGAAACGAAATCACAACCCCGCAAAAAAAGCAGAGTACATGAAACGCAAAGAATTCGTCTGCAAAATCATGCTGCATGAATACTCTACCTTTTGCCTATATATACTATTATTATGCCTATAATACTATTAATAATAATATTGTTTCGTATTATTGTTGACTACTAAAAAGAAATACGTTTTGGCAGATTACCAAAATCCTTAACTTATTTCTGCTTAGCTTTGATTCCTTTTTAGTAAATTCTCCAAAAATTAATTGACAAAAGTTGTAACAATTTCTATAACAACAACTGTGATTGTTGTTACTGAGCATTGCACCCAGACTGCAACACAAATGAAATTTTGTAATTGATTCTAGCAGTTCTTCTATTCAGTTTGCTTATAAAGAAAATTTGATTTGATTTTGGTTTCCAATCTATCTGAATATTTATGGGATTCTGAATAATAATTTAATATAATTACAATTTTTTGTCCTGAAACTGAATCAAATTTCATTTAGATGTTTTTAGATTTTAAAGAAATTGAAACATTTGAAAATTGTAATTGAAATAGATATTTTCATTGGTTGTTGCAAGCTGGATGACAGCACTGAAGTACTTGGTTTGTCAGAAGTGTAAGCCGGACTGAGACTGCGACAGAGACTGCGGCTGAGAATGAGAGTGAGAGTGAGAGTGAGGAAAGGAGTGAAAAGGACAAATGTCCAGAGAGACGCAAATGGACAACGCTTAACCCGCAGCTGCAGCCTTCGTTTTGCTGCTCTTTTTCTCTGGTGTCGTATTTCAAGCACAGATCCCAGGCAATGGCAGTACTTGCCACATGCCACATGCCCCATGCCTCCTCGTGCCACAGCTGCTTGAGGCTAATTGATGGCGCGGCTAATTTGCCTTGGCTGCAACGATGATGAGCTGCGACTTAAATGCCGCGAAATGCAAAAAGTACTTGCAACATGAACTCAACTTGCAACTTGCCACTTGCCACTTGCCACTTGCCACTTGCATTGGTCGCAATCGGTTTCGCCCTTTGCACCTTTCCAGCTTTTGGTTCGCAGTCATTTTCTTTGCCCTTCCCAATCTGCATTTTTTCCACCGTTTTCTGTTTCAATTGAGGTTTCACTTTTTCGATTTCGCAGATATTTGTTTTACATCTGTGAAAACTCGCTTTCAATGTGCTCGTTATACCCTGTGGGCAGCTAGGATAGTACCGACTAGAGGGTAACTTTGCTTTCATTTAATTTATCTAATAAAGTGATGAGTTCATAGAAAATATTCTTGTATTTAAAGAAATGTAATTAGGAAACCTGAATATTGAGGGACAACATCTTTTTGCACAAGATAAAAAGTTTTTTAAATTTAACTTATAATAATCAATTGCAATTATTTCGAATATTTGAATAATAATTAATTGAAATGAAAATTGTATGAAGATAACTTTTAGTCGAGTATTATGTTGCAGAAAACTTGATTGCTTTTTTAAAATAGTTTTATTAGTATTTTTTAATCTGCAAACAAGTCCAAACTAAAGAATGATAAAATACTTTTCCTAGTATTTGACAGGGTGTCCATAAAGCGATCATGACGTTAAAGACTTTAGCTGGTTTCGAATTGTAGCTTGTTCGTTTATAGGGTATGTCGGAGTCGGTGATTGGGCTGTGGCTGCTGCCAGAAATTGAGCAACGTGTGCTGCAAGTTTGGCCCCCAAAAATTGTTTACAGCTGTTGCAAAACCGCTGACGAACTGTGAACTGCGAATTGCGAACGAGAAGGAGAAAGAGAGGAAGAAGGGAAGAAGGGGAAGGGGACACACCTTAGCAGCTTGTCTATTGGATTTTTTGGGGAAGGTGGGTGGGGGGTAAACCAGGCTTTAATTTGGCTAAGCTAGCTACGCAAGTGGGTGACAGCGAGCGCGACAGAGACGGAGAGAGGGAGAGGGAGACAACGACATCGAGAGTCGCGTTAATTACGCGACTTTTGCTGCGGTCGACCATTCGCTGATTGCAGCTAGACGCTGCTGCTGCTGCTGTCGCTGCTGACGTCAACAGCGCTGTCAGCATCGGCACGCACGACTAGAGCGCCCTCTGGCGTGTGCCGGGCCAAACTAAGGCGAGCCCACAGAGCACACACACACACACACACAGAGCAGCGTCATCTCTCTGCTCTGCTCCCCGTCGCACAGTGGACAAATCAAGAAAGTCGCATGAATAAAATATAAAAATATAAATCAAATGTATTTCGGTAAAAAATTCAAAGATTATAAATCGGCAAATGATGTTTAAAATGTCGTTCTTAAAGCGATTTTTTTGTGGCTCTATTCGCTTATTTGGGGAATTTTTGTAAATACTTTTTAGCCCACAAGCATATGAATTTTAAACTATATATATGTTTTATTGGCCTGTTCTCTTATTTCGCAATATTAATTCACTTGGAAAGTGTGCATATATTTATACATTTAGTGTTCAGTAATTTAATACAAATTCATTTTGGCTCAAAGTTTCTTTCAGTGTTTGTTGTAAGTTTGAAAGGTTTTAGACTCATTTTAATTCAGTAATCTCTTGAATTGTTGCGAATTTTTTCTCATATATTTTTTAATTAAAAAAAAATATAGTTGGCCATAAAAAACATTCAACTTTCATGGGAGTTATTTCATGTAGTATATCACAATAATAAAAGAATTTTTTGTTGTCTGCTAATAGGGACCCAGGCCCCTACTCTATTGTAATAAAACAAACTATATATTGACGAAAATATTATGTATACAAAATTCCCTATAAATGTATGTAATTTAGGCAGCAATTCTCAGTAGACTATTTGGAATTTCGTTTTGTAGCCATTATACGAATTCCGCAAGATGGCGCCATTTGAATTCGTTCACTTAGTGTGTTTCTAGAGCTGTGACTTTTGCCGCGATACAACTGAAAAGTGGCCACTGTGCGTCGTACGCCTTTCATCTGCAGAGTTAGTCACGCCAATTTTATTGCACTGCTGACATCGCTGATGACCAAGTGGGAGCGTGGCCAGCGAGACGGGGGAAGGGGCAAGGGAGGGGAGGGAAGGGCGGTGCAACTCAACTATCATTGGCAACAATGGCGTAGAACAGTTTTCAGGATTTCAAGCGGAACAATTAAGTTAACGATCTGCGGACATGAGGAGCGCCAAGTGACAGAAATCGTGCTGCCAAAGTCCAGCCACGTGCTCTGGTCAACGTCGCGTCACACGTAGCCACGCCCACCGCCCTGCCACGCCTCCAGCCCCCACACACTGAGTGCACAACACAGTTGTTGCTTAAAAGCTTGAATAAATATAGTTTGATGCGAGCACAACAGATTGCTCAAGCAAAGTCCGTCTTTCTGTTCGACTTCCCGGATCTCAGCGACTATATAGTACTATATAGCAAGAGTTTCAGATTTCCTGGTAACTACGTGAAAACTTTGATCGCATTTTGATATAAATCTATTTGACAACTAATTAAAAGGGCACTAATTTGGAGCTCGAATTTGGATAATCCGATTACAACATTTTAATAAGTATAATGTTTACTAAACACAATAATTCATAATGTACATAGTATAGTTTGCAAACCATATTAGAACTATTTTCATATATTTGCGCAATTTTCACAATCATATAAAACTATCCATTGAAGTCAAGGAAGTCAAAGACAATTAAAAAGAATTTATTTACGAAAATGTGAACTCGTCAAGCAAACAACAGCCTAAAATTTTAGCTGTTAATTTTACAGCAATGCAGATTTATTCAACAGTTGTAAGATTGCTGTCTATAGCTTATAGGCTTTTTACAGAGTCGAGTTCAAATGCTGTTTTTCTATTGATGATCAAAATATAAATGTTTCCAGCAAACAGCAGCTCAACATGTTTGCTGTTAAGTTAACAGCAATGCAGATTTATTCAACAGTTGTAAGATTGCTGTCTATAGCTTATAGGCTTTTTACAGAGTCGAGTTTAAATGATACTCTCTTTCAATTACCTTGAATTGAAAGTGCGTCATTCAAAATATAAATTAAATTAATAAAGCAGCAGCTCAACATGTTTCCTGTTAAGTTAACAGCACTGCACATTTATTTAACAGTTGTACAAAATTCGTATGCTCAACCGAATCAAGTTTAAATGTGATTCGCATTCGCTAAATATAATTTAAATTAAAATAATGTACAAAATTAAGTAAAGTGAAATTACAAGTTCGTCTCGCAGCTGTGAAATCCATTTAACAGACTGTTATTGGGCTGTCTGCAGTTTAACATGCACTTAACAGAGCGCAGTTTATGCAATTTGCAGCCCTTGGATTTTGAGTGCTTGAACTCTGGGGGATTTGTGCATTGGGCATTGGCATGTCTTCGGGGTGTTTTCGACTGTTTGGAGTGCTGGTCACTGTTTGGCTTAAAGCCAAGTTTTTGGGCCAACATGGCTTCAATTAGCCAAACGTCAAACTGATTAAATGAATTGCCATATTATGTGTGCCCAGAGTTGCAGCTGAAGTGGCAGCGCCAAGCGCCAAGCGGTGGGGAGCGGGGAGACGTAAGGGAAATGCGAAAATGTAAAACCAGCAGAGCTCAACAAAAGACGAAAGAGAGAGAGAAAGGAGAGAGAATCAGGAGGGGGAGGGGGGCAGGGAAGGCAGTTGGGTTACATTACAAGAAGTGGACTTGAAAGTAAACAAAGTTTTAATTTCCTTCAATGATTTCTCTGCGCATTTGTTTTGGGCTTGAGAGAAGCCCCAAACGGTCGCTCACTGTGTGTGTGTGTGTATGTGTGTGTGCGTGTGTGCGTGTGTGCGAGAGAGAGAGAGAGAAAGAGAGAATGCTTAGCATCATAATCAAGTTAGATAAATCTAAATCCTTTGCGATAAGCGACTAAAGAATAGCCGCCTGTTCCTTTTTTGGCTTGCCTAGCAAAACTTTTCCCTGCCTCTCCCTCTCTCTCTCTGTCTCTCTCTCTCTCTGGCTCTCACTCTGTGAGTGTGTGGAGAGGGGGGAAGCAGGCAGCGGGGAGCGGGGGGAGACGAATTAGAGCGCTCCCAATGCCGTAGCGAGTGAATAGAATTTGTAATTTCCGTTTTTCGTTTTGTATGCTAACCCAGAGCAGAGCAGCGCAGCGCAGCGCAGAGCAACAGCAACATTCCCTCTCCCCTCTCTTCACCCTCTCTCCTCCATCCCCCCTCGGTGACCCTGTGAGCCTGCAGCACTTTAAGTGTGCTCCACACAGCACAATGAAGCTGTTCAAGTTCCGCTTTTGCTCCTCATGTTGCTGCTGCTGCTGCAGTTTGTCTTTAAGGCAGCCGCAGTTCAATTGCTTATCCCTCCCCTCCCTCCCCCTCTCCACTCTCTGCCATGCCAGTTCGAATTTCGGATTTGTTTAACGGTTCGGAATATGACGTTGAATGCCACAACAACAGCAGCATCGCTGCTTGCCTCTGCTCCTCTGCCTGCTGCATTTAAAGATGAGCGAGAGAAAAAGCTTTGAAGCCATTTGCCATTTGCCATTTTCTACTTTCCATTGCCACTTCCATTCTGGCCGTTTTCCATTTGCATTTGCAAAAGTGAAACGTTAAATTTGATAGCTTCCTCGTTCGGCTTGAGGCGGCAACAACTGCATGCCTCATGTGCCTCATGTGCTGCCAGCTGCATAGAACTACATACATATGTACATATATATGTATGTATAGACTAGAGAGAGGGAGGAAAAGAGATCCTGGGCAGCAAGATCCTCACACTGATTTTGCAATTGTTGCAATCGAGCCTAGTTGGAGAGCAGCTAAACACAGTAAAGTTCTACTGAAGAGTGAATCGAAGGGTCTTGAGAGTGTTATATGACAACAATGGATTATTTCCATTTTATTAAAAGTAAAAATTAAGTATTTGTTAAATTAGTTTCAACTTCCTGCTTCTTGTTGAAATGAAAGCAATCAAATATTGAAAATACTCGAAAATAGTTATTATCTGTGAATTTTACGTAGCCTCAACAAAATTGAAGGCAAAAATTATCATGTTCATTCTAAATATAATGGCTTTAAAAATGCGAATTTGTATTGTATTTTTGACACCACTAAATTTGTGTTTCCCATTCGTATTTGAAAAATCCTTGTTTTTCCACGTTTAAATCATTTGAGGATCTTAAATACAAACTTATTGAACTAAAAGTGAAAATTCAATTTGTATTTCAAAGTTAGAGCAACAAAAAAGGAAATTTCACAAAAAGCTAAATATATGATAATAAAAGGGGTTTTGTATAAGGAAAATTCTGGAAAAGTCAAAATTTGCGTCATCATCTTAAAGCTTATAGTTGGTATTTAAAAATAAATAATAATAGAAAGATTTATTCTAAATTCATTCTGACATTGGGAAGCATTCTGGAAAAGTCCAAATTTGTGTCATCATCTTTAAGCATACATATAAAAAGTTGGAGCGAAACCAGCATAAAATATTCTAAATTAATTCCGAAGAGGAAGAAATGGATTTGTAGTGCTCACTTGTAGTTTTGGATCTCTTAGCTTGGATTTAAATAAAATATGTTTTGAATATGAATTAGGCAACTCGTTTGCAGAGGGAACAAGGGGCTCTGGAGGGCAGAAGATCCTCGGATGCGAATGGTCTACGATGCCTACTTACATGGCTAGAGATTAGGCTAATGAACTTCGTTTGCTATGAATGCGTGGGGAGAGAACTCGAGAATCTCTAAGTTGGGGGGATCGAGGACTATTCTGGGAGTGGCGAAACTTACTTACTGATTAAGCGAGTATGGATTAAAGTGCAAACTGTGTCGCAGTGTTTGTTGTTGTTGTTGTTGTGGAGTGTCCGCTGGAGAGGCGGGCGATTTGGAGTCGGGTCGCTTCGGACGTTTCCGGCGTCGTCGCCAGGCGCTGTGGCCGTGGCTCAAGAGCTGGACGAGCCGGGCGGCCAGGAGGCGGGCGTATCGCCACCACTCGACGCAGCTGGCGACGGCGATGAGGAGGATCGCGTTGATGCCCAGGGCCAGGGAGGCGGCCGAGGAGCCCAGGTTGCCCTTGGTCAGCATGTCGGCGCAGCGGCCGATGCCGTCGATGTTGAGCTCGCTCATCACCCGCCCGTTGACCTCCAGCGGCGAGATGCAGTAGTTCTTCTGCAGGAAGTCGCTCAGGTTGTGGGCGCCCTCGGCGAGCGGGCCGTCGAGCAGGGTGTGGATGTGGCAGCCGCAGGGGAAGTGGTTGTTCACCAGCTGCAGGTGGTCGACGCCGTCCACGATGATGGCGTTGGGGTTGGGCGTCTCCAGGACGTGGTTGCCGTGGAACTTGAGGTGCTTGATGGCCGCCGTGTACGTGAAGTTGAGCTCCTCGATCGAGTCGATCTTGTTGTTGAGGATCTGCAGCGTGTCCACCTGGCTCAGGCCCGTGAAGGCGTCCGCACAGATCACCCCCAGGTCGGACTCCTGCAGCGTGAGCAGCAGCACATTGGACAGCCCCCGGAACGTGAACGGCGATATCTCCTTGAGGTCCATGTACGCCAGCTTGAGCAGCCCGACCGCGTCCATGCCGAAGAAGGCATCCTGCTCGATGCTCCTGATGCCCGACGGCAGGATCAGGTGTCCGACGTTCGTGAGGCTCGAGAACGCGGAGCTCTCGATGCGGATCAGCGGGTTGTTGCTCAGCAGGATCAGCTTGATGTTCGACGTGCCCGCGAACGCATTGCCCTCGATCCGCTGGATCTGGTTGTGGCTCAGCAGGATCGTCGACAGGTTCTGCAGCCCTGCGAACGCGAACTGCGCCACCGTCTGCAGCGGCGTGTGCTGGATCGACAGCTCCCTGAGGCGGGGCAGGCCCCGGAACGCGAACTGCTTGATCCGCGTTATGTTGTTGCCGTCCAGCGAGAGTTTCTTCAGCGCTCGCAGGCCGGCGAACGAGTCCGGCTTGATGATCGGGAAGTTGTTCTTGGTCAGCGCCAGGTTCTCCACCGTCGCGGGCAGCTGGCGCAGCGGGATCTGCTCGAGTCCGCCCGTGTTACACAGCACCTGATCATCGGGGCGGGGAGAGATAGAGAGAGGGGGAGAGAGATCAGTAGGGAATACAACAATTACAATATTATTTATCTTCACAAACTAAAAACAAATATTTTATATCAGTTTTGTAGCACACAACATATATATCGATGAGGGGATATATCTGGGCATGGGAAATACTACGAATTTATTAAACTACTTCTTAGTAGAAATAAATGTATAGTTAAAATAATAAGTAACAATGGCAATATTGTCTTATGTCTTAACAAACAAACAGTACAACATTTTTTGGATCAGTGAGAATTTGTGATGCAAGTGTTAGAGGATACATCGAAGTCGGCATATAGCCTTGTCTTTGGAAAAGCTATTAGTATGGTCCAGCAACATAATTGAATAATATTATAAAGAATACAAAAACTAAAATTTACATTTATCTTAACACACTTATCAGTTTTGTAGCATACAAAAATATTGGTTCTATTTCGAAACTTTAATAACTTATTTCATTCTTGGCTTGGCTGACTATTTAAACTGATTTAAATTCAATTCAAATAATCTCTTCATTTTCTTTAAAATTCACTCAAATTTCCAAACCTATATTTTCCTTTACTTGAATTTGGCAGCGTTTTTATTTGAAATGCATCAAATAATTAAGATATTCCTTTCAAAACATAAATATAAAAATGTGCCGGCCAGCAGTTTGTAACGTATTTCCAAGAAACTAATTCCAGCAAAAAAATGAAATCAGAAATATCGTCACAAACTTAGAACAAAATAAATGCAAATCATATCATACCAAATATTTACGCTTTCACAAATTAACAATTCAAATAATAAATGCACGAAAAGTCTCATAACATTGACATCTGAATACATCGATAAATATCGCGCGCAAAATGTAATCGATGCACTTGTGTTTTTTCACATCACTAGTTGGCGCTGCCAAAGGTCAGATGGGGCAGGGAGGAGGTCAGCTAATGTAGTGCCACGTTGATGATGACACTCTGACTGAATTAGGAATAACGTAGCTGAAGCTGAAGCTGAAGCTGAGACTAGGGGGAAAGTGGCGAGGCGGGGGCTTCGGGAACTCGGAACCCGGCGCGAAAATTGAATTTGCGGCTTTATTGCTGCAAATAAAATTAAATCGAATTTTTCCTCTCCCTCGGTCTTTATTTTTTTTTTATTTCCGTAGCAACTTGTAGGTCTGGCGCTGCTTCTTTTACGTCTGCTTTATGCAGTCAGTGTTTCATTTTTCGGGTTTACCACGCACGTTCCTCGTGCCCCGCTCCTGGCCTTGTCTTACATTGTTTTGGTCCCCCAGCTATCTTTATTTCGCGTCTCTGCTTTGTGCTTTAATTTTTTACAACTATTATGTGCTGATGTGTGCGTTTGTGGAATCACCACGCACCCAAACTCCCGTCCTGTTCCTGTCCCAGGACCTTGTCACTGTCCCTTGTCCACTGCTGTCTCTCCATTTGCCTGACTTCTCCGACAGCTCGCAGCCTCCATCGCTACACGAGTATTCCGCCATCTCTGCCTTTGGCCTAGACCATCTGTCTATCCGCTGTCGCGACGCTTGTCGCTGTCACGTTGATGTCATCGTCGTTTGTCCTTTGTCCCGTGTCCTGTGTCCCAACCTATTCCGAACCCGCTTCTCGCCATTTTTACTGCAATTCTCTCTAGAGATGGGTGCGTGTGTCGCTCCTTTTCCCCCTCCCAAAAGATGCGAACACAACTTGAAAAACATAGAGCGAATGAGAATCTTGTTAATTGTTCCTTTTTTCATTGAGTATTTCATCACAACCAACGAAAAACTCACATTTTACATTTCCTTAATTGACAGCATTCTCTTAGGCATATTGAATTCATTGGGGTAACTTATGTAAAACCCTTATAACAATGACCGACATGACTTAGGACCATGTTCTAGAGATATTATTTTGAAATTTGAAAATATTATGGACTGAGCTTACAAAAAGAATGCAAGTTTAATAATTGTTTTACAATTATGTTGTAAAATGAAAAAAAAAATAGAATTTCGTTATTATTCCAATAATTAAATAATCAAACCTAAGAAATTAAATTTAGTTTCAAGTAAAATAAAATGAGTTGCAAAAATCAGAAAAACCTATTGTAATTTTTTGTAGATAAAAAGAATTTTATCGTTCCCTGGCAGACCTGCTTCTGTAAGCTCTTCTGAAGAAGCGATAATCAAATTGTTTTACAATTATGTTGTAAAATCAATAAAATAGAATTTCGTTATTATTCTAATAATTAAATAATCCAACATATGAAATTAAATTAGTTGCAAGTAAAATAAAAAATCTATTGTAATTTTTTGTAGATAAAAAGAATATTATAAGAAAAAATCCTAGCTATTTTATAGATCCCTGGCAGACCTGCTTCTGTGAGCTCCTCTGAAGAAGCGATAATCAAAGGGACTCTTTTCAGGTCGATTAACGTTTCTCCTCTGATTGTTTGTTCCCCTCACGATGTCATCGCTAATCGCGACTCTACAAAAGCTCAGTCCAGTTGCTCCCCTCTCCCACTTCTTCTGGCTCCCGCTTCCCCTGCTCGACACATTTGAGCAATTTTCATACGCTTCACCTTTTAAATGAACGAATTAAAAGTTTCATTTCTTTTGCTGCTTTCTTTATGTTTTCTTTCGCTTGGTTGTTGTTATTGTTCGTGTAACTGTTGTTTATGTGCATGTTTTGTTGCTCATTCTCGGCTTGTCCGCTTCTCCGCTTCCCTGTTTCTCGTTTTCCCTCTTTCCGTTTCAATTCATTTCGTTGCACTGCGCTGCATTTGCACTGCGTTTCATTCCATATTGTTTCGCAGCTTTATTATCGCGTTTTTGTTTCGACTTTCTGCGCGTTTGTTGTTCCCATTTTAATGAAATTTTCCTTTTGTTGCGAAAACAAGTGGCACGAATTTCCAGCACGAATTTCGCTCCGCTCTCCATCTGTGGCACCCAAGAAAAAACACAAGCAGCGAGAGTCCGCTGCGAACTGTAATTGCCTCGAGAACCCCTCGAAGTATGCCACACCTGGCGGTCAACAGTTGTAATCCCGGGTCTTAAACACACTATTAAGTCGAGTCGGGGACTCTAGAGCAGTTGTTCAGGGCAGTGAATGGAAGGTCAGTCAGTCAGGTAGTGTGGAGTGTGCAGGGCAGTACCAGAGGGCAGTAAATGGTCGGTTTATGTAGTGCAAGGTGGTGCGAGGTAGAAAGTACGAATGATAATCAGGTAGTAGTGTAGGGTGAGATGAGGTAGTGCAGGGCTCTGCCCGGTAGTACCCGGTTGCGCCTTGGGGGTCCTGCTGAATTACTTCGTGTTGTACGTATTTTTGGAGTGCTGAGTAAATCATTTCATTGTTCATAATCTGGAATAATGAAATCACTTAAGTTCTCAATTCGGCAAAAAATGACGATGCCAGCAGCGTCGCGTCGAGTCGCGTTGCGTTGCGTCGCCAGAGGCCCCACTGGTAATAAGGATGCGCATGAAGCGAGCTGCTGAAGCTGCTCCCCCGCAGTCTTGTGCTTTTGGCTACCCGCAAAACTCTCGCGGGAGACAATTGAATACGAGGCTGGGCAAACACTCGTGCAGCCGGCCAGGCCAGATGGAGGAAATGTAACAAATGGAATGCGAGCCACTTCCCGGTAGCAGTCGAAAGCAACTCTCGAAAGCCCTCCCCTCTTCATCAGTGCATTTGAAACAAAGGGAAATGACCATTTTCCCAGCATTTTCGATTTAATTTTTGTGCTCATCACAGCCACGGCACGGCACGGCACGGCACAGCAAGAAGCTGACCAGCTGGGATCCCCCAGACGACCTCGCCCACGTTATAGTTGTAGTTGTAGTTGTGCTCGCTCCTCATCTACACACTGATTTGCTTTTCTTTGGCATGCCCTGTGCTCAAATAAAATCGGTCGAGCGGTATATCAGCTGGCTAGAGTGTTTATTGATAACTCATACTATGCAGATTACATTCCTTAACAATACTAATGAATTTGCAGTAATTTAATAAAATAAAATTATATACAAATTATTATATTATTTATTAGACTCAGCTCATTCAAAAATAATAGTTCTGGTATAATCTATTTCGTGCCAAGTTTATTTATTGAAAGGGTCTAATTAATATTCGTTGAAAAACACAATAACTATTCATTATTCCTTGCATCTTCTCAATGTAGGTAAATTAATTTAAAATTATAATAATTTATTATCTTATAAATAATATAAATATATGTATGATCGAAATCGGCTGACAACTGTGGAAGGTGGCGCAGTTGAGAGTCGAGAGTACAGGGTGTTTGGCAGTCGAGCAGCCGACTGCGCCTCCTGCCGCTGATGTTGATGACGACGATGATGATGCTGCACTGAGCTAACAACTGGCACAACTAACAAGTGGGATGCCAACTACAACAAAACACTCGCCTAGCCGACTGAGAAAGAGAAAGAGAAGGAGGGGAAGGGGGAGGGGGAGGGGGAAATAGAGATTGTGTTAAGCTTACTTGAGTCTGGGACAAGCAGATGCACTCGGCTGGGCATGATTTGGATGTTTCGGTTTGTTGCGAGTTCCACAGGCAGACAACAGAGAGCGCAATTATGAGCAGCAGCCAGGAATTGCACATTTCACGTTGTTGCTGACACGACAGTTTGGCGGCGTAATTGAGCTCGATTCTCTCTGTCCCTATCACTCACTCGCACTTCTGCTTCCACGTCCACGTCCACGTCCAATTCCACTTCCAGTTCCTCTTCCACTTCCTTGCTGCCGTCTCGCTCTCGCTCCAGCTTCGCAGGTTGCCAGACTGTCGGCCAGACTGCCAGACTGCCAGATTGCCAGACTGCCACAGCTCTTCTCCGCTCAGCCGCTGCCGTCGCTGCTTCTTACTTATTTATTTATGTTGTTTCTTCGTCGTCGTCGTCGTCGTCGTCTTCTTCTTATTCGCCGTCGTCTGCCCTTTTTTTTTTTTTTGGTTTTTTCTTGTTGCTGCTGCTTCTTTTCGTATATTGCGTTATTTCATTTGAACTTTCTTTTTATATATTCTTAAGCTTAATCATATTTATTTATGCTGCTGCTGCCGTTGCCGTTGCTGCTGCTGCTGGGCGGGGCGTTGTTCTGGGGGCGTGGCGCACGGCACTGTGGGGAAAGAAGAAAAAAGAAGCAGAGCAAAGCAAAGCTAAATATTAAACTTCACGAAATGGCAATTGTGCGAGTTTTCTGCTTCTCGCCACGACTTACTTATAGATAAACACCCTTCGCGACTAGCCCAATCACTAGTGCGTCAACTAGTCCACTAGTTCCACGTCAACCCACCAGCCATGCTCTAGATTGTCCACTTTAACCACTGAACTAGATCGGAACCAGTCACTCAGTGAACATAGAGCAAATGCTGATTTGATTTCAGTTTGATTTATTTCTCTAAGTATGTTAACAAATACTAATGCTTTCAAATATAAATTCATTACATTTTAAGTTTATTCTCATTTATTTATTTATTGTTATTGATGTGTTATCAAAGACAACAGTTCTTCTTCCACTCATCGTCCGCTTGTACAGCGTTCGAACTCTAAAATGGCTATATAATTAGTTAAATACTATGTAGATCAGATTCAGCTACCTTCTGTAGTAGACGCGCACAAGCGACGCTATAGTCCGCAGCTGTCTACGAAATGGATAGTTCGAGGGTACTTCGTGGTACAATTGAAGCAATCTTCGCCATCCGTGCTGGAGGCAAACACACGCACACACACACACACATACATACATGCAAGCTAAGTAGTCGGCCATGCATACATAACCTCAAAGCCTACACTTAAAATCTGCTGCCTGCGATGACATGCAAAATGTATGCGCAGCTTAAGCAGCCAGAGCGAGAGAGACAGATAGAGGAGAGCAGCCAGATCGACAGTTGGCATGAACCTGGCAGCTGTGGCTCAAGCTCAGTGCTTAGTAACCCACCACCCCCCAAACTCACCACTCACCACACCCACCTCCGGCCCACTGAAGCCAGAGGCCTGCGGCGGCGACTGTGACTGCGACTGAGACGCAGGCAAAAAGGCAAAGGCCGCATTGACGTTGACGTTGGCGTTGGCGTTGAGCTTAGCCTCTGCTCTGCTCTGCTCTGCGGAGGCTGGCTGTCAGCTCCTTGCTGGCCTGGCCAAAATAGCTGCTTGTTAATCATCAATAATAAATAAGTAATGCCAGGTGGACGTCAAGCTGCAGCAGCAGCAAAGCAACAGCTGCCAGCCTGCAATAACACCAACAGCAACGGCAACAACAACAAGCAGGAACAAAGCCAATGCAATATAATAACTAAAATTGCTCCAAAGAGAATTTGCGATGAGACGACAAAGTCAACGTCAACGTCAACGACGACGACTACGAAGACGACGTTAGAAAAGGAGAGTGCGAGAGGGAGGGGGAGAGGTGTGTTTGAAATGTTTAAATGCACAAATCAAATATGCAAGCGCAGTCGAAAAGACAAACAGGCAAACACACACACACACACACACACACACACACACACAAACACACACATACACACACAAGCACCTGATGTCCGGCTGAAAACTGAAGCTAAGAGCGCCTGCCTTTTAATTGAACAGCAGAGCAGCCGACTAAGCAAAATGCCAAAGAGAGCAAATACATAGGCAAATGCGCAGAGAGAAAAATAAGTGATGACACCCTTGAGGGAATCCGAATAATTATGAAATATGAACTACTATTGAAATCAAATATGCATAAATTCAATTGTTCTTATTTTATTTATTAAATAAGTCTGTTATTTATATGAAGACAAGTTGCTAACAAACATTAAATTATATTCAATTTTGCAGTCGAAGACACTTTGATAGTTCCGCTCAGTGTAAGAGCAGCAAGAGATGCCGAAAATAAATATGCACGAAGGCAAAACTGCGTGACCTTTTAATTGGAAAGCAGCTAAGGCAAAAACGAAGAGCGCAATCGAAGAGAGTGGGAGAAGGAAGAAGGTTTTTCTTTAAGCAGGCGATCTGCGGTCGCTCTTAATAAATGCAGAACTGCAGAAAGCAGAGTTTTAAGCTGAAGAGAGCGCGCGTCTGGAACTTTGTTGCTCATTGAACTTTTAGTAGTGTGCGACTCCTCAACAAGTGAAGGAGCAACCGTAGATCTGCAGTCGCTTTAAATTCAAGCAGAGCGTGTACATATGTTGTGCGAGCGAGAGCGAACGATACTCGACGCTGCTCACACCCACACACACACTGAATCTCATTGCATGCTGAGCTGAGCTGCTGGGATAACGGGAAAATAACAAATGGCGGCACAAGCTCAAATAATGCACAGACAATTTCGGATAAGCAGCAGCAGCAACAACAATGCCAAAAGGAATCTCAAATGTGACAACAAAAGCAGGGCTCCAAAAACACACAGCTTAGTTGCAGTTGCTGTAGCAGCTGCAGCTGCAGATGAAGCAGAGATGAGAACTCGGAGCCAAAAGGCCACGCGCAGCTAATCAATCAATTTGATGCAACATTTTATTGAATCAACAACAACAACGACAACGACAACTTGAGCTGCAGAAGAAACAAAATGGAGTTCAGCAGGTAACGTAACACACATAACGTAGCGTAAGGCAGCAAAGTGGCAGCTGGCGCACGCTAGATGGCGCTGCACGATCGAAGTGCGTTCTTCTTTTGAAGTTCAGAGACATAAAGCTTGTTAAATGTCGCTGCATTGTTTATTGAACTTTTAATTAACGTCACAAACAAGCAGTAGCGTAAGCAAATGCATGCAAAGTTAAGGCTTCGACTTGAGCAACTGGGCGAGAGATGGCGCCAGTCACAGTTTAAATCGTTTCTCTGATCGCAAAATGATATCATATGAAATGGGGCAATTTAAAGAGTGTAGACTGCAGCCCAGAAAGATATTGAATTATTAATATCACAATCAATCGAGCAATCCGAGTGTTACGTAAGCAGTAGCGTAAGCAAATGCATGCAAAGTTAAGGCTTCGACTTGAGCAACTGGGCGAGAGATGGCGCCAGTCACAGTTTAAATCGTTTCTCTGATCGCAAAATGATATCATATGAACTGGGGCAATTTAAAGCGTGCAACCTGCGGCACAGAAAGATAGAGTTTATCAGATGTTGGTTAAATGTCGTTGCATTGTTTATTGAACTATTAATGTCACAAGCAATCTAACAATCCGACTGTAGCGTAAGCAAAGTTGAGCAAACTGTGCGAGAGATGGCGCCAGTCGCCGTTTAAATTGTGTGATCGCAAAATGATTTCATATGGAATGACATAAAAAAGGGGGGCAATTTAAAGCGTGCAACCTGCAGCGCACCGTAAGCGCCTTAGGCAGCAGCCACTGAGAGCAAATAAAGAAGATAGAGTACAATATACTATATTTTAAAAAGAGCTCGCGGTCGAGGCTTAGGTTTGTTTCCTGGCAACAACGCTCCACCCACCAGCAGCGTGCAACTGCAGCGTGCAGCGTGCAACGTGCAGCGCGGAGCGGCAACTGCAGCAGCTGCATGAGGAATCGTTTAAGCCGTTATTAGAGCCAATTAGTGGGATACATTTCAACATGCAACATGCAACGTTAACAGCAAAAACAGCAACACCAACAGCAAGAAACGATGCCACAAAAACATATCATGTTGCTGCAGCAGGACACAACTGTCAGATAAATGCCAGCATAATTATAGCGCAACTCGATGCCGAACCGATTTGTTCCGCTAACTTTAAACAGTTCTATTGAAAATGCATTTTCCGCTCTTCCACAAAGCGTTTTTGCCCTCGCAATTGCCTGCAAAATTCTTAATTGGATCAGGGCGCAGTTTAGGCTCCAAACAGCTCAATTATTGCGAAATCGCAACAGCTAAAAGCTTAAAGCATTTATTGAAATTATTGAATACTTTTTAGTTAGTTTGTTTTTCACATTTTAAATACATTTTATGTAGAGTACTTGTATTTCATCATATTTAAATTTAAACTGAAAGCTGGAAACCTGAATATTTTTAAGCCATGAAACCATTTATTAAATACATAATGAATTTCAAAAATTCATTTTCTGGACAACTTTTAATAGTGAAAGTTCCTCCTAAAGTCTTGAAGTTATTGAGTACGTTTGTTTTTTACACATTATATATATATTAAAATACATTTTATAAATTTTGTATTTCTGAAATGCATTTAATTAAAAATATTTCATCAGACTTCGATTTCAACTAAAAGCCGATAATTTGTATTCAGTAATAATTTCATTTTAAATTATTAAATCCTTTTTTCATTTATAAAACACAAAACGAACTATCTTTCATGCATTATGTATGTTCCAAATTCATTTCATGAAATATATTTGATCAATTTTTGGGGCAAGCTTCAAAATAACCGAAATATATGCACAAAACTGAAGTTATTTTGTTATATATGTATGTTTGTTAAAATTCCTTTAGCTTTAATGCAGCAGTTGAAGCCAGCAATGAAATATTTGAAATTTTGTGAATTTAAAGAAACTCGACAGAGAACATTTTGCAGCTTCTTCGTGTTTGCTTAAATATGTTTCTCGAATCTTTGTGCTTTACGGCTTTAACTTTCCTGCAGCAGTTTTAGCCATTATTTTGGAGACGTTGCTTTGACCTGGAACACTTTTAAAAGTTCCATCGATCAAGCTCTTCAATGACGCTTTGAAAAAGGCTGTTTCTTAATTAAACATATGTTATCGAGAGATGCTTGGATAGATATATATACAAATCTAGTGATATATATAGATAGATAGATACATTTATTATATTTAGATAGATAGATAGATAGATACGAGTGCTTTAGACAGATAGGTAGGTAAGTAAATTGTTATATGTAGATATCTAGATAGATTAGATAGATGATAGATACACAGCTAGATAGACAAATGAGTTATGTGTGTAGAGAGATGCATAGATACATAGATATCTAGATAGTTTGGATAGATAGATAAATTGATAGACAAACGAATAGGTCAACAAGCTACACATATGTATGTATATAGATAGATAGATAAACTGATACTTAGCTAACTAAGTTGTTATTTATTGTTATCGATATGTAGACAGATGGATGGATGCGAAGATAGTTGAATAGTTATAGTTGCTAAGCATCTGGGGAATGATATCGACGAGATGTGAAGCTCATAAGTTAATGTCCGGTTGTGTCCGTTCGTCCGTTTGTCGGTTTGTGTCGCTTGCTCGCAAGCAAAATAAATATCGTTAAATAGATAAGCAAAGAAGCCAGCAAATAGAATTATTCTGCCACGCATGCGAGGGCAGGAGGAGGGAGGGAGGAGGGAAGAGGAGGTCCAAGAAGGACAAACGAGCCACGATGGACACAATGAACAATGAGTGCAGCAGGACGCAGGATGCAGGACACATTCTGTGTGTGTCGTTTGGTCGCCGGGGCCACATTCAATTGCTGCCAACAGGGAGCGGGACGAAGGACCAAGGACGAGGGACGGAGGACGGAGGACGAAGCGAGAGAGAGCTGGCAACAAGGATATGCGAGCTGGCTGCAGGCAGGTGCCTGGCAAGCAGCTCAGCTCGGCTCGGCTCGGCTCGGCTCAAGCGGCAGCCAAGTGCTTGACCATTGGAGATAATTTAGAAAACCGCACACACAGAAACGAACAGACAGAGAGGAGAGAGGGGGAAGAGTGGGAAGAGGAGGGAGGAGGAGGTGGAGGCCAAAGGATGTCAGTCAATCACAAGGACAGAAGGACACTCGACCGCTGCTGCTGCTGCTGCAGTTGCTGCCTTCAATTAGAGTGGCAAGAAAAAAGATGGCTCAAAGCGTGTCTCGAACTCGGCGCACTTCATTAACGTGCAACTCGCAACTTGGCCAATGGCCATTTAATGATCAGCAGCAGCAGCAGCGGCGTGTGGCATGTGGCAAGTGGCAAGTGGCAGTTGCAAGTTGATCCACAGCTGAGCAGAGCGAAGCAGTTGGCCAGCGTCCAGCTGAACTCGCAACTGCACAAACTTCCCTCCTCTTTGCTGCTCTGCTTGTGGCACGCTTATCTTTGCACTCAAATGCCTCTGCAAATGTCGCCTAATCAAATTAACAACAGGCGAGTGTGGCAGACTGGAAAGCATGCCGCAAGCTGGCGATCATGCCTCGCCTCCGACGGCGTGTCGCCTGCCAATGATGATTGTGCACTGCGATAACACGGCGGAAACTCGCCTCAAATTCACCTGGCCGGTCAACCGTCCTCGGCTCATCCTGTGGCGATAAAAACCCCCAAACCCCACAGACACTACACTGCGAGAAAAACTAGGTTACACATGTTAAATGGATATATCATCATCATATATTTGGGAGAAAGTACAACTAAAAAGTAAAAGTCATGGTAATCAAAATAATATAAACTCAAAAATGATAAATTATAATTTGTGATTTGAATTTGCATTTAATTTTCAAACACATTATTTATTTAGGCTCTTCGACTGTGGGCATTCAAAAGCAGTCTGTTGAGAATCCAATATTTCTGAAGTTCAAGGATTTAATGTTTGTTATAAATAATGAAACGAAAAGCGTTTTTGCGCTCAGTTCAAATTGAAAATTTAGGAAATGATTCTCGACATTATTCCCGCCGTGTAGTCGATTTGTGTCCACAAATTGTGACGACCCACAAAATTGGCAAGCGATGCCCAAATTTGTTCTCATAGACGGCAAAAACTTTCGGCGAAATCTCTGTTAGCCAAGAAGAAACTGAAAGCGAAGCACGGGGGAATGAGGATGCGTTTAAGGATACGGCCAAGCCTGAAGATGGAAGCCTGTCGACGTCCCATAAAGTCAAATACATAAAACATATGTTCAACTTTCGGGCCAGCGATTTACACTTGGCCCAGACAGGCTAAAGCTCAACCAACGCTGC
This sequence comes from Drosophila ustulata, assembly GCA_035047365.1. Classification (NCBI taxonomy): domain Eukaryota; kingdom Metazoa; phylum Arthropoda; class Insecta; order Diptera; family Drosophilidae; genus Drosophila; species Drosophila ustulata. Next base: position 906,508 of record JAWNPT010000054.1, on the reverse strand, counting down.
CCCGTCAAGGCTTAGACGCTCGTCACTCCGTCTGTCCGTCCGTCCGTCCGTCCGTCAGTCTGTCTGTCTTGTCCTCGCCTCTCAGTCTGCCTGTCTGTCCGTCTGCCTGTCTGGCCTTGGCTTGTGCCCAATTTGTGGCTGTCAGCATCATCACCAAGCGCCAACAAGCAACAACATCTCCATCTCCATCTCCATCTCCATCTTCATCAGCATCGAATCGACACCATCGACATCGACATCATCGTTGTCTTCTCGTTCTCCTCTGTTTCATTTTGCTCTCGTTCTCGTTCTCGTTCTCATCATCAGCAATTCCCAAGTGCGTGCGTCGTCTTTGTCACGCCCCTCGCCCCCTTCCCGCTCCCCTCGTGCCTAGCCTCAGCTACACTGTGCCAAAAACATTTCTGATTGACATTGTTATTTAAATGCAGTCAAATTTGTTTTAAATATATTTTACTAATTTCATTTAATTTTTGTATTTATTATTTCTCCCTAAGTTAACGTTCTATTTCATAAAGAGCAAAACTTAAATAATTGATTAAAAAATAAATGTAATAAATGCAATAATTAGAATACATCTTTATGAACAACTTTACTTTTTTGTCCAACTGAAATTCGAATACACTTTTATTATCACAGGGCAATAGTTTCAATTTTTACGAATCATTAACTGGAGTTTCATGAAGCTGATTTATTCAACTATTTGTTTGTTGTTAACGCTAGCTGCCAAAATGTCTGTTGCCATTATTAGCTCCTCGCTAATTAAATGAAATATTTTATTTTCGTTTTCATTACAATTACTAATTGAAGTTGACGTATTTCTTATCAATCAACAATTAAATTCGATCGAATTCACTTCGAGGCATTGTAACTTTACTTTACTTAATGGTTGCAAAACATTTTGACTTCAATTTGATAAAGTGATAGGGTGAAATTAATTTAAATGATGAATTTTCAATAACATAGTGAAAAAAATCTAGGAATTATGTTTGAGAAATCTAAAAAATGTTTTGAATTTTAGAATTAAATGAAAATAGTAAATGAAGTTCAATGCTAGAGAATATTGTGGCAGAATATATATTAGAAAGTTATTGAACTGTTGGATTAAAGATTACCAAATTTGTTGTTCGAAATTGTTTGTTTTGCGTTTTTGAATAAAATTCTAGAGTAGCTTTAGATTTTGGAACTGATGTTTGTATTCAGTAATTATTTATTAGTATTTATATTTATATGAAATGAATGACAATCATAATAATTGTAAATATTATTTATGAACTGTATTTCATGCAGAACAATTTAGATTAATTCGAAATTATTATTATTGGCATTTTGATGATTTTGACATTGTTATTGCCATAAATTCGAGGTGAATGTTATTTATATTATTATTTGCATATGGCAATTAAATGATGTAGTCGGAAATGTTTTGCTATTGCGATGAAGTTGAACACTTGATGTTTTGTGTGCAGTGCAAAGTGTTGCAAGGGTTACGCGCAGCTTTATCGAGGCTGCTGCGTGTCGCATATCAGAGAGGGGAGGGGCAGAAGCGGAGAGGGGGAGAGGGGGAGAGTAACGGCGCATAAAGCACGACGGCTTCTTGGCATAGCTTTGCATATGCCGAAGCTGAATCTGAAGCTGAAGCTGAAGCTGCCAAAGCCGTTGCGTGCGAAGGACCTTGAAGAGTGGCGAGAATCTTTTGCAGAGTGTGTGTGTGTGTGTGTGTGCGTGTGTGCGTGTGTGTGCCACACTGGGGAGCGTGCCTCAGCCTGGGCTTGTGTGCGGTCGGTTATTGTGTTTATGGCTTTTTATGCATGTCCCAAATCTGTCCGTCGCCTGAGTTATTGGCCAAAGTTCAAAGGACGCCGCTTCGATGTTCGCTTCGATGTTCGATGTTCGATGTACGATGTGTTTTGGGTTTGCTGCTTACTTTGCGTTTTCTCTAGGCAATGAGTTGGGTTTTTATGCGACGGATGCGAATGCGGATGCTGATGAGGGGGGGCAATAGCAATATAAAATGGCAATCGCATAATTCAATCATCTCGGGGCAAATAATCAATCATTCAAGCATGTCATTAATTAATTCAAGCATTTAGGCAACCTCAAGCACATTCGAAGGCGTTCACATTACATCCCCCCGCCCCTTGGACCAACCCCTCGACCCCCGTCGACTCTAATCTGGCCAACAGACGAGCCCCAAACAGAACTCAAATTGAACCCCAACCAGCCACGGACAACTTGACAACACAGATACAAGTAGGAGATAAACCAACAAGTAAGCAGCATATAATAGAATGCGGAGTCTGCTCGACCGCCAGACACCTCGTATTCCCTTTTGAACTATTCAATTACATTTGATTTTTATGAAGCTTTAATTGCATATTTTACACTTTTATCAACTACAAGTTGTAAAATTCATTTGTTTAGTATATGGAATCAAATCTGAAGAATTATTTCATTTTTTTGTCGGTTTATAGTACATTTATAAATTATAGCAACTCTGTTAATTATTTACTCTGAGCTGGGAATCTTAAATATGCATTTCTGTGCACTTTTTAGCAAGCGAATTTAATTTCGATTATAGATCAAACACTTTATTTGCATTCATTGAAATATTTCAGGAGATTGACAGCAATAAATTGATATTCAAAAGTGAACGCAAATCATATATAGTACATAGAGAATTACTTCGATGGTTTGATCTTGAACTGTTGGTCAGATAATCATACCCGATTGGGCAGATGCCATAACTGAGGAGTATCCTGGACAAAGTAGGCAGAGTGAAGGTGGAGGAGGAAGTCGCACTTTGTTGTTGTCCTCGGCTCCTTGGCACAAATTTATTTGCTGGCTTCATGTCGACGCCGCGATTTGGGTCGCCTCGACTCGACTCGACTCGACTCGGCTTTGGCTTGGGTCGTGTGTATTTGTAATTAACTGTTATTTAATACGATTTCCCCCATTTTGTGGCAGAGTGGCAAGAGTGTCTGTGGCTGTGTGTGTGTGTGTGTGTGGCAACAAGCTAAGCAGTCAACTCAGCTCAACTCGAGTCGAGTCGAGTCGAGTTGAAGTTGCAACTGGAGTTGGGCCTAGGGGTCGGTTTGGCCAATTGGTCGAGTGGCTCAGAGATTGTTACTGCGGTTAGCCAGCAACACAAAAGCCAAACAACTTTTCATGACTGTGTCTCTGTGTGTGTGTGTGTGTGTGTTGTTGTTGTTGTTGTTGTTGGGTTGTCTTGTAGCTCTCGCCGAAATGCTGCCATTTAATTTGGCAAAGTTTTCGACGCTTTCGTTTGTTTTAACGTTTGTTCGCACACCCTGTAGACTGGCGAGAGCACCAAGCGGGTTGCCTGCCTTTAATCGCATTTTAATTAATACCCAATTTATTATTCATCAAAAGCTTATTCGCACATTCATTTCCCTTTCTATTTTCTATTAGAGAGAGTTTATAGAGAGTTTTCAATTAAACCAATATTATAGAAAATATACGTCTAAAAATATGTCACGAATTTTGTTGCTTTTTTGCATACATAACATATATGTATTTGTACTCTTTTTATTTAACTATTTACCGATAGTAACATTTAAAATATTGAAGATATTGTACAATAATCAGCTCAGTTGCTAAACGAATTAAATACATATAAATCTTATTTTTATTCCCCCAATTGTAACTGTGATAATTACAGGGTGTTTTGAGTTCGTTGCCCCAACGAAAAATGGTCTTTGTATTTTATTGTTTTGTCGTTGTTTTGATATTGATAAATGTTGTTGGGGCTTGTTTCGGGTGCTGTCGTTAATGATGATACTTCTCACTGTCAGTCCACTCACTCAGTTGGCGATTTGTCACCGATAAATGGACAGCAGCAACAACAACAACAACAACAACAAACATGGCAATAGCAATAACAATAACGCAGACCAACAGGTGAAGGACTCGACAGCAGAACAAACTGATTAGCTGATTAGACCATGGCCAGGACGAAGGACTAGGGCAAGGACAACGCCTTTCTGCTCGTCTGTCAGCGACTTGGGCAAAAAGTTTTGTTTGCAACACCCTGAAAATTGTGACAAATTCAAAAGTTCACACTTTGAGTTCGGCGCGAATTCCGCAGCGTTAAACACGCATAACTACAGCCCGAAGTCTCGTTTGTGCTGAAAATGATTAGCAGATTGTAGTTCGTGTAGCCGGGCAACTCTTTTGGGGTTGTCATGCTGAAATTCACTTAAATGCGTGCTTTTTAACGCTACATGCAAAACTATTTGCACTCTGACTCTGACTTATGATAATCAGATAAGTTTATTGGATTCATTAAACTCTTTAATTTTAGGAAATAAATATAATAAATACATTTTCATTATCATTAAAACAATTGATGATTATTTCTAGAGTCTCTAAATGCCAAGAATATTTTTGTTTGTTTTGAATTTTGTTCAGATTAATAGATTTTTCTTAAATAGACATCAAGTGAAAATCATATTGCATTTTCAAATGGAGGAATAACTATTTTTATTATTATTTATAGTAACAAATACATTTTTGATAATTAGATTGCAAATTATTTTATTTTCAGCTCCGCCATCGATTGAAGCTTGACAAACTAAATTTGTTTGCAATTGGTGCGTTGTGGTAAGTGCATATTTAAAAATATATATTAAAACCAACTAAAAGTGATTTAAGCGAATGCATATTTAATTTAAAAATTATGCATAAATTTTGACAATGGATTTCTTGAGGAAAGTCTCAAATGTTAAAATGGAATAACAATTATTGCAAGTTCTTGGGAATATCTTCAACCACATTCTCCTTATAAAACATGCGCAACTCTTTGAGAGCTATCAAGCTGCAGTTTGAAACTAAATGGGTCTGAAAATCCCCAAATTGCCGCCCTGTATACCCAAATGTTTGCTTTGTCAGTCAGATGAGTCGCGCTTTGCTGGCTTAATGATATGGCAATTAAAGTGCTCAGAATTTGAAAGTGAGATGCGAGTATAATTTCAATTTGCGAGCAAATCCCAAATTCCAAATCCAATTTCAATCCGTTTCAATGCGGCGCGTGCCGCGTTGATTTCTAGTTGTTGCCAGTTGGCAGTTGGCAGGCGGAGCGATGACATTGGCAAAAACAAAAGCAGAGGCGATGATGATGTTGCTGTTGATGGGGAAGATGAGCAGCATCAACAAGGGAGAGAGAGAGAGAGAGAGAGAGAGAGGGGAGGAGGAGGTTATAAAAACATGTGTAACTAGACGGCTTACAAGGATCACGCACTCAGTGACACTTAATGCCACGACGCCAGCGACGACAGCGACAGCGACAGAGCGCAGAGAGCAGAGAGCGGAGCAAATGTCGCACATACAACATCATGCAGGGCAGACGGACGGACAGACAGACAGACAGACGGACGGACAGACAGACAGACGGACAGACAAACGCAATTAGCTTTTAGCCATCATAACATTATGAACGGCAACTGACAGGCGACGGCGACAGCGACAGAGACAGAGACTGAAACAGCGACGACGAAGGCAGCTAATGATGAAGAGGACGAGGACGAGTACAAGGACATGCTCGGAGGAGAAGCTGAAACTGACGCCGCCCAGGGCGCCTTTTGGGGGCAGCGGAATGGCTTGTGGCAACTGCGGTTGGGGCTCGGGTCGCATGGCCGCATTATGTTGATGTGCAGAAAGCAGAGCTCACGGCGCACGCTGCCAACACAATGCCGTTAACTTGTGTCGAGATTAAAATAAGGACACTCGCAAAATAGTAAAACAACTTGCTCGAACAATGCACAGCGACTAGCCAAATACTCTGCAGTCGAAATAGTCGATAAATAAAATTAATGAAACATCAAATCGGATTAAAAAGAATAGCGTTTTTGAACAATTCGCAAATCAAGTAGAACTGCTCTATAACAAATACAAAACAATTATTGCAATTCAGCGCTTTTAAATAGTTCCGAAAACATTAATTAAATGTTCTACTTATATATCAAACTAAGATATCATTTTACATTTTTGTATGCCGAACACTTTTCTAATCCAGCATTTATTATTTTTGCATATTATTTTTTTAATGAATAATATGCACAAAAAGCTCCTTAGCTAAGCTATAATCAGAGAAAAACATTTAGTGCCAAGAATTTAGCATTTTTAAGTAATTCTCAAATGAACTTAATAACTATCCCGCAAATCTTTGAGAATTTCATGACATGCACAATACAATAAATTTTTGAATTTATGGAGAACCCTTTACTTTAAAACATTGAAATAGTTCACAAGTATGAAACTTGATTAAAAAAGATCGATTTACAGAAAAATATTATTGTGTGAAATCAGACGTTTGGATTGAAGAATATTAAAGCATTAGACACATTCTTTGTTTAATAATAATGTGTAGCTAAAGAATTTGATGGGAAATGTGAACTTGAAAATTGCACTAAACTTTGGATTAAAATGACAGATATTGTGAACAATTGTTTGGTAGTATTTCTGAGATGAGTTCAGAGATAGAGTATTCAAACGACAGGAAGAGAAGTAGAGATAGTGAGGACGTGGACATGAACGTGCAAGTGAACGTGCCACACTCGTGTCTGTTGTCGAGAGTTGCAAGTTGTGACTCGCATGAGTTGCGAGCTGAAGCTTTGTTTATTATGTCAAATGGGGATGCGAGATAGGAGATGGGAGTTGGGAGTTGGGGACGACTTTCGAGTGGAACGCCAACAACACTGAGCACTGTGATGAGGCGCTACGAGATGAGATGAGATGCGAACCCAGCGACGAATGAGACAGGCAGAGAGAGACTGGGAGAGTCGAGTTTGGCTTCTAAAAATTACTGCGTAAATGATGATATGAGATTTAGAGCATTTCTGCGGTGTCATTTGGTTCTCAGCCGGAAGCGGATATAGTAACGAGGGCGACGAGGGGCCGAAGGACGAGCGAAATGACACAGACCTCAGTCAACCGGTGGAACCGGAAGGAACTTATTTAACACACACCCAAGCAGACACAGAGACACTCTGCGGTGCGGTGCGGTGCGGTGCTGTGGAGTGGAGATTATGTGGCACGATAATCATATTACGATTATGTCGCGTAAAATTTCCACAACTCCACAACTCAAAACTTGGCGTCGTTCGGCGTCGGACAGCGTTCGTTGGACACGTCGAGGAGAAAGTGGATGCGAGAAGAGTGCTGCACAGTTGATACCCTGTAAAATTGCGTATACGCAAAAATACTTCCCGAAATATCAGATTCACGATATAACCACGAACTTAGCATAAAATAGAGTTTATTCTTTTTGGCTGCATAGAACATAAATTCAAAAATTGTTTAAATCGTTTCATTCGCCAATGAAATTGAGGCATTAAAAATATCAGAGGCATTTTCTTGGATATTAAATCCAAGACAATTGTGGCGATGATTGTTTGTATAAATAGTAGCTATAAAATTCAAAGACTGAACTGAGCTACGAAAACATTTTATATGATTTTGCTAAAGTTGTCTGCATAATTTATTGCAAACTTCGATGATTCAGACAAATAATTGATTTTGACTTAACAGTCTAAGCTAAATCCACTCGACTGGGAATATATTTTTAGAGTGGATTCTTCTACAATATATTCCTTTATGCTGTCGTCTGTCGCCTACGCTGCCGTCGAGCCATCATACTCGTTTGCACAGTCACAGCTACGGGGTGCGGGAACAGACAGTAAAACATCAAATAATATTGTAGTAAAACACAGCGTAAGGCGCTTTGGGGACCAGGGCAGGGATGAGGGGATGGGGGGATGAGAGCGGGTTCAACTCTTCCCACTACAGAAAAGTTGGCAGCGAAATATTGTGAAGAGGAAAGGACGAAGGACGAAGGACGAAGGAGGAAGGATGAGGGAGAGGGCACTCGTATCGTTGACTTTTGCCCGGCTAAAACAAATTCATTAAAATGATATTTTTACATTTTACATTTCACGTTTTACGTTGTCGTCGGCGGCTGGAGAGCTGCTTAGCTGGAGGAAGTGCCGTTAGCAGCCAAATGGCTTAATATTAATGCTTAAACCATATTTTAGCCAACAGCGGGAGAGAGAGAGAGAGAGAGAGTGGGAAGGGAGAATTGGCATAAAGGCCAAAAGGAATCCGAGTGGAACTGCAAAAGATTTCGAGAGCTTTACAGCAGCAGTTAAAGGATTAATGCAGAAGGAAACTTTCGAAACAATAAAGAATAAACTTAAATAAAGATTCCAGATTAGCGAAAATTGTATTGGTATTTAGTACAACGGAAGGAAAGACAGACTAAAGGAAAAGAAAATATGGACAGTAGACAAATCTACACGATTATTTTATTGAGGATCTGCAGAATGTGAAATTATAAATTTCGATACGTTAAACAAATTATTTTATTACTTGCGGAAACTGTTACGATTATGCAAATTAAGAAATACATTTATCTCAATTTCAATAACAAATTGTGACATCATTTTTAAATTTCACTTGCTACTTAAGAATGAGTTCTTGCTTCAGTTTTGAAATAACATTTCTATTATCCGTATTTATTTTTGATTGTCTTTTTATTTAAGTAAAATCACATTTAGAAAAAATGTTGGATGTTTTATACACTTTTCTGTCTGAAGTCCAATTAGTAACAATTTAAATTATGCACAATTTTGTCCTCATTGGAAGACACAACATCTTTTGTCGTACTTCTGTGGCAGAATGCTGAATAATTAATTTATTATATTATAAATCAGTTCATTTGTCACTGCTTGAAGGGATTGAAGTAAGTTTACAATTAATCTGTAATTCGGGTCTCGATGTATTTTGTAGTTAAAGAAAGAGTGTAGAATAGATTTCGGTTATTTCGGCTTGCGCTCGTCGAGTTGAACTTTTTCTGCTTTTTTGAGCGTCGTTTTTTATAATTGTTTAAATGTTATTTCATTGAATGGCGGACGCTGTCACAGTCAACGTCAACGTCAGCGTCAACGTCAGCGTCAGCGTCGCCATCAACGTCAACTTCGACATGGTGGCTGGAGAGGGAACAAGGAGCAGAAGGGGAAGCAGGAGGGGAAGGATGCAGAGCACAGCGGGAAAATGCGAAGGGAATCGCTTAGCGTTAATGTCTTTCATTTATTGTCATTGTTGTTAATGTTTTTTGTGTGCGTGAGAAAAAAGCATTTGCATTTAAATGTAAGCGAACTCCCCCCTCTGAACGGGGGGGAGGGGCAGCAGAGGGAAGGGAAGGGGCGGGGAGGGAAGCTGGTTACGTGGTTAGCACAGAGATTTTGCTTGAATGATTTTTATTGCTCGTTTGTAGTAAATTTGCTGTGTAATTAGAGACAGAGAGAAAGGATTATTATGTGTGTGCCGGAGAGAGGGGAAAAGGGGGGAAAATTACGAAGGGGCGACAACGAGGTCAGGGATAGATGCAGCTGCAGGATGTGGCAAGGCTGAGGCAGTCGAAGCTGAAGCTGGAGCTGAAGGCAAAGGTTGGATGCGACAAAATGCAACTCTCGCCGGGAGTTGTGTGTGCCCCAAAATGTGGCGAGCTTCGCCGCAACCGGAAGCGAGCCTGGATTGCGAGTGCAGCAAATGCCGAATGCCAAATGCTAAACGGGACCCAAAAGCAGCAGCATCGCCACCAAAATGAAATTGCGGTGCAACGAGCCACGACACGGGGCACGAGGCACAAAGCACCAGCAACATGCCACACTGCGCGACAGGGAGACTAGGAGACTGGTCAGCAGCGGAGCGGGAGACAAAGGATTGGAATGCAGCTAGGGGGGAAGAGGCAGCGGGGTCAACAGACCAGCTGAGAATGATAAGCAGCAGTTGCAGTTGCAGTTGCAAGTGGCACAGCCAGCAAATACCCGGTAGAACTAGGCGTCGAAGAGAGCGAGACTCAACTCCATAAATAGTAAAGAAACAACTGCAGAAGTAAGAGTAATAACAATTTAAGAATGAAACCAGCCCATCGCATTTACTGTTTGTTATAAAAAATAATACTAACTAAATAGTTTAGAAGTAGCTGCAATGTAATGCAGACGCAGAGCACGTTTTAAATGCCTTCATTGCCCATCTGAAGGTCCTGGCTAAATTGGATTCTTCCATCTATTCAAGACAGTTTCCAAATATATTTAAAGCAGAGTCAGAGAGAGCAAAACGGCTTGCCAAGAAAAACATGAAATACAATTTGTGCATTACAAAATAATTGAATCCAAGCAACATGTTGCAAAAATACAGCACGGCCACAAAAAGGGGTTAAATTCAATTCAATATTCAATCGAATATTGTACTTGGTAACTATATTTGTTAAAGTGTCTGACGCAGTCGAATCTGCAACAGCATCTTTTGAAGGCAATTTCAAAAAAATTATTTAAAAAAAATAGAACAAACGAAGTCCCTGATTTACAGGGAAGCACACTTAAGAATCCAATCGATTCTTCAGTGGTTTTCATCAATAGCTACATGACCGTTTTTATAGATATTATTAGGAAAACTATTTGCCCATTAGCTGTGACAGAGTTTCTTGAAGGCAACTTTCCACAGTATTCAAATCAGCAAGAAGCACGTTTAAAATTCTGCAATATGCCATATTGCAGTTGGATTTTTCATTAAAACTATTTTTATAACCAGGGACTGAATTTCTTCACAGTATTTAAAACAGCGAGAAACAAGCTTAAAAGCCTAATAGACCCACCGAATATGTCATATTGCAAATGTTCAAGGGTCTGCTATTTTTAATTATTATATAATTATAATTGTAAGCCGTGACAGAACTTCTTTACAGTATTTATTGTTGCTATTGTTAAAGTAGTGTTAAAGGGTCTGCTATGTTTAGTTATTATATAATTATGCAGAAAGTTAGTATATTTAACAGTCTATTTACAGTATTTGTTATGAAAAGAATGTTGTGTATGAGGCACTACTTATCGATGATTCTATTAGTCATCGATTTAATCCGGCAAATATCGATGTTTTTGCATACAAACAATTTAGAGGAATTCAGAGTTTTCAATATATTTTCAATTTCATTTGCACGGGATAAACAGTATCCTTTGTCCGTCTCCTGGCTCTAAGCTACCTACCTGCCAATTTTCAATTCCAAATCTGTTCTGCCGTTCTTGAGTTATAAGTGGTGATATTCAGAAAATTGTTTCTATTCTCACGATAAACTTGCCCATTATGGACTGGGACTGAAACCAGCTTAAAAGCCTAATAGACCCACCGAATTCGCCATGTTGCAGACGGATTCGTTAAAGGGTCTGCTGCAGTCGAAGCTGCCGCGCGTCGCGTCGCGTCGCCAAAACTTGAGCACTTTGGCTTGTTTTATTTGTTGCACTTTCTCGCAGCGACAGAAGAAATACACTCGTTATATCAAATGTAACTTGTGGCCGTGGCCAGGGGTCAAAGGGGCGTGCAGCGAGGGGAGGAGAGGTCAGGCAGTTGGTCGTTGGTCGTTGGTCGTTGCTCGTTGTGGTTGCTGCCAATTGCCGCATGTTTTGTGGCATCGCATCGCATCGCATGGGGTGACGCCTCTCTTTAAAAGGCGACTGAAAATGCGAATGCAGTTGCCATAAAATTTAATTCCCCCGGGATTGTTTGCTGTGGATCTGTGTGTGTGTGTGTGTGTGTGTGTGTGTGTCGGGGAGATTACGTGCCTGGACTGGACAGCAGTCGCAAGTTGGAGACATAGGATGCATAGGCAAATAATTCAGATGCTCTCGAACTGTTGTTGGTTGGGGCATCGATTCTAGAGGCAGCTCGCTTTCAAGATGGCCCTGGATAACGCCTCCAACTCCAACTTGGCCAGCAGCGAAAGCGATGGCAGCGAGTGTAAGCCACAACAACTGTAGTTTCAATTCCAATTCGCCAACAATTTTCTGCTCCTACAACTCAGTTCTCAGCGACTCTATTGTCGAAGTCAAGTATCGCCCGTTGAGTGGCGACTCCGAGGCGGACAACGCCACGAGATGCTTTGCTGCGACTGCGACACGGCAACTGAGAGCGACAATGATGGGGATCAAAATGGGGATCAAGATGGAGATCAGAATGTTCTCGATGCCATTGGCAAATACGCATTACTTGTGTGCAGCGAGGACGACGAAGAACTCGATCTGGGATTGCAACTGCAACAGCAGCAACATCTCCAGCAGCAAGCTCAAGCTCTAGAGGATGCCAAGAAAATCTTCCGGTTGAAGTTAGATTTGTTGTAATAATCTTATATTCCTAACTGGCCTTTGCTGCAATTAAATTCCATTTGGAAATGTGTAAGTTGATATATATAACTACATTTCTTAGACCTGCTTGCAAGTAAAGAATGTCTATTAGGTTTGTCGAAATCGAATCTGTTGAAATTGTATTCGTTGTATAAAGCATATAGACACATTTGATCTGTTTACTTTACAGTAAAAAGATCTAGTGGAAATATATGCAACGAAACTCTTTTCGAGTAGTTGCTTATATTACTTCATTCGAATTATATTTTATTCAAAACACTTTTCTTTAGGTCCCACGAAATTACTTAGTTAGTTTTTAGCTGCACTTTGTCAAACTTGAATTAAACCAATTGTTCGAGGTAGTTAGAAGATACTCGGCATTTTTTCTTCCACTCGTGTAACTCACAGAACTTAAATTCAGAGCCATTAAAAAACACACATAAAACTCACGAAAAACGTTTACTTTTCTTGATTTATTAAGTACTCTAATATTCATTTATATGTATATGTTTACTTATTTCAATTATTTTAATTAAAAAAATCTTCTTTTTTTTTTTAATATGTTACTTTATCATGCATTATTTGTTTAAAATCAAAGCTAAGATTGAAATCTTGCTTTGAAACTTTAATTGAATTTCAAGAAATTTATTTTAAGCACGTTCAAGTTCGAGAATTGAAATTCAAAAATTGTTTCGCAAATTGTCGAATTCAATTTGAATTATTCAAACTGCATTGTTATTTATTTTGGTTCGAGTCAAACTTGATTTTCCAAAGTTTTCCTCTATTTAAATTAGTTTCTCTAAGATGTAAATCGTATCTCACGTGAAATATAAATTCACGAATTTTCGTCTTGTCTACAGGACGCAGTATTTCTCCATTTTGTTCTGAGTTATTTATGGCAATTGTGTTATTTAATATTGTACAATCACAGTTGATTTCACATAGTTTTGCGCCCTGCAAATTATTCTGCAAGTATCATGTGAGGATTAGTTTTGGCAAGTTGCCTTAATAATTCGCTTGCAACATCCAAAATCCGTTTCGATGCCACATTTTGGGAGCAACGAAATTGAAAAGGAAACCTGAGAAGCTGGGCGAGATTCAATGATAATATTTAATATTTTCATTGGCCAGACGCGCTGCAAGCTGGATTAGAGGGGCTCTCAAGTTGCAGTTGCAGCTAAAGGCGAACGGCGGAAGGCGGAGGGCGAAAGGCGGAGGAGCGGGGGCAGTTGAAGATGGAGTTGAAGTGCTGCTCGTGCTCAAGGTTGAGCACTTTGGCCGAGAGCTGTTCTCGATGTTGCCACTTGGCTGGTTGTGGCTTGCCACCCTCGCCACCTCGCGCAGCATCTCTGCTTTCAACTCACCTGTGCGCACATTGAATACTTGCAACTGCTGCTGTTGCAACAGGCGATGGCGATGGCGATGGCGATGGCGTCGTTTCGAATCTGTTTCTTTAGCTGTCATTTACACAGTTTTGCAAACATGTGCAAGTTAATAATTGATTGTTGTGTGTTGTGTGCACTGTTTATACATTTGTTTTCATTCGATTCGCTCGCTGCGACTGCAACTGCAACAACAATTTGGTGAATGCCACTCTTTTTATATCGCTGCAATTTGCAGACAGCGGTCGCGAGGGGCGGATCGAGGGTCGCGACGGGGTGCAAATTGGCCGGCAACCGCGTCAAAGCGACCGCAAAACTAGCTAAAAGCGGAACACGCAATCGTGAAACGTGAATCGTGATTCTCGCGGCAATGTTGCAGCCGACGGACCGCAGCAGCAACTGGCAACAGCAACTGGCAACTGGCAACAAAGTGGTCAATCAGCCGGCAAAAATCACTCACAAACACACACACGTGGCACGTGGCACAGCCAAAAAAAAACAACAACAAAAAAAGAAAGCAAAGCTAAGGAAGCGACACAACAGCAACAACAGCAGCAGCAGCAGCGGCAGTTGCTCGCGTTGCGCTGCTGGCGGCTTTCGAGTCTGGGGAATCCCACGCAAAACAACACAAGAAAAACACCGACAACAAGTCAACTGATAATTAGCCGAGTGGCAAGTGGCTAGAAGGCGCGTTACTTTTGCCGCCTTTTCAATGTTGCTAGTTGCTGTTGCTGTTGCTGTTGCTGTTGCTGCTTACTGTTGCTGTCGCTGTCGCGTTATTTATCTAGTTGTAGTTCGATCTGGCGCACGTGCTTCTCCAGCATCCGCATCCGGTACCCGGTACTGATGTCAACAAGCTTCCACACGCAACTAATTCAAAAAATCCAGCGAACGGATTACGGACAACATTGCTGCCGTCTGCTGCTGCTGCTGCTGCTGTCAGTTGCTGCTGCCGCTGCTGCTGCTGCTGTTGCTGTTGCTGGCGGCAGAGGGCTCAACGAACACGAAGTTCGCCGTTAGCTTCGGGTGTCGACCTTCGGCTTTCGGGCCGCACGAAACCGTCGCCAGTCGAAGCGCACGATTTGCAGGCAGCTTCGGCTGCCAGCTTCGTTGTCGCTGTCGTCACCCTCGTTGCCGTCGTTCGTGCGCTCGGCAGCTTCGTCGTCGCCATTCGCTTCGTCGTCGTTCGCTTGGCTTCGCCTCGTCCAGTCGTGGGCCGTCGCTGCCAACGTCAGCACGTGGCCCGGCAAATGCAGCTGCCATGTCCGTCTCTCTCTCTCTCTCTCACTCTCTTCACTCTTTACTCTCTCCCACTCTCTCTCTTCGTCGCTCACTGTGTGCGAGTGTGCGAGTGTGTGTGTGTGTGTGTGTGTGGGCATGTGTATTAATGTGTTGTGCGTATTATTTAAAAAGGCAGCTTAACCTGCTTTTGTGACCTTTTCCCCAGATTTGTCCATTTGTATCGATGTGTGATGGAAATCCAACTGCAGATGAATCAGCTTCAATGTCTGTGATTGTGTGTGCGTCTCTGTGTGTGTGTGTGTGTTGATAAATGAGTTTTTATTTTGATTTTATTCACTGTTTACCTTTGGCATTTTTGCATATACCAACTGTAAATTTTTCCAGCCAGACTCCTCTCGACACGTGTGTGCCTGTGTGTGTGTGCGTGTGTGTGTGTGCCATTGAAATTCCCAAATGGTTTTCAATTTATTAGCAATCAGTGGAGCTAACAGTTAAAAACAATATTGCTGGTCGGACAGGGGGATAACGGATAACCCAGTGCGAGAGAGAGAGAGAGAGAGAGAGTCGCCTCCCCCTCCCCCTCCCCCTCGCTCGCTGCATTGCCAGAGTTGACACCATTTAATTATTGTCCGACAGCTGGCCAGCTACAACACTTTAGTTAACTAAAACTAAATAAGAGCAATCGTCGTCTGCATTTCGCACAATGCACTCCTCGATTTCCACAGTTAATTTGCGACGGGGGCAACTTTTATTGCTCTAACAAAGTTGTATTGATGATAATTAAGCTGCGATTAGCCGACAGCTGAGATGGGAGATCGGACAGGACGATTGGGACGACCGAGAGAGAGAGAGAGAGAGAGGGAGAATAATGTCTGAGAAGTCAATCGAGTTCTCGAAGCGATCCAAGCAGAAAGCAGAGGCTAATCCTCGACTTCTCCATCAAGAATTCGTAAAGTATTTTACTCCTCTAAGAAACAAATTACGGTTTTCAATATTATTTCGCAACAGGCAAATGAAAATCCTTACAAAATTATTAATTTTCAGTTTATTTCTTGATCAAAAATAGTTAATCGAATTATTGAAATGAAATGAGTGGACATTCAAATTTCCTAAAAATGTAATTTATTTAAATCAATACAAAATTTGAAAAAGTTTTTGATTTACAATATTTAAAACAGATATAAAATATGTAAGGAAAGACTTTTTTCTGTTCTTAAAAAATTGTCTATTTTGTAGCTTTCAAAAATATAATAGTTAATATTGCTTGTGAGAAAGGGAGAGTATAAGAGACATTAATTGTTATTATCCTATGACAATAAGTGGTGAATTCGATTATAGAATAAAAGAAGAATGTAAATTGTTAAATAGATGAGACTGAAGAAATGCCTCGACCAAGCAAAATAAGGGAAAAAATCGACTGTTTTTCGGTCTCATATCTTCCACTTTAGCTAGTAACGAACTAAAAAGCATAAAATGTGCTGAAATACCAATAGAATTTCGTCGAGTGTTGGCAGCCAGAGTTGCCTCAACTCCATCGGAACTTCCTCGACTATGTGGCTCAAATGTTGCAGGTGTTTTAAGCATCGCATCGCATCGAGTCTCATTTGGTTAACATGGCTGTTAATATCGAGGCATGTGTCGAGCTTGTTCCTCCGTCGTCCCTTGGAACGAGGAGAGGATCAGTTGTGGAGGGGGCGAGAGGCGAGAGCTTGTCTGGCATTTTCTGGCCATAATTCGCTCAACATCCGATATGACCGCAAAACGGCAAATTGGTCAAGTCGGTTGCCATTGCCATGTTGCCCCACGTACCCCAAAAAGCAGAAGCTTGCAACACAACTCTCTCTCTCTCTCTCTCTGTCTCTCTCGGAGATGGAGATGGAGATGCAGACGGAGTTGGAGTTGGAGCTGGAGCTGGAGTCCAAGTCCTGTTGATGTCGATACTGATGCGAATGGCAGGAAATGCGTGATAACGACCAGTATTGAAAATTTGAATGAACACAGCAGGCAAAGAGACAGAGAGAGAGCGAGGCCGAGAGATAGAAATGAGGCAGAGGCTGGCAGAGATGGCTCTGAATCCGACGCTGAGGATGTGTTGTGAAAGTGTCGACACCAGTTTCGGGGCCAGGGCAAAACACATGCCACATGCCACATGCCACATGCCGCTGCAGCAGAAGGCAGCAGGCAGGCAGGAGCGAGCATAAAGAACCGCAAAATCATGAAATTGAAATGCAATAATGAAGGCTTCATGGTCGATCGCTCAAACACACACACACACAGACAGTTGTGTGTGTGTGTGTGTGTGTGTGGCAGCAACAGAAGCATCGGCAACAGGCAACAGCAACAGCAGCAGCAGCGTTGAAAACTGGGAGCAGCAGACGACGTGCAATCGACACGGACGACGCCACAAAGTTGCCATATTTAAAGCATAAAAGCAACATTTCCGTTTGTCGCATGCCAAGGTGAAGAAGCAGAAGGGGCAGGGGCAGGGCAGCCGAAACTAAGCAGTGAACAGAGGCCTACAACACCATGAGGCAGAAGGCGGCAGGCAGCAGGCAGCAGGCAGCATGGCGTTGCAGTCATGTACAACATGCAACAAACGTGAGAAACTAAAATGAGTGCAATTTGTATGCCACGTTTAAGGCGGCGACGACCGAAGGCGTGGCGGGGGGGGACAGTGCCACAAGGGGGCCAGACACACGATGCTGTGTGGCAGGCTGCGATGAATGTGGCAAGCAGACACAGGGACGGCGACTGATGTGCAGCCTGCAGCCTGCAACCCGCAGACAACTGAGAGACGCCGCTGAAGGCTGAAGGCTGAAGGCTGAAGGCTGAAGGCTGAAGGGTGGGGCAGGCAGGAAGAAGTGCCACAAAGAGGCAGCTGCTCGCTGCATGTTCATCAGCAGCCACACTGCGCATCTTTCATTCTTTTTGACCAGAAACGTTGCAGCTTTGCATCAATTGTCGCATAAATTATACAGATTAACACTCGCCTGCTGCCCAATCGAATCAAATTTGCAGCAATCGCAAGACTACAGAAAAGATATATAAAGATATAAATATATAAATAATAATAATCAGGCACAATAATGATGAAACCTCGATGTTGATGGTATTTAATTATTACAATTAATAGTGCAATATTATTATTATTTTTACGATATTATTAATAGTTCATAACAACGGGAAATACATACTTTAAACATTATGGATTTGCGCTTCATTGAAGATTAAATATTCCCTCAATTCAAAAATGCAATTACGTAAAAATCGTATCTATTGGGTAGATAATTCTTCTGAAAATTCTGAATACAAATTGCATCTTTTATGATGTTCGCTTTTTGATAGTTTATTAGGGAAAAGGAAATCATTTTTGCTTCTTCAGTGTCTTTTGTTTGGACAATTCTATGAAATTGTTTAAAATATGACCAGGAAATTGAACAGAAAATGTTCGATAGTCGATTGTAGTACATTTTGGCAAGAGTTCGGAATCATAATGCATTAATAGCGACAGCAAGTGCTCTATTCAGAAGGACAAAGGACAAAGGATGCAGGATGCAGGATGCCCAATGGAGGAGAAGCAAAGCTTGGGCATTGGGGCTGCATCACCTGCATTTGAAGCAACTTTATGATGGCAGCCTTTAAATATTTGATGGGTGCAAGGCATAAAAGGCGAAAGGAAGCTGCGGAGGTCAAGCGCGGAGAGGCAGGACTCAGGAGCGGAGGGGGCAGCAAAAGGTGGCAGCTGCTTGCGGCTATTGCCGGTTGTGCGTCGTGCGTCGTGCGTCGTGCGTCGTGCGTCTCGGTAATTGTTTAAACTTTAAAGTGACGGCCACAAATTGAAAAGAGAGAGAGAGAGAGAGCGAAAGGAGAACGAAAGAGTGGGAATTGCGAAGAGTTGAGGTAGAATGACTGACTGACTGACTGACTGACTGACCGACTGATTGAGTGATTGACTAAAGAATTGTTAATATTCCATTATCATATTATTATTTATTTTGAAACAAACTTTGCATTGGAATTTTTACATTGTTCTTACTGCATTTATATTATTGAATGACTGACTGATATAGTGATTGACCAAGTGACTAATGAATTATCAATATTGCTATTATCATATTGTTACTGAAGTGTTTTATTTTAAGTTTTATTCTTATTCAATTGTTGCATTTATACGATTGACTGAATGACTATATCTTATATTTCAATTTCTGAATAATAAACTGACTGATTGACTGAATGTATTTCTTTTGTTTTTCTCAAATTTACATTTTTCAATTCTTGCACTTAAAATGCTGACTGACTGACTGACTGACTGACTGACTGACTGATTGACTGACTGACTAACTGCAGCTGTTTGCAGCCGCTTTCAAGTTACGGCCTGTGGAAATTAAAGACGCAACTCGACGCTAATGGCAAAATGCGACTGACGCCAGTCTGTCCTCGCTGACATGCACAAAACCGAAATCTAATTTAGTTTGTCAAGAGACACAGAGAACGAGAGCGAGAGCGAGAAAGAGAGAGGGTGAGAGTGAGAGTGAGAGCGAGAGCGAGAGAGAAAGAGTTCTTCAGCTGTAGTTGTGCTTTGAGGAACTGGAGAGGAACTCGCATGATGCAACCGTAACGTTGCGGATGTGAATGCGGATGCGGATGCGGATGCGGTGGCTCAACTGTCTGTCACCCGATGATACTTTAAGCTGCAACACACACACACACACACACACACACACGCACACAGAGTTCTGGGTGCCATAATTAAGGTGTCGCTTCCAACCTGCAGCCAGTTGCAAGTCTCCACGTCTCCTCGTCTCCCTCTCTGCCCCCTCTGTCAGTGTCTCTGTTGCAATGGAAATGGCTTCTTTGCTGCAATTTCGGGGACTGCTGCTCGTTTAGCCCCGAGGCCAGTTCAATTGCCAACTGAACCTGCCCCTCTTCCCTCTTTCCCTCTCCGCTCCCTCGTTCTCTGTGTAGATTACGCTGTCGCCTGCCTGCGACTATGAAAATGCCTGACAGCCGCCACAGCAGCCGGAATCTAAAATTGCCAAGCAAAATGTGTGTGAGTTCGAAGTGGAACTCGAGGTGAATGAAGCTGGAAGGGAGTGGAATCGAGTGGAGGCGGGGGCTAACGGGTTATGCTGCGGGTTACAGCTCTCTGAGTGTTGCAAAAATATACTAAATATAAATGCACATAAAAATTCAATTTCTCTAAAGTGTAGCTAAGCATGTAATTGAATTTGTAATGGCGAATATCGTCGTCGAGTCGACTTCTCCATTTCCCATTTCCCATTTCCATTTCCATTTCCTATATTTCACATACTCGCACACTCGCATAACCTCTGCAGTTCCCCCAACCCCAACCCCAACCTCAAGCATTTCCATTTCGTTCCATTCTGTCGCGAAATGTCTCCATCGAGTGACTGACTGACTGACGGACTGACTGACGGACTGACTGACTGACTGTCGTCTGCATAGATCCATCCACTCTGGCTGCCTCTTTATGCGAATGAGTCACCAATAATATGTGTGTCTCTTCCCCTTCCCCTTCCCCTTCCCCGCCTTCAGTTGACTCCAATTTCAATTCTGATTCCGTCGCCGACTCTTCCAACAAACATCCGCTGCAGTATTTTTTCCTCTCTCAAAAATTGCAAAGCAAACACAGCCAACGGCTTGCTTTGCATGAATTGTATTTCTAATAAGGAACACATTCCTCCCACTCCTCCCCCTGCCTCCCCTGCCTCCCCAAACACAACTCTTTTTTACTGCCATCAATCGAAGCTCAATTTACATTTTAATTTTTGTGTACTTAACGCCCATTTAAACGACGCGACGTCTAATTTGTGTTCCAATCACAAAGGCTGCAAACTTGCTGCGCCAGATATATTCATAAATATATATAGTATAGGTATAACAGAGAGTTCGAAGGGAGCTCATGCAAAATAATACATTTATTTATTCAGTTTAATTTAATACATTTAAATTAACAAATTGGGGAAAGGAATAAGCTGCGGTGTTTCATAAATGTTTTTTTAAATTAAATACAAAATAATATAAAAATGTAATATTTAAACGTTTTTAAATTATAAAACCGATTTTTCTTACTTTGAATTCAATCTAAATTTAAAACAAAATTCGATCTCTAATTTCATGCATGTAAATTATCTCTCAGTTTGATCTGTATGCATTTCTTTAAATATTATTCTTATTTACATGGAAGTATTTTAAAAACAAGTATAGAAATCAAATTAAATAATAAATACGATTGAATTCCTAGGAGAAGCAATGACTACAAGACAATAACAGACATGTTACCTAACATTGAAATAACATGACAGCAGACATGTTAACATCTCGAACTTAACATAACTGCGCTGGGCTTTAATTAACTTTGCATTTCACGAGTGCAAAACTAAAGCTTGGGAGCTAAGTAAATTGCTAAGTAAAGTAAAGTGAATTAAATCGAACTCTATATACGTATAAACGGAAGACACAAACACATTTCATTTGTATATGGACGCTGTGGCCAAATGTCGTATAATTCCCGTAATTACTTTACAGTTCATTTCCAAATTGGGCCACAGAGCACAAAGTACAACGTATACTATATTGTGTACTCTACTCTATAGCATATTGTGGCAAGCAGAGGCGCCAAAGACTCATCAAAATTGTCGCTTGTTGCTGTTGTTGATTTCAATACCCTCGGGGCATAAAATGCCAGAGTGGCCATCATGACTATCTCAGCGCTATAGGAAAGTTCTGAAATAAGAAATATCATTTTGAGTAAAGGGAATTAAGAAACAACATTTTGATTCCTTAATTACGACAAAATAAACATAATTTCAATTGGCATCTAGTTGACATTTTATCACCGAAACTTTTTCAAATTTAACCAAGAGTATGAAACTTCAATTCCGCTTATTTCCTAATTAAGCGATAACATTTGCTAATAAAACCTTGCATTATTTAGTTGCTTTTTATTTTACAATATTAATTATTATTTTTATCGCATTCACTTTGAAATTCTAGTTTCAAGAAAGTTCTGAAATTGCACTTTTTGTTTTGTAATATTGATTATTATTTTTTCGAAATTCTCATTTCAAGAGCGTTCTTTTATTCTTCTCCTCTGAACCGCACGAATTCTTCCACTTGAGTTCGCTATGTGAACTTCATCATTATTATTTTACAGATCGCTTCGAGTGCCTACAGGGTATCTCTTGGTCGATCTGCACCTGCGACTGCTCGATTAAGTTCCTTTGCTGCCGTGGTAATTTTGCCTTTGTTGGCACATGAAAAGCGGCGATGCGGGAGATTCGAGATCCGAGCTAGAGGAGGAGTCGGAGTTGGAGTCAGAGTTCGACTCCTGGTCACATGTCTTTCAATGTTGCTTGGCCGTGTCCATGGCGTGGACATTAAAGTGTCAGCATCAGTTTGCGGGCCCAGCCACGTGCCAATTCAGATTCCACGAGCTGAACGAGTCTGTTAAATTCACTCACTGATTGACTGATTGAATTGATTAAGTAAACTTTCACTTTCACTTTCGGCAATGAGACACATTTTTCTACTCATTTCACGAGTTCGACTCTTGACTGATCAATTTTGCAACTGCAAATGAAAGCCAGCAAAGTGAGCACAAACTAATGCTTTGAATTGATTGATTGCTTGAGTAACTGATTGATTAAATTGAATATGTGATTTAGTTAATTTAGTTAATAATTAAAATTCTCATGAATTCAAATATTTCTTAGTAAGAATTGGTTATATTCACTGTGCTGCTAACCCGCTGACTGATTGACTGGCTGATTGACTGGCTGATTGAATTGATTAAGTAATAATTAAAGGCCACTTTGGTGTCTGCTTGCGATTGTGAGTCTGTGAAATTAATGTGGCACAGACAGTGCAATCAATCAATCAATCAGGCAATCAAGCAATGCAAACGGACAATCAGAAGCAGTGACAACAGGGCGGCTCAATCAATTAGTGAGCAGGCTGGCTGATCGCCTCGATGGCCACAACATTATCAGCGAGCGAGCGAGAGCGAGAGAGAGAGCGAGAGAGAGAGAAGCAAGAGGAAGCAAGAAGAAGCACGCGTCGTGTTGCATGCCTCACTGGGCTGGCCATGTAAATTGGCAGCGCGAGGCAGAGGAAGCAATTATGCTGAGCCAATGAAGCTGAAACACAGTCGCAGTCAGAATCAGAGTCACAGTCAGAGTTGTGTCTACATTTCGAGAGTTGCAACAGTTTACAGTTGACGCCGTGACACGTGTCTTCCCGCCTCCTCCATCACTCCCTCCTGAAGACAGTGGCACCAAAGGGGGCAAGGGGGCGGGGCCGAAGCACTCTGCAAAATAAATAAAATGAAAATTTGCAGCTTCCGGCCGTGTTGCCAGTGTGTCGCTATCCCTATCCCTATCCGTGTCCATATCCGTATCCGCATCCGTATCCGTATCCGCATCCGTCGCCGTATCCGTGGCCATGTCCATGCCCCCTCCCCCTCTCTGGCCTCTTGTTGCTGCTGCTCTTCAGCATAATTTTAAATGGGACGCAACGAGACGTAAAGTGAGAAAATGCTGCAACTACGACGACGACTTCCAACTAACTGTTAACGGTCTCGGCTTTGCTCGGCGTGCGTGCGGCCAAAGCTCGACTGTTGCCACCTTCAACTTGCCTCTTGCCACTTGCCACTTTGCCTTTGCCTCCTCCTCTTCGGCTCGTCGCGTGTGCGTGCGAATGCAAATGATGCTATCTATGCCGCCTGCCCCAACCAGCTTGCCTCATTGCCTCATGCCCCTCCTGCTGCCTCTTCTCCGCTTCTCTGCTTGGCATTCCGCAACCGTTCGCCCTTCTGTGCCCCATACACGGCGCACAAAACTTTTCATTGCCGCCAAGAAATTGATCAAGTGAAAAGGTGAAAATTGATTTTGCGACATGTGTCGTCGCCTCCCCTTCCCCCTTCCCCCTTTCCCATTCCCCCCCCTCCACGTATTTCAATTGTTTATCAGGCGGCGCACAAAAAAATAAAGAACACATCGTCCCTTACAGTTTCACTTGCGACTAAAAGAATACCCTGCATCTGCCGAGAATAGATTTGTGGATTAAGTAATTTTATATGTTTATTAATTACCATTTCACTCGGGCTCTTTGGGGCAAATCAATTTTACAATACAGCTACTTCATGAATTATGAATCTCAGATATTTAGTTGCTGATACTTTGAGGAGTTTGACATAATTGTGAATCATTTTCAATTGTATTGAAATTGAATTGAATTGAATAATATTGATATTCAGTTCAAAGTTAGTAACATAGGTTGTATGTGGCCTATGAGGAAGTTAACTCAACTAATACAATTAGTTAATTTTAATAATTTCACTTGAATCAGTTATATAAATGGCGGATAATTATTGTTGCTTATGATATGACTTGAGGAAGAATTTGGCATTTCACATTAATCACTGCTAGAATGTGAAAATGTTGTAAATATCAATTCATTAAATTATATTTATTGATTTTGTACATTTTAAACAAAACAATAATTCTTAAATTTATTTTTGTATTTTTTAAAGAAACGATAAATTGAATTATAGTAAAGGGACATTGAAATAGTTGGAATTTAAAACTACAAAATAATGTTTTGTATTTCTAAATATTAATCTAAAATTACAGCTTAATAACAAGAGTAGGAATATCAGAAATACAGCTGGAAGCTGGGACCTTGAGCTAGACTCCTTTTTGATACGGCCCCCCTAGAAAGTTGTTGCAATTTATGCAGGGTATGTGGGAAGGAAAGCAACGCACTCGTGTGAGTTTAACATATACACCTCTGGAGCCTTTTAGCGACTTAGTTCGTTTAACTCTCCCACTTGGTCGACTCGACTCGACTTCGACGGAGGAGAGACTGACTGACTGAGTGACTGAGTGACTGGCATATGGCGTGTCATTCAATTACGTTAATCAAATGATGCACAAGCACAAACAAGGCAACGAGGCGCTCCCCTCGATGCCCCATGCCCCATGCCCCATGCCCCATTCGCATCTCGAGTCGCGTCAAATCTCCGATCCCCGGCAACCCGCCAACCCGCCCGTGAAGCGCCCCAGAGAGGCCCCCAGGACAATTGAGTGGGGCTAATGCCAAGGACTGCGGCTTCTGAGCCGCTCCCGTGTTGATTTTTGTTTAAGAGCACAACAAAGAGGCCCTCTCGCACACACACACACACACACACTCCCATCCCAGCTACACCTGCTTAGGAACGTAATACCCAACGGGGCTGCCTGGCTTCCAAATAAAAGTTGCACAACTTTTAATTTCTCAAACGAAACGAAACGAAACGAAACGAAACGATACGAAAATGTAAACAAAACAAATCGCAAAGCACACACGCCCAAGATTATCATCAGATCTGCAAGATTATGCTTCAATATGAGCTATAGAAATATATCCTACAACTCACTAAAATACAATTATTGCAATCGATTTAAATTTATAGTTGGGTTTTTATTAGTGTGTGAAGTGCATTTAATGATTAATTATTTATTTGGTCTACTAATCTTTAAGATTTATGAAATTTGTTGTTCTTATTGACTAACTGGCTGAGCTGTTTTTTCCCACTGTAACTATAATTATTTACTAGTCTAAATTTGTAGGAATTCCAGTCAGAAAACTGCTTATTAGAGTAGCAGTCAATTTTGTAATTCTGCAATGCATCAGTCATTCAATCGGTCAATCATTGAGCTGTCAATTTAGATAATCGTTATTTTAATTAGTTGACTATTTGTCAGTCGATCACCGACAATTCTGGTTAGATTTTCTAAAGCAATGCAATTCGTTGAATCGTCATTTCCACAAAAATTGCGTACCCCAAAAATTGCGTATACGCTGCGTATACCTCGTAAGTCGCTATAAATCCCAATTTATAACAAGTTTATCCCAGATTGTTTTTATCAGTCTGATGCTGAGCCGAGATCTTTTTGATTTGTGCCACAAGCGTTTTTCTGACAGTTGCCAGTTGTGGCAAGTTGCGAGTGGCAAGTTGCTCGGCAACTTGCAGCCTCGTCTGCCACATTGTCCGAAACCGTTGCAAGCAAACATTAAAGATGCTCGCAGCAGCCGAAGGAAGAAGAACGGATGCATAGTTTAGCTGGGAAATGTGAAAGCGGATGCTCAAAAGCAGAGCCCAAGAAGTGCCCCAGATCCGAGAGCAGCTGCTGGACAGAGGCAGTCAGAGGGGGGGGAGAAGGGGGAGAGGGAAAGGGACTTGGATGGAATTGGAATAAATACATAACTGAATATGACACGTTCGCCGCAAAGTAGAAAACAACAATAAGACAAAGTGTCATAAAAGTTGTATACAAAACTTCAAAGTAGCTGCAACAACAACCACAGCGAAGAAAACTGCTCGACTGCCAAATACCCGATAACCAAACGGAAGGGATCCAAAATTGAAGAGTTTCACACACTTTTCACTACAAAATATGAATAATTTCAATTGAATTCTATTTAAATAGTACAATTTATTTGTCTGTATTCTTAACACTACAATTTAGCTTGGATTGCATTAAGAAATAATGAAGTCAGTTATTCTGATTATTGATTTTGTAGAGTTTATTATCATTACACTGAAACGAAACGATATGTTGTTGCGTAAATCGCAGTTTAAGTTCGATGGCAGTAAAGAACAGATTGAGATACCCTTCAGTGCGTTGGGCGGATTGGGTATCGAATAACACAAAAATGGCAACAAGAACAACATTGACAACAATTACCAACTGTGAACACACCGTAGCAGATACAACAACAACAACAACAACAACGAGACAGCAATCAACTCGAAACCGGGCACTAAGCACTTTGAAAATGACATAGGCAACTGAAACTATTGCAATTTGAGTCTGCATCTCGACCACATTGCGATACCCTGTGCAATAATCGCAAGTTCAGCTGAAGTCTGCCGGCGATGGATGTGGAGGCAGAGCAATTTCGATGCAGGGTGACTGCGAGTCGAGCACGCTCGCTCGCTGCTGCCGCCGCCGCCGCCGCCGCCGCTTTCTGCAAAAATAATAAGAAAGTGAACTTAAAATGATTACACGATAAAGTTTTTGGCCCTGCAATTTGCGCAACTCCGAAACAAACAGCAACAGCAACAACAGTAACAACAACAATTGCAACAGCAACAATCACAACAGCCAAGTTGATTTTGAACTTTGCATTTAAAGCTGCATAGTTTGCTCAAGTGCCCAGTTCGAGTGACCATTGCAACTGAAGGCAACGCCCTTGGAAGCTCGAACTCAGATTCAGATTCAGATTCAGATTGGGATCTGGAGGGAAACAATAGAGCTGGAGCAGTTGTCCAGGGATAGAAAGGAACCAAATTCTATCGGTTATTTGCAAAACATATTCAGCAATCTGCATTGCAAGCAGAACTTGTTCATCGCTCTCTCATCGTTTCTTATACAATTCTATCACCTAAGTAATATCATAAAATAATTCAAATAAAGTTCTACACTAATGAAAATATAATGAAAAAAACTAAACAATTGGGAAATCTAAATTCAAAAACTATTTATTTCTTCACTGAAACATGTAAAGATGTCGAAAATCTAGAAATCGAATTGAATAATCTCTGTATATTAAATTGTACTATATATCGTTGTTTAAAAGAAAGAGAATCTAAAAAATCGCATGGCTCTTTAGCTAATAATCAATTTTATAGAGATATTACTTTTGAATAGTTAAATACTGTTTGAAAACCATTTAATTGAGTTTCTTTTCTGCTTTCAGATAACATATGTGGCGTACTTCGATGGATCTTAAGAAAGGTAAGTTCTGGCCCCTTGAAATCAATCTGTTTATATATGTTGTTGTTCTTGCTGCAAGAGTCCATCATTTAATTAGCCGCATATCAAATGCCGCCTCCATCCACGCCCCCTTTTGTGGCTCTCCCAGATTGGCCTATTCTTTATTGGCGTCAGTCAGTTTGGATCCGATTCGAGACTCGTTTAATTGCCGCTCGAGCGTGGCCAGAGGGGCAACCAGGGAGGGGGAGGGGGGGGTCTAGGCAAATAGTTGCATTTGACATCGAAAATACACATTTGCTGGAAGTGTGTTATCAACTTGTAATCCCTTGTAAGCTGGCTTTCCTCTTCCCACTCGTCTCTGTGTCTGTTGAGTACTTCAGTTGATTGCGTATACGACAAGTTGTACCGTTTAAGGCACTTAGTCGCCAGCTTGATCTCTGGGTCAGGCATTGTTGCCACGCCCTTCCACTGCTCCCAACTACTTTCGACTGGATTTTCGACTCTGCGATAAGGTAACCAAAAGTCTCGCGACGTCGCCGTCGCAGTCGACGTTGCTGTCGATGTCGACGTTGCTGTCGATGTCGACGTTGCTGTCGATGTCGCTGTAAGTGCTTGAAAGTCAATTTTGAATTTAAAATACACCACGTAACGCAATATGTTGATCTTTTGAATACGAATGCGAAATCCACGAGACTTCTCCAACTGTTCTCTTGTATTCACTCGGCGTGCGTGGGAGGACGATGGGACGATGGGAGGATAAGACGACAAGGGGCGAGGAAACTGTGAATGTGTAATGTGGAATGCGAACGCAAAATGGCAGCACAAGCTCACACACACACACACACACACAGACAGACAGACAGACAGACAGACAGACAGACAGACATAGCAAATAAGTGGGCCCCAGTTAAGTCAGCTCGACTTTGGGCTACTCTGTCTTTCAAAAGCAGACATTAAGCGATTGCTAAAATTGAAGAACATAAACTAAAATCATATTAAAGTCTTAAAAGACATCTCTTAAAAAGAAGATATTATGCAAAATTAGTAAAATATTATACTAGAATTATATTAAAATTTAGTGTAGAATATGAATATTGATTTAAATTAAATTTTAAATTTCTTTAGACCTCAATTGGTTCACTAAATTGTTATTGTTTTTATCTTAGAAATAGATGTTTTGGTGTAAATTGATATTAGAATGGAATTTGCATAATTACTTCCCAAAAACAGATATTAACAATTATTTTTAAACCTTTATTGCAAGCTGAGATAGTTTAGTAAATGTTCATGTAAATGCTAAATGTAAACATGAGGAGTATGGATGAAGAGAAGAAATTGTGGGTTGTATTGATGTCGAGGTTGGCTTGTGAAATTTGGGCAGCTGTCGAGCTGCGTGGGGAAGACGCTGAGGTGCAAATAACTGCAGGGTATCTGGGCACACTCACACACAACAAATTTAAATAAACTTTACTAATAAAATGTCGTTTACAAGTGGCAAGTGTCGACGACGACGGTGACAGCTACTGAGCCTGAGCCTGAGGCTGAGACAGAGACTGGAGACAGGGAGACAGAGGCTGAGACTGAGACTGAGACTTTTGGCTTTGAGTGACTGTCAGACAAGCGTTCGTCGGGTTACGTATTAGAAGGGTAGAGGGGGGGATGGGGCTTAGCTTTGGCAGGAACGTGGTGAGTGCAGGTCGAGATGTCGACGAGATGTCGACGACGCATGAGTTGATGCCCGATGCCAACAACGTATTAATTTTGTGTATCAAAATAAACTTATTCCCGCCCGCCGCCTCCCGCCTCCCGCCAGCAGACGGAGGAGCAGAAGGCAGAGTTACAGCTCAGTTTACAGTTGCCAGTTGCCAGTTGCCAGTTTTGGCAGCGAGAGAGACAGAGAGAGAGAGAGAGAGGCATGTATAAATATCTACATCACGTTCCGAGCTCGGAATGCCAATGTAAATATTTTCAAACTTTGATGAAATAATCAAGGTAAACAGTAAATGTCGTTCTCGTTGTCGTCGTCGTCGTCGTCGTCGTCGTCCTCGTTCCCAATCTCAATCCCAATTCCAATCCCATTCGCCTTGTCCTCCGTCCTCCTCCCCCTTCCTTGTCTCCTCTTTTCGCCCGTCTTTTGCTGCCGTTTCGCCTTCTTTGCGGCACCAAAATTTGCTGCGACGGCGACGCCAACTAACTGCAGTGCAATCCGAAAGTCTGGCAACGCCTAGCTGTCTATGTGTGTGTGCGTGTGCGTGTGTGTGTGTGTGTGTGTGCTTGTTGTGTGTTTTTGTTGTGTGTCTCCTCTGCGAGCTGCACTGTGGTACAAATCCGCACTTTAGCGACACCTTTTTATTGCGTCTCCAAAAAATTATTTATTCAATTGCATAATAATTACACACTACAAAATAAATTATAAAATACATAATTATGTATGACTCAAAAAGTAATACAAGCCTAAGACATCGTGGCCAAAGAATAGCACGAACTTAAACATCCAATTACACAATTCATTTGACCTCATTGAGCATTAGATATAGAATAATAAATTGATTATTTTATTATCAACCAAAAATAACAAGAAATAATATTATTTTCATCCCGCATTTCAAGACGAAGTTCCTAAAGATTTATTCATTTAGTTTATACATTTTTGATGTACTCAAATAATTCATTTTACCCTTTATAAATTCAGAAATGCAAAATATGTATTTTCCATTTTCATTTTTATTAATTGAGAATTGAAGAAATAACAATAGAAGAAGGTCAGTTGTATAACTTATTTCACTGCATCTGCAAATATTGCGATATAACAATTTCTTGATAATTCATTTTACTGCAGAAACTGGAAAAAATAGTTTATTTTTTCTATTATTTGTTTTATATGAGCAATCAAATAATTTCGCTGCATAGCCAGTATAAATACCAATATAATTATCTATATAGCCAATGAGTATAAGTCAAATTATTGAATAATCTAAAAATAATACAATGCAGTAATTATTTATTTATTTATTTGCTATTGAGTACATTGCAAAAAGTTAAAAAATGGCACTTGAAAGAAATGCAAAAGATTTGCTTTATTCTATGCGCTTTTGTGCCACGGTGCTTTGGTGGCATGCAGCAAATAGAGTCACAGTCACAGTCACAGTTACAGGCCAATGTTTTTGTAGCCTGTTTGTTTGTGCCACCATCTCACTGTCTTCCTCTCTCGCTCTGTCTGTCTGTCTGTCCGTCTGTCCGTCTGTCTGTCTGTCTCGTCTTGTTTGTGCTGAAGGCCTACAGCTGGCAAGCTGCTTTGCCACTGTTTGTCTGGGCAACACACGTCAATGTTTGAGTGCAGCCAAGTCGGGGCAGCAAAGTCGGCGCTGCACTTTGACACCGATCGAGTCGAGTTCGCCATTAAGTTTAGTTATTTTAAAGTGTCGCCCCAAAGAGAGAACAAAAGAAGAATCCGCTTTCATGGACTCTCTGTGTTATCATCAATCACGGAAACTTCATGCCGGACTTTGGCAGAGATTTGGCACGGCCAACTGCTGTCTGCTGTCTGCTGTCTGGGAGCGAGAGGATTTAGAGCTTCGCCGCTCGCCCAAAAAATGTCACACGCCGCTGGGTAACGATGACCCCTTTGGCCCAAAGGGATTGCCCCGGGATTGGGCCAGCGCCTGGAAGGGATTGGGAATGGGACTTGGCTGTTTAGTCAGGCATAAGATCGTCAAGGCTGCAGGCGATAACCTTTAAATTGTTACCCGCACAGACACTCACTTTCACACGCTCAAACACTCACACTCACACTCACACTCGCACTCACACTCATTCGCAGCTATTCACACACACTCACAGGCGAGTGTGTCAAAATGGTCTTCAAACATCGCAATGCCAACAGCTAGAACAACAATGAGGTGCAAAGTTGAAAGGCAAAAACTATTAGAGTTGTGGGCAGTGCTGGACTACCAGATGCCCTGTAATTTATGTGGCAGCATTGCCAAGTGTACCGCTATATTACTATTCGTTAAACAATAACTCTTTCAAAATCAAAAATACAAGTTTTCTCCCAAGATAAAAGCTAATAATTCATTCGCATTCACATTTCCGCACTTGAATAATAAAAATGTGAAAAGTAATAATTATTTCCTTACTTATGTGACATTTTCGCATTATCCCTGGCAAATTGTAGTTTTGTGGCTGCAAAGTAGTTATGTATTGAGGCTCTTTAAATAACAAACAAATTAAACTAAATTTCGACTGCTTTTCTTAAAGACAATTAAAATTATCTGGTGAAATTTGTAGAATAAAACAACAAATATTAGATAGATAGATATTTGTGTATGTAACTGAGTTTATCGATGCTTTTTCCTTCGTACTTCTCAGAATAGTTTAGCCGCAATTAAACCACAATTTTGAGCCGTCAGTCTGTAGTTTTGGATTTGTGTGTCTTTATATATATATGGTATATACGCTTTACAGGGTATGTATAGTTGCAGACAAAGCAGTTGCGGAGTGCGGGGCACAAATGGGGCACTGGGCAAGTCGCAGGTCGCAGGTCGCAAGTTGCACACAGGTGCCTCGCTCTCCCTCTCTCTCTCGCTCACTCTCGCTCTGTCTCTGTCTGCTGTCTGTCTGTGGCATGTGGGTGCCCTCTAAACGCTCGATGCTTGCACCACACAGAGCAGAGCAGAGCAGAGCTGAGCACACAGCCGAGTGCACTGAGATAAACCACCATAAATCTGTTGCCATCATTTTAAAGCGATTACTACAAATGGATGTGCACACGGTGACTGCAACGGTGACGATGACAACGACAACGACAACGGACTGAAACGGAGTCGAAAAGGGAGAATAAAGGAATCGAGTGGAATAGAAAAGGAAGATATAGAAAAGCGAAGAAGCAGAGACAGCCAGCGCTATACTATAAGTATATAAAAAGCGTGTGAAAAACACAAGCCAGCCAAACGTATGAATAGCAAACTCACACACACACACACACACACACTCACACTCACACACACACACACTCACACACACACATGGGGCTGACTTGGAGTCCATCTGCAACTCCAGCTCCAACTGCGATTTCGATTCTGATTCCGACACCTTTTCCACGACTCCACGACTCTGATGCTGCTGAGACTCTTTGGCCAGTTTGCCAGCTGTTGGCTAGGAAGGAGGGCGAAGGGGAAGCAGAGAAAGGTGGCAAAGGGGAAGGCGAATGCGAAGGAGAGAGAGGAGAGGAGGCAGCTAACAAGCGCAGCACAAAACAGCGAACGGCGAACGGTGAACGCTGAGCACCAAAGCAAAACCGAAAATGGCAAAAACTCACACACACTCACACTCACACTCACACTCACTTATTCACACTCACACTCGACAAAAACAAAATGCGAAAAAATACTACAATAAAAGAAATGTTTGGTAGACAGACAAACAAAATAGAAGTAGTAAAAAAACACATCTCACACACACACTCAAACACACACTCACACACACACATCTCACACACACACTCACACACACACGCACACACACATGCTGGAAACTCGCGAGTAAATTGCGCTGGCGAACAACACGCGCCCAAAAATGTGGAGCATTCCGATTGGGGGGCCCAACACAAAAACAGGGTGTCCAATTTTGTAGGGCCAGCGAAATAAATAACTCTTGATGCTCGACATTTTGAAATGCAATTATTAGTTCACAAATAGTACTAATATAAATGAAATAATTATTTTCAAATTCTGAAACGCTTTCTGGTATCTTAAATTTATAGAGAATTATATTGTTTGTTGTTGTCAATATGTATTATTCAAATTAGTCAGCAAGCGAAAACTTTTACATAGAATTTAATTTTATTAACCCCAATTTAAAAAATAAAAGAAATTTGTGGTAATCGTTTAGTTAATTAAACGCTTCTTTAGTATTTGTATTAGTAGATTAGATAGAGTGAAGAGCAACCGAGGCACCCTGTATGCAGTGCATATGCTGTTGTTGGGTTATTTGCTCTTTGGTGGCTAGGTGTGTTGGCGTTGGGCTTTGTGAGGTTTGCCAGCAAGCTAGGATGTGCGCAGGAGGCTGCTGGGACCAGGACTCGACTCGACACGACGCGACGCGACTCCATGTGGCAAGGTGGCACGGTGGCAAGGTGGCACGGTGGTCTTTTAGTACTTACATATGTGGTGTCAATTGATGTGTGACGCCTGTGCGCAAATGAAATTTAATGAGCCAATTTAAAGTTGCGCCATATTTATAAACTGTATCTGAATTGCAATTAATTGCCAACTGGACTGTTGTTGTAGTTGTTGCTGTTGCTGTTGTTACTGCACTGCGTCCTGCCGAGGGCGTTGCTGAAAAGTTGTGCCACACTCAGAGTCAGAGTCAGATACAGAGTCAGAGTCAGAGAGAGAGAAACAACAATTAGCCAACTGTCCAATTAAAATTACCAGCAGATCCTTGACTCAGAATTCAATCACACACACATACACAAACAAAGAGGAGAGCATCCTTTAAGGATTGCTCAAAGGATTACCACAAAAATGTGACGCTCATTTCGTATCTCGTTTATTCGAGCGCATTCCAAATTTATTTCAAATGAATGCGCTCGCATTCAAATGGATGACGAATCGGCGGCCACAGCACAAATCAACAGCAGCAAAGGAAAACAATTTAGCACAGATTAGCAAGAAGAGCGAATACTCTGCGGAAAGGGAATCCAGAGAGCGACACAACGTTTAAGAAGATGCAGCGAAGAGGAGGAAGGAATTTAATAGAGAACCAAAGAGAGGAAAAGAAAGATAAGTAAAGTAAATGCAATTAAACATTGCATACGAATTGAGAACATCTAATGCGATAGCTTAACTGAAAGGCAGCGAGAGAAAAGCATTTGATTTAAGCTCTCCCGAGAGAGCAACAGCAAAGACAGTCAAGTGGCGGCGTTTAAGAACAGACGACGAAAGGGGAACTGAGAATTGATGGGCAGCACTTTCAGCTTTAAGCTGCAAGCTGCAAGTTGCAAGTCTGCCTTGAGCAGCACAGCATTAAGCAAAGCCTTTGGCAGCGTTGCAAGCTGCAGCGTCCAGTTGTGATGCCCCGCATCAAAGCAGCTCTGAAGCTGATGCTGATGATGATGCTGATGATGATGGCGATGATGATTATCGTCATCCCCATCATCATTAGTCGTCGTCGTCGTCGTCGTCGTCGTCGCCATCAGTCAGCGGGCGCACGCTGCAAATTGATTCAATGCAACGGCAACAAAGTGTCCAATGTGGTCTAGGGTTGCAGGCTGCGGTAGCTCCTTTTGCGGCAACAGGCAGCCGAGAGCCAGCGAGCGAGCGAGCGAGCGAGCGAGCGAGAAGGGGAGAGACGGAGAGAGAGAGGAAGAGACTCGGTCGGTCATTTTGCTTGCTGCATTTTTGGAAGCATGGCGCATTTAGCAGGTGGCGCGGTTCCCAGCAGTGGTCGCCAGCTCTCCCTCTCCCTCTGTCTCTCCCTCTCTCCCTCGTTCTTTTTGGTAGTGGTGGCAACTCTGGCAGGCAGTGCTTATGTTTGCATTCCTTTTTGGCATTTTTGCACTTGAATAACTTTGAAATATGGGATTAAATCGTCTCTTACGGGATTTTCTCGATTACAGCTATCATGGCGCAGCTGAGAGGGGGCGTGGCAGCGGGGGCAGCAACAACCGTTAGACATGGGCATCGCATAAGGTCATGTCTTCGTGCGGCGCCTTCTGAGCTTAATCGGGGCGCGAGGGTCGCCACTGAACCTGAACTCGCCCCCAACCGTGCCACACACAGTCTATATCTCAGTCTGCCCAGCAGACCGTCCGTCTGTCTGTCCGTCTGTCTGTCCGTCTGTCCGTCTGTGTGTGAAAGTGTTGCCGGCAAGTGTGGCCAGCGAGTCACGAGCAGTCACGTCTCTGCACTTGCCCGGGACCCCGAAAACCGGACAGCTAAGCACTGAAACAAAGCGGCGAACTAAGCTCACACACACACTCACACACACACACACTCGCACACACACACACAGTTGTGAGCTTTTTGTAAAGCATTTTCAAATCTGCACACAAACAAATCGCGCAACATACTCGCTGTGACATTTGCACAAACAGAACAGGGGAGAGAAATGGAAAGAGAGGGAAGGTGAGAGACAGAGAGAGAGGGAGAGAGAGAGAGGAGAGACAGCCGCTTTAAGCTGCCAACCACATTGACGCACTTATTGAAACGTTAAGAGCAACATTGCCAGCAGCCAACAAGCGAGTCGCAAGTCTGCTCGACTGCGACTCACGCCGCACACAATTCACAATTCGCAATTCACAATTATCAGGCAGTTCACAATAAGAATCTTAAGCTGGGGATTTATTTTCAAGTTCGTCTCTTTAGCCGTCAGTTAATTAAATTCATTTATTTGTTATTTTTAGAGTCCTCAATATTCAATTCTATTTATTTAACTTCAGCATATACATTTAAGTTGTAATTAATGAAACGATAGAAAGCAAATGCTGCAATCTTCTATTGAAGACATTGTCGACATTGAACCAATCTCAATATTAAATTATGATTAGAAAAAATAAAAATATTCAATTTTCAAGTTTAAAGTTTTAGAAATAAAATTAAAATCACATAAACCTTTAACAAAACTTTTCTTGTTTAAATAACAAAATTGTCTTGTACATTGTATTAAAAAATCTTTACTACACAAAGACTCCTTTTTGCAACGACTTCTCTTATAGGAACTTAAATTATTGCATTGCCAAAGCGCAGTAAACAAATAACGTCTAAATGCGTGGGAAATTACTAGCCAGATTTAAAATTTAATAAAAGTAATTTATTTATAAAAATAACTTTTTGAAATTCTGTTGGCGATGCAATTCAAAATAAAATTATAACAAGTGCGCAACGCCTAAGCGAGTTTATTACAATTG